>OX346272.1:5586691-6790441 GCA_947049275.1 Epinotia bilunana
CCCTTAGTCGACTTTTACGACACCCACGGGAAGAAAGGGGGTGGTGAAATTCTAACCCGACACCACACGGGCGGAAAACCCATTTATTAATGAAATGGAGTTTACCATATTAAACAAAAAAAATATTTTTCTCTGAAAATTAGGTCACCAAAAGGAATATAGGTCATCCATCATCAATACAGCCATCCCATGCTTGGAGCAACAGTGCTAAACATAAGAGAGAAATAGTATGAGTTTATGAGCTACTGTCCAGTGACACGTGGTTAGACCAGTGGTTCCCAAAGTGCGTGACCCAGTTAACAAAATCGGGTCAGAGGAGAAATGGGCTTAATTATGTATCATATGTATGAATACAGGATTGTGCAAAAAGGGCCATTAATTATTCACTCGCGACCTTAACAGTGGGATTTAGGAAATGCTTGGATACATAGATTATTCTGAGTGAATCAACTTTTTCCTGTCTCTTGGGTCACTTTTTAGGGTTCCGTACCTTAAAAGGAAAAAACGGAACCCTTATAGGATCACTCGTTCGTCTGTCTGTCCGTCCTTCACAGCCTATTTTCTCCGAAACTACTGAACCAATTACGTTGAAATTTGGTACACATAGTAAGTTTGTGACCCAAAGAGGAACATGTTACGCAAACAAATGAATTTTAAACATGGTGGCCACTTTTGGGGGGGAAATGAGAAAATTGAAAAATAAAGTTTTGCATATACTATCGTGTTACATATCAAATGAAAGAGCTCATTGTGTGCATCTAAAATAATTTGTAATTTTTAAATAATTTGTTAAGAAAATAGCCTAAAAATGACCATTCCTCCCTCTTCATCTCCAAAACTACCGAGTCTAAAATTTTGAAAAAAAAACAAAATATTTATTTACCTACAGATGACAGAAAAACCTATTAGAAATGTGCATTCAAGTGTCGGACTTAATACGGTATTTGACAACAATCAAATCAGCTTATTTTTATGAAACGTCAAAAACGCTCCGTTAGTAAAAAAAAATTGTTTAAAATCTTGTGATGTACGGAACCCTTGCAACGCGAGTCCGACTCGCACTTGGCCGGTTTTTTTTTATTAAAACTGCGATTTTATGGGTTTGCACCAAATGAGGGGTTTCTTGTGATGTGTAACCCCTTTTTCATCGTTATGGACAGTGTTGGGCAAAACGCAATTGAATTACTAATTAATAATTACAATTACAAAAAGTAATTGCAATTACAAATTACAATTACAGGGAAAATGAAATTGTAATTATAAGCTTCAATTACAATTACAAAATGTAATTATTAATTGAATTATTAATTACATTTTGCAATTAATTACTTATTAAATTACAAATTACTTTTGTTTTATAGAATATTTTTGATCACTTATTTTTTGAATAAAATAAACGATCGGTGAAACGAAAGCCGGATAGGTATGGGGCATGGCATGCTTGAGTGAAGTGTTTTTTATGTAAAAGGCAAACGGAAGTTTTATTTTATTAAAATTAGGACTTAGATGTGACGGTCATAGGCAAGGTGGTGTGTGTGTGTAAGTGTGGTGTTTTAGTCTATTTTGTAACATTCACAATTTCTTTGGACAGTCAGCATTCCTAGATTTCCCAGTTAATTTTAGGTATCTGTTTCCTTCATGAGGCATGACACTTAGCATATTATATTCATTTCCGAAATATGTTAGCTGATATGTAAGCGGAGCCCCAAAGTTGTAAAGAGTGTATGAGTGTAATAACTTTGTTTTCGAAGAGCTTTGCAAGGTTTAGCTTGAAACGAAAAAAAAAATGATACGTGTTGTATGCAACGAATTTTACATTTTTATATCTGTCCGGTCTAACCTAACAACAGTATTAGTTTTGTGGCACCAATACAAATAAGAGCTCCCGGTATCCGTGTTAAACGCCGAAACGTATGCACGTGTTCTTAAGCCCGGCGGTGCTAAGAATACGGTTTACATGGATAAATATAAATATAGGTACACACATTTATTGTTTTGATTATTACATCATTGCAATAAGACCAAGTAAACACGTATGCTTCTCATTGTTTATAAAAAAAGTTGACTTAAAGTAATTTAGTAATTTAAATTACAAATAAATATAATTAAAATTACAAATTACAAAGTAATTTCAATTACATGAAATTTTAATTACATTCAATTTAACTAACGTAATTGAATTAATAATTGTGTAATTTGTAATTAAATTACAAAAAGTAATTAATTACGCCCAACACTGGTTATGGATTATCTTCTAAGCATGTTGAAGTGTGTGTTGTAATTATTTTCTTCTAATAGTTGCTTGACCCATCTCCATCTTATCATAAAGAGGAAAAGTCTGTGAGGTTGTAAACTTGTAGGGGTCATTTTCGGAAAATTCTTTATCAACGTATTGAATGGATTTTCAGGATGGACATACATACATACATACATTCACGCCTTAATCCCTAAAAGGGGTAGGCAGAGCACATCAAACTTGTGTTCCAGTGCCACTCTTAGCATCAATGTGGGTATAAAAGATCGACAAAAAGTGATATCGTAGTGACAGGTTGCTAGCCCATCGCGCACAACACACTTCAACCCTGTACCCTTAGTCGACTCTTACGACACCCACAGGTGGTGCTATTCTTACCGGATGGACATAGATACAATTAATCCCGCGTCTCCGCCTGGGTTATCTTTAATACGCGGACCCTATACCTTATAGGGAGAACACAACAAAAAAATAGACAAATTATAATGAACAATTAACATATGAAATCATCCACCTAGCGTTATTCCCGGTTGTGACCCTAACTAAAGGACCCCGGGGCTTTGACTCCTAATCCCAAGATTAGGCATAGGCACTAGTTTTACGAAAAGCGACTGCTATCTGACCTTCCAACCCAGAGGGAAAACTAGACCTTATTGGGATCAGACCGGTTTCCTCGCGATGTTTCCCTTCACCGAAAAGCTAACGGTAAATATTCCGTAGGTACATAAGTTCCGAAAACTTATTGGTACGAGCCAAGATTCGAACCCACGACCGCCGCTTGACAGCCACACGCCTGAACCACTAGGCTGCCGTAGCTTCATCATGAAATATCATTATAAAAAGTTGCAGTGTGTGACCCTTAGCCATCCTTAGTCCGGAAGAACCGAATCCTTACCGAAAGAAAGAAATAACGTAAATGATATGATATTTACTTTATCGTTTCAAAAAGTCGCCGTGTGTAATTAATTAAGTGACCAAAAATGTATGTTGAATATTCACCAGATATGTTGGAAGTTGTTTATATATTGGACACTAGCTTCTGCCCGCGACTCCGTCCGCGTGGAACTCGTTTATATCGCAGCTCCATACAAACTTTCACCCCCCCATTTCACCCCTTTAGGGGATGATTTCCGGGATAAAAACTATCCTATGTCCTTCCCCGGGATCCAAACTATCTTCATACCAAATTTCATCTCAATCGGTTCAGCGGTTTAAGCGTGAAGAGGTAACAGACAGACAGATGATTCTGGTGTCGCGAGTACAGTTAGTTACCTATATCATTCTAGCTGCCCGCGCGTGGCTACGCCTACGTATCGCAAAGAACGAGATAGGCAAACCTGCGGGATAAAATATAGCCTATAACCATCCAGAAAGTCCATTCTGCACGCAGGCAAACGCAGGTCAAAGAATTTGGGAAATCGGATAAGCGGTTTCGGAGATTACCCATTACATACATACTTGTGAACTTACAAAGCTACAATCTCTGACAAAGTTCCTCCTTATAATATTAGTGACAAAAACGTCAATATTTTAAGAATTTGTAAGAACCCGGCACCCACCAAATAATTCATTCAACATGAAATGATGTCTCGTCATTTTCCAATACAATTACTAAGATCGAAAAATAATGTGAAATCGCCAAAAAGACATAAATGAAAAAATCCAAAATGTGTGGACTTTTTACTGGACTAAAAAAAACCAGCACCTGTATAAAAAATCTGCTTATCGTTTCCTACTCTATAAAAGTAGAAGACGGGACCTCTAATAGTTTCTGAGAAACAAATTTTTGGGTCCCATACAAAAAAAACTCCACAAAATTCTTTTGAAAATAATTCAAAACAGGATCAGACCCATATCAGAAAATTATATAGGACCAGACCAATATGGGTTTAGAGAAAGCAAAGGTACCAGGGAAGCGATACTCGCTCTTAGACTAGCCGTAGATAGGCGCCTAGATCTTGGCCTTGAAACTCATATCGCATTTATAGACCTAGAGAAGGCATTTGATAAAGTGAACTGGAGGCAAATGATGGGTATTTTGAGAGAAGCCGGACTAGATTTTAGAGACAGGAGAGTTATTTTTCAATTATACAAGGAACAGGAAGCTTCTGTGGAGATAGGAGATGAAAGCGGGACTGCAAGAATTAGGCAGGGTGTCCACTTTCACCGCTAATCTTTAATATATACCTAGAATATGCAATAAGAAAAATCAGAGAAACTGGCAAGGGAGGGATCAAAATTAATGGGGAGAAAATACATTTTATTCGATTTGCAGACGACATCGCAGCATTTGCAGAAACACCAGATCAGTTGACGGAATTCATTTCAATCATGGATACAACTTTCAACGAATTGGGTTTGAAGATCAACATAAAGAAAACGAAAACGCTGACCACCGCAAAACACAATTCACACCACCCACCAATAGTTGTAAACAATATACCAGATGCACACCAGACATTGTCGCTCGAGTAGCCATGGCGAAAAAAGCTTTTAACCAAAACAGACAACTCTTAAGATCCAGTTTGTCATGTAGGAGCAAAAAGTTGCTAATAAAAGTGTACATTTGGAGTATTGCCCTTTATGGCAGCGAAACGTGGACAATGACACAAAGGGACCGAGAAAGACTGGAAGCGTTTGAAATGTGGTGTTGGAGAAGGATGGAAGGTATAAGCTGGACTGAGAGAGTTACAAATGAGGACGTTTTAAGAAGGGTAAAAGAGAAAAGATCGATCTTGAACACCATCAGCACTAGAAGGGGGAAAATGATTGGTCATTTGATACGGCACGACAACTTCTTTAAAACCATAATGGAAGGAAAGATAGAAGGAAGGAGAGGTAGGGGAAGACCACGACGCAGTTATATAGACCAAATAAAGGAAACAGCTGGTGTCGTGTCGTATCAGCAAATTAAAGGGCTGGCGTACGACAGAGAGAAATTGAAAATACTCCACCGACAAGAGGATAACTCTTAAATTAATGATGATGCCTAAAAAACAGACTTAATTTTTTTCTGCTGTCAATATGCCTTATTTCAAAAAAAAATATACTACATTTATTGTTCCTTATATAATTCTCTATCGGATAGCATTTTTCAATAAATGATTTTCTGAAAAAAGTGCGAATGTCCTCTTTTCGAGCCATCCAGCCCACCGTGCGTCATAAATATGAGAACACAGCATTGCACATGGTGGATATTCAGCCTTATCCTTGCTCGCTCACCAGTTCCGTTGCATCCGTGTAAACACATCCATACTAATAATAATTGCGAAAGTGTGTCTGTCTGTCACCTTTTCACGCTTAAACCGCAAACCCGATTTATATTAAATTTGGTATAGTATAGATAGAGTCCCGGGGACGGACATAGGATAGTTTTTATCCCGGAAACTATCCCCTAAGGGTCACCCCCTTAGGGGATATATATGTCTGTAATTAGTGTATATGGTTCCAGTTTATAAAACAAACGAACTACAGCAAAAACAAGTTGTGTATGAAAAACTTAAATTCGCTGTATTTTTTATGGTATCTGAAGCTACACAAACTAATTACAGACACAAGATATACCTCATGTTATCGTATATGCAAAGTTTTGTTACAATCCAACACGTAGTTTTAAAATGAGAGCGTAACTACGTTTGTATGGAGAATCGACCTTACTGCGGACTCTTAACAATTGAAATAAAAGATTTTTCAAAATATTATAGCCTATGTCACTCACATTATGAAGAATCGAACGATACCACATATCATATGTGAAAAAAGTTTCTGTCAAAAATTACATTTTTGGTACAAGCTTTTATTGCCGACTGTACTTTTCTTTATACCGTCATCAACTACTCATTGAGACGATTATAACGAGCCCAAACTCGATGGGGTTATGTGGTTTTATTACAGAGTTCCTACGGCCACCTTCCAGCTCCATCATCAGATCAGCTCCACGTCATCATAATATTGCATTGTCACGTGCAAAATTTCAGCTCAATTGGAAACCGGGAAGTGGATCAAATTTAACTTGCAAGATTTGATTGCAGACAGACAGACAACGGGACAGGTGAAAGTAAATAAAAACTTGTAAAAATCATCAAACCGTTTAGATTGTAGCCCGTGAAATAGAATTTTCTTGTCCACATACCTACATACGCTCGAAAAACATAACCCTCCTTCTGAGACATTCGGGTTTCAACTAGGGGGTGATAGATTATTGGAATGCTCAGATTGCTGTATTGTATAGAAAAATCATAATAAATAGAATAAAACATTGAAAGGAAGCCCGGAGCGGAAGTAGGAAGGTGCGAGGCAGGCGCGGGCGGAAGATTTACTCGATTTTCGGAAGTACTGGACTAGTGAAGTGCCGGTTTAGCGAGACTCTGCTGTAATATCTATATATGAGACCTACAGTAAAATTAAGGCAGAAATTTAAGTTATTCATTTCATTAATTGATCTTTTTTTTAACCCCCGACGCAAAGAGAGGGGTGTTATAAGTTTAACGTGTCTGTGTATCTGTGTATCTGTCTGTGGTATCGTAGCTCCCAAACGGATGGACCGATTTGAATGTGGTTTGTTTTATTCGAAAGCTGTTGTGAGCCCGAGTGTTCTTAGCCATGTTTCATGAAAATCTGTTTAGCCGTTTTTGAGATATTGGACTTTGAAATGAAAATCTCGGGGGATTTTCAACTTTTCTAAGTTGTTGTTTGTTAATATTCGTTTTTTTTATCTGTCATACGAGGGCTCCTCCAAAAGTTGTTAGCTGCTCCGGCTCTACTCATGCGATTAAAATATTATTTACTAGCTTCCGCCCGCGACTTCGTCTGCGTGGACTCGGGATTAAAACTATCCTATAATTTAATCCAGGCTATAAACTATCTTCGTGCAAAATTTCATTCATATCGGTTCAGCCGTTTAAGCGTGATTGAGTAACAAACATCCAAACATCTAAACTTTCGCATTTATAATATTAGTAGGATACCATTGTGAGGGATGTATATGTGATTGTTGAGAAGACAAAACACTAGTAGATTTACTAAGTTTTATTTGTATTTAAGTCTTTTAAGTTACTTGAAAATTCCCAATAATTTTTAATAAAGAGTAATTTTATCTGTAAATTTGCGAGTGGAACTACGTTAACGGACCCGATTCTACGTGCACATGGCTTAACTAGCCTAAAACTAAATTGTCTAATTTTTAGACATAATTTAGGCGGCAGATTAAAAACGATATATTTATTTAAAATTGCATTTAGACAGCTAAGTAAGTTGTATAGACCGCCTAAAATAAGAAACGTCAGATTCAAATTAGCGCTGTCATTTGATTATGACAGCTGCTCATAGAGTAGCAAAGGAAAGCGATCGGGTGCATTGTGTACCTGGTGGTAATTTTTTCAGTGTCCATAGGAGTTCTTTGTGGCATCGAATTTTTACATCAGAAATAAAAAGAAAAAAATTGATGCTAAAATGATGACAAGTATATATCTATCTAGGATTGCGCGTACACGTATAAAGGTGTAATTTCGTGCATCGCGCCCGCTCGCAACGCAACCGTATTCGATTGATTCCGTGCGACTGACGCGCGCGGCTTTTGCGACAATAGTCTTTGCATGAACTTGCCGCACGCGTTCTTCGCAGACTTCGGCCTTACACCTTAAAGCACGGAATTACACCTTAAGCCGCGCCAATTGAGCATAGATTCTAAAATGGCAACATTTCTCGCGCCGCTATTACACCACAGTGTGAGATAGCGATGATGTGAGCGAGATAGCGGGAGAAATATTGCTATTTTAGATTATATTCTGTATTGGCGCAATTTATACATATTGACTGTGTGCGTTAATGCAGAGATAATGTATGGATATACTTGAGTATGTATGTACAGACATAACAAAACTGTCTCGGTTTAATAGAAAGAAATGGCAGTAGTAAAAGTAAAAAAATGGTATGTCAATAGCAGATAAAGATTTTGCATATATGTAGGTACCTACATTACATAAAGGAAAAAATGTGAAAAAGCATTGTAGTTACACATTAGGCGGTAGGGCGATGTTTTGGCTCATTAAATATTTAAAAATTCATGTATCAGTCACGATGTGAATGCATAATTACGTAATTACTTGTACATAATTTATTATGTGCATGTATTTACATATTTCTATGAAAAAAGCTGCTATAGATATCTAGGGGTCACTGGGGTTAGGACTTTTTTTACAAAGCTTAAGTTACACTTCTGTACCTAAGTCTAACCGGTAACACTGGTCAAAAGGCTTGCCGTCATTAGCCAAGCGACAAGTGTAGCCAGTTGACTTGTTGTTGATTCAAATTTCATGGTAGATTTTTTCCTTGTACACCGCTCCGCTACCTCGCACAGCTCTAATAGATATACTCACCGTAATGCATAATTCCCACTGACCGGGCCGAGGCGCATCTTAAACGCCGAAAGGCACTGGCAGCGGTGGCGGAGCGGCGCAGCGCGGAGGCGGTACTGGTTGTAATGTTCGAGCTAATATGAAAGGATCCGCAGAGAGCGGCGCGGCGCGGCGTGGTATTCTGTGCGGACCCTTTCGTATTAGTTCGAACATTACAGCCGGTATCGCCACCGCGCCGCTCCGCCACCGCTGTCAGTGCGTTTCGGCCTGAAAAGATTACAGTAGGAAATAGCCTAAGTGCACGCTCCGCTACGAGCAGGGCGTGGAGCGTCCATAATTTGTTTTATATGGACGCTGCTCGCCCCGCTCACAGTGGCGCGGGCACTCAAGCCGTACACTAACGGGGCCGGTCAGGTGCGTCGACAGCCGAGCACAGCCGTCCACGTCCGCGTCCCGGCCGCAAGGCCGCAAGTCCATTTAAATATGAAATGTAGCATGCTTCAAATTCCTTTGGCGTCTAGTAAAATGGGCTAAAGCGCCGGTCCGGTGGTTGAGAATCGTCCGTTTGGTACAATAATTTCCACCTGCAGTTCTGTAAAGCAAAACAACACTAAAGCAGCAATTATTTCTGTTGTAAACAATGGCGAAGATGTTGTGTAACTACATCAAGGAATCGTCAGAGAAGGTTATTTATATTAGAGGGTAAAATATACAGATAATCTTAGTTTTACCAGAAGGTTTCTTCATAGTGTTAATTCAACTCGGATTCACAAGAGAAGTCTTTTTGTTTTCCATAATTTACTTTAAAAACAAAGTTTTAACCGACTTCAATTTAGTACTCCGCCAAGCCACGAGAACATTTATTTTCCAATTTACCTCATGTACTGATTTCCGAGAGCAAATGCGTTGAAAAAAAACCCAATCGCTGTATGTGACCCGATAATATTTGAGGACTTTCGTCGATTCCCCAAGATCACCCTTGGCACTTCATTAGTTGCTATTTCAATGGAATCTTATCAGAATCTGTGATATACTTTTGTACTTTTAAGTACATCATTGAGGAATTCCATAAGTCATCTGTGGTCTTCATCATCAATTCCACTCCACCAATTTATGATTTCCGGATGTAAATACACGAGTTATAATAGAAAATTATCAAAATCACTACACGCGTGCCTAATTTGATTGAGGAGTTCCCTCAATTCCTCATGGATCCCATCATACAATAGAATTTTTGAAAAAATGGGACCCACCTGGAAGCATGTACTTACAAACAAAAAAAAAATACGACGCGGCTCATCAATGACGGAGTTCTGAGGTAACACATTGAAAAAAAAAAAAAAAAAAACAACCGAATTGAGAACCTCCTCTTTTTTTTTGAAGTCGGAAAATAGTTAGTAGCAGCCAAAGTAGCCAAACATCGTAACATATTCTTACTCTTACAGTTATAAAGACGTGTACTGAAATGCCGAAATATTTGGCTACTACTAACTATATGAGGCCGACTGTACATGCTGCTATAACTGCTACTTTTAAGGTGTAATTACGTGCATCGTGGCCGATCGCAGCCACACGCGTCCATCGCAGACTTCGTATAGGGCGCCAAACATTTTCATACACTGACTATTGCCGCATACCGCTCGCGTCAGTCGCACGCAATCTATCGCGCGGCTGCGGTGCACGAATTACACCTTTACCAAACCTTTTTTTAGCGATTGATATGCCGATACAAACATTAGCGTTTGTCCTTGTGAAGACTAAGAAGTAACCGGTAGGGGTAGGGTTGTGATTCGTCCATCATCCTCCTAGCGTTGTTCCCGGTTGTGCCCTAAAGGAGCCCGGGATCTGCTTTGACACCTAATCCCAAGATTTGGGAAGGAAACAATATCAATCAAAATTTATAAATTAAGTTGCACTGCCCACATTTTATCTGCTTTGCCTTAAGGTTGACTGGTAGAGAATGCTTTATAGCATTAATTCCGCTTTTGGTGCAATAGAGATTAAATAAATAAATTAGCCCTCTTCAAGCACTCTGCACTTGAGTAAGATTATTGAGGTCCTCCATCCGCCCTGAAAATTTTGTTGTCGGACATTCCAGAACCAAGAACCAGATGGTCGACTGTCTGGTCGGGGTTTTCGAACTGAACAACGTACAGAGGCAAAAACCGCTAGAAACATTTTCACGACCATTCTGCCGAACGCTCTAATGAATGCTGTGGTGCGGCAGGTAGGGGCGGAGACGGATGAACAATAATAAAATTGCTCGGCTCGGCAAAAAGCTCGAAGCAAATTTACTGTCCATTCGCTAGAATGCTCCCTAAACAACACAGTCACATTACAGGTAGAAGGTAGAATGCTCATTACAAGCGTATCAGCACTTTTAGACTAGCGTTATGCAGTTATGCACACTAGTGCTGAGAAGACTCGCGTTAACCCAGACGGCTTGAGCCTCTATGACTGCCGGGCTTTAACCAACAACATTCATTGGGGGTGATTCCAGCTAAAATAAGCTATACCATATTCCATATAAGATTAGAAAGATCGTATGTTAATAGCAATGTGATTTGTAGGAAAACTATTTTGAAACACAAAAAACATAGTATTGTAATATTTGAATAGCACTTAATGATCGAAATGAGTAAAACTAGTGCAATTTCCCTTTGATTCCCTAGATAAGCGAAGAAACGTACACGAATTTGTACGCACGTCCAAGGTTGGTATTGCACTTGTCCAAGATCGTTGTCCCATGTGTATTTACGTCTCACATTTTGTTTAAAGAGTAAGTGAGACGCAATGCATAAAGATAAAGATCTTGGACTAGTAGAATACCACCCCAAGCTATAGATTTTTCTCGCGGCGCGGCGCGTAGTCAGGTGCGCTAGCTCCACTGTACCTGTTAGTTTTTTTTTACAAAAACTGATGTACACGTCACATTTCAGCATGGCAGCGGACAGCGACGGGCTAGGCTCGGCGGGGGGCGGCGCCTGCGGCGTGGTGGTGACCTGCGAGGGCGACCTGCGCGACCCGCGCTTCCCCGCGCGCCTGCGCCGCTTGCTGCGCGAGCTGCGCTCCTTGCTCGCCGAGCCGCACCCCAACACACTCAAAGTGAACAAGGTATACTTTCCTCTCAGCTTTGTACCTATACCATACGACAAACCGAACAAGGTATAGCGTACTTTACCCATAAACAGGACAAAGGTACGGTATGTTATACCACCATAATACTTTACCAACCCACGGCCCTTCTGCTATTTAAGGGAGGCATTTAATTCTTCGTACTTCGACAGCCTTTCTATCGCCCGAGGTCTTGCACTGCTCTTGCACGCATGGAGTTGACTGCGTTCAAGGCAAAGTGCTGGTTTGCACACTTGAACAACGGTTGCAGACGTGAACAAAGTATGGGCGACAACAACATTTATATGCTAATTCTTCAGAGCACAACTCTACAAATATTAGGCACATTTCTCCTCGGCCTTAAAAGGTTCACTTATGAGTTTAAAAGTATC
This sequence comes from Epinotia bilunana, assembly GCA_947049275.1. Taxonomy (NCBI): domain Eukaryota; kingdom Metazoa; phylum Arthropoda; class Insecta; order Lepidoptera; family Tortricidae; genus Epinotia; species Epinotia bilunana. The sequence goes on from OX346272.1 coordinate 5,598,808, forward strand.
AACTATTCATACAGCAAGTCTTTGATCCGTATCAAAGAGCCCAAGCTTGTATCGCGGTGCGCCTGGCAAGAGATCACAGTATCTGCCTACTCTATATGTATATATACGACGTCCAGTGAGTTGAATAATAAACGCGCGCTCGTCCACACCTACAGGTGGAGCCGTGGAACTCGGTCCGCGTGACGTTATCAGTGCCGCGCGCGGCGGCGGCGCGGCTGCGGGCGCTGGCGGCGGCGGGCGCGCCGCAGCTGCGCGCGCTCGGCATACTGTCCGTGCAGCTCGACGGCGACGCTGCCGTGTCGCTGCGGCTGCAGCACGGGACCGAGCTCAGGATCAACACCGACGCCGAAGGTAGCTATGCACTTTTGTGAAACAACTTGCTTTTAGGTCGGTGCGCGGGGCGCTAGGTGGGGTTCATCGGACTCATAAAAGCATATTGCACTAGACTCTCAGGGAACTCTAGATAATGACCAGAGGCCTTTTGCATCTGGGAAAAACCCAGATTCTGCGATCAGTGAAATGATCTATCCACTTTAGCTGTCGTTCGAGATATGTTATCTGTTCAACAGTACACATGCACCCAATCAATCAATCAACCATTAAGTTCCTTATTCTGAACTCTTACAGCATATCCTTTCAGTGTGCCATAGGCCTGTAACGTCTTCCACTGGTCCCTGTCGCTAGCAACTTGTCTCCAAGTTGGATCCAGTTTTAGTTTTTTCCCATCTTTTGAATTGTCTCCCTTTCCGCCCTTATCTCGGGTACCAGTCTGTTTCGATGTTATTCCACTTCTCATGGTATAACCAATATAAAACAAAAATATTTATTGGTAACATGTATGTATACATCGCCTCTCAGTAAGTATATCAATGCATGTGTTCCTCACACACTCTTCGTCTACATACATAAACAATACAATGACACCACGTATTCCAGATGCAAGCACCTCCCGCACCCAGCCCAACCCCGAGCTCCTCTCCGGCCTGGGGGGCCTCGGCCGCCTCCTGTCCTCGGACGACGGCGCGTCTACCAGCGCCGAGCCCCCGCGGGACAGCTTCAAGAGCCCCAACACCGTCTGCCCGATGGACGGGAAGCTGCCGCAGAACATTCCCACGCCCACGTCGGACCGCTGCGAGTTCCCGTTCGGAAGCATGACGCAGGCCAGGGTTATACATCGGAAGGAGAATACTTTAGGTGAGTGGATTTGTTCAGAAATTTCAGGGATAGACTAAACCGTGCACAGCGGTCTATCCAGAAAAATCTACCTTCTTCCTGATTTACGCAATGTGATAGGGACTGGACTGCTAGCCCCCATGATGTTCACTTGAATAAAGAATCGAAAACATTTTTTTTTTTAATTTTCATATCGGATCACGGATTAACTATTTCAGATGAAAAATGCCATAATGATGTGTCAATTATTGATCCAGATTGATTATTAGGATTCCACACCTCAAAGGGAAAATTAAACTCTTATATGATCACTTCATTGTCTGTTTGTCTATCAACACCCGGTTCTCGTGAACGCGTTGAGACGAATATGTTTTAGTATTACATATTCTTCTCAACGCGTAAGCAATCCCTTACAGCTTTACTTACCTTAGAAAAAAAAATCAAATTGGGTATGTTGATAAGGTGGTTTCCTCAAGTGAAAAATTATAACTGTATTGTGTAAGGTGTGTTTACTGTATAAGGATAGTAAAACAAAACATCATTACAACTAAGTAACTTTTATGTATATCCAGAAAAAAACAATCTATAAAAAATAGGAGATTACAATATTTTGGCAATATCGTCGGGAATAGTGCAATACCGCGTAACTAGCACTGGTAAATACTGCGTATCTACACAACAGCCATAGGGCAAATCCGCGTAACTGGCACTGGTTAATACCGCGTATCTAATGTAGCCAAATTAAGATTTCCCGCCAACGAAAGTATAACGCCATAAAACTAAAGTCACTATCTTGTAGAACTCGTGATTCAATATTATCTTAAAAAGAAAAAGTATCTTTTCATCACGTTTTAAGCTTCTCCTGTAAAGTTAGGTGTTTGTAGATACCCAGTATTTACAAGTGCTAGTTACGCAGTTTTGCACTATGGGTGTTGTGTAGATACGCAGTATTTACAAGTGCTAGTTACGCAGTTTTGCACTATGGGTGTTGTGTAGATACGCAGTATTTACCAGTGCTAGTTACGCGGTATTGCACTATGGGTGTTGTGTAGATACGCAGTATTTACAAGTGCTAGTTACGCAGTTTTGCACTATGGGTGTTGTGTAGATACGCAGTATTTACAAGTGCTAGTTACGCAGTTTTGCACTATGGGTGTTGTGTAGATACGCACTATTTACAAGTGCTAGTTACGCGGTATTGCACTATCCCCGACGATATGCAATTTTTTTATCGTCCAAGAGTAAACAAATAGAATCTTTATGTTTTAATACAAACATATTCTATCAATATGTGCGGAAACGCAGTATTTCACGACCAAAACAGCCATTTTCCACACAACGGTTAGTTCGCGGCTCAACATTGTGATTGGGACGTCACAATTACCTCACTCAGTATACACCGCTTTCGATCAATTTTTTGTGTTTTTATGACCTCAATTTCTGGTTGGTCCCATACAAACAACAACTCTATCTAGCGTGTTTTTGTTTTCATAAAAAATAATAAATATTATGAAGTCTGAGATTGTACATTTGTTTGTTTGTTTGTATGTAATGGGTAATCTCCGAAAAGACTTATCCGATTCCAAATATTCTTTTATCTGTGTATAAAATGATCTTTCTGGGTGGTCATAAGCTATTACTTATCCCGCAGATTTGCCTGTGTTGTCTGCAATACGCGGGGCAGTTAGTAAAAAATATTTCTTAACCAAGTTTGTAATTGAATTACTATTTATTGTATGTATATTTTTCTTCAAATTCCTATGAGATTATATTTACGACCTTTCTTTCAAACAATAAAAAAAAGAATTCAGTTAGTACTTACTCGAAATCGGTACACGTGTTAGAATTATCGCTGAAAAACAAGCTTACTAAGTTAGGTAGGTCGCAAGTTGTATGTTGTAAGTAACAAAATGTAGTTGGCGCTTTAGCCATGAAGGTAACTTCTACGCGCTGTTAAGTTTTTTCCAAAATTATAATTAGTTTTTTTTAACAGCCGATATTTGGCAGCCGTCATCCCGTTACAATAAACGTAAATAATAGTATTTTATGCAATCGTTATATAATGTATGCTCTTCCAGTCGAGTACCACGTTTAAAAAGTATGTGATTTACGTTTGGTGTACGAAGTCTTAATTCAAACATTAAGGTTGACGAGTATAGAAATCGTCTTTCCAGTGGTCAATAGTTAAGGGCTTATGTTTATATATAATATGTTTTCATCGCATAGAATTATAGATTAAGCAAAGCCGTTTATGCGGATTCAGAGTTGACACCGTACCAATCCCACGAGAAAGAAAACAAGGAAGAAGTAAAACAAGAGAGAGAAAACAAGATTCAAGCAACTAATCGTGATAGAGAAATAAAACAAGATAGTAAACGCGAGAGAGAGATTGTTACCCATTTAACCACAGCAAGCATGACGGCACTGTTGTCCACAGCATGGATTAACGTAATGAATGAACAGGGAAGAGAATTTGTACTAAGAGTTATTGGATCCGTGTTCCCAAGAATCATTCATCAGCGAGTCTGCAGCTCAAACTATGGGACTGAAGAGAAAGCATGTGAATGGACACGTATCTGGTCTTGGCCAGATGAGCACTCCCATCAGATTTGCCGCATATACCGAAATTTCTTCAAGATATAATCCGGACAAGAAAATGGACATTACCACATACTTAGTAAAGCGAGTCACAAGCATCATGCCTTCAGAAAAACTAATTATTGAGAACTGGGTACATCTCAGAGATCTACAACTAGCTGACCCGACTTATTACCAACCAGGACCGATCGACGTGCTGCTGGGAGTAGAAGTGTACAACGAGATGATTCAGCCTGGCCTCATTAAGGGCGTTCCAGGCTCTCCCATAGCAATACACACACCTGGGCTGGATAATATCAGGAAAAATCACATTCGAGGCAGAGAGAGACCAAGAAGAGAAACCATTCATCAGCATGCATTTAAATGTCGAGATAAACCAAATGTTAAAGAAGTTCTGGGAGATAGAGACAGTAGAGGAAGAGACACATACAGAACAAGAGATTAAAGTACAAGATTCGTACCAGAAAACTACCACAAGAGACGACGACGGACGTTACATAGTAGAACTGCCATTCAGACACGAGCCACCGACTCTACCATGTAACAGCCGAGAGATAGCATTGAGTCACTGGAATTCAACAGAGAACAGACTTAAGAGTAAACCAGACTTATTGAAAGAGTACAACAAAGTTTTAGAGGAGTATGACACACTCAACCACATGAAAAAGATAGGAAACGGAGAAACAAAAGCTGGCGAATACCTTCCTCATCACGCAGTAATAAAAATGGAACGAGAAACCAGCAAAGTGAGAGTGGTTTTTGATGCTTCTTGCAAGGGACGCAATGGACAATCCTTAAATGACGAGTTACTTATCGGTCCCACGTTGTTGGAAGATTTAAGAGCGATTCTCATGAGACGGAGAACATACAAGGTAGCTTTCGTAGCCGACGTGGAGAAGATGTACAGACAAATACGAGTTAAGGAAGAACATGCGAATTACCAAAGAATAGTATGGAGACCAGATTCAGATGGACCAATAGAAGATTACAAGCTTTTGACAGTTACTTTTGGATCATCGTTCAAATTCAAAATCTTTTATTTCGGACTTCATAATCCATAATTTGTTAGTAACAATATATTTACTTAAGAACTAGTGTTATTAACAGGTAACTCAAAAGCTAACTAAAATCGGCGTGAGGGGGCACGCACCAGAGCATGCGCCTCGTCCCAATACCGCATTATCGGGCAGTCCACCCGTTCCACAAGCGATTTCAGGATGCTGTTGGTACTACCCCGAACCCTTCGCATCAGTGATGCCACCCTGCTGCGCATTATTGCGTGGAATCCCGGCACGGCCGCCGTGTGCGCCTTATCTAGCCATAAATATTCTGAGACAAACAGCAATAGATGAAGGATCTGACTCCCCAGAAGCTAAGAAAATGATACTAAGAGAATTCTACATGGACGACCTGCTATCCGGGACAGACGAAGAAGATGAAGCCATTGAAATTCAAAATCATGATACTAAAATTCTAAGTTCCGGAGGGTTTCCATTGAAGAAGTGGTGTTCAAATAGCGAAGACTTCATGAAAGCATTAGACGTGCAACAGAAACGAGAAGACACAAAAACAGTTGAAATCATACGAAAAGAAAGTGTGAAGACATTAGGTATAACATGGGAAGTCAAGAGTGACAAGATATCGATACCAAACCAAATCAATCGTTCAGAAAACTTACCCATGACTAAAAGAGCCTAGCGTCATACTAGCCAAGATCTTCATGCAACAATTGTGGAAAAATGGTATCTCATGGGACGATCAACTTCCACAAGAACAACAGAGAGAGTGGCTACAATACAGGAGAGAACTACCAGCTTTAAGAAATGTCAGCTTAGATCGTTGGATACACACTACAGAGAAATCCAACTTAGAATTGCATGGATTTGAGACGCCCCAGCATCAGCGTATGCAGCTGTCATATACGCAAGAGTTACTAACGAAGCTGGAGATATTCACGTGTCACTCGTAACAGCAAAGACAAAGGTCTCACCAATTAAAACGGTATCTTTACCGCGTTTGGAATTGCTGGCTGCTACTTTACTGAGTAAACTTGAAAAAGTGGAAGCCATTTGTAAAGAATAGAGTCGTAGAAATCACGGAAATATTAGACGCTAGTCATTGGTTCTACATTAATACTAAACATAATCTAGCAGACCCTGCTTCAAAAGGAGTGATGCCTGCGAAGCTTATTTCCACGGATATATGGTGGAACGGCCCTGAAATGCTAAAAGAGAAAGAAGTCAGACTAGTAAAAGGAACTCCATTAAGTACAGCATTAGAAAAAAGAAAGAATATAGTTGCAGTTCTAGTGACAAACGAAAATGATGACAAGTTAACCTTACTCAAAAAATACTCGTCACTGGAAAAACTTACTCGTGTGGTCGCATACTGTCGACGATGGTTGCGAATCTTAAACAAAAAGATAATCTTACCTTACCTGACGCACGAGGAAAGAAACGAAGCGATGGTAATCTGTATCAGAATGTCACAAGAAATAGAACACTTTGAAGAGATTGAAGATCTGAAAAAGAGCAAAAGCCTAAAAACAAAAAGTTATCTTCTCTCCCTGTCACCGTTTCTTGACAAGGACAAGGTATTAAGAGTTGGAGGTCGATTGAAGCACGCGGATATGGAGTTCCTACGAAAACACCCGGTCATAATTTCCAGAAACACCGTATTACTACCATTACTGTTGAGAGAAGCTCACTCCAACACTCTTCATGGCCCGCCACAAATGATGATTACATATTTGCGGGGCAAATATTGGTTGATTAACGCAGCAAACAGCATTAAACGTTTTGTGCGGCAGTGCGTTATATGATTGAGACAGTGTGCGAAGAATAAAGAACAGAAGAAGAGAGATTTACCTACCAGTCGAGTTAAACCCTCCAGACCATTTTTGATCACCGGAGCAGATTTTGCAGGACCAGTAAACGTCAGGATGAGTAAAGGAAGAGGTGCAAAATCTTACAAAGCCTACATATACACTGTCTATTCGTATGTATGTGCACGAAGGCACTACATATTGAGCATGTGAGTGACATGACAACTCAGGCCTTTCTAGCCGCGTTTAAAAGATTCGTGTCAAGGCGTGGATACGTAGCAGAAATGTGGAGCGATCACGGAACTTCACTTGTCGGCGCAGAGAAAGAACTTATAGAAATGTGGAAACAAGGCAAATCCAGTATACCTGATGAGTTTGCTTCCATGCTGGATAAAGAAGGGACTAAATGGAAATATATCCCTCCAGAAGCCCCCAACTTCGGTGGATTGTGGGAGGCAGGAGTGAAGTCGACCAAGTACCACTTGAAACGCATAGTTGGAGACACCACGCTAACATTTGAGAAATTGAGTACGGTCCTGACAGAATAAGCCTGTCTCAATTCACGGCCCCTTTCACCAATCAGCGATCACCCAGGAGATATAGAACCCTTGACACCTGGTCATCTACTGATTTGAGAGCCCACGATTTTCATACCATCTGGAGATTTACAAGAAGAGAAATTAAATAGACTTGATCGTTGGCAATTGACAACCAGAATGGTTCAAGACTTTTGGAATTGATGGCAATCTGAGTACTTGACACAAATACAACAAATAACTAAGTGGAGACAATCTAAACAAGAGGTTGAAGAAGTAGATTTAGTCATTATAAAGGACCAAAGATTCCCCCCTGGTCGCTGGCCTATGGGACGAGTTATTAAGAAATACCCTGGAAAAGAGCAACTTACACGAACGTATGATAAACGCACTTCCTCCGGAGTGTTGAGACGTGCAATTTCAAAATTGTGTTTTTTATTAAGTGACGTAGACAAATAGTGTAAATAGTGGACGAAATAGACATTATATATCTTAGTGAAGTGCGGGTACAGTCCGTTGTGTTATGTTTATTTTGTTTACCAAAATGACCTTCAGTCATTTAGGCGGGAGTATATCCTTTCTTAACTTTCAAGGTCCATTTCTTTTTGTGATTATAATTATATTTTGTAATTGGATTGTTTACTATCCTTTTAGCAACTACGTTATCAATTTTTGACGTAAAGAAACCCAATTATTGCTCACAAAATTGCCCGTGTAAGAGCTTCAGTTGTGTAATATGCAGTGCGGCAATGTAGTTGATAGGTATCGCATTGAAGAAGAGTAACGTTGTCCCTCTCGCGCAGGTATACCCGGCCCACTGGCCCCGCGCGGCCCCATGGAGCAGTTCCCGCGGCCGTCCACCTCGTTCGCCGGGCCCCCGCCGCCCTACCCCGCCAAGCCGGCGCCGCCCAACGTGGCCATGTCGTCCCCGCTGCTGGTCAACTTGCTGCAGAACGACGCCGCCGCGCCCGCGCCCAGGCCAAAGCTGCCCAAGCCGCACACTAAGGACAGGCTCGAGGACGGACAGGTGAGGGTGAGAGACGGCCTGGATACTCATTGCAGGCTGGGTGGACAGGTAGCACGGTATCGACAAGTGAGGGACAAAAAGCAACATTCCTTAACACAACAGTTTGTATTCCAGATGGAGTTAGCCGTGGGTCGCGCACCATTCGAGTACCGCGCGCCGCGACCGCCCGCGCCGCGCCCGCCGCCGCCGCCGCCCTCGCCCTCGCCTGTGGCGGCGCCCCCGCGCCCCGCCCCGCGCCCGCCGCCGCCTGTGCGTCGCGCCTTCCCGATGCAGCAGGCTTACAGGTCAGTACCATCACTACTCTAGTGTTCGAGTACCGCGCGCCGCGACCGCCCGCACCGCGCCCGCCGCCGCCGCCGCCCTCGCCCTCGCCTGTGGCGGCGCCCCCGCGCCCCGCCCCGCGCCCGCCGCCGCCTGTGCGTCGCGCCTTCCCGATGCAGCAGGCTTACAGGTCAGTACCATCACTACTCTAGTGTTCGAGTACCGCGCGCCGCGACCGCCCGCACCGCGCCCGCCGCCGCCGCCTCCCTCGCCCTCGCCTGTGGTGGCGCCTATGGAAATTTCCCCTTTCATCATCATCATCATCATCATCATCATCATATCAGCCGAAAGATGTCCACTGCTGGACATAGGCCTCCCCCAAAGAGGGCCAAAGTGACCGGTCCTGCGCCACTCGCATCCAGCGGACTCCAGCAACCTTTACCAGGTCATCAGTCCACCTTGTGGGGGGCCTACCCACGCCGCCCCTTCCGGTACGTGGTCGCCACTCGAGAAACTTTCCTCCCCAACGGCGTGCTATGTGCCCCCGCCCATTGCCACTTAAGTTTAGAGATTCAAAGGGCTATATCGGTCACCTTGGTTCTGCTGCGGATAGCCTCATTTCTGATGCGATCACGCAGAGAAACCCCTACATACGAAATGCCAACCTGCCAGAGTTCATCCTTGATCCGTCGTTTATCAATGAAGTTACTTATGGGTAGTCCAATCCGCAGGGCGCCGCCGTCGCCAAGCCCCGGGCCGCTGCGGCCGCGGTTCCCGTCGCCGAGCTACCAGCCCGAGTTCGCGCCGCCGCCGCCCTACAAGCAGTACCCGCGGCCCGCGCGGCCCGCGCCGCCCGCGCCGCCCGCGCCGCAGCCCGGCGTCTCCCACGAGGACTTGCAGGCGCTGCTGCCGCCCTCTACCACCTCCATGGACCAGAAGACGCAGTCTAGCTTCCAGGTAATCATATAGCCACGCCTTATTACTAACTCGCTCTAAAGATATACTACTTTTATAAATCTTCAACTTTGGAGAGAAACACTAGACGTGAAACATTACAAAAAGTTTATCAACCGAACTGGTAACATACTTTGGTAAGAGTGTTCAAAACGCCCAGGGGGGGTCGTTTTGGGGCCTCGCGATACGCGGGAACTAATAATAACCACTTAGGAACTATTTAAGCTACTACGCTAAGACTCACCCATCAAGCCGGCGGTTTCGTTAATAGCAGTCAATTGCTGTCAGTTGGTCAAGAAGTCAAGTCAAGTTGTGTCGTCCGCCGAGTCCTCGTGGAGGCCTGCCGAGCCCGCCGCATGCCACGTAGAACTTCCTTCGTGCTTCCTTCTGACACCAATATTACTCACGCCTAGCGCGGACAAGTACTACCCTATATGAACCCCCAAATATAGGTTCCAACCGAATCCACTTAAATCCTAACTCTGCTCACGCAGCCCCCATAGGCCGCCCGATTCGTGAGGTTATCTCAACGCGGTGTCCCCCGAAATTATGCCATTCAATCCCAATTGACAGTTCAAATGTCACTTAACTTTTTAATTCTTAAAGGGCCCTTCACACCGTAGGAATAATTCTTAAGCGCCCTTCAGACGGGCCCGAACAAAGATTGTTTAATGAACATTACTGCCTCGAGCTCACATAGATGTTGAAGATTTGTGGCACAAACAGGGCAGTTCCAGTCCAGACTCTACCTTCAGATGGATATGTGTTGGCACAACTCTGCAGACTGGATTTTTCGTAAAAATAAAGACGAAATATTTATCAAAATGTTGCGTTGCATTCTTATCAATTATGATAGGATATAAATACTTATTACTTATAAATACTTAATCGTGATTGATACCGACAAAAAAATATAATTGTACTTTGGGAGTTACAAGTATTTTTTCTCAGAAAGGAATTGTAATGTATCCGTGGTCGTTTCCAGGAGTTCCAACGTTACCAGCAGCAGTACAACGCGCGGCAGCGGGCCGCGTCCCGCGCCGCCACCAGCGACTGGAACGAGCCCTACCGGGACTCACTCGCCATGGCGCTGCCCGACCTGCCCGACATCGACCTCGACCAGCTGCAGCCCACCCTGGACGTGCTGGACGACACCGCCCTCTCCGCCATCTCCGATAACCTGCTGTACGCGGAGAACCGCGAGCAGCGGACCCCCGACGCGATACTGCAGGACATAGCCGGCCCGTTTAATGGGCCGTACGAGCCGCCTGCGACGACTCCGCCAGTGCCTTCTAAAGACGCCATGCCTCCGCCGCCCGCACCCGCGCCTGCGCCGGCGCCCGCCGTCTCCGTCGCGCCCGCGCCGGCCACGGCGCCCTTCCGCTCCCCGCCCCCGCCCCCGCCCGCGCCCATGCGGCCGCCCGTGCGGCCCGCCGCGCCCGTTGCCACCGCCACCGTCGGCTCCCAAGCGACGGCGCAGGAGATCGAGGAGCAGAGCAAACAGTACCTGATCAAGACGCTCATGCGGGACGACGACGTCCCGCCCCCCAAGGAGCTCGACAAGAAGCCCGAGGAGGTCACCGTGGCGCAGTGCAAGCGCGAGGGCGGCGAGCCGGAGATGTTCGGCATCGCCAAGACCACGGACGACGGGGACTCGCGTCCCGACCCGCTCAGGTTCCGCAAGAAGGACTCCCTCGCGCAGAAGGGCGGGAAGCCGCGGACATCGGGTGCTAAAGAGAAACCCGCCACGCTGAAGGACAAGATCGTGCGCGAAGTCAAGCCCGCGAAGCCGGCCACGCAGCCCGCGAAGCCGGCCACGCAGCCTGCGAAGCCGGCCACGCAACCCGCGAAGCCGGCCACGCAACCCGCGAAGCCGGCCACGCAACCCGCGAAGCCGGCCACGCAACCCGCGAAGCCGGCCACGCCGCGCCCGGCCATCACTCCTGAAGCCCCGCGCTCGCCGGGAGAGAAGGAGTCCATCAAGCTGAGGCTAAAGCTAGACAAGAACGAGCCAGTAGTCCAGCCCGTCTACAAGGCGGATGTGAGCTTCACGAACGCGGCGCGGCCCGGCGAGCCCGAGCTCCGGGTCCCTCCTCTCCACATCTCCTTGCGCGGGAGAAACTCCGCCGTCATCAAGAACTCCAAGAAGGAGAAGAAGAAGTTCGCCCCGGGGGACCTCCACAAAAAACTCAAGATCAGAAAAAACTCAGAATCCGATGAGAAGCATCGCCGGGAACCGGACGAGCCGCTCTCGAAGCCGACTGAGCCCACGGAGAACTCGAAGGACGAGTACCTCCACGTGAAGAGCATAAAGCTGAACAACCACTACATGGAGGGCGACACGATAATAAAAACGGAAATCCCAGGAGATAACAACGTCGTCTACCGGATGAAAACGATATCCAAAAACGCCCACATAGTCACAAAGGACTACAAACACCTCAATAACAAAGTCCAAAGCATAGACCTCAAAAAGAAGAAGAAACTCCTCACCGACAGCGGAAAGTCCATGGAGAAGGACAGGGACAAGGAGTGGAAGAACGACATGCTAGACAAGGAGGGGAAGTACGCCCAGAACGAGGGCTACAGAGAGACGCCGAACAACCACGAGGTTAAGAAGAAGTTACCGACGACGAAATGTGATATAACGGACAGTAAGGACAGTAAAGTGGAAGCGGACGGTGAGTGTGGTGCTAGTGAATGTGAGGATAGGTTGCTCAAGTGTAAAGAGCGGACGCTCAGTGCGGACGACAGTGCGGAAACCAAGTTTGAGAGAGCGCCCAGTGAGGACAATAAGTTGAAACGGACTGTGGACGGTGTCACGTCGCCCAATGGACTGTTGACGGAGAAGAAGAGGAAAATAAGCCACAGTTCTTGTCCAGGTGTGTATTTGTATATCACTTAGAGGCTGTGCACACTGGCGTTTTTGGGTGGCTTTATATTACAAAATAGGCAAATAAACACTGGTTACAAATTTTTGTGCTCACAGATAGGCTCTTGGGCATACTTAGAATTGTTAGTTTAGCCCTTAAATGCATAATGTTGCCAAATGTCTACAAAGCATTAGACAGCTCACAGATTGAAAAAAAAGGCTTACGTTCTTGAACGTACCTTTATACCAAACATTTTTTTTTACCAAAAAAAAAAAACATGCATTTAAGGGTTAGGGTATGCACAGATGGACACTGGAGCAGAACCAGCACAAATTTTCTATTTTTTTGCAAGTCTGAAATGTCCCTTTAGTGATACAATTAAAGATATTTAACTAATAATTTGTGATTCTTATTGCAATGAATTAAGGTCTTCTGATCTGTCTTGAGTGAGTGCTCCAATACAAATAAGCTTTTCCCTGAGCATAATACGTGTTTTATCTTCTTCCAAGCTGTATCATCACCTCAATGTTCACTATCTGTAAAATCATACAAGAATGTATCGTCACTTGGTTGTAACAGTTGGTTGAAGTAGTTATATAACTTGCAGAGGCCGTGGCAGTGGCAGTGGCAGTGGGTTCGACGAACGTGGGCACGGTGCGCTCGGGGGGCTCCCCGCCGCGCTCCGGGGGCTCCCCGCGGCGCCGCGAGCGGCCCAAGGACAAGTCCTACTGCAAGCTGGTCGCCGAGCGCGCGCGGCACGACGACAAGTTCGTGCCGCGCTCCCCCGGCCAGGCCCAGGGCGAGGACTCGGGCATCGAGTCCATGGACGCGCTCTCCGAGAAGTCCCCCAACCAGGCCAGCCAGAGCCCGCCCGGCCCGCAGCGCAAGGAGCGCCTGGACATGCCCCGGTCCACCTCCCCGACCTCCGTGCATCGCATCATAGGCGTGCCGCCCCCGGCCTCCGACGAACTGCTCCAGAGGCTCGCCCTGACTGCGCCGCCGCGATACGAGCCCCCGCCCGACCTGGACGACTTGGGCGACATCGAGGCGGAGCTCGCGAAGATGCACGGCGACCACGAGCAGCCCTCGCCGCGGGTCAACGGGGACGACGCGCCGCGCCGCCCGCCCGACCCCCGCGACCCGCCCGACCCCGACCCCCGGAGTCAAGAGCACGTCATCAACGAGGAAGCGAATAACGAGAAACTTGACGATTTCGACCCCCTGCCGAGCAGAGTCTCTCCTCCGCTCTACACGTACTCCAATCAGGAGAAGACGACAGAAATCGAGGTGAAGGAGGAAAAGCCTGTCGCGGAAAATGGCGAGGCTTCCGAGGAGCACAAAGCGAAAGACGAGCCGGACCCTAAACTAGAAAGGCTGCCTATGAAGGCGGACTTCCCCGATAAAAGCCTTCTAGAACAGTTGCTCATAGAGATCCCCACGCCGGACTACGTGGCGAAAAGGCCCGAGTCGCCCTCCCCGTCGACGCTGGAGAGGGTAGCAAGGAGTAGCGTCCGAACGCGGTCCAGTAGCAAAATGAACAGCCCGGCCGACGGGCCCAAAACTCCCCGGCTCAGCCCCGGGATCCCCAAAACGGAGACGAGGTCGGACTCGCCCGCGCTACAGAATCCCCCGCGGAACTGTCTGCGAAGCGGCTCCGTGGACAAGACGAGTCCGAAAGCGGTGAACGCGGCCGCGACGGTGCCAGTCAAACCGGCGCCCGGGGCCAAGCGGAAGCGGCGAGAGTCCGAGAGCTCGTGCGCGTCCACAATAAGCTGCGAGGAGGGCCTGTCGCCCGCCGGCCGGCCGAAGAAGAAGCCGCGCCGCGTGGACGGCGCCAAGCAACCCGGCACCGAAGGCCAGAAGGAGGGGCGGAAGAAGGACTCGGACAGCGACAGCGACGAGCCGCTGATCTGCAAGGTGCGCGGCAAGCCGGCCGCGAAGGCGGTGAAGGTGGTGAAGGCGGCGAAGGTGGCGCCCTGCGTCCACACGCGGCGCTCCGTGCGCACGGCGCCCGGCGCGCCCGCAGCGCCCGGCGCGCCCGGAGCGCCCGGAGCACCCGGAGCACCCGGAGCGCCCGGAGCGCCCGCCCCGCCCGGGGCGCCCGAGCCCGCCAGGAGGAAGACGAGGAGCGCTGGTGAGTTACCACTTACACTTCTATTTCTATACACTTCACTATTTTTTTATAATACCATTCAAACCAGTTTTTTAGAGAGAATCAAATATATCTAAGAGTCAAAATTAGACAACGCTAGTGGTCACAAAAACAGCTCATATTCGGGGCCAACGGTTTGGTTGTTACGGGTCAGACTTTATACTCTCAACTGGGTTTCTAGGCCTGAGTGTGGCTTTTTTTTACACGACTGTAATGTTTACAGGGTGTATGTGTGTATGTGATATTCTTTATTCTACCAGAACTACACGACGCCTTAACCGATTTAGATTTGTGAGGTATCGTTATAAGTTTCAATTTGACTACTGACTAGTATTGCAGTTGTTTTTGGTTCTAATGAAATGTTGTAAAAATTTAAATCTGCTATGGGAAGCGAAAAGCGCAAGGAAGATTTGTAAGTCTGGCGTTATTTGGGAAAACTGGGAGGGTGTGAATGTCCGCGTGGGCATGCCTTTCGGGCCTTTCTGACCCTCAGGCTAGCGTAGAGATCGCTCTCGGAAAGGATGCTTTGGTCCTTCGGCCTCGGGAGGCCTGGGTAGCGGCCCAGAGAATGCCGATTTCGATTCGGTTATGCGCTGCCAGCAGACTCCCGCAACCTTAACCAGTCCACCATGTATGAGGGTCTTCTTGAGCTCGCTGGCCCCACCTTCCAGTGGCAGGCGGCTGCCGTTGCTGGATATTGCCAAGAGCCGCCCGCACATTGCGCCACTAGGGACCGTCACAAGCTCCGGACAAGTTCTTTCATACATTTTGTATAGCCTCGGTGACCGAGCGTTCAGTGGCTCGCGCTCGCTACTGAGACTCAATGTGGAGTGGTAGCGTTTATTGCCAAGCGCTAGTATGCGGGCACTCTAACAGTAGCATTGTTGTTCCAGTAGGCGAGGGCGGCGCTGTGACTGCGGGCGGCGTGCGGCGGAAGCGGCCATCGCGCGACGCCAAGTGACGCCGCGCGCGCGCGGAGCCCGCGCCCGCGCCCGCGCCCGCGCCCGCGCCCGCGCACGCGCCCGCTCACGCGCACGCGCATGTCGCGCACACCGCACTGCCACCGCAACCCGCGCTGCTGCTCTACCAGGACTGACCGCCCCACACAAACCGCTGGAACTATCAAGCTTCATCGCTCATACCACTGGACGTCGAGTATGTTCCGTCATGGAAGTATCAAACTTCATTGGTCATATCCCCGGCCCGCTGAGAGTACCAAACGTTCAAGGTGATTCTGGAAGGGAACGAGTGTCATTGGTCAAGCCGTTTTAGCGCTAAGCGTGACTCCTAATGGGACCTTGCCGAATCGGACAACGGAACTCGGTATCTGCGGACGTGCGGAGTTCGCCTATGTACAACAATTTCTTAAGCCAGTACTTGCCGAAATACTGTGCTGAATTCGGCACCGGAATTCAGAAACTAGAACTAGTGTAGTGGTGTCTTTAATTCCGTGATTGTAAATTCAGATTGTGAATTCAGAACGCAACTTCTCTTACGTATTTAAATTGTATGAAACTTCACATGCATTCGCCAATTGAATGTAAGTTTAATAAGACACAGACATTAAATATAAACTTTGAAACAAAATGTGTCTGATAATGATGGAATTTCGATGCTGAATTCGATACAGTATTCCGGATGTATCCGCGAGGAGCGGAACAAAAGTGACATTATAGACGTTGAATTTTAGCTCTTATAGTAATGGAATTAGTGCTGCAATTGTGTTAGCTAGGCAGTTTCATTAGCTGTCAAATGTCCAGTGTAGTTCAGTGTGTGTAGCTTATGCAATGTGTTACTTTACACGGCGTGCCTTCAAGTGCGGTTTGCGTGAAATGAGTGCTAGCATAGTTCAAGAGGTATAGTGAAAAAACCTTTCCACAGGCCAAGTGAAATTCAATCTTATGCCAACGGCATAAGGACTTAGGGAAAAGTTTAATCGCTGTAATTGTAACGTGTTTTTCAATTTTCAAAATTTACTAATCCTTTTGTTTCGATATTGCGAATCTCAATGCTCTCGAAAATCGGAAGAGTCAGCAGTTTGGTTTGGTGAAATTAATATTGTTAGAAATCGTGCAATATGAACGGATGTAGGCGTTGTAACCCGACACGCAATTGCCATCGAATGTAAACTGAGCGAGAAACTTGCTCATAAATATCTGAACGCGAACTGACAAAGTTATATGCTGCCTTTGCATCAGAACTAAGCTAATTTGTTTAATCACACAAGCCAGCCAAGCGAAGCTACGAAGCTATGTCTAGATATTAATGATCATGAGTGTGTTCACATATTGGATGGCGATTGTGACCGTTTTATACATGTATTTTTAATTCAGACTCGCGGACGGCCGGTGTATTTACGCGTTTTTTTTTAATTTAGTGAACAAATCATGTTACCATTCTTTAATGCACTCGACGTTTTAAGTGTAACTTAATTTTCTTTGGAGTAATAATAAGTCTTGAAGCTTTGGCGCCTTGGGATGCCACCAGCGATGCGTGTCGTTCAAGCCCGTAGGATAGGAAATAATGGCTGATTTGCATCGGTCTGTCGACCATCAGATTCGCCCGATTCGTGTAAACGGGCCATGAAGATGGCGTCAAATGGCGGGTAGATAGAGCCGTAGCCGGAGCCTTAGATTAGTGGATAGAAGTGTATAATTATTGTACAAAACAGCACTCGACTGTAGGCACATTTGTTATGTACTCAAAGACATGAAATTCCCCATTTAGAACTAGCGAGCAATTGCGTGTCTTCGACTATAATAGGATAATAACCGAGAGATATAAAATGAAATAAATGCATAAAGTTTTAAAACATATTTTCATACGTTTTTGCACGTAACTTGTGGCGTCGCGGTCCGCGGGTAGTTCGTAGGTAGTTAGTGGGCGGGAAAACGCCATTTTGCAACTGACGTTTCAATCTTAGGTTAACGAACATTTTAGATACTAACTCCGGATATGAAATATTTTAATACTGGTTTTACCTAGCGCCGATTTGTTAACTACTACTTTTATTTAGCCGCGTTATACGCCTCGCCGCTCGGCCGCCGAATCGAATCGTGCCTTGTACCTGCTGCTGCCGCCGGCGTCGATGTCTATAATTCGACCAAATGAAAGCACTCAGCAAGATGGCGTTTACCCCAAAAACGCGGCCGCTATTACGATACGATTGTAACGTTAGCGTAATATTTAAGAGAATTCACGACCAATAATTGTAATTTAAATGTGAAACGATACTTGGATAATTTCTTAGTGAAATGATAATAATCGCGACTGAGTGTTTCAACAGTTTGTCTGTGTGGGCTTCCAGTATTCTAAACAAGTTTTATTTTGACGCCCCATATTATTTTTTTCCTCTCCTCTGTTTTAAATTGCGGTTCTTTCAATGGGTATGCCGTTTTGCCCGATAACTTCCCTAGTGAAAGTGATACTTGTTATTGGTAAATAGACAAATTTAACCAACCAATCGTGTCGAAGGAGGCCAAAAAATTGTGGAAACATTTCTTTTCACTTTAGTTACTTTAACGTTTTATATTTTTTTGCCTTTCTCATATTTATTTAGATTATTGGATTTGGATGATTTTTGCAATAAAAAAATCAAGAATGTTTCTATATTATATATTGTGCTGATGGAAAAAGTCATTAAAATTAAAAACTTACGTAGGACACCGCACTGAGGACATACATTTATTTCTTTTTCATATCTATTTGTCACTTGCAAAGAATTTAATTTTGTGCGTCTTGCTGGTCATTGTAGATTTTGAGGTTAGAGTCAATAAATAAACTTTTGCACACACTTCAGTTTAAAAAAAAAAAACACTATTTTTACTTGACTTTACTACCGACACGGTTGATGGGTCCTACCCATTGGTAACAACAATGGCATGGGTTTCAAAAATTATATTTTCGTCTTTCGGCAAACTGCGCAGCCATATTTTAATGCATGGTTTTAACCAAAATGACAATTACCTTACCAGTGACTTTTAATGTACATAAAAGATGTTTTTTTTTTTAACTTAAGTTGCGTAATTAGATGCTAGAAGTTTTTATTATCACATTCATAATTCAGTCACTTAGTAAAATATAATAAATGGTTATAATATTGAATTGCACGTTTGGTCATGTTTGTTTTACGGTGCATAATGATTGGTACTCAAAATTTAACCTTGCAATACTGTTTTTTGCTTATAAAATTACTCAAGGGTGCTCCTTGCGGATGGACGAACATGACTCGGGAGTCGCTACGCTTTACGTCACCGCTTGCTGTAAACTGTCAATTGCCGCCCAAGGGAAGACGAATTTCGCGCTCGGGCGGTAATAGAATCTGATAATTTTTATTGCCTTAGACCCTTATTCATAAACAATAAACCTATTCTAGGTAAAATTCGTTTGTCCTTGTGTTTCACTCGAACTTTTATGTTTGTGAGAAAGGGACGAAACGCATTTTAGTTAACAGAGGTTGGGTTTTATGAATGAGGGGGTTAGTGTATTGTAATTTCCGTTCCTAAGTCTCGCGGGACTCGACCCAAAGCAATAATACGTGGATGTGACTTTTATTTGTGTGGACATGTTTTTGACCGCTTTACACGGGTTATTATGACCATCATATTTTCCCACATCTTCGTTCAGTGTTCGCTGTTCAGTCCGAGTGATAGCATTACAATACAAACGCGTTAGTACGTACATATAGTATGTATAGGATATTGAGAATATTTATAATTGTAATAAACGTAGTCAGAATTTTTTCAAACTACTTTCCCATGGCTGAAGGGTTGAGCTAGACGGGCTCCGTTCCAAATGCACGGAATTACAGGACGCCCGTGCGCTCTGTCGCGACGACATAGACTATCCGTCTCTATCTAAGAGTTCTAATTAGAAAGAGACTGATAGTCTAACTGGCCGCGACACGGCTTGCGGGCCGTCTTGTGATAGCCGTGCTGAAATGTGTATGTGAACTGCGCAAGTTCGTCCAGTTCTCATACAAGTTGCAGTCGGAATATGGTATTGTGTTTTTATTCACTTCGGTCCTAGTGGCTTATGTGCGTTCATTATTAGATCAGTATGAACTTAGTAAAAATATATAGTAGGAAAATATTCAGAGTTAGCCGGAATGTAGAGAAAAGTAATTTGAAAAAATGTTGAGTATACATTGCCTGATAAAATTGTGCCCTTTTAACGTGTGCCGTGGTTGAGCTGTGTAATGTAGGCAGTAGCGCGGCGGGCCCGACAGCGGGCGTTGTCTAACGGCTCGTCTACATTGGTCGGACGGACGGATGCTTGACGTCCGACCCAGTGTAAACTAAGCCTTATTTGTTTTGTTCGTTTTTATTGATCGGCTCGCCCGGTACTCTTGTAAATTTTTATGTATAGATGGGGAAATTAATATATGTTTATGATTTGAGTTGGTTTCGGTGTAAATAGATGGCGCCAGCTGCTCGGTCGGTTCGGTATCGGTTATCGACTCGGTAGGAATGCAAAGCCTTAATTGTATTATAAAAGCATGAAGTGTGTACCATATAGTTATAGTGAACTCTCAAAACTAGCTCTGTATATTGGGTGTATAGTTATCCTTTTTGTTTTGTTTTTTTTTTCGACTAATGATAGTAATTTATGCCGATAAATCTATATTATACATTTATATATATAGTATGAATAAAAGAGGAATACAAATAGTTTTAACACTATAAATATAGGATAGGGGTTACACCACTCTTGATATAGCGTATAGTTTTGGTATGTAAACATTATATAACTTGTAAATAGATTGCAGAAATAGTAAATAAAAGAATTGATACAATAAAATTTAACTTTTATGTTATTGTAATGTTTTCTAGTTCGTGTTGTTGAAAGCATCGCGGAGACGAAGACGGAGATCGGTTCAGGACGATGATACGCGCCTGCACATTCTGTTGCTGGCAATTAAAGTCGTCTCGATTGTCCCATTTTTATTGTGCATTATTTCTCTGTAAGTTGCTTTCACTGTCGTTCTACATTATTTTTAAATCATATAATTATATTTCATAAAGTACGATGAGTCATGGTGAATTATTATCATATTATTATGAATGAAAAGAAATAAGGAATATTATTGTTCTGCTATTATTAAATTTGTAAAGTTAGTTTATTAATAAATGAATAAAAATATTTTGTTGTTTTACTTGGCCTGTTTCAATAAAAAGACTACAAATGTAGTGCGTTTGAAATAATATTGTATTCGACGTAAGGCCGCGTTTATAGACAGGCGATTCTGACGGCGTCGCAGGCGCATATGCACATGCCAGTACACGTGTCGCCTGCACAACAGGGCTTCACAAACATCGCTACAATATGAACCCACCTGGTTAGATCGCAACGCCTCCTGCACATGTACTATCGGCAAAAGCCAGGCCTGAGGGCCTACCGCGAAACGAAAGTTCGTGTATCTTTGTCGCTCGTACTAGCAAGTGCGACAGAGAGGGAGATACACAAATTAAGTTAGTTTTCGTTTCGCTTCGCGATAGGCTCTCTCTGTCCATTTCAAAAATAGTTTCGCTTGCCCGCGGTGATCTTGTTTAGACTTTTGTTTTAAGAGATGTTTACATTTTTCGCCTTGTTACAATGAAATAAGGTGCATAAGTGTAAATATATCTTTGACGTCTACTTTACAGTCAGTGCCATAGTTATAGTTCAAATTTTCTAAACTGAGCTCATGAATGGCCATTGTACTGAGCTCATGAATGCCTTTGTTTGCGGCCCGAACAAAAGCTATTCATGACGTGCGCGTACCAAATTTTGCAAAAAAAATGAGCGCTACATAAAATGAACTCTATCGTCTTATTCAATAGATTCAAAATGGACTAAAAGATAACAGAAACCCGCTCCCAGCGAGCCAGGTACAGTCAGCGTCATATAGTTGGTAGCAGCCAGAGTAGCCAAATATTTCGTAACACACCCTTATTCTTACAGTAATAAAGACGTGTACCGAAATATTTGGCTAAAATAAAATTCTGCAACTTGGCAATCACACAACTTTACTGCATTTATGGATTTTTGTATACCTAAAACTATGTAGTAACTATTGTGTGATTGCCAAGTCACAAAATTTTATTTAGCTAGCAAATAAAGAATAATAAGAATGCCTGAGACTTGGTACTACCAAATCTCTCACAACTTTTTGCGGTGGAAGTTTCGAGACTTGGCCTCTTTTTTACATGGAATGTTTTTTATGGGATCTCACTTCTTTTTGTAGGTTATCGTGTCAATGTCCCATTCTTGATTTTTTGTCTCATTCACTGCAAATATAACTTTGTAATCAAATATGTTTATATGGGATTACAAAGTTATTTGTGTAGTCGGTGTATCTAGAAAACTACTAAATTGCAATTTTTTTTGCGTCCCCTTGATTTATACACTAAACACTAATTGTATTCTTAATTTGAAGCTTCTATGTCTGCTAGAAGTGCCTTAGACTTTTGATGATCGGTGAGTCAGTCAGTGAGTGACAAAATTAAGAAATTTTGTCAAAATCACTAGTTTTAAATCTTAAACCGCTGGTCCAAATTGAATGAAATTTGAAATATATCGTGTTTATACAATGCGTGCTTGGTTAATAAAAATGCAGGCTTCTAGTTTTATCCACAACGAAGTTATAGGGGGGTCGAAAATGGCCTGAACTGCTTCGAGAAACGCATGGTGCCGCTGTTTTGCTCAACTTGGCGGGGGCACTCCCGTGCCCCCAGATTAAATTTAAGTTAGAACATGTGTCCCACTACGCTGGATTTTTGCAATGACAATCGATTTTTTTATGTAGGTACCAATAGTAGAAGGGGGCATTACCATATCTCTAATACAGCTGAGACCAGCTGAGGGTTCTTCATCAGATACTTCAGACCTTCGATTTTTGACATCAAATGAAGCGGCCCACCAAGTTGAATATTTTTTGTAAAGGCGGTATAGATATATCTCTAATAGTTTGGTTGGGCTCTGTGTTTTCTAATCAGGGTCACCAGGTACTCCAGATCTTCGATTATCCTGGTTTTTATAGTTTTCCCATTATGTGGCCATTAAACCCTAACTCTATACCAAATTTCAGCTCTCCGAGTTTATGGAAAGTAATACTCCTAGTTCTATCTAGATGATCATGAGTGAGTGAGTGAGCGAGTGTCATAAATGCGAAACTTTGCTTTCGCTTAACTTCGAAACTAAATTACCTACAGACTTGAAATTTTGGATTTTAAGTATGTGATTATAGCTTAGTGGATGACGAAAATTTCTGCGTTCTGGTCTTATCCAGAGGTTCTCAAATAGGGGCCTGAAAATGCGGCGAAATGGTTCCAGTAAAGGCAGTGTTTGCTTCGCGCTCGACTTGGCGGGGGCACTGCAGTGCCCCCAGATAACAAAATTACAGAAAAATGTTTATAATTTTTGTCTCCACTGATTTGGACGATCTGTGCAGCATTAGGCGGAACCACACCGGACGAGCGACTCGGCCGAGCACGGTTCGCCCTTCGCCCTAACGTGCGCGCTCAGTGTAGACGTGGCTGGGCGTCGGGCGAGCCACCGCACGACAGCCGTTTGGCCGAGCATCCGAATGCTCGCCCGAGCCGTGCGGGGCGCCGCCTATGTGGGCGGTTGTTTTGTGCGGTCGTACGCCCTCACCCAGCGTTGTCGGCTTTTTTGACAGAGATCAAAGGGCCACGTACGAAAGCATTTTTGCCCTTTAAATATCAAATTCGCTCGCAAAATTATACGAGAATCTGTTGAAAAATGCGACCTATAGAGCCAACCATTTTTGCCCTATATCCTACTAATATTATAAATGCGAAAGTTTGGATGTTTGTTACTCAATCACGCTTAAACGGCTCAACCGATTTAGATGAAATTTTGCACGAAGATAGTTTATAACCTGGATTCAAATATAGGATAGTTTTTATCCCGGGTCCACGCAGACGAAGTCGCGGGTGGAAGCTAGTAGTTAAATATCGAACTCTCTCACAAAATTTCACGAGAATCTGTTGAGAGATGCGACCTCTAGAGGGGACAGCCGGACATACGAAAGCATTTATGTCCTATGGTTAAATATCGAACTTGCTCACAAATTTCAAGTCTGTTGAGAGATGCGGTCCTGGGTTTAAAGTGGTCCAAATATTTAAGTGATGGGCATATTCATATTTGTCTCGACAGTCTTGGGTATTTTCTATATGTATTTTATATCAAATAGGTTACATACCTACCTAGATGAAATGCCATCACCATAGAGATCACACTTTTTCTATTTTTATACTTATTCAACGTCGCTTTTGATTGAAATGTCTTAAATTTATTTTCCGTAATTAATTTCTAAATTATATGTAGTTTTGAGTTTTTTTGTTAAATTTGTGTTATATAAACGTAACTAGATCATGTCCGAGTGTGTACCGTGTCAGTGCCGCTGCTCTTGCGGTAAGATCCTCAATCCGTGTTACAAACAGCCCCGTATCCCGCACTCGTTTGCCCCGCGACGGTGCTACGTAAAGCCCACTGCTCCCGTAGAAGCCTCCACGACCTATAATCTATCGTATCTACCGACGGCCGACAGTAAAAACTTACGTGGCGTAGCCAGAAAACCAGCGCCGAACCTTGTCCCAAGCTGTGAGCCAATGGAAGGCTGTACTGTTCAGAAACTATCATTTCTTCCCAATGCATTGTGCACTACACAGCCGATCAGGCCCTGTCACCACGACATGTGGGGGCAGGGGCCCATGCAAGCGATCACCACGCAACGCCACGACTATGTCCCTAAACCTGCCGTCATGAGGGAGTCCTGCAAGCCACCACCTAAGTTCCACTCCCTTGAATCTCCGATCGAGAATCGGACAGTTAACCGCTTGTCATATATAAATCCAGGTCCCGCGCCGCCATCGCCGTCTTACGCTCCTGTCCAGTGTTACGAGAAACCGGTGGCTAAAATGGAGAGTTCAACGACTCAGAAAATGTCCTATCAGGCGGTCTGCGCGGCGTCGCCGCAGCGCCCACCATGGGCTTGCAGAGGTCAATACCAGAAACCCTGCCAGAAGATAGATTCTACAACGGTGTATCGTTCCTCGTTCCTCCCGCCTGGAGAAGACTGCTCCCAAGTGGTGGATCCATGTAGCTACGGAGATTGTAAGCCCTGTGACTGTATGTGTCCGGTGCAATGCATCGCAACAGACCCGTGCGCCTGCACGTTCCCAAGAGCCGGATGCTGATGCTGCTATAATGTTCTACTAATTGAAGTGTGTTCACAAAATGGGGTCGACTGTGGATCGGCGAATTTGCAATTGTTAAGTTATTTTCGAGACTTTTTGGCGAGATGGTTGGTTTACACCTACAAAATGGATGTCTAGATAACGCTTAAATGAGATTTGTTTACACTGAATCAAGTTAAGTCATGATGTGGTTAGATACCAAGAGAAATAAATGAACCACGAAAGAAAGGATCCACTAACTTATCCATTATTTAATCACAACATAATGGAAGAGAATTTCGCTTATAAACGACCTAAAACATTTTATTAGTGTTTAGAAAGGTCATGCTGAAAAATCTATAAAATATAAAACCCAAAAGAGAGATTATACGTATTATTTGAACCATACTTTGTTTTATTACGATTCAGTTCAATTTTTGAAGGCGCATGCATTTTTTCATCGTTATTTTGGTTTATACAATAACTAAACGCTGGCAGTATATCGACCGTGCGTCAAAAAAACATCGTTAACGAGAACAAACGGTTTAAACGTCATATCGATTTTACACGTGATTGGTCAATAGTTTCATGATATTTTCATTTGCGCCAATCAGCGTAGACTCTAAGTTATCTCCGTAATAAATAACTGAACACAGAAAACGCACATCTAATTCACTTGCGATTCGCGAGGTTTATAAAATATATCAGAAAACCTTGCAAATGTAAGTAAATTGAACTAATTCGTATTAATTCAAGATTTTATGTACTAATAACGTTTATATTTCCATCACTGTTATATCAAACGCGGTTATGTTTTTCCGTAGTGTTATGTAAGAAGGTTGTAAATAGTCACGATGCTCGAATAAGATAAAGATTATCCGGGTGTGCTTAGTTCCTATTAAAATATTTTTGTATAATTCTCTAATCTTAATTTACGTGACAGCAAGTAACCATTTGCACATATTTACGGATTAGTGTTGATCTGTCACTGGCCACAATTTTCCTTGTAGTGTGCTAAGGAAAAAGTAGTTTAATTTTTTCAAGTAAGTAACTAACTACATGATCTAAACCTTGCCTTAAAGTAGTAAGAATTATCGTATGCAAGGTTTTGCTTAGCTAGACTGGGACTGCTAATAATAAACCAGCATACGATTATTTTTTTAGAGCTACGGTAGCCTAGTGGTTCAGGCATGCGGCTGTCAAGCGGCGGTCGTGGGTTCGAATGCCGGCTCGTACCAATGAGTTTTTCGGAACTTAATGTACGGAATATTTACCGTTAGCTTTTCGGTGAAGGAAAAAATATCGTGAGGAAACCGGTCTAATCCCAATAAGGTCTAGTTTTCCCTCTGGGGTGGAAGGTCAGATGGCAGTCGCTTTCGTAAAACTAGTGCCTATGCCAAATCTTGGGATTAGATGTCAAAGCGGACCCCGGGCTCCTTTAGGGGCACAACCGGGAACAACGCTAGGAGGATGATGATGATGATGATGATACGATTATTTTATTCTAAATACACCAAATTTTCTGGTGTTTTATTACTCATTTTCCATAAGAATACCACTGTTCAAGTTCACATTAATTGCTTGAGGAATTTTGGTGTAAATTATGTCAGTCTGATCATTGATGTTATAGTTGTCAATTGTTTGGTTGTAAAATGTCTGTATACAATAACCAGCATGGTTCTTTTTTTTTGTATCATTGTAAAAATGAAATAATTTTGTGATATATTTGAACATATGCCAGTCTAAAATAGAATAATAATAATAATAATAATTTTGCTCATGATTCTGGTTAATCCAAATCATGTTTAATATCCCCATAATAACAAGCACTGGTCTTCTCAGATGGCTGGAGACAAGGCAGTATCCACAGTATCGAAGCCGGTGATGCGAGGGCTCCTGAACTCCTCCATTAAGAAGAACCTAACCATTTCGCTGGTGATGGCTGCTGTCACTGGAATTGCTTTCCAGCAGCTGGTTGGCGCTGAGCGGAAGAGGAAGTATGCTGAATTCTACAGGTGAGTTATGACAAGATAACTAAACTAAAACCCGTAACTAAATAAACTAGTGGTTCTGTGAGCTGTATAACTCGCAGCCTGTCTTTATTAAAAAAAAACAATATCTTAAAGAATAGAATAGTCTATAAGTATATTATTAGAGATGCAACGGATATCCACCCACAATCTGGTATCCGGCCACAATTTTACTATACGGCTGAATACTGAATGGTGCCGAGATATCCAGGGTAGTATTTTAACACAAATTAGGTAAGAAAGGACAAGAGTAAAGAAGGGTGAATAAATGACAAACTAAAACAACAAACCAATCCATTAGTTAAGGTTAGTTGAATCTTCATATGAAAAGTCAAAATGAAGATTTAATGGCACTAATGGCAAAATTATGTTAAATACTAAAATTAGCGCATGTTTCTATCAAAACCTGTCTACAGCAAGTAACAAGTTGCAACTTGCTAAGAGCATCGCGCAAACGCGCGATCGTATTTGCTTTATTTTAGCGGATAGCGGATATCCGGTTGGCTGCACCAATTATTTAAAGAAATGTGACCTGTAGATCAGAACAGCCAGAGAGCGGGACATCTGGACCTGGACATCCAGACACGCTTTTTTCAAGCTGAAACGGAGAACCTCGTTCGCTTTTCTCGCTTGTTTAACAAGCGTAATAAGCATATGTTGTAATTGGCTTGCTTCCCTAAGCAGAGTGTATATCTATAGTATAAACCAAATTTTAACTTGAGTTTATAACAAACCTCAGGTCTGACATCTGCATGGTTAGCACAAGACGGCGCGCGAGCTCTCTCTCACTATCCATCTCTTTCTAAGTTTTCTAATAAGACAGTGTGGGAGAGATACAGCGAGCTCGCGCGCCGTCTTGTGCTAGCCGAGTTTGAATTGATAAATTGTCTCGGATAAAATGGCTTGTTGACAAGAGCATAATTGTTGTACATTTTACTTTTTCACTATAATATATATATATATATATATTTCACTATACCCAGAGCTTGTTGGCCTAAGTATCTTAAGACAAGATGCCCTAGCCGGTTCGACTATTTGCAATTTTCTATTGAATAAATTTAATCTAACCAAGTAATCATTTATTAGTTATGCTAGTCTGTAAGTATGTAAGGTACTTAATTAAATTTTTCATGTTGTTTTTCACACCCTTCCTGTAGTCATAACAATGAAAAAAAAATTGCATGTATGTATATTAAATAAAGGCACTGAGTACAATAATATGGTACCATCAAGTTTATCTAATAATGGAGAGGCAGATGTATTCAATGGTTATTGTTTGTGCAGTACTAAACATGCTTTTTCTTTTTAAAATCTAATTTTCTCTGATCTTGAGTAATATAACAATTTTATTTGAAAAGGGGCACTATATCTCTGTCTTTTTCTAACCCATGCATAAAGAGAGTGAGAAAGAGGACTGCAGGCGGGTTATTGCGCCGTACATTAACCGGACCTTCTGCATCTTCTTTCTACATCTTCTCAATTCCGCAGGAACTACGACGCCGAGAAGGAGTTCGAAGAGATGAAGAAGAAGGGCCTGTTCCAGTCGTGCTGAGCGGCACACATCTAGAGTAGTTAATTTAATCGCTGTGAAATGTTATCTAAATAAATCATAACTTTATTACGTGCTTTTTTTATATCCAACGTAACTACTATTATTTTATAGTACGTAACGCGTAACTGGCGTAGCTACCGAAGTAGTAGGAGATCTTAGGGCCCGTTTTCTAAGGGGACCTTGCATTTTTGAGACAAAGCAAACCGCTTGGAACAGGTGTTCCTGAGGGTGATCTGAGCTGATTTAGCCCGGTTGCCACGAGGTTCCCCCCAGCAGGTGGGCAGGGGGGGGAAAGTGCCTCCGGTGCGCCTCACTCTAAACTTTATATCTGCATACAACTATATCCAAGTTTGGTGTCTTTTTCGTATAATTCGAGGATGAAGAATTCATTTTTGTGATTAAATTTTCACTCAGCTATACATATATTTTTGTGGGATTTCAAAGTTATTTATGCAGTTGGTGTATCTAGAAAACTGGATCGAAATTGCAAAATATTTTAGTTTTTCCTTGATTTACACGCTAAATACTCGTGTAGAATAACGTTTTAAAGTGAATGCGTGCTTAAACTAAATGCCTACGCATTAAACTAAATACCGACTTTAGCACGGTCCACCGTGAGACACAAATCATTTTTATTAATTGCAATTATAAGGCATACATGGGTGACAAGTTTATTATTTTATATAGTAGGATAACTGGGCTATTCACAGGTATTTTTTTCTAGAGCTAATCCTAATAGTTTTAATTCTGTAGAGGATTTTCGATAAAAAACGGTAAAGATTTTTTTTGAATTTTGAATTTCTCGTATTTTTTGTATGGGTGACTGACAATTTAGTCCGCCGCCTTCGACACTGTGAACATCGGGATCTTACTGTCAAAAGTTGCAAACGCCACGAAGGCTTTGTCAGTATCCTTGGTGAACTGCTTCGTAACCGCCGCTTCCAGGTCCATCTCAACACCGGCAAAAGTCGTTGGCGAAAAAAATGGTCTCCCTCAGGGTAGCGTGCTGGCCCCAACCCTCTTCAACTTGTACACCAACGACCAGCCCAGCCCGCCAGGGACACAACGCTTTCTTTATGCAGACGACCTAGCCTTGGCAGCACAGTGCCGCTCATTTGAAGAGGTAGAGGAGACACTGTCTGAGGCATTGGACCACTTTGGAAAATACTACAAGGCGAACTGCCTCCGGCCAAACCCGAGCAAAACACAATCCTGCGCGTTCCACTTGCGCAATCATCACGCGCAAAGACCCCTAAATATAACGTGGGAGGGAGCGGCGATTGAACACTGCGCCAACCCACGATACCTGGGAATTACGCTGGACAGGGCACTGACGTACAAGACGCACTGTGCTAACACCCGCATGAAGGTCAGCGGTACAACTTGCTCCGAAGACTAACGTCAACAAGCTGGGGATCATCTGCGCACACTGTGCGCACCACCGGGCTGGCGCTGTGCTTTGCTGCGGGAGAGTACGCCTGCCCTGTATGGCATCGGTCCGCACACGCCGGCCTGGTGACTGCTGCACTCAATGATACCTGCCGCACCATCACCGGATGCCTCAAGCCAACTCCACTCAACAAGCTGTACCCACTCGCGGGCATCGCCCCTCCTGAAATCCGTAGAGAGGTGGCAAGTGCCGTGGAAAAGGGGAAACAGGAGACTGACCAGCGCCACCCACTGTACGGTCATAACCCGCCATCTGCCCGTCTCAAGAGTCGCAGGAGTTTCATGCGGAACACTAGCCCCCTGCAAAGCGACCCCTCAAATGCTCGCTGCCTGATATGGCGGACACGATGCCCTCCGCCCGAAGTCTACGTGCTAGCTTCGGAACAACTGCCACCCGGCCACAAGGAGCCATGGCCCATCTGGAGGGCGCTAAATAGGCTCAGAACGCATGTTGGCCGCTGTAAGGAAGACATGGCCAGATGGGGACTGCATCGTGGCCAATCAACCCAATGTGTTTGCGGTACAGCAACGCAAACCATGGTGCACCTGATGGCGCGCCCCACATGCCCACACTCCTGCTCGGAACACGACCTGAGAGACGCGACTGCCAGAGCTGTCCACACCGCTGCCCATTGGGCATCTCATATTTGAGGAACCTCGACACGAAGAAGAAGAAGAATTTAGTCACAGAAATCAATTCTTCATCCTCGAATTATACGAAAAAGACACCAAACTTGATATAGTTGCTAGATGTATGCAGATATAAAGCTTAGTGAGGCGCGCCGGAGGCACTTCCCCCCCCCGCCCCCCCCCCCTGCCAACCTGCAGGGGGGAACCTCGTGGCAACCGGGCTAAATCAGCTCAGATCACCCCCAGAAACACCTGTCCCAAACGGTTTGCTTTGTCTCAAAAATGCAAGGTGGTGACCCTAAGTCTAAAGGGCTAGGCGGGGCCCCTAAAACCTGATTGAAATATATATATATATTGATAAAAACGTATATCCCGCGAGCTAGGAGCATCTTTTTGTCAGTTACTTACCCCTAGGCGATAGCTTGTGAGAGGGTTCAGAATGTTGTATTATGAAGCCCCGTGAACGTCAGCTGCGGCTCCGCCGGTGAGTTGACCAGCAGCTTGGGAGAATGATCTGAGCTGAGGATGGCACTAAACAACACTGCCATATAAAAAAATATACATATAAACGTATGTATCTACATATATAAGGAGACGCTACACGGGCCGATATCGGCGGACGGCCAAACAAGGTCACAGAAAATCTAGTATGGAGTGACCATGATTTGGTTGGCCGCCGTGCTTCCGACATGTATCCACACGGGCGGAATCACGCGTCGGCCGGCATGCAGTCCAGCCGATATCAGTCCGTGTAGCATCTCCTATAGTAATTAATTGTAGAAAAGGACACACTAAAACTAAAGGAGCCTCTGGGGGCTCGCGTTTTCGATCGCAGTAAGCGTTGTTGATTGTACTTAGTACAATATTTTATTTAGTTTGATATGTAATAACGCATAAAAAAAGGGTGTTCAGATGTCCAAGCGCGCTGGACTGCGAACGGGGCATAAACTATAAGACAGATTCTTGTCTATAGCATTTTAATATGGTTGAGTGCGAGAGGGACACACCGAAGACAAAGTGAATCTCTTTCGGTCTCGATTTTCAGCTAACCTATGGCACCCTATGGTCAATTTAAACAGTATAGTGTCCTTAAAACATACAGTTTAATTTAATTTGTTGAGGCTTTGCAACATGTCACACAAGATTATAGAGAAGCACTGTACAGTCGACTACTGAGATCGATCTGGCCAAAGTTACAAAAAATGTATACACGACCTTAAAGTTAAGGCAGTGAAGTCGTGTATACATATTTTTGTAACTTTGGCCGCATCGATCTCTTTGTAGTCGACTGTACATACCTCCGAGTTAAAAGGGTTTGCCAGCCTCATAGGCAGAGATACGTTGAAGACGAGTATACCCTCATCTTTCATGAATCATTATACAAGTACAATATTCTGAGCATTCTCATAAGTAATCGCACGGGGGTTGATTGGTCACGAAAATCTGTTTGTTGCTAGCTCGCGGGCTACTACGTGTTGGACTGTATCGCATGTAGAGCGTCCCCCTAGCGAGTCGAAAAGCGCACCGCACCCATTATGTGAGGAAGAGGGAAGGCATGGTTCCTGATATCCTGCCAAACTTCGGGTTTGTGAGTTATTGAACCTTCTGTCCGCAAAAAATAATAATATAATATAATCATTACAGAGAAATAGAGATCAGTTAGGTCGTGCGTCATCTAGTCAGCTGTTACCCAAAACAAAGTTCCCGCTTTCGAGCGCCAAGTAGCGTCTAGTTTCATAAACTGTCGTTTCATTGATGTACTTTTCAAGTTGGTGTGATGTTTTTTTATACCACAGCCGTTTTGTAGCCTTGGGACCCCAGAGGCGTCATAAGCGCGTTGCCGACTCCTGATTAGAAAATTCGCTCTGCTGACAGCAAGAGAAATGGAAGTCTCACTAACGTCAGCCCGCGAGCAGGTGATCGTGAGGAAGTGACAAAAATGTGGCTTTGGGAAGCACGCTACAAACCATGCAATATGTCACAACAACTTGCTATAGATGGAATGGCAGTTGTGGTGACAAATGTGGAATGGCTTTGGGTGTCTGGGGTAAATATGAACAAACAAACATTTTTAATAATTTAATCAGGACAAGTAATACGTAACTCTCCATAATACATAAATAATTTTAACAATTCAATTGATTACACCATCGTCTTATTGATTATTTTACATCCCTTAATTTAGTTCCAAATTGATCTCTACGTAATGACGTATATACTTACACCTAGCGGGAGATAGACGAGGACCAGCCTGTTACAACTACTACATAGATGGCGCTGATTGTCATACTAGCGCTCCTAGCGGGGAATAGCGGAACTATACTGTGATTATTGCTAGTTTATTGCAATTAAATAGTTTGAATTGCTTATACATCGTTTTCATCGGTCATCGTTCATACACAATTTTGTTTATTATATTAAGTAGATGTTCAATGATGAAGAAATTCAACAGTATGTGAAGTCCCCAACCCGCACTAGGCCAGCTTGAGGACTATTGCCCGTCCCCTCTCATCCGTGAGAGGAGGCTTGTGCCCAGGAGTGGGACGTGTTTAGGGTAATTTATTATTTATTATTATTATGTTAAGTAAAACGGGTTTACATAAAATTCAGTTATTAGAAGAGTATTGTAAACTATAGAAGAAGCAAAATTAACGAAATAAATACCTACATATGTATTTTAATACAATGTATTTCCTCCAATTGCTATCGTAAAATGCCTGGACAGGTCGAAGTGCATGTTTGTTTCTTTAGTTTTCAGAATAACCCGTGTTATTAAACAAGGAATTGATAGTCATGATCGTTACCTTAACTTTAGTAACTTTACAAAGCGTATCTATCTAACCTAAATATAGTTCCAAATTGCGCCGCCAAGAGCGTTTGTGCAACGTCATCACCTTAAATTCAACTACAAGGTGACTAATACAATACTAAAATGCGACGCCACTGGCAGCGAGAAGTTCGAATAACTATCTCTATCGCAACTTCCAATATTCGATCGACAGAGATAGTGATCTACGAGCTTAGAGGTACCGCCTCTGTATATTGCTGCACGGCTATTACACGACGGCGCGCGAGCTCTCGATTTTTCTCGCACTATAAGTACCTCTCTAAGTTTTATAATAAGAGAGAGACGGATAGTGCGAGAAAAATCGAGAGAGCTCGCGTGCCGTCGCGTGATAGCCGTGCAGCACGTCTATGAGAGGGCCGCGACATATATACTCTCGATTTTTCTCGCACTATACCTCTTGTTCTAAGTGTTCTAATAAGAAAGAGACGGACAGTGCGAGAAAAATCGAGAGTATGTCGCGGCCGTCTCATGATAGACGTGCTGGAAAGAGAGTTTATCGATTCGCGTACAGCAGTGTAGTTTTGGCTTTAACCAACCGATAGATGGTACCACTGAACTTCTTGTTTTCTCGTAGCGCCATCTATATTTTCCACGCAATAACTGAATCACATTTTTATGCAATCATTCCATAAGTTAAACACGATTAAAACGCTCGAGAGGACCTCGTATTACATTAGCTCTGTTAAAATTATTAGTTATTTAATGATAATGGTTAAACTCACAAGTCCTCTTAGCGAAATGGCACATAAACTTCGAAAACATTATGTCCCTTAAAATAACACAATATAAAAATAGAAGAACTAGGTACCGTAGTAATTAGAATAGAATACATTTAATATGGCAGCAAAAGTTACACCCATAAATCACAAATACATCAAGACAGTTAACTCGAGATGCTTTGGTTAGTAAGAATATTTAAAACTAGGTTAGAGTAAATTGCTTTGGTCGAATAAAGCGCTTGGCTTTAGAGTAAGTGATGCGAGATACGCTTAGAAACAAATTATTCACTTCTGCAATTAGCAAATTGGCTGAGGTTTTTTAAAATTATGTGCAATAGAGATGGCAGCACCTACATGTGAGTTCCGACAACAAACACCAAGTAGTTTAAGAGTTCGAATATCAATGTTACAATGACTCAGTCTCTGTCACTCATCCATAAATAGAGCGATATAGATGGAGATAACTCAACCGCGATCCATGCGTCTGTCAAAGCGCAGAATTCAAAAACCCTCGTTGGTATATTTTTTCAACGGGATTTCTAGGTTAGCGAGGCAGTATGCTGTCAGTTTACCAATACATGACTGTTATTTTATTTAATACACTATCACTAAATAGTAACGGGTAGTATACAATAGATGGCGTTCACCGTAAAAACTAAATGTTAACATGGTAAACTTGTCAGCAAAACTGAATGCTACCTAAGCGTTGCATAAGTGAAAAATTGTTTCAGCAACAACAAAAAATGAGTTAATTTTGTGCATAAGGTATCTATTGTGCACGTTAAGTTACGTTAACCTAACTTAGCCTAACTAACGACTAATGTGGCAGTTACAGATTGTAGTGGAGTCGAAATATTGGCGTAATCCCGATTTTGGGAGTGCGAGGGCGAATCCAGTGAGGAAGCAACACCGGTGGGGGAATATCGCATTTTTCACGTAATAGTACATTACTTACCAAGGGCTGTAAAAGACTACAGTTCTACAATAGAATGGACCACGAAAGTATTAAAATACTATGATTTATAGTCAACAATCCCTGTTACAAACTGACAATTAAGACTTTCGCGCCTAAACGTATCTACAGTTCCTGTGACGTCACTCATGTGTGTCACTCGCCATAATTGTTTGTCCGTGGTTCGATGTCATAGAGTTGCCTAAGTTTTGAATTTTGGCAGGAGTGACGTCACCACCACGTCTATCATGAAACGGCCGCGACATACTCTCGATTTTTGTCGCACTATACCTCAGGTTCTAGGCGTTTTAATAACAGTGCGAGAAAAATCGAGAGAGCTCGCGCGCCGTCTTGCGATAGCCGTGCAGACGCTAATTGTTGGATTAAAACACGTTCCATTTCAAATTACTTCAAATCGTAATTATTGTTTGAAATTAGCATATACTAAAGTACAGTAGTACGTTTCAGTAGCTATTATTTTATGTTTTTTCAACATTTTGGTCACAAAATAATGGTAAATATTA
This sequence comes from Epinotia bilunana, assembly GCA_947049275.1. Taxonomy (NCBI): domain Eukaryota; kingdom Metazoa; phylum Arthropoda; class Insecta; order Lepidoptera; family Tortricidae; genus Epinotia; species Epinotia bilunana. The sequence goes on from OX346272.1 coordinate 5,634,091, forward strand.
TAGTTTCATATTCCCTATTAAAACGAATTAGAATTATTTTATAAAACTAGCCCATCGGTAGATGGCGTTTTTTTAGCGACATTTTGTATAATATTTATCGTAAATAAGAACTTGTCTGTTTAGTGTTTAGCTCTATGGTTGATTCGTAGAGAATGCCCCCTTAAATGCATAGTGTTGCCCAATGTCTACAAAGCATTAGACAGCTCACATTTAAAAAAAGGCTAACGTTCTTGAACGCACATTTATACCAAACATTTTTTTCTACCAAAAATAAATAGTTAAGACATCATAGTACCGTCTTTCATACCGTATTGTATTGTACCGTACAATAACTTATAAATAATATATTTTTCCCCAACGCTCTTATTTCTTCACTCGAATCGCAATTAATATTACATGACTATTGTGAGCTCTAAATAATTATGTTTTATAATATATCTGTTCTATTTATTTAGAATATGCAACGCCAAGAGGGTCTACCCTTTGGGACTGCCTGAGCATACTGTCTAGGGAGGAACAACGACTTATTCTTCATTATAATTTAATGTAAGGCGAATCGTTTTATTGCACGCTTGAGACAAACGGATTTACAGATTTAACGTAACCGTACAAATCAATTTAATGCAAGTCACATGGCTTTGTCAAAGCACATAAGAAATACATGGATATACATATTTTTGTAGGCAACTGTTAGTGCGACGAGATAATACAATAATAACATAAAATTGTTATGGCACTACGTAAGGTTGCCCTCAATATGTTTATGTGGAAAGTGCAAAGGAAAGCTCCTAAGCCGGGTTTCCCTCCAAAACAGTATCACATAACTTAGGAAAAGGCGACAGTCGCGGTCGACCCCCACAATGTAAAAAGAAAAGTGGTAACCTTAAAGTATAATAAATTTAGGGCGATGTACCAGCATCAGTTAGAATAACATTTAGTTAGGGGCTATAGACTTGTTCCACGCTTTGATGTGGGAACATTTAAATTATGCTAAGGGTAAGTACTTTGTGGATACATATTTAAATATACATTAATTTGAAGGCGAAGTTTGAAGTATGTCGACGAAAGGTTGGCCTAATGACATCAGCCAGTTTTTATGTACTATAGGATTATAAAACATTGGGCCAGCGCGAGGACTACTGTCAATACTGCTACATGTCACTCTAGAGAGGCCTGTGCCCAGCAGTGGCACAGATATGGGCTGATGAGGAGTTAAGTCAAGGGAAGGTAAGAACTGTCCAAAAAAAAGGTCAACGGTAATTTTTCTTTTGTCAATCAATTAGAATTTGGTCACATGTGCAGTCCATTTTATTTATTGTCAACATTAGCTAATCAAAAACATGCTTTGAGATTTAAAATGATGGGCTCAAATAGTTAGCTTAGATCCGTACCTAACGATTCGCTTCTCTTATTTCGATCAACGAATCGTCTCTTCGGTTCAATCAATTCAATCGGGCAGATATGATTCGTTGTTTGAAATAAGATGAACCTTATTATAATTATAACAACTGTCGTTTCTCATATCATCTGTCCTTTCTAATTATTAAGTTACATTGTCATTTTACGAAAATATATAATATAATAAAAGGTAATACACTAACATACCAGGAATAATATTATAAGAAGCATGTATGATATTATCAAAATACCATATGAAATAGTTAGGATGGCTGCGTTTTTACAACACCATCTACCGGCATTGTTAATAGTGTGATAGGCATGGAAGGAAAAAGTATGACAGCGTAACCTGTCTACGTCATTAGCATTTTAAAAATGGCGGACTGTCAGTGTTGCCACTGAGTGATAAATTACCCGAGTGAATTGCATTACGTGCTTTCAATCAATATTTACGCTAAACTAATAATTGTGTATAGTTATCTTATCAACCCAAATAAATTAGTTATTTTAAAAAAATAATAATGTTGCATTAACAAAACTCTTTGTTTGTATGGAAGAGATATCGTTCAATGGTAACATTTGTGTGCCAACTTTGCACATCGGCAACATTTGTGTGACGTAGCCAGGATACATGGGAATTACCTTGTTTATTTTAGTCATGGTGTCAGGTTTTATATTATTGTCTTTGATATGATGGTACGTTAGTGCTATACATTTTACAGTTCAATGGTACAGTGGAGAATGGACACCGAAATTTAGTATTTTATCTTTATTTATAACAGAATCGTGACCATTATACAGGTATTTGGTGTTTGAGCTCCACTGTTTTTATTGAAGTTTAAATCTAATATCATCTACCAGTAAATAAACAAAAGGTAAATAAGGCTTTATTCTATTAGGTCAGTATTGAGCCTGTGTAAAATAATTTCTGTTTAACTGTTTCATGTGCTCCGGTTATTGAATACGTTTTCCGTCTTGAAATAAAATGTCAGCACAATTACAATTTACAACCTTACTAAAGAATTTATGACAGCTCATAAAATGTTATTCGTTTTGTTTTGAAATAAGTAGTTATAGCTACTCCACAACAGATGGCGCATTTGCACACCTCCTTGAAGAGGTGTAGAACCGACCAATTTTAATGAAACTTACAAACGAAACAACAAAAATATCAACAAATCTTGGACTGAATGAAGGACTAGCGAAATGGTATAGATGTTAAAATTGACTCACAACATCATCATATATATGTATACAACTGTATGTCGGTGGCATGGATACATTAAACCGACCTACACTCGGGGTATTCCGTTACTATGCGCGAAAAACCTGATTGCATATTTACACTTTAGATGTCGCTACTAGCTTAAAGCCCGTATCTATTAAGCCTCTCGCAGACTGGCGCGGCCTGCGGTGGCGGTTAGTAGTCCACCACCGCAGGCCGCGCCAGCGTGATGCAGGCTTAACAGTAGAATCATCCGACCAATAAGAGTGCAGCGGCGCTACCACAAAAATCGAAAGTCGACTCGCAATATCTCCCTCTCTGTCGCTTGAATCTACAAGTGCGACAGAGATAGAGATAGACAAACGAACGAAACGTTTCATAGCAACCTCATGTTTGTCGCACGAGCCAGGTCGGACAGCATCACAGACAAACGAATTCATTATTGATTGTCTATGATTCTGCTGGAACCGATAAAAGTCCCAAACTATTTGTGCGAAGTTTGTGCGGGAATACAAATCAATATTTTGGGCATGATTACGACAGATTCTTTACGACTTTTAACTTTTCTGTCCGTCAATTTGAGGCGGCGAGTTTAAATACTTTAAATGTATATATGCCACCAACATAATAGATCGAATGTTCTTCCAAAGGGCTGAAGAGAAATTCAGTGCTACCACTCATATAAGTTACTAGATTGTGCAGATGCTATTTTGATAAACTAGACAAGAATTCAGCTAAAGGAAGCTCCCCCTTTCAAGAAGCTACATGTACAGTCGAGTTCACAGATATACGTATACATTTTTGCACCTTCTTCTTCTTCACCCTATTCTATTGTAATAAGGCGAAAAATAAATACATATTAGGCTGATTAATTGCTATAGTCAGGAGGCATGTTGCGCTGCTGATCCCACAGTCAAACGAGATGTACTGAGAAATTGCATGCACATGTGGTCGTGGTTCTCGAGTGGCGACCACGAACCGGAAGGCGCGGCGTGGGTAGGCCCCCCGCAAGGTGGACTGATGACCTGGTAAAGGTTGCTGGAGTCCGCTGGATGCGGGTGGCGCAGGACCGGTCACTTTGGCACTCTTTGGGGGAGGCCTATGTCCAGCAGTGGACGTCTTTCGGCTGATATGATGATGATGATGATGTGGTCGTATTGTTACATCTGTACGCCACACCCAATTATGACTTCGACATGTTGTACTGACAAATTGGGGTAAAATCACATAATCTGTATACCCCATTACATTCGCCGAAACCCGATAATGTACTAGCATTACGCCATTATGTTTGTATTTGGGCGGATTACAAGTTTACAACGCCGCGCCGCCGAACACCCCGCGTGTCTATAACCACGGTCTTAATGGCAGCATTACACAGTGATTATTATCGCAAGATCTTGATAGCAATATTATCGTGATATTAGAAAATGTATGGAAAAGTTGCGTCAATATTGTGATATCGAATACGGCGTCGCGGTACACCTCGTAGGAGATGGCGAGACGAGGTTGACGTCTTTCAAGAAGACTGGTGGGAAACTAACCAGGACAGGGATATGTGGAAGACAAAGAGGGAGGCATTTGCCCAGCAGTGTGACACTTAAGGCTCTTAATGATTATAAATACTGTGATACGTATTGTGATATGAGTGTATCGCGTGATAATATTCACTGTGTTATCGGCCCTTATGCGTTTTGGTAGCGTGATTGGCTTGTCTCTTGGTTTACTATGTAACTTATATTTGTGATTTCACTGTAAACCCTATTCGGACAACAAATGACTTAAATCTAATTCACCACAAATATACGTCTAAACACCAACGTTACTGATAGAGAATTCACTAAAATACAATTATTTTTATGTAATTAATAAGCGTAATAGATCAAAACATTTAAGTTTTTTTTTAACTTCATACGATTTCGAGTTTCCAGCACTGGCAACACTGTTCACGTCATTGACAAATCATCCGTCTCGTACTGGCATGTACTGTACGACGTAAGTGCGAGAGAGATGTAAGTACTGACTTTGCCTGTACACACAGATGTCAACACATTTTTGAGTCCAACTCTGCATGTCTTTATTTGTTTATTTTATCCGAGCAATTCGTCTATTTTAGGTCTAAATAAGGAAATATTTATATGCCGATTTCCTTAAAAATACATCAATATTAACCGCAACCACTTACCGCGTAGTGTTCGTTATGCTTAAACCTTTTAATTAGTTTTCGACCATTCAAAAATGGCTTGTAATACATTAAGTTGACCTCCTCCTCCTCCTTCCTTCGGTCCTTCATCAATACCTTATACATTTCCAGTACGGGAGTGCCTAAAGGTCGACGTCAACTCCATAATATTGCTACGTTGTTGGTATTACGGAACATTCGTAGTAAAATAGTGACGTTGAGATGTTTTATAGCCGCGTTAGAACGAGAATTGTATGATATGCACGCCATGTAGCTTTGAAGACAAGTCATCAGTAGGTGTACATACATATATACATATTAACCGGTTATGAACCGGTTTTTAAACGCGCTACACAAATTGTATTTACAACTGTACGAATGTTCTAAGACAGTTGCTCAATGCGACATGCACTTACTCTTTACTTTGCTACTATCAGCAGATGTATCCAGATTATTGGTTAAGAACCGATTCATAAGCGACGCTCATGTTTGGGCCACAAGCAGTTGTTTACCAGATTTATATCCTTGTTAACCGGTTATGCAACGGTTGAGAATTGCGCTATGCCGATGTAAAGAGATGACTTATTACAAGTTCTGATGCGCGCTGTTAGTGTGGATCCATTTCCTGAAGCAGTGGTAGAACACGATGCTCAGGCCTACAAGTCAGCACGTTCAGAAGACTTATATTCAGGCTAACCGGTTATTAACCAGTTGAGAATCGCACAACGCCTGTGTAGAGCCAAGGCAGTATCAGGATATTACCGGTTTAAAATCGCGCTATAGATGTGTACAACCAAGTCCTGAAACAGTGGCTGAAGGCGATGCTGACGCGCACATGTCGGCCATATCATACATATACTCTTATATCCAGCTTAACCGGTTATGAACCAGTTGAGAATCGGACAACGCCGGTGTAGAGCCAAAACAGTATCAAGATATTACCGGTTTAAAATCGCGCTATGTTAATAGTGTACAACCAAGTCCGGAAGCAGTGGCTGCAGGCGATGCTGGCGCGCACGAGTCGGACGCCATATCAGCAGCTCTCGGCGCCGCGCACGTCGCAGGCGCGGCCCTCGAGCGCCGGCTCGCCGTACGGCCGGTCGTCGTACTCCGTGTCGCGGCCCTGTGGTGAGAGTACTATATTAAACACTATAAAATCGAAAAGTATACCAATTTACAAAGGCTCAGTCGAAGTGGGAAACGAAATGTTAGTCAGAAACCGAAACACGATTGGCATACATCAAAATTGTGAAATTCAATCTAATGACAATGATGTTGTGAAGTTTTATTTATTTACAGTATAGAAGGAAATGTAAAGACAACTTTTACATTTCAGGCTCTTAGTGAATAATAGCTAATTAGCGAACGGAAAAAGTAAAGAAGGTTTTTTTTTATCCTCAATTTAGCAGTCTGAGTGGCTTTAGCTGGTCGTGGCTGTCTGTAGATAGTTACTCGATCGAACGAGCATAGTTAAGTTACACGATGGTCCTTTTAGACAAAGACATGTGCTCTTACGGGTAATGGGAGGAGACATCTGCAACTCACCTTATTTAAAAAAAAATGCTTGTTTTACCTGAGTGACGGACTCGACCGCTGGTCCGCACAGCTTCACGCAAAGGATCTCCTTGTAGTTCTCGAGCGCCAGCGCGAGCACGGACCCGCCCAGGAGCACCTCGCAGGACGTGATCCGCTCGGGGGGCGTGTATACTGCTATTAGCTTGCCTGTCAAAGGTTAAAGTCAAAGTCATTTAAAGCAATGGCAGGGTAATTCTGCGAACACAATGTGGACTTTGTGAATTCAGTCACAGAACACCAAAACAAATCAATGTTCTCGGAAGATAAATAACGCTAACGAGGGGATTATATATTTATAAGACAAAGAAATTTTTGTGTAGAAGTCCCAAAGCCCCAAAAATCTGCAGGTTAACACTATGTTAGTTTGCAGTGAAGGTCTTACTGTCACCGCCACCGTCCTACCACCGCTGTGTCAGCAGTTGCAGACCTATTAGTATGGACGTAGATCCATGATCCATACTGACTATTTCTAGCGCTTCTGAAACGGTTCTTAATCTGTTAGATTTACACCCATATTACTGGTTAATATAAACCAACATTCATACTACGGTTAGTACAGAACTACATATAATTAACCGGTTAAGAATTGTTTCAGAAGCGAGTTATGCAGCGTCTACAAGTCTTCACTGGCAACACTGAAGTGCTTTGTTCAATGGTTTTTGTCAGTGTAGTGGGATTTGTAAAATTGGCTTCAGATAAGAGTCAGGATAGTTTAACTAAGCACCCGGCGACAGCGAGCTGCTCGTCTACCGCTAGCTTGCCCCGAGCTGGGGCGATGCCGTTACAAAGTTGACAACAACGGTTTATACAAAAACTACTGACCGGCGGGAGTTGAGGCCGATCGGGCGCTGGGGTGATTAGTGTGTGTATATGTGTGTAGCCAGGAGATGTTGATGTAGGTGTGTGTGTGTGTGTGTGTGTGTGTGTGTGTGTTTACCCGAGTGCAGGTCCCACAGGCGCACGGACAGGTCTCGGCAGTGGTCGTCGGCGGAGAGCAGCGCGGCGCCCGCGCGCGCCAGCCGCAGCCGCGCCGGCGCCGCGCCGTGCCCGCGCAGCGTCAGCCGGCAGTTGCCTGCGGACGTGCGGACGAGGGAGAACGTTACAGGAGTATTTCACTTCTTGAGCGAATAGGGGTGTAGACTTGAAAATTATTCTTACTCCAAAGGAAAGAAGGCAAAAAAGTATACCTAGTGACGAAAATCCCATTCAGATATCTCAAACAATAACGAAGCTACAACCGTTTTAATATTGTTTGTTAATACGCAACAGTGTGTGACGTCACGATACGCGAGGCTGCCGCGTCACGCGTCGACGGCGGCGCCGCACACGACGGAGCGCGGCACATTGCCGTCTTCTAGTGACGTCACAATCTTCAAGCGCTATCATTTCATATGAAGTTGCGCTTTGCGAAAAAGGGATAGAAGTTACCCCTTCTTAAACTTTGGCCACTTATAACTTCGTGATTTTTAACCTTTTGCGTTGATTTTTTCTCCATTTGACTTTTTTGTCATTTTTAATTCTTTTATGGGAAAATATAACATTATTGATTATTTTTAGGGTTCTTCACCTCAAAAAGAAAAAACGGAACCCTTATAGGATCACTTTGGTATCAGTTCTAGTGCTTTCTTGATAGTTAAGAACTTGGCAACGTCCAATATACAGAAGACCGATGGTCAAGACGTCTTGACACTATACCAGGCGCGCTGCTCGCGTTTTTTGTTCAACTAAGTGTAACCCACCTGTGACCAGGTCCCAGACCAGGATCCTGGTGTCAGCCAGTCCAGAGACCACGCAGCCTTCGGACGAGCTGATGGCCAGGGCCACGGTGTCGCAGCCAGGCTTCCACTTCTTGAAGAGTGTGCCGGACTGCAGGTCGTAGACAACTATGAAGTTTGGACTCGGCTCGTCTAGTTCTCTGGAGACCACGCATACGTATGAGCCTGGAATATAAAAGATTTTTCAACACAATTGCTCGTAACATACCTCTTATTGTGTCGCTTTTAGGCTCATAATCCTGGATATTAAACACGCGTGTTTAATAACATTACGATACTTGTGTGTTATGGTTATATCCCGATTAAGTCACGTTGCCACCTTGCAGCAAGATGTATGCAAGCACACGGTGCATTCTTAAACTAACCGGGTTGTACAGAATGTACAGCTTTTTTTTTAATTCTCGGCAAATGGATTCGTACTCGACTAAACAAATTAAATTCTTTTTGTTAGTTAATTGACTATTTCTTTTTGGATATGATATAGAAACGGTTCATTTAGTAAAACTATTCACTTTTGATAACATTTTACATGAATGAATAAAGATAACATTTTAAAACGAAATTATTTATTTTATTTTGTATTGGCTGTTTAGAGATTTCATCTAATGCGTGCGCACTGCGCAAACTTCACAAAAAAAATTGATGCGCGCCATTATAGGTTATTTCACAGATATTTGTAAACATTGTTAATGCGTGTTTGGTTATTAACAAAAATGTTGATTCGTGGTGACTAGAAAAGTGATAAAAAGAATGGACGCCACTAGAAATTCTTGACGATGTATTCAACATGTGAGTAAAAACCTGTTGACATCAATAAGTAAGGAAAATAACTTGGCAGGCCTATCAAATTTTCATCTTATGAAAAGGATTTTTTCCTAGCAAAATGTGTTGAAAAACGTCGTATGAAACGCGTGAGCTTTGATAATTCCTCGGCTCTCTTATCACGCTCACCTGCGGCTCGCGTGATAATTCCGCCTCTGATGTAATTATCAACATACCTCACTTGTATCACAATGTACTATTTAAGTTCTACTGTAAATTCAGTTTAAAATGTTATTCTGTTAGTATTTGCAAGATTTTGAACGTTTTTTAGCGATAACTACCATGGCAATAATGAGGTGCTTCCCTTTGAAACTGAACTTAAACATCCAGGCGTGTTGCCATTTTATCACTTATTGTTGATGGATTCCTTTATACTGTATGGCTTCTTCGTTAATCCATGCATAAAGTGAGAGAGATTATTACAGTAGTACCCACAAATATAAGTTACATCGGCAATCTTCGTCCACGCCGACGAGTGCTGACAAGTACCGAATGAAATCGAACGTATGACCATTTCAATAAAGATCTTGTTGCACTATACGTAAGGTACAATATGCAATGACAGGTGAACTCGTGCTTTCCCGCTCATGACGCCAGACAAAATGGTGGGCGCTTAAGCTGCCAGCGTCGCCCGCAATATTTCAGCTAATGAGAATGTGAGAGCGTTTGTTTTTCAAGTGGGTACTTATTTGCGAATAATCAAAGCTATCTATGATGGAATGATAATATCGCTATTTTTCGAACGTCTTCGTCGGCAATAAATAATTTTCTTGAAATTAAATCAAACATTTTACCTTATTCCTTTCTTTTAAAATACTATGTTACTTACGAAGAATTATTAGGTGTTTTCTGTCCATTCTTTCGATTGGCATCATAAAAATACGGGATGAAATGTATACATTTTCGACAGCTTTTTCAAGACTTTCGTGTAGCTTCCAACCTTGACGCTGGCATAATTGTCCCACTGGACAGTAGCCATTAAAATCAAATATCGATCGAAGTGACAAAATTACAACCATTATACGCCCTTAGAGGCTCTCTGTCTCCTGTCGTGGTACATGGTATTTAGGCCCGGCAGATTTCAGTTATTACTCATTGTCAGTAACCCCGAATTCTGGGATGGGTGCGGCCCAGTCGGCTCCCCCTATACAGAGTGTACCAAAAATGGGGTGTGAACCGATCAATGGCATAACAGGTATCGTGTTCTGATAAGAAAGAAAATAAAAGATTTTGTTTGACGCGATTTTTTACATTTTTATGGAGCAGGTCGCTCCAGTCGGAAATCACGTTTTTTTTTTCTCTTATTTTTTTCTTATCATAACACGATACCTGTTATGCCCTTGATCGGTTCACACCCCATTTTTGGTGCACTCTGTATACGCCCATACATGCTGGCACGGGCGGCACCTCAGGCCCGAGTGACCGGTAGGTTCTACCCTCTGTAAAGAACAGCCCGACTGCGTGTCTTAACTCACCTTCGTAAGTAATGGCAGCCTTCGACGTGACGAAGTCGTGGTGCGGGATCCGCAGGTCATAGAGCAGCTTCCGTGACGTCAGCGACCATACCAGCAGCGGGAACGGCTTCTGTGTCTCGTCTCCGCACACCAGCACCCTGTGAGATAGAGCTAGTAAGCAATATTTGTTCCGATTTGTGTCTGTAGATTTTTGCGGGGTGAAGGTTTCCTCCATCATCTTGAGACTAGCAGAAATAGGAGTGAGAGGAGACATAGAGAAGGAGAGAGGGAGGGAAAGAGAGGAGAGAGCGCGAGAAGGGGCGAAAGTGAGGGAGGGGGGGGAGAAGCGCGAGAGAGAGACTGGGAGAGAGTTAACCAATCGACTTCTCTTCAGGTCGCGGAGAGGAGAACATTCAGGAAGTAGAACCCGAGCTTGAAAGCAAACAGCTGATGCATAATGGGGGAGGAAGAGGAGAGAGAGAGAGAGAGAGAGTTAACCGATCTAGTCATATACCTTCCATCACCAGAAACCAGCAGTGAATTCAGGAACCTGTCTTCTCCAGCCTTGAAGGTGGTGACGCAGTCTCCCGTCTCGATGTTCATGAGGTTCACGTACATCCGGTTCCGGGCCAGGGCCACCAGGTGCTTCGAGTCGTGGAGACCGTAGTACGGCATCTTCTGGTTCATAACGCCTTTTAGGGATACCACGAATTTGCCCTGCGGATAGAAGTTAAATTAGAAGGTGAGCTTACTTCAGACGCAAAAAGGGGGGTGTTATTAACCCTCGACGCAATAAGAGAGGTTAATTAACTAACTTAGACATGACAGAAGAGCTACGGTAGCCTGGTGGTTCAGGCATGCGGCTGGCAAGCGGCGGTCGTAGGTTCGAATCCCGGCTCGTACCAATGAGTTTTTCGAAACTTATGTACGGAATATATACCGTTAGCTTTTCGGTGAAGGAATACATCGTGAGGTCTAATCCCAATAAGGTCTAGTTTTCCCTCTGGGTTGGAAGGTCAGATGGCAGTCGCTTTCGTAAAACTAGTGCCTATGCCAATATTGGGATTAGGTGTCAAAGCGGACCCCGGGCTCAACCGGGAATAACGCTAGGAGGAATTAACTAACTTAGACATGTCAGTGTCTCGTAGCTCCTAAACGAATGGACCGATTTGAATGCGGTCTTTTTTAGTCCGAAAGCTGACGTAATCGAGATGGTTATTAGCTACGTTATACCGAAATCGGTTTAGCCGGTATTGAGAGATTGAACTGATATGAAAATGTCGGGAGTTTTTTAACTTTTCTAAGTTACTAATTATTCAATACTGACTTTTCAAGTCGGGCCCCGAAGGGGTCCTTGTCTAAAGCTGGGTTGCAGACCGATCAACGTCAAATATGGCGCCGGCAGCTGTCATTCCACAGAAACTTGTCAAACTTTCCATACATTAAGGTGGTTCGATTTCGCGCAAATGGAAAGCTAATTTATGAAAGTGAAGAACATATAGCCTGCGAATGTCAAAAAACGTTTTGTATGGTCGTCGACCCATCTTATGATTGTAACGAACACCGCTTACGATTGCAGACGGTTTGGTGCAAACACACCCTAAGTAGGTAAGGTACCATAAAACTGACCTGGTTAAGGTCATAGACTCGGAGTTCGCGACGACATAGTACCACGCAGCGGTATTCGTCGATCGGTACCAGGTTAATGGGCTGTGTAACGCCAGTAATCTTCCTCACTAGTTTGCATCTGAAAAGGTTTGCTTTAATTAATTACATGGATATAGTTGTCTATGCTATGCCTAATAATAATCTATTCTAAGCTATCGGTAGTTAGGGCGACAGAGAGGTAGGTTAGGTTTTTTGTGATATGATTACAATACAATACAATACAAATACTCTTTATTGCACACCTCACACAAACAAAGCAGTTAAAAAGCAAAACAATACAATAACATGTAGGTATATAGGTATGTAGGATTATATTTTGTATTTTAATTTTACATCGATATTCATATTTTAAAAACTTATACAAAAAAAAAACTCCTCAATATACTGATTTAAACTGCAGCAACAGCAACTGGCTCCTCTATGGGGTTTGAATCAGCGGTTGAACACTCAATATATTAGTATTAGCTACCGCCCGCAACTTCGCCTGCGTGGACCCAGAATAAAGACTAGGTATCCTATATTTTAATCCCGGCTATAAACTATCTTCGTGCAAAATTGCACCCAAATCGGTTGAGCCGTTTAAGCGTGATTGAGTAACACACATCTAAACATCCGAACTTTCGCATTTCTAATATTACCAGCTTCCGCCCGCGACTTCGTCTTCTTCTTCGCGACTCGGGATAAAAACTGTACTACATTTTAATCCAAGCTATAAACTATCTTCGTGCAAGATTTCATCCAAATCGGTTGAGCCGTTTAAGCGTGATTGAGCAACAAAAATCCAAACATCTAAACATCTCAACACCCAAACTTTCGCATTTATAATATTAGTAGGATAGTAGGATCAATAAAATATCAAAAATACTCACTGCGCCACATCCCAAACGCAAATCTCCTCGCGCTCCGTGGACACCGTCGCCACAAACTTCCCCCGCGTGTCAAACCGCACGATCAAGTCGTACGTCTTACTGTCAAACCCTTCCACCATCGCCAGGTCCCTCTTCTCCTTCGTCTCCACAATCTTCCAGAACTCCTCGTTGGCCGGGAAGAAGGTCGGTATGGGAGGCTCCCAGATCTCCTCGACCCAGGAGTGGACTATCTTGGACGTGATCTCTATGCCCTCTCGCTGGCGTTTCTCCATGGTGGTGCGCAGGAGGCCGTAGAATTGTCGGTGGTCGTAGTCGAGCGCGTATGAGTGGTGTTCGAATACCTGGAATAAAGGGTTTGTCTAGTACCTAGTTTTTAATATTTTGTTTGTAACTCTTATCTGGTAGAAGACCAATTTGTAATTGACTGTGAAAATACTCGAATCCCGAAATCCCATCGGCAGATCATCGCTTTTACTAGTTTTAGTAACTGTGCTGACATGGCACCGTTACGTGACAATGTTGTGTATTTGTGAGGTTCATTATTCCACCATAATTACCTACCAAACACCGATTTAAAAGTGTAAGGTATTGTTAAAATGCCTGCGTTATCCCGATTGACACAGGATATATGACGTCTTTAGAAAAACAATATGGCGGACTCTGTTCTATTTGTTCTCTCTCTTAAGAACGTTGTTAAATTACTCCAGGCAAAATACGGTTTTGAAAAACATTAATTTATAATAGCGTTTTTTTTGTTGATTTCATTTTAAAATGTTATTCTAAGATGATTTATTAAAGAATCCGACAAACTTTCCACCCGGAAGTAATTATGTAGATTTCAATGAATCATGCATTGTCTTTTTTTGTACGATTTATCTTGAATATAGAGATGTAAATGAACCAAAGTAAAGCCAAAAATATTTATTAATATTTTTTTCTGACTTTCCAGAAGCTAGTTGATTTATCATTTTATTGATGTCTGAAAATTTGTCGGATTTTGTCGCTGGGTAACTATTTAATTGATAATATATCCGTTACACATAAAAAATAAGCTATTATAAATTATTTCCAAAATTGACATTTTTTCCATACAAGCTGTCAGTTAATTGACTGGACTAAATACCACTTTCAGTTTTCTCGATGTGCTCCGACAGTAAGTCTAGATGGACCAACCTGGTGTCCTCCAGGAAGCCCGGTCGGTCTAAGGCACATTCCTGGACTGGTGGCAGTGCTCCTCTTCCTAGTTGTAGGAAGATCGTAGACTATACCTCTTTAAGTATCTCGATGTGCTCGGGCAGCGGGTCTAGGTGAACCAGCGCGATGTCCTCCAGGAAGCCCGGTCGGTCTAAGGCACATTCCTGGACTGGTGGCAGTGCTCCTCTTCCTAGTTGTAGGAAGATCGTAGACTATACCTCTTTAAGTATCTCGATGTGCTCGGGCAGCGGGTCTAGGTGAACCAGCGCGATGTCCTCCAGGAAGCCCGGTCGGTCTAAGGCACATTCCTGGACTGGTGGCAGTGCTCCTCTTCCTAGTTGTAGGAAGATCGTAGACTATACCTCTTTAAGTATCTCGATGTGCTCGGGCAGCGGGTCTAGGTGGACCAGCGCGATGTCCTCCAGGAAGCCCGGTCGGTCTAAGGCACATTCCTGGACTGGTGGCAGTGCTCCTCTTCCTAGTTGTAGGAAGATCGTAGACTATACCTCTTTAAGTATCTCGATGTGCTCGGGCAGCGGGTCTAGGTGGACCAGCGCGATGTCCTCCAGGAAGCCCGGTCGGTCTAAGGCACATTCCTGGACTGGTGGCAGTGCTCCTCTTCCTAGTTGTAGGAAGATCGTAGACTATACCTCTTTAAGTATCTCGATGTGCTCGGGCAGCGGGTCTAGGTGGACCAGCGCGATGTCCTCCAGGAAGCCCGGTCGGTCTAAGGCACATTCCTGGACTGGTGGCAGTGCTCCTCTTCCTAGTTGTAGGAAGATCGTAGACTATACCTCTTTAAGTATCTCGATGTGCTCGGGCAGCGGGTCTAGGTGGACCAGCGCGATGTCCTCCAGGAAGCCCGGTCGGTCTAAGGCACATTCCTGGACTGGTGGCAGTGCTCCTCTTCCTAGTTGTAGGAAGATCGTAGACTATACCTCTTTAAGTATCTCGATGTGCTCGGGCAGCGGGTCTAGGTGGACCAGCGCGATGTCCTCCAGGAAGCCCGGTCGGTCTAAGGCACATTCCTGGACTGGTGGCAGTGCTCCTCTTCCTAGTTGTAGGAAGATCGTAGACTATACCTCTTTAAGTATCTCGATGTGCTCGGGCAGCGGGTCTAGGTGGACCAGCGCGATGTCCTCCAGGAAGTGTCCGCAGTCGGTGGCGGCCAGCTTGTCGCGCACCCAGCTCAGCTCCGTGAAGTAGGGCCGCGAGGCGAAGGTCCCGGGTTCGTTCCTGGACAGGTGGTAGTGCTGGAACGGCAGCTCGTCCAGTTTTCGGGTGTTGTAGCTGGAATATGATAAGAATTTTCAGGTTTTGACTTGGAAATTCGGTACATAACTGGGGCGTTGACAGACGGTCAAATGATTATTAGTGTATCTCGGACATATATATTGTGCCTGCCGACTGTGACATGTCAAGCATTATGTGTGTGACATAAAAAGTACTTATAATGAAGGCCTTTGGTTATGGCGATTGGTCGCATCCAAAGGAATTTAAAGTGTTGGAACTCTTATTCGTTTCATAGTGATTTATTTAGAAGACTTTATCTTTTAAACTTGTTTGGGATTGTCGTTAGGTTTACCTCATTTCTATCTACATAATAACCATTTTAGAAACTATGAAAAAAATCAGAAATATAAGGTGTTTTTTTTTTGTAAACGAACTTACAATTCTTCCGAGAATTTGTTTTCCTGTGAAATGAGTCGTCCCGCCATCTTTGGGTCGTTCTCCGTGTACCAAACACCCTGTAACAAACAATCCAATGTTAGTTCGGCGAATAACATTCGAATATGTGACAGAATATGACGCCATAGATCTTTCTTTCGTGTCTGTCCTGTCCTGTCACAATCGGAATCAGAATGACAGCGATGTGAATGTCAATGGAATTGCGGATCAGATCTCCTCGCCGTCAGCCGTACAATACGCATCACATAAGTTGGCGGTCTCTGAAGTTAACCTAAAGTCGCCTCGACACACCCGTCGGACCCATCTGACACCTCTGCGACTCTACTACAGTCCTCGTGCTTTTTCGATAGTCGTGCTTAGTCGTTCGCGCGCAAGCAAGTAGGTGAGGACTCACCTGCTTGCGTGTGAACGGTATAATGGACGCTTCGCCACATGACGCAAGCAGGTGAGGACTCACCTGCTTGTGCGCGATCGGTATAACGACCGCTTCGCCACATGGCGCAAGCAGGCGAGGACTAAAGTTGCTAAGATCACTGTCGCAGTTGCTGGTGCCATCAGAGTCTAATAGAGGACGTCAGAGTGGCATTGCCGCTGTTGAATTCTTTAGGGGCGTTATAGGAGTTTCCTTTAGTTTTTTGGGTAGTGCAAGGGTACGAACGCTTGCGCTTGCGCGCGAACGGTATAACAGACGCTTCACCGCATGAGGCAAGCAGGCGAGGACTCACCTGCTTGCGCGCGAACGGTATAACGGACGCTTCGCCACATGCATGACGCAAGCAGGTGAGGCCTCACCTGCTTGTGCGCGATCGGTATAACGACCGCTTCGCCACATGACGCAAGCAGGCGAGGACTAAAGTTGCTAAGATCACTGTCGCAGTTGCTGGTGCCATCAGAGTCTAATAGAGGACGTCAGAGTGGCATTGCCGCTGTTGAATTCTTTAGGGGCGTTATAGGAGTTTCCTTTAGTTTTTTGGGTAGTGCAAGGGTACCTCGTAGTAGTCGACCAGAGTCCTTCGCACGCTGTCCTCACAGTCCTGTAGATACCGGTCTCTCGCAGCGCCCGCGAGCGCCGCGTCGCGCCACCGCGCGGCCCCGCGCGCGTCCCAGCGCAGCCACGGCGACAGCAGCGCGGCCAGCTGCGGCCAGAATAGGGACGCGGGCGCCCATGGTACTGTGGAGTGCAGGGCTAGTTAGAACTGCGGTGTTTCGTTGCTATTAAGACTAGGGGATTTAGTAACCGTTGCGTGGCGAGAATAGGTACACGAGCCCTCAGGGTACTGTGAAGTGAGAAGTCTGTGAAGTAGTGTCTCAATATTGGATTAGACCACCCCACCGTAATTAAATGTAGTTGCAATTCATTGGCGAAAGATTAAGCTGCACTCACAATAAGTCTCTTCGCTTCTGAACAGCTCATCATGAGCCATCATATCCAGTATCTCCGTATCATCCAGCCCTCTCCTCGACGCAGTCAGCAGCGCCAGACAAGTCTTCACTCTATCAGCTCCCAGCGCAGCTTCCGTCGTCACCAGAATCTGGGTCAGTTGGCCTTCGAGGTCGTCACAGATGACCAGTTCTGGGGTTGTCTCAGGTTCGGATTGCTCGGTGAACGTTTCGGCTGAGAGGGAAATTTGCCAGGCTAGGATCTGTGAAGAATAAGGATTTTTTGACTTTGATTAAACATCATAAAATATACCCTGCATAAATAAAAATATACCTTGCTGTAGGCGGCCGCGCAGGCCGCCAGCACCGCGTGCGCCTCGTCGGCGCCGACCGGCCCGTCTTCGGAGGACATCACGGCCACTAAAATACGTACCTTAGCGTAAAGCGGTATGGTGCACTTCTGAACCGCCTTGACCGCCGCGTCGGGCGGCGAGGCGGCGCCGGTCTTGCTGTAGGCGGCCGCGCAGGCCGCCAGCACCGCGCGCGCCTCGTCGGCGCCGACCGGCGGCGCGCGGACCACTTTCGGCCCGTCTTCGGAGGACAGCACGGCCATTATTGCTGAGCTTGAGGGCTCGTCTTTTTCTGGAAGAAATAAAATGATATTTGATTACAAATCATGTAACTAAATTATATAAAAATATATGTTGCCTCTTTGAATTAATGATTTCTGTTGGACGTGTTTATTTAATCACGAAGATAGATTTCGATTTATTTATTTCACAATTATATATTAACGCACCAGCAGCAGCGTCGGCCGCGCCCGCCCCAGCGAGCCGAGCAGCCGGGGCAGCGCCGCTGCCCGTGTCACTCACCCTCGGTGACGGTGACGATCATCTTCACGTTCCCGGGCAGCCGCGAGGGCAGCCAGCGCGCGCCGCGCAGCGCGTCCGCGCCCACCACCAGCAGCAGCGTCGGCCGCGCCCGCCCCAGCGAGCCGAGCAGCCGGGGCAGCGCCGCTGACAACGATGCCACGTCCTGCACACGAATACCCTCATCGTCATCGTATCAGCCGAAAAACGTCCACTACTGGTCGTAGGCCTCTCCCACAATAACCAATTCCTGCGCCACCCACGTCCAGCGGACTCCCCTGACCTTTAACAGGTGACAGTCACACAAATACAGGGTGTATCAAAAATGTATTCAGTATGAAGTGTGAGCCGACCAAGGGCACATTCGGTAGCGTATTGCGATTCCAATATACATTTGTGTACGTTTTTTATTTTTTGTTTATTTTTGTTTACATATTATTACACTTACATATATTGTTGTTTTTGTTGACATTGCCTGACAACTTCCCCGGCGAGGGTGAAGCGTGGAAGGTTTTATTTCATTTCCAACCGCTGCGCGCACAGCTCTATTCTTGTGTTCCGTAATAGTCGCCTGTCTGTCTTTGTTACATCGACACGCGCGCGGCATCTAAATGGTGCAGTTGCGTCGGCCAAATTTGTACTAATGTTGGCCTTTACAAAAACACGTTAAGTTGGTCGAATATTATTCGGTAACTAGTTATGGCTTCTTAGCCGCTCTTTTAAATTAAATATATGTACTACTGCCACGAATTTTGTTTACATCCCCAGTAGTATCCGGCATGACTCGAACAAAAATTTGGGCTTTAAAGTCCTATATTTCGCAAACGAATCACTGAGTTAATAATTTACTTTTCAACACAATTGCTCGTAACGTATCTCTTATTGTGTCGCTTTTATGCTCATAATCCTGGATATTAAACATCACGCGTGTTTTATAACATTACGACACTTGTGTGTTATGGTTATATCCCGATTAAGTCACGTTGGCACCTTGCAGCAAGATGTATGCATGAACACGGTGCATTCTTAAATTAAGCGGGTTGTACAGAATGTACAGCTTTTTTTTAAATTCTCGGCAAATGGATTCTTACTCGACCAAACATATTAAATCCTTTTTGTTAATTAATTGACTATTTCTTTTTGGATATGATATAGAAACGTTTAATTTGGTAAAACTATTCACATTTGATAACATTTTACATGAATTAATAAAGATAACATTTTAAAACGAAAATATTTATTTCATTTTGTATTGGCTGTTTAGAGATTTCATCCAAGTCTGGCTACATGCGCGCGCACTGCGCAAACTTCACGAAAAAAAACTGTTGCGCGCCATTATAGGTTATTTAATTTTCACAGCACGTTTTACATATATTTGTAAACATTGCTAATGCGTGTTTGGTTATTTATTAACAAAAATATTGACTTGTGCCGACAAGAAAAGTAATAAAAAGAATGGACGCCACTGGAAATTCTTGGAGATGTATACAAAATGTGAGTCAGCTTTTTGCCATTAATAAGTAAAGAAAATAACTTGGCAGGCCTATAAAGTTTTGGCAGAATTGAGATTCGCATAGTTCGATTACGCCGAATTTTAATAGTCCGAATATTACTTGTGCATAATTTTGATGCTCCGAATCATGTTCACGCATAAAATATATGAGCATAATTTTTTTTTTCGAATACTATTCTCGCTGAAATATATATTATACAAAAAAAGGATATTTGAAAGCAATTGCTGTTAATTTAAGATGAGTCTAAATTTATTTATTAGTCGAAATTGCATGTAATAATTTACATTTATAATAATATGCATTTGTTGTTCGTTTTTTTTTAAAACGCTAATTATTTTAATCTAACCTAAACCTAACCTAACCTACTAATAATACCATTGTTACGGTTATTTGTTTTTTTTTACTGCGGGGGGCGCCCCCCCGAGCCTCTTTGTGGGGGGCTACGCCCCCCCCAGCCCCCCTCTTTCTAGCTGCCGTAACCTTATCTACTATATTATAATCCTTATCGAAATCATATTGTTGTTATGTCTCGTGAGACGCACGCCGTTTTAAGTATGCATAGTGAGTATCGGACAATCGATAATATGCCGAATAAAATTATGCTTAACCAAATTATTCGTCAATATAATCGGCCATATCAATAGTATGCAAATTTAAATTCGGCCAAACACATTTTCGGAATTTTAGAAATGCTATTAAGTAAGGCAAGTGTGGCAGAAACACATTAACATTCGGCGAAAACCGAATATGCCAAGTCTGTTATGCGAAAAATGTTTCGGACAATCGAAGTTATGTCAAATAGAGGGAGGGGTTCCCTCTATTTGGCATACGCGGAATTACAATTCCTTTTAATCGAACCAAGAGGAAAAATAAAGTTCATGTCGTCTAATCGGTAGGGACGAAGTGGAATTACAATTCCGTGTAGTCCGATTGATCGGACCAGCAGGAAAAAATGTTCATGTCGTCCGTCAGTAGGACAAGGCAGTAGAACCACGTGGCCAGACGGGAAATGAAAAGTACTTTTTTTAAAGGACAGACTCGCATGTTCCACATCCACTAGAAAATAGAAACAAGCGAAAACGTCGGTTGAGCTGACTATGTGAGCTAAATATTTTTTAAAGTAAGACGATACAGACCTTTTCATTACGGTCCACTTTTCTGGCTTACTTAGTACCCGTATGCTTCGGTGTGATTTGAAAGACGGTTCACGTCAAAAAGCTATCAATCAGTGGACGCCTTGCTTGCGCTGGATTAACGCTGGGTGTACGGTGGGTCGATGGCGCGTGCCGATGGCTATAAGGTGACGAAGAATTAACAATATCACTACAGCTAACTACTTCGGTTGTATATATAGCACTTACATTCCGACCGCGGTAGGGTGTCCCAGCATGTAACACGTGACACTGGTCCACGATGGATTTGAGTAGTTGGTGCGAGCTACTCGACTGCGGGGTCAGACCCACAAATCTGAAACACATAGGTAAAGTTAATGCGTAATATTCATATGATGCCTGCCTATGGGTTGCTAACTGCCTGCAGTGTATCCAGCGACCCTACAGTAGTACAGTGCAGCAGAAGTTATGACATAGGCTTCAGCATCAGAAAGACCACATACAGCGAGATCTTACTGACAAGAAAGCGTGCGTGTAGCAACAAGCCACTTGAAACAAGCCTTGCCGCAACCCCTGCTCGTACCAGGGGCACATAATACAGTAAGAACTGTGAAAGCGTCCACATACAAGCCTGATAATAATGGTGTTTCTGTTGCCAGTACCAGGGACACGTAAAACACTAGGAGTTGTAAGAGTGATCACATACCTGACATAGACGGTGAGCGTGACTGCGCGATACAGTATTGCAGCTTTAACTTCACCGCCAGTACCAGGGTCACATAACACTGTAGCTGTAGGAGTGATCACCTGATGATGACGGCCAGGTCTTGCTGCCAAGAGGGCGCCAGTGTCGCGGCGCGAGCCACTAAGGTCGCTTTCCCGCAGCCCGCTCCGCCGATCAGCGCTAGTGGTACTTGGCTGTCGCCTGTCACGTATCTGGAAGAGTGATGCCCATTAGTAGCTGATAAAAGATTTACCAATGGAAATTCTACTACTGCTGATATTGGCATGAACGTGAATTCGGGATAATGTTATTTTTTAAATTATGCGGCATAAAATGTTGGTTTCCGATATCCATTTATACCAATAGTCTCTGCAGAGGTCTTTTGGATACGCCTGTCAGATAATCATTCTGTATGAATAGGCTTTTGTTTGATAGATTTTCGATTTTAGTGGATTTAAATTTATTTCATGTGTATCAGCCGAAAGACGTCCACTTAACTTGACCAGAATGACCGGTCCTATCCGATAAACAAATTCGGCGCAATTTTATTGGATTAACGAATGGTTGGATTTTGATCAATCTTATCTGTCCAAACGCAGTAGGTATTCCTTCAAATCTCAATGCATTAAGAACTTTATTTCTTGTGCCATGGAGGTATTTACGTCTTGAGTTCATTAAGGGTGATCTCCCGGTTGGAGGTGCTCTGAGCCGACTTCTGGCAGAAGGTGAGGTGCTCGTTCAACTCGTCGAACAAGCTGGAACAAAAATAGAACTGCGTAAATAGTTACATTTTGATACATTTATGAGCGTCAGTTGTAATGCAAGTTAAAGAACGTTGTTCGTTTCACTCTTCCCAATAAGTGTGTTAATCGTCGCGCCATTGCTCAATTTGAATCTCGTTGGTATGCCATTGAAGCTGGCAGGCGCCTCGCACTCAAAGATGAGTGTATCGAGCAGCGCGCCGTGCCACTCTCCGAGCATTCTAATACATGAATAGTATCGTGGCTTTCACTCTCTAAGATTCGGCGTTCGGTAGTCGCATAGAACGCACGGACGTCTAGTTAGCCCTACCGGTTTAGTGACGTAAACCCGATTATAGTGATGGGACACCTTACTATCGATAAACCATCGGCAAAAATATGGACAAGTACTTAGAAAAATCCTCATCTACGGGGAACCTCAGCGCCAAAAGACCGGCCGAAACAGAAGAATGGTCGATTCCTAAGCGCACGGCTCTTCCGAAAGACCAGTCAAAGTACGACGCAAACCGTCAAATCACCGTAAATCGGTTTGCCAGTCTACCCAAAGACACGCCGGCAGAAGAACCCAGCGACAGTTATCGCAAAGCTTCTACCACAGTTAAGAAATCCGGACATGTACCACCTATGATTATGGACTTAAAGGAAGATTGTACACATGGACAGATAATGACCCTTGTGGGCAAGTACACCAAGAGATTCCACCTGAAGTACATGGGCAATAATAAAGTTGCCATAATTTCTTACACGCCTGAAGCGCATCAAGCTGTGAAAGATGGCCTACTCACGGATAATGCACCATTTCGCACCTATACAAGAAAAGATGAGAGGACACCAAAAGTCGTCATTAAAGGTTTGCCAGCATGTGTTGAGAATGATCTTAATCAAGAACTTGAGGACCTTGGCTTTCCTGGCACCAAAATATCGAAGTTAAAGTCAGCAAAAACAAACGAGTTGCCATACCCACCATTCCTTGTACAGCTACCAGCAGGAGCAGATTTACGTAAATTCAGGCAAATAAGGTACATCTTCAACTGTTATTATTATTATTATTATTAATCATTTATTCATGAAGGACACATTTATGTTTACAAACTATAGTATACTGCCAAACTGGATGACAGTTTGTTGGCAGTGCATTAATTACTCTTGATTACATAGTTGTGTCAAAAACATATGGCTAAATTATACAATACAACAATACAAATACTCTTTATTGCACACCTCACACAAACAAAGCAGTTAAAAAGAATATTCATGCTATTATATTTAAATACCTACAAATACTTACTAACCTGCAAGTTTTACATTATAAATATTAAGTTAATGTTGTTCAACCAGGGCCCATAAGGATGGGTAAGTACATTCTCATTGATCCTAACTATAATTATCTAATATTATCTTACTGACACTTTTCTTAAACATCTTCGCTTTAACTTTTTCCACAAACAACTTTTCGGGCAATCTGTGTTGTAGAGATTCAGAAATTTAAGCCGAAGCGCTCTGTACTCCAGTGCTACAGATGCCAAAGATTTGGTCATTCCTCGAGGAATTGTAATATGCCACCACGGTGTGTCAAGTGCCCAGTGCCACCTGCCACTGCTGATTGTCCTAAAAAGACGGATGAGCTAGCTATCTGTTGCAACTGCAGCGAACAACACCCGGCTAATGCCCCAAAGTGTCGCTCCCGCCTAGCTTATATAGAGAGGCTGGACAAAATCAAAGCACCTGCTAAGAAGTCTCCTAATGTTTCAACACGTACGCTACCAATTAGCCAGCCAGATGTACCAACCACTTCTGGCACTGGACCATCATCAGGATCCTGGGCAGCTGCAGTAAAGAACGCTCCAGTAACACCGAGCTGTGAACAACTCACCATAGAGAAATCGGAATCAGTAGTTGGAGAGATGCTATCGATCCTCAAGGTCATTCAAAACCTAAAACAGCAATTTCAATCATGTACATCAATGATTGATAAAGTCGTTCTTGTCGTCACACACCTGGGCCAGTATGTCTGATCAGAAGATTCGCTTATTATCCTGGAACTCCGATGGAGTACGAAGTAAGATACATGAACTGCTCGATCTCGCGGTAAGTACCCTATCAATCGATATAATTGGTTTGTGCGAAACTAGGCTCACGGACAAGATTTCTATGCTTACGGCTGGTTATCATTGCTACCGTCAAGATAAACATCACTCAGGGAGGGGCCAAGGCGTGGCGATCCTAGTTAAAGATGACATTCCTCATAACTTGCTGAAAATTCCTCATACCAAGAACATAGAAGCTGTTGGTGTGAGTGTTAGAGTACGACATGCTGAATACATTATCATATCAGCTTATCAGTCTCCAAATTTACCCTTAGACTGTAATGACTTAAATATACTATTTAACCTAGGTAAATGTGTTCTTATCATGGGGGATTTTAATGCAAATCACCCTTGCTGGTATAGTACTTATGTTAATACTCGTGGTCGGACTCTTTTTCATCACATGTTAGAACATGACTATATGATCCATTCTTCCACAGTGCCTACTCAAATAAATTACCGTCACGATTTAACCGCCACTAACCCCGACTTGGTTCTTTGCAATAACATTCCTTGCCTAGGTAATATAAAAGCCCTACCAGTGTTGTCTTCGAATCATCTGCCGCTATTCTTTGATCTCCAGTGTTCTGTTAAACGCAATGCTATGCCTATGGTTTTCAAATTTAGTTCCGCTAATTGGCAGGGTTATCGTTCATCGCTAAATTCGGATATAAGCTTAAACACTCAGGTTTTTAAAAATGAGTCCCAAATAGATGCAGCGGTACATCACTTAAATGACTGTATTATCAAAGCCAGGAACCTCAATATTCCCATGGCTATGCCCCAAACACTTAATTCAAAACTACCCAGACATATTAAGAAAATTATACGTCAGAGAAACAAACTTCGACGACTTGACCAAAAACTGCATGGAGGTAATGCTAAAAGAGAAATTCGCACACAAATAAATAAACTTCAACAAGCTATTCAAGTTTCAACCCAAAAACACGTGGACAAGATCTGGAATAATAAATTGGCAAAAGTTGATAATCCCACAAATGATATCTGGCGCGTAATCAAATCTCTCAAACTGACTTGTAACAATATTCCTCCATTAAAGCAGGACGATGGCAACCTTACTACAAACGCCTCTGAGCAGTGTGAAGCATTGGCCACGTGTTTTAAAGGAAATATGTGTCTTACTGTAGATTGGAAGAGCCCATATATGGAAGAAGTTAATAAGAGTGTTTTAGACCTTAATGGTTACACAATTTCAAAACTGTGTGACCGGGTTCGGCCACACGAAGTCTCCAAGGCATTACGTAAATTTAAACTTCGAAAAGCGCCCGGCATAGATGGCTTGCAAAATTTTCTGTTAAAGAATCTTTCCCGAAAAGCTATTGTCTATGTTACAAAGATATTCAATGCCTGTCTTTATACAGGTTATTTTCCGAAAACCTGGAAAACTGCCAAGGTCATAGCTCTCAAAAAACCAGGAAAAGATGACACCATACCTGTGAACTATCGGCCAATTAGCCTACTACCTTCACTTGGTAAATTATTTGAAAGAATTGTCGCTTCTCGCTTACACTTCTATTCTAAGGACAAAATTATAAATGAACAATTTGGATTTCGGTCACAGCACTCAACAAGTTTACAAATAACCAGAATCATTGAACATATAGCCCATAAATTAAACCTCAATCAATCAACTGGTATGTTCCTCTTAGATATTGAAAAAGCATTTGATTCAGTTTGGCATAATGGTCTTATTCACAAGTTAATCTCGTTTGGAATACCACTACACCTAGTCAAAATTATACAGTCGTATTTGAGTGAAAGAAACTTTGCTGTTCACATAGGAAACACAGTGTCAGCTCCCTGCTCTATACCAGCTGGAGTACCTCAGGGATCTATTCTCGGACCCATTCTGTTTGTTTTATGTCAACGATATCCCTATCCAAACTCGCACAAACTTGGCTTGTTTTGCTGACGATACAGCCTCGTATACTTCATCGGATTATATTGATCTGATTGTTAGTAGACTACAGCTATCAATCGAACGTCTACACGATTATTTCACAAACTGGAAATTAAAATTGAATAAGGATAAAACTGAGGCTATCTTATTTACGCGTAAGCGTAAATGTCTGCCCAGACTTCTCAATATTGCTGGCCACTCAATATCATGGAGTAAGTCTGTGCGATACCTAGGTGTTACGATTGATAGTAAAATTAACTGGACCAAACATATAGGTAACCTCCGCGTTAAAGGTGCCCAGGTGCTGGGGGCTTTACATCCAGTCATGAACAGGAGAAGTAACCTTGGCCCCTTAACCAAACTGAGAATTTATACATTAGTCCGTCCTTGTTTAACATATGCTTGTCCAGCATGGAATAGCACCTGCAAAAGTAATTATAAAATATTACAATCTATCCAAAACAAGGCAGTTAAAATAGCATTTAATACACCGTTTCGAACAAACTTGGTAAAATTGCATCGGACTATAGGACTTCCCTTAATTCGTACTTATATAATTAAAATGTCCTCTAAATATTTCTTAAATAGCAAGCATAGAAATCACTCCAATAGCTTGATTTCCTCTATAGGACAGTTGCACGTCGGCTGCCTACCGTATATCGATAGGTATGTTACTTATCGCTTACCCCATCACTACGTTCTGTTCCCACCTGACGACTGCAGCTGCGATAACGACATCGCGCTAAACAGTTGCCCAGCATAATCAGACCCCCGGTCGTCGCTTCGACCGGCGCGCCCGTGCGTAATGCGCCGTTGCAGCAAATACCGGTACGGCTCAGTTAAAAATGGCTGCATAAAACGCGAGCAATTGTCCGTCAACCCTCAAAATTCAGGTTATTGTTGTACTTGTTTTAGTGTTAGTATAAAAATGTAATCAATGTTCATTGTTAAGCTAAAAGTGAATTTACTACTAATAAATTCACAATTGTTATTGTATAGTGTTCTTTGCGAAATTGATAAAAAAAAAAAAAATATGTTAAAATTGTATTACTTACGAAACAGATGCCGTAAACTTTCATGGGTGTTTAAGCCTGATAAAGTAATATCAAATATATTATGACTTGTAAATAACTGATGCATTGTTACAGTTAATTACTTTGTAAAATTGCATTTATTTTGAAATAAAGATCATTTAAAAACAAACAAAAACAACTCTCTAAGATGGTTGATTTATCATTATAGCCGGCAGGCGCATCGCTCTCCCCAATAAGTTTGCTGAGGAGCGCGTCGAGCCGCTTGCCGAGCATTTTATTCATACTTAATTAGCAGATTTTACTCTCTAACCTGGTCGGTATGCCATTATAGCCAGCCGGCGCTTCGCTCTCCCCAATAAGTGTGTCGAGCAGTGCGTCGAGCCGCTCGCCGAGCGCGGAGCGCACGCCCTCCGTGTACTCGTCCTCGCCGCCCGGGGCGGAGCGCCCGCGGATGGACGCCCGGATTATGTTGCGCTCGCTTAGGTGGAGCTGGAAGATAAATATTGAGCTTTTTAGTTTCTTCTCCGATTACTTCCGAAAGCGAATGGGTTTTAATGCTCGCCCGGTTAATGTACGCCACTATATCTCTGTCTCTTTTTAACCCATGAGTTATGCATGCATAAGGCGAGAGAATGGACGTGGAT
The DNA here is from genome assembly GCA_947049275.1 of Epinotia bilunana. Taxonomy (NCBI): domain Eukaryota; kingdom Metazoa; phylum Arthropoda; class Insecta; order Lepidoptera; family Tortricidae; genus Epinotia; species Epinotia bilunana. The sequence continues at coordinate 5,661,988 of OX346272.1, forward strand.
TATTGAGCCATAGATACATTATACGGCCCTTAAATGTGTGTCGCCACCCCTAAGTCGATGCGCGTCGACAGTCAGGGTCCACACTCAGCAGGACCGTGTGCTGGACTACCTAGGGGAGCAACAAGTCTGCACCCACCTTCAAGTCCTTCTGCAAGTTGTGCAGCCGGCGGGTCAGCTCCTGGTGGTGCGCGGCGTCCGGCGCCTCGGCGTCGGCGGCGGCGGCGCCGGCGCGGCACACCCACACGCAGCGCCGGGCCGCTTCCACACTCAGCAGGACCGTGTGCTGGACTACCTAGGGGAGCAACAAGTCTGCACCCACCTTCAAGTCCTTCTGCAAGTTGTGCAGCCGGCGGGTCAGCTCCTGGTGGTGCGCGGCGTCCGGCGCCTCGGCGTCGGCGGCGGCGGCGCCGGCGCGGCACACCCAACGCAGCGCCGGGCCGCTTCCACACTCAGCAGGACCGTGTGCTGGACTACCTAGGGGAGCAACAAGTCTGCACCCACCTTCAAGTCCTTCTGCAAGTTGTGCAGCCGGCGGGTCAGCTCCTGGTGGTGCGCGGCGTCCGGCGCCTCGGCGTCGGCGGCGGCGGCGCCGGCGCGGCACACCCACACGCAGCGCCGGGCCGCTTCCACACTCAGCAGGACCGTGTGCTGGACTACCTAGGGGAGCAACAAGTCTGCACCCACCTTCAAGTCCTTCTGCAAGTTGTGCAGCCGGCGGGTCAGCTCCTGGTGGTGCGCGGCGTCCGGCGCCTCGGCGTCGGCGGCGGCGGCGCCGGCGCGGCACACCCACACGCAGCGCCGGACCGCTTCCACACTCAGCAGGACCGTGTGCTGGACTACCTAGGGGAGCAACAAGTCTGCACCCACCTTCAAGTCCTTCTGCAAGTTGTGCAGCCGGCGGGTCAGCTCCTGGTGGTGCGCGGCGTCCGGCGCCTCGGCGTCGGCGGCGGCGGCGCCGGCGCGGCACACCCACACGCAGCGCCGGGCCGCTTCCACACTCAGCAGGACCGTGTGCTGGACTACCTAGGGGAGCAACAAGTCTGCACCCACCTTCAAGTCCTTCTGCAAGTTGTGCAGCCGGCGGGTCAGCTCCTGGTGGTGCGCGGCGTCCGGCGCCTCGGCGTCGGCGGCGGCGGCGCCGGCGCGGCACACCCACACGCAGCGCCGGGCCGCTTCCACACTCAGCAGGACCGTGTGCTGGACTACCTAGGGGAGCAACAAGTCTGCACCCACCTTCAAGTCCTTCTGCAAGTTGTGCAGCCGGCGGGTCAGCTCCTGGTGGTGCGCGGCGTCCGGCGCCTCGGCGTCGGCGGCGGCGGCGCCGGCGCGGCACACCCACACGCAGCGCCGGGCCGCTTCCACACTCAGCAGGACCGTGTGCTGGACTACCTAGGGGAGCAACAAGTCTGCACCCACCTTCAAGTCCTTCTGCAAGTTGTGCAGCCGGCGGGTCAGCTCCTGGTGGTGCGCGGCGTCCGGCGCCTCGGCGTCGGCGGCGGCGGCGCCGGCGCGGCACACCCACACGCAGCGCCGGGCCGCTTCCACACTCAGCAGGACCGTGTGCTGGACTACCTAGGGGAGCAACAAGTCTGCACCCACCTTCAAGTCCTTCTGCAAGTTGTGCAGCCGGCGGGTCAGCTCCTGGTGGTGCGCGGCGTCCGGCGCCTCGGCGTCGGCGGCGGCGGCGCCGGCGCGGCACACCCACACGCAGCGCCGGGCCGCTTCCACACTCAGCAGGACCGTGTGCTGGACTACCTAGGGGAGCAACAAGTCTGCACCCACCTTCAAGTCCTTCTGCAAGTTGTGCAGCCGGCGGGTCAGCTCCTGGTGGTGCGCGGCGTCCGGCGCCTCGGCGTCGGCGGCGGCGGCGCCGGCGCGGCACACCCACACGCAGCGCCGGGCCGCTTCCACACTCAGCAGGACCGTGTGCTGGACTTCCTGAGAAGAAAAGTAATCAGATTAACATTTTTAGTCTTAAAATTGCGCCATGATGTTGAGTGGGGGCAGCAACGGCAGCGGTGCGCCACAGGTTAGAGAGAGAAGAGAGAGAGAAAGAGAAAGAGAGAGAGAAAGAGAGAGAGAAAGAGAGAGAGGGGGGGAGATATATATATATATATATATATATAGGGAGAGAGATATAGAGAGAGAGAGAGGGAAAGAGGGAGAGAGGTAGAGGGAGAGAGAGAGAGGGAGACCGCGCTCCATTCGCTACTTTTTCTCTACCTTCGGCACTCGCTCGAATGTGGATACATCATGTACAACATATTGTACCTATTCATCTCTCGAAGAGCTACTTTTACTTTAGAACTTCGGGTAGAAATATTTGTATTAGGTGCCAGATGGGACCCCGGGCTCCTTTAGGATACCACCGCTAGGATAGTTAGAAGGTATCTTGGATCGAGAAATATCTCTTGTGTTCGCGTGGTATTGCTGATACTTTCAGCAACTGCTAGTGGGTATATTTTCCCAGCGTCGCCGTCGGTACCAGCACCAACAAACGTGTCAGTACCTGCTCGACTACAGTAGTGAGATACGCGTCGCACGCCTCCTGCGGCAGAGTCCGCACCAACACGTTGAGGGCCTTCGCCATCTCGCGGCGCCACCGCGCCGGCGCGCCGCGGACGAGGCGGTAGCACGGCGGCGTTCTACTCTCGTCTAGGCTGTACCTGCGTTGACGGAAGTGAGGGAGTTATACACAAAGCGCAATCCAGAAAAGTGGTATGTATTATCTTAAAAAAGGATTAAGAATGTAGTAGGTTTTTCTGCTTTGTAGAGCCAATCACCCACACGCAGCGCCCACCTAGCGGGCTCCTAGCATCAAAAGTGGTAATAGGGGTGTAGACACTAAATAAAATAATCAATAATGTCGTATTTTCTCGAAAAAGGATTAAAAATTTAGTCAAATGGAGAAAAAATCAACGCAAAAGGTTAAATAATCACGAAGTTATAAGTGTCCAAAGTTTTAAGAAGGGGTATGTTCTGTCCCTTTTTCGCAAAACGCAACTCCATATGAAACGATGACGCTGGAAGATTGTGACGTCACACTAATAGACGGCAACGTGCCGCGCCCTGTCGTGTTTCACGCGGCCCCCCGGCAGCATCCTATAATGTGACGTCACACACTGTTTGCGTTTTCTCTCTCTAACAAGCAATATTAAAACGGTTGTAGCTTCGTTATTCTTTGTGATATCTGAATGAGATTTTCGTCACTAGGCATATTTTTTTGCCTTCTTTCTTTTGGAGTAATAATAATTTTTGAGTGTACACCCGTATTATAGATTATATCTTACCATTTGTTGAGTAGAGTCTTATCGGCGTCATCTTGCGCGGCGTCCAGCGCCGCCTTGAAGTCGGCGCACTCTAGCGTGTGCGGCAGCAGCGGCGTGCCAAGCCCGGAGTTCAGAAATAGCACCGGTACCACTGCCCCCAGCTCTGACTGGCCTGGAACAGAAGGAATTCCGTTTACAATGCACTTGCTCTGAAAGTGCGCCTTTATGTGGGTCAACATGAACACGGGAAGTCCTCTATGCCTGCACGGCGGGCCGTGCCGCGCGGCCGTGCGGGAATGGATTTCGGGTCAATATTTCCACACGTGCGAGAATGAGATTTCAGGACAATTCAAATTTCACCTTTTATGTATAATTTTTAATTTCCTCGCATGATGCATTGTAAAATATTGTATGATACACGTGCGGATTGGTAATTCCCAACTCGTGTCGATCAAAAACACTCCCTGACGGCCGTGTTTTTGGTCATAGTCACTCGTTGGGAATTACCTACTTTCCACACTTTTATCAAAATAGTTATTTACGATACAAGTGCCACAAATAGGAAATTCGTAACGAGTGGTGATAAATTAAAACACGACCGAAGGGAGTGTTTTTAATCGACACGAGTTGCGAATTACCTATTTGCACGTGTATCGTACAACGTTTTACTGTACATATGGCTCTTTAAAGTTTCGACATATGCACGAAAAGTGCTCTTTTCCGCACTAGTGCGGGAAAGTAGCACCATGTGTACTGTAAATAACGATTATACTATTCTTCACGACGAGAGGGATCCAAATGCTACTTTTCTGTTCAAGCTACTTTTTTAATTTATTCATTGGCATGTAGCGTTTACGCAATGTGCCAATTGAACACAGATTTTATAAAGTAATCGATTGTAATTTCATCGTAATCGATTAAAACCGGCCAAGTAAGTGTCGGGCCACGCGCAGTGTAGGGTTCCGTAGTTGCCTGTCTGTCTTAGTTACATCGACGTGCGGTGCGGTTGCGTCGGCCGAATTTGTACGAAAATTGGCCTTTTTAAATACACATTAAGTTGGTCGACTATTACTCGGTAACTACTTATGCCTACTAAGTAGTTCGTAATAGTTTTCCTTTTAAATTAATTATATGTATTACTACCACAATTTTTTTCAAATCCCCAGTAGTAGCCATTTAGTCGGCAGGGACACACACACACACACACACATGACTCGAACTAAAATTAGGGCTTTAAAATACAATATCTCGCAAACGAATTACTGATTTGAAAAATGGTTTTAGAAAACCCGTAATATTTTTGATCGAGCTATCCAACGATACCCCACATCATGGGTTTGACGAGAAAAAAAATTACATCCCCGCTTTAGGTGTAGGGGAGGTACCCTAAAAAAAATCTTTTTCCAAATTGTATTGTACTGTTTTGTCGGCGCGATTGATTCATATACTCATGCCGAATCACAGTTTTCTAGTAGTAATGGTTACTGAGCTAAGCCGAAGACGGACAGACAGACGGACATGGCGAAACTATAAGGGTTCCTTGTTGACTACGGAACCCTAAAAACGAACATATTTCAAGTTTTAGCTTTAACAACGAATATACGAAACTTTATAAATTTTTCGTAATATTTAAAAATTAGTAATAAAAAATAATGAAATCTGTTAAAAGTTGTTAAGTAATTTTAACAGCATCTTTTTTAAATTACTTCATAGTCGGTGTGAAAAATAGTATGTGTCACTCGGTAGAATAACTATCTTCGTCCCGGGCGTTAACACTTGTATTCCTCACTACGCTCAGGATTCAATACACCGCCCTCGCCCTAAATATACTATTTTGGTCCCTTGCGACACAAATAACTGTAGCCCGACGCCTTGTAGCTTGCAACTGTAGGTACACTCGGGTCGGAACCACGGGTCGGACTGCATGGTGCACTGTGGGGACGCGGCCAATAGCAAAGACGGTCCTTACTTGTGTAAGCTACTTACGTGCAAGCTCAGCTATACAGAGTACTGGGAAGCGGTGGTCCCGCTGCTGCTCCAGCGGCGACCGCCAGTGCAGGTCGGCCACGTGGATCCGCCAGCCGCGCCGCCGCGCGCGCACGCGCAGGCGCGCCGCCGCGCCGCACTGTAGTGCGCCCTTTTCTGCGCAGCAGTCTGGGGGATATATTAAATAAATAAATAAATCATCATCATCATATCAGCCGAAAGACGTCCACTGCTGGACATAGGCCTCCCCCAAAGGTCCTGCGCCACCCGCAGACCGTAAATAAATAAATATGACAGGACAATCTTACACAAATCCAACTAGCCCCAGAGTAAGCTCAATAAGACTATTTCGTAAGACCTTTTTCATAGAATTAGTTAATTTACGACGTAAAAAAATATACCCTGCCTGTTCATAATCGGTGTCTGCCTATGGACCCTTTATTTGAGGATTAATAGTGTCTTACATGATCATAGCCTTTCTCCTCCCTTTGTCTGCCGGCTTTGTCGGCCGGTCGAATGGCTGGGAAGTAACAAAGAATAACACACTCTAACTATAACAAGATTAGGTTGCGAATCAGCCACCCTGCGTAGCTGGGCTCTGTGTTCTTCGGACAGCGACAACGCCGTCACAGAGAAGTACGCACTCTATTATGACTACATTAGGTTTAATTTACCTTGTGTGTCCGCCGCGCACACATATATATAAGCATGGCCTTTCTTTGCTGCGGCCGGCCCAGCAGCTGGGCTCTGATCTCCGGCCAGCGACACGCCGGAACAGAGTAGAATGCACTCTAATTAAAACAAAATAAGGTTCAATTTACCTTGTGAGTCCGCCGCGCACACATATATAAGCATGGCCTTTCTTCGCCGTGTGCGTTGCTGCGGCCGGCCCAGCAGCTGGGCTCTGATCTCCGGCCAGCGACACGCCGGAACAGAGTAGAATGCACTCTAATTAAAAACAAAATAAGGTTCAATTTACCTTGTGAGTCCGCCGCGCACACATATATAAGCATGGCCTTTCTTCGCCGTGTGCGTTGCTGCGGCCGGCCCAGCAGCTGGGCTCTGTGGTCTTCGGGTAGCGAGGCGACGCCGCTGGGCATGGGCGGGCCTTCGGCATCTCGGGGCGAGGCGCAAGTGACGGGGGATGAGAGAGAGATGGAATCTGTAATTATATGGTAAAAACATTACTAAAATTTCATTTTTGGTACAAGCTTTTATTGCCGACTGTACTTTTAGAAGCTCGAAGGTACCATAATATTTAACTGTCATCCCAACTAAGCTTATACCCCAAATTTCAGCTCAATCGGAAACCGAGAATTGGGTCAAATTTAACTTGCAAGATTGCATTACTGACACCGGGACAGGTGAGACCACAGATGAAACAAAATAAAATCTTGTAAAAAAAACTGGCCAAGTGCGAGTCGGACTCGCGGACGAAGGGTTCCGTACCATCCATACTAATATTATAAATGCGAAAGTGTGTCTGTCTGTCTGTCTGTCTGTTACCTCTTCACGCTTAAACCGCTGAACCGATTTGGATGAAATTTGCTATAGAGATAGTTTGAGTCCTGGGGATGGACATAGGATAGTTATCTATAAAAACGGAAAAAAAATCATGTTTGTCCACCCTTAAATATTTATTTTATTCTGTTTTTTAATATTTGTCCGGCGACAGAAATACATCATCTGTGAAAAATTGAAATGTCTAACTATCACGGTTCATGAGATACAGCCTCGTGACAGACGGACAGACAGACGGACGTCTAGCGGCCAATTTGACCAACATCAGTGTAGCGAGACAGAGCGACGCACTAACAGCGCGTGAGACAAGGACAACGTACCGGAGACGCTGGAGCCGATGGGCCGCGGCCCCTTCAGCTGCGGGCGCGCCGGCGCGGGCTCGAGCAGCTGCGCGCGCGCAGGCTGCTCCTCGCGCTCCTTCGTCCGCGACGCACGGTAGGATGGCGACCTGGAAATTAAAAAAGTAAGTTATTACGTGTTAACTATTATAACCTCGAAAAAATCCCCGAATGAGTAATTTTCTAACGTTTCGAAATACATTTTGTTTTTTCAGAAGCCGTTACTACTACTATACTAAAATAGTTCTATACGATACTAATTTCAGAGGTTGGGAAGAGTCAATGGTCAACAAATTGAACTAAGGTAAACGTCTGAGTGCTCGACGCTGTACTATTATATGGCATGGGCACTCTATGTCAAAGCAATATGGGTTAAATTCGAACTAAGCGGATTTTTCTTCATTTGAATTTAAGCCACTTTGACGTAGAGTGCCCGTGCCTCGAGCACTCGGACGTTTACCTTACATGTCAAATTTTATTAGGGGCTAGAGCGTTCACACTCAAGACAAAAAAGAGTAATAATCCCATAAAGAATGGTCTAAATAGGTTTGATGGACGTTGTTGAATAAGGGCATGACGAAACGAAACCGGCACTCTCCATTCGCAACTCTAAAACAATATGGCAGCTAAATAAAGAGCGAATTAACTAGGTTACCATAACACAAAGAACCTTAACCCTTGAAACAATGCTACGACCGCCTACGGGCTACGTGGTGGCGTAGCAGCTCGTAGACCTTGACATTTGACGTATTACTTCAGTTTTATGTGGCCCTGGTACCGAGCTGATATAAAAGGTGCGAGTGGGAAATTGCCTGTTAAAATAAACACAGTAATCGGGTCAATTTGTATGGAAATTACTAACCTCCTTATTCATAAAACTTAACAACCCTTCTGTTGGCTAAAATATGTTCTTGCCCCTCTCACATATATGTGAATGTCAAAGACAGATAAGGAGAAACGTGTTTTAACGGCATTTAACTAAAATAGGTTTGATGGACGTTTATAAATAAAGGACATACGGGGGATTATGAAGGATAAGTTATCCAAATGGTTGAATGGAAATCGGAAAGAAGAAATCCCATAAAAAACATTCAATATAAAAAAAAGAACCAAGTCTCGAAACGCTTCCACCGTAAAAATTTGTGAGATATTTCGTACAGCCAAACTCTCAGGCCTTCTTATTAATCTTTATTTGCTTGCTAGATAAAGTTTTGTGACTTGGCATACTACTACTAGAAATTTTATCTTCAGTATGAAAGTATTCTGAAAGTGCCTCTTTTCAAATAAGAATGATCAAAAATTGGTTCACTAGATAAAGAAATATCTCTGAATAATACAATAATACAACTTAGAAGTAGTAGAAAGAAAGAAAAGTTGAAAAACCCCCGACATTTTCATTTCAAAGTCCAATATCTCAAAAACGGCTAAACAGATTTTCATGAAACATGGCTAAGAACACTCGGGCTCACAACAGCTTTCGAATAAAAAAAACCGCATTCAAATCGGTCCATCCGTTTAGGAGCTACGATACCACAGACAGATACACAGATACACAGACACACATACACGTTAAACTTATAACACCCCTCTCTTTGCGTCGGGGGTTAAAAACAAACAAACCAGGTTGCAAGTTATTAACTTTCCCGCGTGCTCGTGCCGGAGGCTACCCCTGGATTTTCCCCAGGCTACCCTCCAACCCCGCAATTCGACCGCTATATTGGGTCTATTATAACAACAGTCAGGTAAAAAATAAATATTGCAAGTTATTAACGCCACAGTCTCCTGACCGTTGTGGCCAACAGATGGGACACTGGCCTGACACGGCATTGGTCCTCTCTGTATTTAAGCTTAGCATATAAGAATATTATTTATGCTAACCTTAGTATTAGTTTTTTATTTTAAGGTACTTACTAACAAAATATGGACAACATTGGTCTGAAATAAATGCATTTATTTTTATTTTATTTATTATTATTAGTAATGTAGCACCATATGACTGGACGCGTTTACGCAATTACGCGCTAGATGTCGCTGTCTGTAAGATGGATCAAAGTTAGATCTCGCTAACTTTTGTTCGACATAGATACTATTAGTTAGAAGGAGAGAGTGCTACAGGAGCTCTTTTATATGTGGGACTCTCGGGAACCCTTAACTATGGAACGGTTGTTCGTGTGTCGGATGGTGACTCCTGTGTGTGAGCATTCAGCTCGGACAGTATTGTTAAGATCTTTTTCATAATAAAGCGGGGTCGTGACGGTTTACTGTTTATTGTATTCAAAGGTACATATGAAACTTACAGCTAAAATAAAACATTAAATGTCGAGCATGAGTAGTTACTCACAGGTTAATCTGATAAGGATTGTTCAATAAAAACCTGGCATTCCTGCAACAAGCAGGCTAATCTGGTTGTAAACAGATCACAGTGCTGTGCTGCGTACAGCACGGAGTTGAGCACAGAGAGTGCGCTCGGGAGCGGCGCGTGTTGCAGTAGGTCGGTGCGCGCGCGGTTATAGTGTATGAAAGTTTGATCGGAACCCTCGGTTAAAACCGGGCCGGGCCTAAGCGACCTTTTATGTTGTAGGGTGTGAGGATGAATGCCAGAAATGTACGCCGGCCTTTTTTTTAAATATATTTATAAATAGTAAATGGATACACGATTACAATAAATTCACTCGATAGGAAACGGGGTCGCAAGTACTACAATCGCCCGGCATGCCCCACGGCAAGTACATAACAGGAAAATCTCTTGTAGTTGTTACGGATTTCCCCTCATTGACCCAATTGGGACACATCTCTCAAGAGATTGAGATTGTTGGCCGCATTGCATCAAACTAGTCCCCGAAAAGCAACTCTACCGTTCAAGGGAAAAGATTCAAATTCCAATGACAGTTTTATAAACAGTCGGCCACGTTAAATAATCTCAACCATGCACTGCATTTTCTTAAATATTTACTGTGCAAATATTGCGCGTAATCTATCACTGCAGCGGCAGTCAACAGTGAAGTTGACAGTAAATATAAAATTTACTATTGACTTGCCCCGCTGACCGCGCCAGTCTGTGAGAGGCTTCAAGGAATTGGAATGAGGAACGTAAATATCAAATTGACCGCCCAGCCGAGTCGCAATATTTTTAATCTGTTGACTTTTACCCGGGCAAATATTAGACGGGATAAGACTTATCAAAAAGGGGCTAGGAAAATACGTTCCTTTTAGAATCCTTCCCGTGGCAGCTTTGTTTATTTTTTATAAGATTCTATTTGAGAATCTTTTCCCGAGTTCACGATATCTTTTTAATTTGTCTTGATTGTTTTTGTATTCTGTCTGAGGTTGCTTATCCGTTGGCGAGGATGTGACACTGCCGAATTTGTACGAAAGTCGAACTTTCTAAGTACATTCTAGTTAGTCTACTATTACTCCGTACTTACCTAGTTGTAAGGGTTAACGAGCAAAGCCGGAGACGGAAAGACGGACGGACGGAAATGACGAAACTATAAGGGTTCCTTGTTGACTACGGAACCCTAAAAACTAAACTACTTATTTTTATTCGATGTTTACATGAACTGTCAACAAACCTCTCTTGCGTCATTTCTCTCGAATCTATGGTGTAAATTTGACAGCTAACGTCATCACGGGGGCAGACTTTCTGTACAAACGCCAACACTGTTACAGTACGATTACTGGTAGTTAAGACCTGACAGATGGATTGCCTTCATTTAATTTTCAACTTTAATTTCATATAGATAAAGCATTTTTCAGAATACTGTTACCCACATCTACCGATTTAGTAATAACTATTTTACTTGTATAAGATTAAAGTTGAAAATTAAATGAAGGCAATCCATCTGTCAGGTCTTAACTAACAGTAATCGTACTGTAACTGACCATCCTGTATGTATATAGAACCTTATTACAATGCATATAAAGAGCAAGGATGGTCAGTTAGCTGTAATGTCGATAGTACTATAAAGTTGCATCCGCTGCGCTCTGTGTGTTTTAAACATCTAACATCAGTTTCGGCAAAAAATAGGTTATTGTTTTGATCGGTAAAACATTTTTGACGTTTAAAAACCACGAAAACATGGCGCAGCCGACGTGGCTTTAGTACTGTAAGTTAAGCCTCTCACAGACTGGCGCGGCCTGCGATGGCGGCCAGTAGAAAACACCTATCAATTATTGACACACGCGGGCTTGATCATCATAGTATATAGTATAGAGCTGGCCGCCACCGCAGGCCGCGCTAGTCTGTGAGAGTCTTTAATCATGAATCATACTGGCGCGGACTGCGGTGGCGGGCAATAGTAATCATGACAATAACTGTCAAATTTAATATTGACCGCCACCGCAGGCCGCTCCAGTGTATGAGAGGCTTGATTCTGAGGCTGTAATGAACGGCCACTTGTCACAAATACACAGGTATACCCATTCATACACACAAACATGGCTTACCCGCGTTCGTGAGATGAAAATGCTGTTACAGTCCGGTTCGGTTAATCCGGTTGGAATTAGCATTTAAATAAACCAATACAAGTAATTTCATGTAAATGAGAGTAATTTTCAGGGGAAATTGGATTTATCTAACCTAGAAATGGTCTGATTGGGTTTGGCAGTAGCTTTACCAGTACAGTCGACATCGAAAATGAACAAAGATATGGGAATATGGCTCTAATGTCGAGCGCGTAAGAGCACAGATTTAAGTGTCCGCAGTAAGCTCGGCCGAATTTCACCTTCCCATACAAACGTAGTTACGCTCCCATTTTAAAACTACGTGTTGTATTGTGACGAAACTTTGCACATACAACTACGTGAGGTATATCTATGTCTGTAATTAGTTTATATGGTTCCAGTTTATAAAACAAACGATACAGCAAAAACAAGTTTTGTATGAAAAACTTAAATTCGGTGTATTTTCTTTACTATGGTATCTGAAGCTACATAAACTAATTACAGACATAGATATACCTCATGTCATTGTATATGCAAGTTTCGTTACAATCCAACACGTAGTTTCAAAATGAGAGCGTAACTACGTTTGTATGGAGAATCGAGCTTACTGCGGACTCTTAATTGAACGAGCGAGCGAAACGAACGAAGTTGTCCGTTTCAGCCTGGGCCCAGTATGCTTTCGTGTGTCCGACTGTTCTCCTCTACAGATCGCAATCCTAAACGGATTCTCGTGAAACTTTGTGAACAGGTTCAATCATTATAGTGTTTTCTCTCGACTGAGTTTTTCGAAAAAAACATTACAATAAAAAATAATTTATTTTGAAAACAAAATTTTAACCGACTTCAATTCAGTACTCCGCCAAGCCACATAAACATTTCCACATTTCCTTTCACTTTACCACAGGAACATTGATTATCACAGACAAAAACCAAAACGCTGTATGTAGGCCGATAATATTTGAGGAGTTCCGTCGATTCATCAACAAAGGTGATTCTGAGACCTTTGGCACCTCATTAGTTGCTATTTCAACGGAATCATATCATAATCTGTGACGTACTTTTATAATTTCCAGTACATCATTGGGGGAGACATCTGTGGTCTTCATCATCAGTTCCACTTCATTACATTGTGGTTGTGATTTCTGGGTTTACGATACACCAGTTATATAATACTAGCTTCCGCCCGCGACTACGTCCGCGTGGACCCGGGATAAAAACTAATTTTAATCCAGGCTATAAACTATATTCGTACAAAATTTCATTCAAATCGGTTCAGCCGTTTAAGCGTGATTGAGTAACAAACATCCAAACATCTAAACTTTCGCATTTATAATATTAGTAGGATATATGGGAGGTTCCCTCAATTCCTCATGGATCCCATCCTAGTCCGAGGCTACGGTGTCTGCTTGCCATCAACAGACATGGTCGATTATGTATAGCATTCTACGCGTGTCAGGCAGGTCGAAATGACAATTTTTGTATGGGAAAATGACAGTTGAATAGGGGAATAAATAAAGTACACACTAAATAGAATAATCAATAAAGTTGTATTTTGCCTTATTAAAAATGTAGTCAAATGGAGAAAAAAGCAACGCAAGAGGTTAAATAATCACAAAGTAATGTGTCCAAAGTTTTAAGAGGGGGTATGTTCTGTCCCTTTTTCGCAAAACGCACCTTCATAGGAAACGATTGTCATTCGCAGATTGTGACGTCACTAACTGCGAGCGTTTTCTCTCTAACAAGCAATATTGAAACGGTTGTAAGTAGCTTCGTAATTCTTTGAGATATCTGAAAAGGATTTTCGTCAATAGGTATATTTTTTGCCTTAGTACCTAATAATAATTTTCGAGTCTACATCCGTATTGTTCTAACGTCGTGTACGCCTCTGGCCGACCGCATGCTTGCTTCTCACCGATGTAGTAAAAAGCTTTTTTTTGACCCGGTTCTATGCAGCAGCCTGAAGGACTTTTGCTGCTCATCTTGGCTGGCCTGAGGGTAGGCGCCACTATGGGCCTACCCGACTGCCGAAAACAAAAGCCTAACAGTCCTTGTTTTTGTATCCACAGTTCTAGTAACTACACTCTTCACTAAGTGTAGTAATTCGTGCTAAGGCGTCAGAAACAAACGAAAATCACTACACTAACACTCTAATCTGAACCAATATACCCCACAATAGAGCTCAATTTCCGCTACGCCACAATTCGTACACTCGGAGACTGTACGTATAAATAAACAGGGGCCAAGTAGGGCGCGCGTCAGCGTGACGTCAGCCGTGACGTCAGAGCCACGCCTGCCGCTCGATTATGAGTTCGTTTTATTCATTTGTGTTATGATTGTTGTGAGACTCGGTTCCCGTAAAGCAATCAACGTTTTGTTTTACTAGTTGCATGCAAAAAGTATTGATAGCGGCTTTAATTATGAGTTTTTAATTAGAGTATAAAGGCACGTGTAAAAAAAAAACCGGCCAAGAGCGTGTCTGGCCACCCGCAGTGTAGGGTTCCGTAGTTGCCTGTCTGTCTTGGTTACATCGACGTGCGGTGCGGTTGCGTCGGCGGAATTTGTACGAAAATTGGAAAGCAAAGTTGGTCGACTATTACTCGGTAACTACATATGCCTACTTGTCCATGATAGTTTTTCTTTTTAAATTCATTATATGTACTAGATACCACGATTTTTTTACATCCCCAGTAGTAGCCATTTAGCCGGCATGACTCGAACAAAAATTAATCAAATGTCACCTTCTTCCATTAGGTACCTAGCCGTATCAATTTGAAACTTAGCACAATTGACAACATTGAAATAGTTAAAAAACCCTCGGCATTTTCGTTTCCAAGTTTGGACGACCTCTGTAGACTAGTGGCCTAGTTGATAGTGACCCTGCCCACGATGCCGGAGGTCCCGGGTTCGAATCCCGGTAAGGGCATTTATTTGTGTGATGAGCATGAATATTTGTTCCTGAGTCATTGATGTTTTCTATGTATTTACTTATCTATATATAAGTATGTATATCGTCGTCTGGTACCCATAGTACAAGCTTTGCTTAGCTTGGGACTAGGTCGATTTGTGTAAGATTATAAAAAAAAAAACTCAAAACAAGCTGAACCGATTTAGTTGAAACGTAGCTAAGAACCATCTCGATCGCGTCAGCTTTCGGACCAAAAAAACCACATTACCGTCGGTCCGTTCGTTTAGGAGCTACGATGCCACAGACAGACACACAGATACGTCAAACTTATAACACCCCTCTTTTTGCGTCGGGGGTAAATAATCATTTGATCCATCAGAGATCTGGTGACAGAGCCAGAAGGTGGAATCTGGTTAGTGTAAGATTTATAAAAATTCTATTCTAGTTTTTTTTTACGTTGCGGAAATTCGTTTACGCATCCCGTCCTATCCGGGGAGGCTGGACGGGTATGACGGACTAACCGAAGCTGCTCATCCCGCCGGTCACCCGTCACGAAACTAGACCTCTACCTATGCTTAGTTACTACGCATCGCGGTGTCAAGATATATTTGTGGGTGAGCGTTGAGGTGAGCTTGAGACAAGTTACAGAATAGGGGGGCTGGGCTGTTATCGCTACGCGCTAAAGCGGCTCACCCCGCCGGTCACCCGTCACGAAACTAGACCTCTACCAACGCTTGGTTACTACGCATCGCGGTGTCTAGATATATTTGCGGGTGAGCGTTCAGGTGAGCTTGAGACAAGTTACAGAATAGGGGGGCTGGGCTGTTATTCGCTACGCGCTAAAGCGGCTCACCCCGCCGGTCACCCGTCACGAAACTAGACCTCTACCAACGCTTGGTTACTACGCATCGCGGTGTCAAGATATATTTGCGGGTGAGCGTTGAGGTGAGCTTAAGACAAGTTACAGAATAGGGGGGCTGGGCTGTTATTCGCTACGCGCTAAAGCGGCTCACCCCGCCGGTCACCCGTCACGAAACTAGACCTCTACCTACGCTTGGTTACTACGCATCGCGGTGTCAAGATATACTTGTGGGTGAGCGTTGAGGTGAGCTTAAGACAAGTTACAGAATAGGGGGGCTGGACTACCGTGTAAAACCACCAACGACACGCGGCTCCGCCTTGTAAAGGTGGGCGCAGGATCGCTCTTGGCATTCAACTGCGTTATTCTAATGTATGAGTTGCACGATAGTATACATATTTTTGACCTCGGCTATAATATTGGACTGTCAACTGACGACAACGCCCGATAAAGGGTGGAACCAATCATATTATTCACTCACGGTTAGTGATGTGCCGGTGTGGTGTCGGGGTTAGAAAATAATTGCACCACCCACATTCTTACCGTGGCTGTGTTATTTTATTAGTGTGTCGTGGGACTTGTGGGCTAGCAACCTGTCACTCCAATATCACAATTTGTAGACATTTAAAACAACAATCGTTAGACGGCGCTAAAACACGAAGAAAGCAAGCGTGAGATTATGTACGTATTTAGGCTTAGTGAGGTTCCAATGCCGATATTGCTAATTCCCAGTAAATACTTTCACTGCGAAGAATCGCTACGCTAAGCGAAGCTAAGCTAAGTAGCCGATCCCGTGGTTTTCCCCGTATTTAGCGGTAAGCGACTACGTTGTAGGCGCCCGCTAGGAGGGTGAAAGTGTTAAAAAATTTGCTTATGTCAACTCACCAGATTTGCGAGATGAGCTTTCTTGTCCGTTCATTCGTCGATCGAAAAGATAACTAGTAGTAAAGCTGAATGAAGAGTCAAACCAGGTACAGTTTGCCTAGGATTTCTTTACTTGAGTATAAGGTGCTTCCAAATTAGATGCAAATACTTTAAGAGATGTTAACTTAAATCTACATAATTTACTTTAAATAGGATAATATGAATTAAGAAAACTTTTAATAATTAAATTAAAATTCTGCCCAAATATAATCATTTGACTGACACGTTGGTTATCACTTTCTGTCAAGTGAGCGTTCTTGTTTGTCATCGATGACATTGATAGAGATTGGCGAATAAAAAATGTTAGAAGGTAACTAGCTTGAAGTGGTCAGTTAAGTGACAGTCAAGAGGTTTCATACGATAATCAAAGTCTTAATCATTGAATTCTGATTATCTCATAAACAGGGTGTTATTACGTGGCACAGTTGTTTTCCAAATTTTCTCCAAACACTAACATAAACTTTAAATTAGATTTATACTTAAGTCAACTTCTAAGGACGAGTAGTATCAGCTCTGAAAGTATTGGCATCTAATTTGGAAGCACCTTAAATATTTCTAAAAAAAAACGTTTAGACCGACTTACGTTTAAGCGGGAAGGAGGTAACAACGTCAGTGTGAAAAAATCGATAAAAAAAACATTCCCGGGGCACATCACTAGTTAAAAGGCGGCCATGTTTAAAAACTTGTTTACATTGTCAACAGCGAGCACTTTGGAAATAAAGCGGTAGTGGCTGCCTTCAACCAATGCTATCAATCTATCTACTGTCTACTTTGCGGTGGGGTGGGGGACCACCCGGTAAGGGTAGGTATCCCTTATCAACCGAGAAATTATAACTAGTGCCTCTGTGGGCTGTAGAACAAAACATTTCTTATAATTTTGAAAAAGTGAATCGCCGAAATAAACTATGAAATTAGCGAACCTGCTCCCAAAATTTCACGAGAATCGGCTGACAAATGCGACCTGCAGAGGAGAACAGCCGGACATCCGGACAAACTATTTTTTTTTGGCCTGATATCTGTGCTCCTACGCCCTCGACATTAGAGCCATATTCCCATATCCTTCTTAAATGATATCTTTGTTAATTTCGATATCGACTGTATACCTACTCCAAGCAAAATACGGTTTTGAAAAACATTAATTTATAATAGCGGTTTTTTGTCGATTTCATTTTAAAATGTTATTCTAAGACGATTCATTCAAGAATCCGACAAATTTTCCACACGGAAGTAATTATGTAGATTTAAGTGAAGCATGCATTGTCTTTTTTGTACGATTTATCTTGATAGCAAATGTAAATGAACCGAAATAAAGACAAAAATATTTATTAATATTTTTTCTGACTTTACAGAAGCTAGTTAATTTATCATTTTTTTATGTCTCAACTCTTGTCGGATTTTTGTCGCTGGGTAGTTACCATACCACAGTTCATTGATAATACAAGGTGGAACAGAACGATGGACTTTCCCGCAAGAGGGGGATTATTGAGCGCTAGTACGTCACATTTTCCAGATAAACAATTTTTTTTTGACGCGTTTTTTTTTACCTTTGTATGGAGCGTTGGCCGACTGGAGCGACGAGCTCCATACAAATGTAAAAAAAAAATCGCGTCAAAAAAAATAGTTTATCTGGAAAATGTGACGCACTAGCGCTCAATAATCCCCCTCTTGCGGGAAAGTCCATCGTTCCGTTCCACGCAGTATATCCGTTACATATAAAAAAGCTATTATAAATTATTTCCAAAATTGTCATTTTTCCATGCAAGTTGTCAGTTCATTGACTGGACGAGTACTCGTAAAGCCATTGCTAACCCAATCAGACCCTTTCTAGGTTAGATAAATCCAAAGCGCAAAGCCGGACATACGGGCATACAAACGATTTTCGGCCTAAGCTGAAAGAAAGAACTTTCGTTCGCTCGCTCGTTCGATCACACTTGCTCGTAAATTTTTAAATAATTGACAATAGGCATGATGCCTCATGTTCAAATTGATAACGTGGTGATGCTAAATGGATAGTAAACCATCAAATTATTGTAATAAAGTATGAATTATAAATAGTAGATTGTTAACCGAGGGTTGAAAGCCAGCCATTCCTGACGAGATATTTTAGTTCGAGGCTGAAATGGGTGGCTTTCCCCGAGTCAAACATTCTACGAGGAATGAATTGAAAGTCAAAAACTTAAATATTTTCTAAATCACTCAGATCCTATTGAACCCGTTTGAAAAGCGTTTGTGTATGGACCATTTGGGCGGGAACTGCACAGATTTTAATAATGTTAGTGTGTGGACCATTTCCTGGATGCGCTTTTGAAGTGATTATATCGAAAAAATATTTTTAATTGTTGTTTGGATGATAAATTACATTATTAATTGTTTTTTCAACACAATTGCTCGTAACGTACCTCTTATTGTGTCGCTTTTAGGCTCATAATCCTGGATATTAAACACGCGTGTTTAATAACATTACGATACTTGCGTGTTATGGTTATGTCCCGATTAAGTCACGTTGCCACCTTGCAGCAAGATGTATGCATGCACACGGTGCATTCTTAAACTAACCGGGCTGTACAGAATGTACAGCTTTTTTTTAAATTCTCGGCAAATGGATTCTTACCCGACTAAACAAATTAAATCCTTTTTGTTAATTAATTGACTATTTCTTTTTGGATATGATATAGAAACGGTTAATTTAGTAAAACTATTCACTTTTGATAACATTTTACATGAATTAATAAAGATAACATTTTAAAACGAACTTATTTATTTTATGTTGTATTGGCTGTTTAGAGATTTCATCTAATGCGCGCGCACTGCGCAAACTTCACAAAAAACATTGATGCGCGCCATTATACTTAGGTTATTTCACAGATATTTGTAAACATTGTTAATGCGTGTTGGGTTATTAACAAAAATGTTGATTCGTGGTGCCTAGAAAAGTGATAAAAAGAATGGACGCCACTAGAAATTCTTGACGATGTATACAACATGTGAGTAAAAACCTGTTGACATCAATAAGTAAAGAAAATAACTTGACAGGCCTATCAAATATTCATCTTATGAAAAGGATTTTTTCCTCGCAAAATGTGTTGAAAAACGTCGTATGAAACGCGTGAGCTTTGATAATTACAATCCTCGGCTCTCTTATCACGCTCACCTGCGGCTCGCGTGATAATTCCGCCTCTGATGTAATTATCAACATACCTCACTTGTATCACAATGTACTATTATATATAGGTACCATATAATTATCAACAAGCTGCAAAAATCAACACAATTTTATGGAAGTGTGGCAATATAGGTTTTGCTTTTGATTTTTAAGACGGATGCTGTTCTGAAGCGGTCACATTACGAACACTTCAAAAATTCAATAGTCTTCAAGTAGCAATAATAGTCCTACAATAATTAATTTATTAGCAATACTTATTTAAAAAATAACGCATGATTGTCAACAAGTTTAAACATCAGTAGATTATCCTAACATTTTCTGAAACTGTGGCTGTACAGGTTTCTGCCATTGCTTTTTAATTTTTTATTACTTTTCAGCCCTAGGGGCGACATGCCTCACTTTCAACCCGCTGTTTAGATAAACAATGACCTACTTTCAGAGTATGAGAGATGAAAATATAATTAAAATCATAATAAAAAGATATGAACCTTGAAAGTTTAGAAAAAATATGCATGGTTTTTTATTGTCCAATAGTAAATTTAATGCTGCCAATAGAATCCTTACGCTTTTATAGAAACAAAATTTTATGACAACTATGTACTTAAACGCAGTATTTCGCGACCGAAACAACAATTTACCTGATTTTACATACAACGGTTAGTACAAATGTCAGTTGTGACGTCATACCTGTGTGTCTATCAGTATGAAGCGTTTTGCGCTGCCGCCAGCGAGGTCAACCTTTGTCTAAATTTTTTGGGCATTTATGTTCTTTAATTGTACTTACATTTGTTCCTCTCCAAAAACTGGTTCGAATGACATCATAAAAGAATCTTAGTCATGAACCCTATTTCAATGTTACATTTAAGCTCACAATTGTATACACATACTTAATGATTTTCGCATCACACAAAGTGCTTCATAACGCGCAGCATACCTAGCTACAATAGCCAGGGGCGTAATTTACCTATAGACTCGTTCGTAAAAAAGAAACTCTTACCTACCTCGATGCACAATGTACTTTAATCCAACTTCCGAAAAGTTTCAAGTAGCACGAGATAAACGCTTTCAAGACGTTTACCTTAGGTCTAATGTCAAAATGAAAATGCAGCCATCCTATTAACCTTGTATTCGGTTGACTTAGGATGTTTACCTACCCTAAATAAGTCAAATTTGACAGCGTTTGTTTACTATACTTACTTAACTACCTGTTGCCCGTGACTTCGTACGCATATAAATTACAGCCTATTTCCTATTCAGACCCCGCAGCATGGACGGCCTAATCACACGATAAGTGACAAGAGCGTCCGTCACTGGCTGACACCGTTCAATAGAACGAGACGGACGCTCTATCTTGTCACTTATCGCGTGATAAGGCCGACCATGATACGGGGTCTGATGTCTGATCTAAAATACTGGAAAGTTCTGTCAAATTCGTTAAACGTCATATTATGAACCTTTTGACCTGACACGCGTACAACGCGTTACGTGATGAACCTGCTGGATGCAAGCGAAGCCGCGGAATAAAAATCATGAGGGGTCCATTCCTGGTATAAAGGTGTTTTTTTTAATCGGTTCGTATATTCCGGATATGGGCTACAAACTCACAAAATTACACCCTCACAATTTTTACCACCTAACACATTCACTGCTAGGAACTCGCGTAGCGGGCGCCCTACGCCATAGGCGCTTTCCGCTACTTAGCGGGAATCACGACGGGATCGGCTACAAGCGTAGCACGTAGCGATTCTTGGCAGTGAATATGTTAATCATATATGATAACAATTAAAACAACACCACACCAACTGACCCAGTTTCATTGCTCGTGAGTGCATTAGTATAGAAGAATAAATTAGGAAAGACTACATAAGGAAATAGAAAACTGTGAGGAGATCGCAGAGAACGGCGCGCTGGCGCCAACTCGTGTCGGAGGCCATGATCCACGTCGGGTCGCTGAGCCAGCGGAGTGAGTGAGTACATAAGGAAATAAGTTTCTGTCAATAATTTCATTTTTGGTACAAGCTTTTATTGCCGACTGTACTTTTCTGTATACCGTCATCAACTACTCATTGAGACAATTCTAACGAGCCCAAACTCTATGGGGTTATGTGGTTTTATTACGGAGTTCCTATGGCCACCTTCCAGCTTCATTATCAGATCAGCTCCACGTCATCGTAATATTGCAGTGTCACGCGCTTTGCATATTCGTGCAAAATTTCAACTCAATCGGAAACCGGGAAGTGGATCAAATTGAACTTGCAAGATTTGATTACAGACAGACAGACAGACAGACAGACAGACAACGGGACAGGTGAAACTAAATAAAAGCTTGTAAAAGTAGAGAACGGGAACCTACATAGCAGTGCTACGAACTACGTTGTGCTACGAAGGTTGCTACGCGGCGTAGCACAGGGCCTCTATTTGACATGTTCGAATTTTATCAAAAACATATTCTATCATAGTAATATAATTATGCTAAAGGGCGCGCTTACACGAGCTCAACAATATCATCTTAGTCACAGAACAAATAATAGTACTGGCGTAGAGAAGGTTCACTGTCTAACAAATCATCTTAGACAGCTAGGAAACTCAAATCATGCTGTTCTGCACCATCGCATAGCACGTGCTCATTTGTTTATGTATGGTTGTCCCGTTATCGTAAGCTACAGTAGCCTAGTGGTTCAGGCATACGGCTGTCAACCGGCGGTCGTGGGTTCGAATCCCGGCTCGTACGAACACGTTTTTTCGTGCGGAATATTTACCGCTAGTTTTTCGGTGAAGGAAAAGATCGTGAGTAAACCGGTCTAATCCCAATAAGGTCTAGCTTTCTGGGTTGTAAGGTCAGATGGCAGTCCCTTTCGAAATTAGTGCCTATGCCAAATCTTGGGATTAGGAGTCGAAGCGGACCCCGGGTGCCTTTAGGGCACAACCGGGAATAACGCTAGAAGGATGGTGAAGGTTGTCGCGTTTCGTCTGACAGTGACAAAACCGGCCGTGCCAACAACAGCCAACGACAAGCCAACGACAGTGTCACTGTCCCGGTGGTATCAGTCATTTTTTAACCCCCGACGCAGAGGGGTGTTATAAGTTTAACGTGTCTGTGTATCTGTCTGTGGTATCGTAGCTCCCAAACGGATGGACCGATTTGAATGCGGTTTTTTTTATTCGAAAGCTGACGTGATTCCGAGTGTTCTTAGCCATGTTTCATGAAAATCTGTTCAGTCGTTTTTGAGATATTGGACTTTGAAATGAAAATGTCGGGGGTTTTTCAACTTTTCTAAGTTGTAGTTATTACCTATGCTATGTTGGGAGTTTCTCTGCGCGATCGCATCAGAAATGAGGCTATCCGCAGCAGAACCAAGGTAACCGATATAGCCCTCCGAATCGCTAAACTTAAGTGGCAGTGGGCGGGGCACATTGCACGTAGAACCGATGGCCGTTGGGGAGGAAAGGTTCTCGAGTGGCGACCACGTACCGGAAGGCGCAGCGTGGGCAGGCCCCCCACAAGGTGGACTGATGACCTGGTAAAGGCCGCGGGAGTCCGCTGGATGCGGGTGGCGCAGGACCGGTCATTGTGGCACTCTTTGGGGGAGGCCTATGTCCAGCAGTGGACGTCTTTCGGCTTATATGATGATAATGATGATGGTGATGATGATGATGATGATGATGATGATGATGATGATGAGTTACGAGTTAAATTTCCCATGACACTACTGGTAGTGCCAAGCAGTAGTGCCTAAGGTAAATAATGGTTTCAGCCGCGTGCGTCCGCGTTTACTCCCGTATCCCCCTTACGGGAAAAAATATTCATTAACTAGCTTCTGCCCGCGACCCCGTCCGCGTGGAACTCGTTTATATCGTAGCTCGATACAAACTTTCATTCCCCCATTTCACCCCTTCAGGGGATGATTTCCGGGATAAAAACTATCCTATGTCCTTCCCCGGGATCCAAACTATCTTCATACCAAATTTCATCTCAATCGGTTTAGCGGTTTAAGCGTGAAGAGGTAACAGACAGACAGACAGACAGACATACTTTCGCATTTATAATTTTAGTATGGATTAGTATGGATTTAATTCAGGTTATAAACTAACTCTATGACATTTAACACCAACATCTCAACATCCTAAAATCCGAATACACATATAGGATATCGTACTTACTTGTAATTTAACATTAACAAGAATACATACATATATAACTTGATCGAATTAACTCCAGGGGCCATTTCTCAAAAGCTTGTAACTTGTAATACAAGCGGACGCTTCTTTTCCACTCCTGTTAGAAGGTGACCTCCGCTTGTATTACAAGTTACAAGCTTTTGAGAAATGGGCCCCAAGTGCAGAATTAATTCGACCTGGTTGTAACCATCACATTACTAAACAATTAAACACACTCATGCATTTATTTTATACCGATATCACATTTTGCCGATTTTATGTACCATGCTATGCTAAAAGTGGCACTAGAACATAAGTTTCATGTGCTCTGTCTACCCCTTTTGGGAATAAAGGCGTGAATCTATGTACGTATGTATGAATTTATTTTCGTATCGACACGGATCCTAACCATACTATGCGAACACAAGATAGTTCACAATGGCAAGAAATCGGTTGCATCCTTGGGGATTGTACGATATATAACCCACTAGCTTCCGCCCGCGGCTTCGTCTGCGTAACCCGGGATGAAAAGTATCCCATATTTTAATCCAGGCTATAAACTATCTTCTTGCAAAATTTCATTCAAATAGGTTCAGCTTAAGCGTGATTGAGTAACAAACATTCAAACGTCCAAACTTTCGCATTTATAATGTAAGTAGGATGGACAAGGCTCGGCCACACCTTCCACCGGCGCGGCGGCGGAAGCGGCAGCGGCAGGCCATTCACGAGAGCAAAAGGCTGCGCTCTGATCACTTGCTCCCACGTATAGCGTACCGCTGCCACTTGAAATAGTGGCCGACCTGAAGGGTGTCTTGGACAAAAATCTTTTTAGCACGAGTTAGTATTCAGTCTTTCCTGTGAACATGTCCAAAGTTTTAAGGCCTTATAACCCAATCGAGGCCAAGCAACGCCTGTGCTACGCCATAGCGTGTAGCAGGATTTTCCGCCTTGTAGTGGGAATTGCTCGTAGAGGCATGACGCATATATTTGGATTGGATGGATTAACACAACAACTTTCACTGCGAGGAACCCGCCTAGCAGCTGTCCTACGCCATAGTCGCTTTCCGCTACATACGAGGAAAACCACAGGATCGGCCACGAGTGTAACGCGTAGCGATTCCTGGCAGTGAATGTGTTAAGCTACGGACTACGGCGTAGCGCTACGAGTGTAGCTTAGCAGTAAATGAGTTAACATATTCATTGCCCAAAATCGCTACGCGCTACGCTCGTAGCTGATCCCGTGGTTTTCCTCGTATGTAGCGAAAAGCGACTACGGCGGTCTGACGCATATGTGTCGTCATGGGCCCTGAATGGGTTAAATATTGAACTGTCACCAGGAAAGGTGCTTAGCTTTTGTTCCTTTTGCCTAATACACAGTTGAGATTCAATACCTTTTACCCCTGCAACCCTTTGTTATTGCTATTGTTATTTGCTCGCATGCTGTGCCTGTATTCGCCACGCGCCAATGACATACGACTCCAATATTAGGTTATAATTTCAAATCGTTTAAACATTGACACGTGTCGAATAGAGCCAATTAGTAACAACCTTTGGCCACATCCTCATTGGTCGGCGCGGCATCATTATGCTGTACCCAGTCAGTACAGATTCTTTACTGCGCGCCTACGTTTTAATGCGTGCTTTCTGATTGTGCGGGATATGCTGAAGCTACTGCATAGATAACAAAGAAGGAAATGTAGGCGACAGCAGTAAGGTTAGGGTAGTAAAAACCCCAAACATTTTCCGCTTGGCAAATCAGGAAGCGGCCAAAATTAGTAAGAAACTACACACTCAAGAGCCTCAATTCGTTAGACACGCACTCATAAAAACACATTACCACAACAACGACACTCTCTCTCTCTAGTGAAGAGAGGCCTTGGTCTCTTTTAGTTAGACACGCACTTATGCAAACACATTAGCACAACAATGACACTCCCTCTAGTGAATGTTGGTCTCATTTATGTAAGTAGGTATGCGCGTGGCGTCACACGAAGCGAGGAGCTATACAATACGAACACACACATAGGCCTCGGTCTCCGGTCGACGCCGCGTACAACGTCAAGTTGTATGGAAGTGCAGCTACATTTCTATAGAATGTGACGCTGCAAGTGTCATGCGACGATAACCGGAGACCATGGACTTACATCCTTCTTCGAGTCGCCACGCGCAAAAGAGACATGCATGGCTAGCACAAGAGAGCGCGCGGGTTTGTGTTGGTCGTGCTGTGCAAGCCGAGTTGTCATTCAACGTACGCATTGCATATAACTTTGGCTCGTGTCGTATAAGGCACTAAGGGTTAGGGCTTAGGAAAAACAACAAACAACACCTTTCTTTTCCCGTTGCCGATTTCAACTTGTACCTGCACAAAATGAAATAAATTTTAAAATCAATATCATGATTAGGTATACACAAATAAGTCACCAAAAACATGAATAATGTGTGATATTGTGTAACAAGTATAGTACCTAAGTGACGGTTATGGCAGCTTTACCGGAAGACGCCGCGTGGGTAGACCCCCGAAAGGTCGTGGGGGTCCCCTGGATGCGGGAGGTGCAGCACCATCATGGGATGACCGCGACATACTCTCGATTTTTCTCGCGCTATACCTCTTGTTCTAAGTGTTCTAATTAGAGAGAGACGGATAGTGCGAGAAAAATCGAGAGAGCTCGCGCGCCGTCGCGTGATAGCCGTGCAATCTGGAACCGATCGGTGACTGCGCCGTGCCCCAAGGATCAGTTATGGGAAATAACCTGTTTCTGATTTTAGTAAATGATATCACGACTGCCTGTAACGAGCCGGAGTATGTGATCTTCGCCGATGATACGTGCATCATAGTCAGTGCTGATGATGTGGCAGCCTTGAAATCAAAGCTACACCTTGTCACGTTACATATGTCTGAGTGGTTCTCTGCAAATGGCATGCTACTTAATGTGGAAAAGACGAACATTATACATTTTAGTCTAAAAACAAAACATAGCCCACTAAACATAACCACCAACAATACCATTTTACCTCAGGTAGACGCAACTAGGTACCTAGGCTTCGTAATTGACTCAGGGTTGACATGGTCACCACACATTGACTATGTATGCGACAAGCTGTCCGCCGCGTGCTACGCACTGACTAGACTCGCACCTACTTTGTCTCCCAGTAACTTGAGGAAAGCTTACTTCGGTTATTTTCACTCAATTCTAATTCAAGGGGTAGATCTGTGGGCAATGTCTGCCAATCGTGACAGAGTCTTCAGAATTCAAAAGCGAGCCTTGCGAATCATCGACCGAAAACCATGTAGACCATCCCGCGAGAGACATATTTAGACACCATAAAATCCCAACGTTACCAAGTGTATACATATTAACTGCTTGTTCATACATACGAAACAACCTACATAACTATAAAACCTACGGTCAACCCACCCAAAGGCCTACGCGCAGGCGGCATCTGCTGGAGCCCCCGCGCCGGCGCTTGGCTAAGGCTCGCGCGGCTCTCAGCGTTGCCGGGATCCACATATATAACTGTGTTCCTGAACACATTAAAACAGCTGGGAGTGATGCCTCATTTACAAAAAAACTCAAGGCATTGCTTACTGACCTTGCATGCTACAATGTAAATGAGTTTCTCTAAAAAGATCATTGACCCTAACACAGGCCAAAAATTTTAAAATATTGTTATACTCTGACTTGTAAATGAGATGTACATTTATCAATAAATAATCTGAAATCTGAAATCTGAATCACTTTGGCACTCCGTTATGGATAGGCCTAAATCAGTGGACGTCTTTAGGCTGATATGATGGCAGCTTTTACTCGTATTGCCGACTTTACTTTTTTGCATAGTCATTGAGCTATGCATATATATATATATTATCCATCCACAATAAGTAATAAATACCACGGCGAAAAGATTGTTCAATTTGGCGGCATTTTTTTTTATGAATTACTTTGACACAGATACAGAATATTGACACCACGAATAAACGCCTCTGACCGTCTAATAGCCGCGTCCAAACGGCCGAGCGCGGCGGACAGCATAGGGGGCTTACGATAAAGCGAGATAGATAGCAGTCTATCCCGCTCAATTGTCATAGCTTATGCCATGTATGCAGTGAACCACGCTTAAACATTTGGACGCGGCTATAGACGGTCAGAGGCGTTTATTTTTTTAATGATTGTGAATTAGGGAATATAAAACATGGCGATAGAAATGTTTTAAATGAATTCACTTTCCTGATTGGTCGATTTTAAATCTAGCTGTATTCTGGTTAGTTGATAGCAAATACAAATGTTTTTTTAAAGAGTTGTGATCGCTTAGGCGCACGTCTACAGATTCCCAATTCTACAGATTCGCATGTTTACATATTCCCAATTTTACAGATTCTAGCTAAGCATAATATGACGCACTTTTTGAGAATGAGAAGTGAACAATTTATGAAAGAATTTGTTTGCTACAACGGTGACAAACAGGCATTAGGCCTGATCGTAAGCAGACAACGTAGTTTATAGATGCTATTCCATTAAAACTACCACATTGCTACGAAAAGGATGTACAAAACAAAGTGTATATGCCTGATGATTTTATACAAATAATAGTTATTATCTGTTCTGAGCTTCCATTTTAAAACACTCATAACATTTTTCAGAATGAAACATTTAATAAGAAAATATGCGCCAACGCCACATTTCGACAAATCGTCACTCGATGTTGTAAAAAATATGGCGGATAGGCAAGAATCCAAAACATTGTCACATTTTTATCGTGCCCAAAAATAACTGGCCAGAGATGCCGGCTGAATGAATGTTGGAATTAAAAATAACATAAAGATGGCAGGAATCTTCGCACCTGATGGTGCAAGGAATGCACTTTGAGGCGGTGCCAGCGATCGGTGCAACGATAACTCGATTATGAAACCGAATGTTTTCGTGATTGATGAATGACGATTGACGTACGATTATGTGCTATCGGGCATAATGTACTTTGTAATTAACAGTCGCTATGCATAATGATGGAATTTAAATCGGCCAAGTGTGTAGCGAGCTACGCGTAGTGTAAGGTGTCGCAAATTTTTAGGTATAGTCACCATAGGGGTTCTAGCACAAGCTTGTTACAGCACGAGTCTTAAAAACAGGGCTTCATAGGAGTTCGTTTATTTTAAAGCAAAAATATGATTTTGATTCTGCGAATAATATTCATAATTGACTACGGGACCCTAAATTAACAAATGATAAAACGGTACTAATTGCTGGGAATGACACAAATGTCACGTAGAGTAAGTAAATAAACAAATAGCACTAAGTAACTAGTTTGTTTTTCAGGAGAAATCTAGTAGGTATACCTCGCTGTATTATCACTAAGTTTGTAACTTGCGCAATAGCTGTTGTTTCCAAGAACTTTTAACGACGTATTATGTGCAATTTCCTAAAAGTTGCCAGTTATAATATGTTTTAAACGACATTACAAGAAGACCAATTATTTAACAGTTGTTATATTGATTTTACTTTGAAACAAAGTTGGAAATACATATTACATTAAAATTCTTTGAAATTTTATCGGTTTTCATTGCACCTGAATATATAGTTTGTGGCTTAAGAGCTCGTTCACACTGAGACGTCCGATTCAGTCAGGAACTGTTTTTTGTAGGATCCGATTTAGCGGCAACAGTATTTCAATGCACGCGTTCACACAAGCGTACGGTTCCAGAATCCGATAATAAAACGGATCCTGCAAAATGTGTCATCCGATTTTGCGACTGCAAATCGGTCCGGTCGTCCGTTAAAATGCCGGATCCGATTTAGTGGCAATAGCATTTCAATACTTGCATCACACGAGCTCGGATCAAGAATACCTACTCGAAAAAACCGGAACCGGATCCGAAATCCGAGCAGCCATGTGAACACACTATTCCGTTTTGTAGGATCAGATAGTTAGTAGATCCGACAAAACTTGACGCCGTGTGAACGGGCCCTAACATAGGCATAGGTCAACCGTCAACCATCCCATTAAGGCCTGCATCACACTGGTGCGGCCTGCGGTGGCGGATAATAGTAAATTTGACCGCTAATGACAAGTTTACTATGGTCCGCCGCGGCCAGGCCGCGCCAGTGTGATGTGGGCTTAATAAAAGCTACGATTGCTGACAAGACGTTTGTGTACGACTTGGCACAAATGATGTTTTGTCTCATTTTGAATCTTGACATTGAATATATCAATATAAATATAAGTAATAATAATATACATATGTTCTAGTATAGCATAAGTTTACTACTACTAATACTACTAGTAGTAGTAGTAAACTTAATTGTAATGCGTATTTTTTAATTTTTAATTTTATATTTTCTAGTGTCCGACCGAGACATATTTTTTTGCCGAAACCGAACCTTTTATAAACGTGATTAAAACGTTGAGTACAAATGTCAATGAGTCGTTATTTCCAAATATTTGATTAATAAACAATCTCGCCGGCCTAATATTACAGGTTTTTTTGTTCAACTTTTATCGAATTGAAATTTCAACATTGTTATTGGGTCAAAATTTACCTACCATAACCGCTCATTTGATTTCTGATTTTAAAAAAGGTAGCCAACGTAAAAGGTAAGTAAACGTTTCGATCTGCCACCTAATATGATGTAATTTTCGATCAAAATTGCGATACGGCGAAGAAAAAAAATAAGTTCTTCCAGGATATGCTATGGCAACCAACGAAAATCCAGTGTTCCTAAATAAGTAATATCTATCACTATATTGTATTTCTGATCTGCCACCTTGTGAGGTAGGGTTTCGTGCAGAGGGAGCTTAGACTATAGGCTCCGCCGTGGAAGCGAGCGCTCGCAGCTGTAAACGTCCTAGTGTTGGACACTAACCCAATAATTGACACTTTCGATATTAATTCATAAGAATAGAGGTGAATTATTGAGGTCAACTATTTGGCATTGAGGTGTTCAGTATGGGACGACTTGTTTTCCTTTCCCAAACACTATTTTTCTTCATAGCAAATTTTATTTTCGTATTTATTTCCGAACGCTATGGGATGGGGGTGGGTCATACACATATTTAGATTCGCGTCTTTCCTGTGGACATTATCAAAGTTAAGGGCTACAAGGAGAGACGAATTTGGTTTTATACACTCTGTACGGGTAAATACACACATTCGTCTCTCCTGTGGTCAATAATAAAGAGCTCACGTGCATATAAATAATGTTTTTATCGAATAGTAATATTGAAGAGGAGACCCGAGGAGAGAGAGAGGAGAGAGTCCAAACAAAAATTAGGCTTCAGTAGCCCTTAATTTTAATAATGTCCACAGGAAAGACGCGAACCTAAATCTGTGTATGACCCGGGTAACCGGCCCAAAAATAGGCTCCGTCGCAACTGTTCAATTAAGAAAAAAAATATCTTTACTAATAAGTACTAAGTAATAAAACGAATCTTGAAAAACGCGTTAGTAAACTGATGCGAATAAAAAATTCGCTACTATAATATAGTGAGGAAGGTAAATTGTAAGAATAGGAAATTATACGACTATTTATAATAGGGAAAGAAAAAATGCGTTTGGAAATGCTATCTTACAACAAATCACATCCCAATGCTTGACACTTTAAAGCCTTATACACCTCACCTGATTGTTCACCTCAATGGTTTTGATATAAAATTGAAAGTGTCAAGAATTGGCTCAGTGACGGGCACTAGAAGACCTACCTTAAGGCTTCGGTTGTTTATGGCAATAAACAACCAAATCCGTTTTATTTTTAAGTTTTTTGGTAAGTGATGATGACGTCGAGGGTGTTACATGCATACTTACATAGTGCCTATTCACACTCGTCTTGAAAAGATCCAAGTTATAAGTAGCTGGGAAATGTTTTGCCGGATTTATTTTATATGTTAAGCCTAATAGAGCCCCAGGCATTGGCGTTCTAAACTTAACCCGAAAGTAACCCCTGAACAGTAAAATTGTTAAATATCTCCCGGGAATGTTCGCAAAGTACGCATCAAAGGCCGGTTCTGATCAAAGACTAACCTAATCAGCAATCGGGAAGTTGTGTAACGAACACGAACTGACAGACTTACCGATTTGGTTGGGGCTTGTCTGAAGTTTATTAGGAAAATGGAAGCGCTCTTTAGTGTTCCATCATCTTTCTAGTGGGAACATGATTGGTCATTTGATACGGCACGACCACTACTTTGAAACCATCATGGAATGAAATATAGAATGAAGGAGAGGCAGGGGAAGACATCGGCGCCCGGAAGGACTGCAGGAGAATCACAAGCGCGCTGCCCACCCTTTATCCGGATTCCTTGATAACTAGAGACTAAACCACTAAGCACATCTTCCGGCGCTGTCTTCTTCACTCCTACCCTGGACCTGCTAAAGATCCGCACGCTCTGACACCTGACATAGCTGCCTGGCTGAACAACCTCAAAGGTATACTCTGATTGCTCTCTAAAATTATGTTTTGCCATACGATTAAATAAACGAACGCGGGCCCCTCACTATTAACACGATAAATCCTCAGGAACTCTGGCGCGCTTACTCACCACCAGGAACACAACTCCACTTACCTACAGAGCAAGTAGTCGCGTTATTATGGTGGGGGTCTTCTGGAAGCTGGAGGCTACCCCAGTTGGGTTGCTCCAAATCTGAGAGATGACATTCCGCTGTTTCCTACCTCTCTTAAGTTTAATTAAGTATCGATTTTTAGCGTCTCACCATCCTGGAGGACGCTCCTGAAGGAGCCCGGGGTCTGCTGGCACCTAATTCCTTGAGGTTAAGTGCCAAAGCACTATATTGGGACATTGGATTCCATTTAGCATAGGCAGTTTTACGAAAGCGGCTGCCATCTGACCTTCCAACCCTGAGGGAAAATTGGACCTTGTAGGGCTTAGACCGGATTCCTCACGATGTTTTCCTACACCGAAAACCTAATATTTTTGCGTTCTATACACGAAATTTAATGACATCACTACTTAGTTACTAAATAAATAATATTAGTGTCCAATCTTACACAAATCGAACTAGTAAGCTCAATAAGGCTTGTGTTATACTTATACTAGACGATGATAATAAATAGATATTTATGTGGATTTAAGTGTTTACACTTCGTCGTTATTATTTAAGTGTTTACACTTAAACACACAGAAAACATTCAAGACTCACAAACAAATATTCATGCTCATCACGCAAATATTGGCCCTTACCGGGATTCGGATCCAGGACCGTCAGCTTCGCAGGCAGGGTCACTCTCCCCTAGCCTAAAACGGCTAGCATGCCTGCCCGGCTACTCAGGACGGCCTGCGAGTTGTGTCTCTTTCTAATCCGAACACTTAGAAAGAGACGGATGGTCTATGTCGCCACGACACAGCTTCCGAGCCGTCTTGTGGCGGCACGGCGGCAGGCTAAGGTGCCTTGCCGTTTGACTCTAAAACCGTTTCGTCTTCAAGAGGCCATAGGCAGAACACTTTGACTGTTCGATCACGTTAAACAAGCTTAAAAAACTCATTTCAGGGATTTTTGGGGAGATCGTAATTCAAGTCCGAATAAGCTCCGATTGACGTAGACACAGAACACGCCGCGCGTCACACCCGTCGATAGCGTGACCTAGTTGCGTGACGCACTGCCTACGTCACACCGGCAAAGCTGAGGGCACACCGACGGAGGAAATACGTCGCTGGTAAAGCTGGGCAGACAGTGACGGGAGAAATACGTCGCTGGTAAAGCTGTGGGGACACCGACGGAAGAAATACGTCGGCGGTAAAGGTCGCTGAATGAGGAAGATCGCTTTGTTGGTGAGTGTTTTTGTTTTGGCGTTTCATACCTTGGGTAATGTTTTACGCGTTAGGTATAAACTGTGCATTTTAACAGGAAAATTACGTCACTGTTGAGTTCCTCAGCTGGTAGAAAATCGTTTAATCTGAGACGCTTTTTCGTCATTCAATATTTCAGTGACAGTAAAGTCGGCGTTCCTATGAATATATTCGTTTTGATACGTGAGGATACTTCACATAAAATAGAACCTTTTGGTCTTTCGTTACCACTAATAGTTATATAAAATACACTACAATTATTATCAGCACAGAGAGTTCGCCCATAGCCAAGTGCGCGTGAGCGCAACGTACTGGTTATCAAGTGGGACTGACGTGAATTTAGAATTAAATTATTAATCGTAGAGTAGCCAAATGGAGGCCATGTAATAAATCAAATCCTTAAAATAATTGTCTAGAACCGCAAAGGAGACGACCCTTCCTAAATATCTCATATATTTAGTACAAGGGTTCGGGTTATTCATTGTACCCCTAGCAAAATAGGATCCCTAAATAATAACATGTCAAGAAAACAATTTTAGAGAAATAAATAACTTTGTTTATTAGAGCTTACCTCGGTGGAAGATAAGATTAATAGCGGAAAATCATTTACACTGAATACAAACGGGACGGTTTTAAAAAGCGGCTTACGTTGTAAAAACGGCTTTTAGGACAGGTTATGGACTCTAGCAGTTCAATGTTATGCCTTTTGGACTAAACAATGCACCAGCAACAACGAAAATCTCGAGAAACAAATATCAGCTGACAGTATAGTATTTTAAACATTGCGCACAATGTTGATGCGGTTGTATAGGGTACACAAATAGGACATGGCAAGGATATAATAATACTTTGAAAATGTATAAACAGTTCTGGCGTTCTATATAATTTTTTGTTTAGACCAAATTCAGACTTATAGTGGTATTTCGCTGACGTGCGAGGCGTGAAATTTCATATAATCAGTGTCTCCCATTTACGTGACTGCTTTTCCGCCGTCATATGACAGGAACATGGACAGCACGGCGTACTTTCTTTTTCTAGATTAACCACACAGGTTTACCTACACACGCGTTTATGCTCACTCGGCGCATAATAAACTCAATTCCTTTTCCACCAGAACCTCAAATTTCATCGTAAATCGCATTATTAACGGCCATCGCGTTTAATTGTAAAACAAATAAACCAGAACGAACGTATTGTACTACTACTACAAACAACCAACTTATCTCAGATACCAATTAGGCGAAACTAACCTTTACGCCAACGTGATAAGTGCTCCAAGAACTCCTCGTTTGTTTTTGGGAACGTTGGGCTCCAAATACACTTATTAACAAACAAAGATACCTGTTATCAGTTAATTAAAAATAGACTTTATTGCAATGGGGCAAGGATTTCCAATGCGCCCGAATAAGTTGGTATTCTCCACGTAGTCTTGGCATTGCGCCAGCACATTGCCAAGTGCGAAAGATTTTTTCATACGGTTTAATCAAAGTTGTTTTCTAAATTCTATGGCTGTTATTTTTATCGTGTAATTAAGAGCGTCGTTGATTGAGTTTGTCATTGGTGTACAAATATTTCGATGGAAATACCTTCTGGTCTTGGGGTGGGGTATAGAAATAAATAATCTAAAGAGCCATTTACATGGTGCAACAACTCGTATGCGATTTCCATTACATTGCGGGTCTGCGGACTAGCGCAATACGATGAATTCAGTCAAACCCTGCAATGTAATAAAACTCGTATGCGAGTTGTTGCATCATGTAAATGGCCCTTAAGTAGTAGTTTGTCGAATAATTTTAGAGCCGAGCCAAATAAATGGTGATTTGACTTTTTTATATCAGAAGAGTTATTATAAAAGACTGTCCAGTGAAAGACCCTAGTCTCACCCGATGGTAAGCTACGAAAGAGCTTAAGATGGAGCCGACTGGTTCAGTAATAGCCTATTTAACTTTTGTTTTGAAGGCACCTAGATCGTTGTTTAGAAGTATACTGATATTTGTCTGTGGCTTAGTCCGAGTCGACTACGATAATTGCATATATTGTAGTGTACGGGTACCTACTAGAATACGCTAAAACCGACCACAGCACCTTAGAGCAGATACATGTACGTTCATTTTTACTTTCACTATTTTCACACATCAAGTATGTTAGAGTCTTGCTCGGCGTTGAGGGTGAACACTGAACAGAGAGCACCCCGACATAACTAATTTTGCCAGGGTTGAAATCTCGCCTGGATCGATTTTTCGCCCCAGTTTCGTCCTCTTAGCGTTAGCTAAAGGCGCTCGAGGACCGTTTGACACCTAATCCCAAGATTTTTCATAGGCAATAGCTTTACGAAAGCGACTGCCATCTGACCTTCCAATCCAGAGGGAATTTAGACCTTATGAGGGTTAGACCGGTTTCCTCGAAAAGCTAACGATAAATATTCCGTACTTACCATAACTCCACCGCTAGACAGCCCGCATGCCTGAACCACTGGGCTACCATAGCTTAGGCAACGTAACTCTGACCAGAAATAAATCAATCCTTATTAGGATTGCCTGGATTGACTTTAGAACAAAAGTTGGTAACATCAAACAGCCCGTGAAACATGCTAGGTATAATGATATCACTGTTAATCAATCGTGTTTTTTTTATTTCTTCTTAGAAATAGTCGATTAATCGAATCAAATTGTTTAAACACTTCTGACTGCGAATTTTTCTATATTCTATACTAGCTTCTGCCCGCTACTCCGTCCGCCTGGAACTCGTTTATCGTAGCCATATAAACTTTCACCTCCTTAAGGGGATCCTATGTCCTTCCTCTTATCTTATCTTATCTAGATGAGGGCCCTTTCGGATGCACTTCGACCCAGCGGGATCTTTTGTGCATTTGCCCTCTTCTTTATGCCTACTCCCAAGCTCGCTCCATCATTTCCACAAAGCGGATGATGCAGCTCAGCGGGAGCACCTTGAATTCATTTGGTTGCGGATAGCCGTTACCAAAGTAATTCATTCTTTGTCTGGCAAGGGCAAGGGCAATGGCTGCTACTGGGGATGTGAAAAAATTCGTGGCAGTAGTACACATAATGAATTTAAAAGAAAAACTATCACAGACAAGTAGGCATTTAAGTAGTTAGCGAGTATAATAGTCGACCAACTACAGACAGACAGGCAGCTACGGAACCCGACACGCACTTGGCCGGTTTTTTTTCTGTAAGTAAGTTCCCCAATCGATGAACTTAGAAGAAAGATCGATTAATCTAATCGATATCAGGCCTAACTATAACTACGTGGAAATGTGAACTGACCGCATCCGAGTGTTGTTTTCGACATTATGGTATTTTTATATCTTGGCGTTCAGTCATAAACTGTTCGTCACACGCCCAATATAATAAGTTATTTATTATAGATTATAAGAGAAGTATAGATTCTTGCGTAGCATAGCAAATTGATTGCGCTGTTTTCGATCAGTCAGTATTTAGGGTATAATTAAAAAGTTAATTTAAAAACTCCCGAATTTTGTGACAAACATTTCGAAATTCAATTAGTAAGAAAGTTTAATGCCTTTGACACATATTAATGTAAAGCATTTGTACTACTTGACACACCTATAAACACAAAAGTGTACTTAAAGTGATGTTTGTGTCATGAAAATTCAATAATATCAATAATAAAAATTAAGTAAATAAGTAAAAACCGTGCATAAGTAAAATACCAATGGTCACACAACAGGAGTGTTTTTAATACACACGTAAATTGATTCATATGTACAAATCACAACGAACAAGCTCGATATTTATAGGGTGGGTTGCATCAAACCGTCTGTTATCGTAAGTGGCGTTCGTTTAAATCTGAATGTATAGAAAGTTTGTCTAGTTCCTATGGAATGACAGCCGCCGGCGCCATATTTAACGTTGATCGGTCTGTAATCGTAAGTTGGTACAACCCGCCCTTAAACGTTGTTTTAATTCCACCTAGTTATATCACTGTCTCGATCCGCGAGTTCCTTGTTAGGAGCTAGTACGACTCCTAGTTTGCTATCAAGCAACCAACCTATTACATTCTGACCTCTTTTCTTGATTGGACAATAAAAGTGGTCAGACATGTCTGCCGCCGATTTGCCTTGCGCTAATTGAGTTATTGTGTTATTACTTAAATTGTCACGAGAGGTTTTAGGCTTTTTTGACGACGGTATTCAAACAGTGGGGGACAATATTCTGTTCCTCGCGTCCGCAGGATTTACCTACCACAACCCTGCATGTGTCCTCTGGGGACAGTGGTCTAAATGAGCGACAAATCTTTCGGCGAAATAGGCACTCCTATAAAAATATCACATGGATATTCGCCTATTCTACAGATCGCCATACGATTAAGGCGCCGTAGGTTCATAGTCCTCTCCCTCTCACTGAGCATAAGCGTGAGCGAGATGGAAGTGCGTGCTCGGAAGCGTGGGTATAATGTTTTTTAATTTTAGTTTATTGGCCGTTTAAATAAATAAAAAAGTAATCACCGAGTTCTCTCAAACATGATATTGCCGATTTTTAGAAGCAATTTTAATATTTTTAGCTTTTGTGCATAATTTGTTACGAATATTTTAAGTGTATTAGACCTATGTTCGTGATTTTTTTCTATCGAGCGAAAATTGCTTAATCATGTTTCGAAATCACTGATCTCGCTGCAGAAAAGCCTCAAGATTACTATTCGTTTTTCTTTGAAACCATATTTTTATAAACAGACGTATTATATCGTTTCAAAAAGTGTTCGCTTAACTTCGCTGAACCTACGGCGCCTTAAATATATTGAAACAATGTGTTGTTTGTAGGTCAGGCTAAAGCGACCCACTGGCCTTTATTTCCACTGGAATGCGGGGTCACATTTCTTTTTCCTTAATTAACTGTAGTGTAGTACCCTTATGAAACAAAAACAACTCCGCCAAGTTGGACAGCCCTGGCTACTCACAAACTTTACCCTGGTTTGATAATGAAACTGCACACGCGGCTTAGTGCACAGCATCGAAGCTTGTACAATCTCAGTCATCCATCAACATCATCATCATTATATCAGTCGAAAGATGTCCACTGCTGAATATAATAGGGCTCCCGCAAAGTGCCACGATGACCGGTTCCGCGCATCGCGTATCCCCGCTGCCGCGCCCCTTACTAGGTCATCAGTCCACCTTGTGGGGGGTCTACCCACGCTGCGCTTCGTACCGGAGGGCAATCTCCGTATGTAGAGAAAATTCTGCGTAGCACTGTTTACCATCATAATTTTAGCTATACTGGTTTATAGTATACTAGAAAGAGTGTAGCTTTTTAACCCCCGACGCAAAGAGAGGGATGTTATATTTAAGTATCTGTCTGTGGTATCGTAGCTCCCAAAGGGATGGACCGATTTGAATGCGGTTTTTTTTATTCGAAAGCTGATGTGATCCCGAATGTTCTTAGCTATGTTTTATGAAAATCTGTTCAGCCGTTTTTGAGATATTGGTCTTTGAAATGAAAATGTCGGGGGTTTTTCAACTTTTCTAAGTTGTAGTTATAGTATGTAGATAGAGGTTAGGTAATCCTCCGGAACCAATGATCAGATTTCAAAAATTCTTTCACACGTATATGTAATGGGCTCTTTGGATGGATACATAGGCAATATTTTATCTCGCGGCTCCGCCTCATTTCTCTGTGATCAGTGCCGGATTAGCCAGCAAACTAAGTTTTGAGCATTACCTCTTGGGGGCTCCAAAACACCACTACTAGTTTACTTATGGACAGGGGGGCCACAGGCGGGCATTGTTTAGGGCATCAAGTGGTCTTAATCCGGCATCTGTCTGTGTTTAACGGGCGGTGCCACGCGGGCCCTTTGTATCAGCCACATGCATCTATGTATGTATGTCTGCCTTAAAAAACCGGGCATAAACATCTGACACCTTATTACAGCCCTAAAAATAGTTGTGTCAGATAATTATGGCTGTACCAATAATATGTAGTAATGTGATAGACGGACAACAGATAGATCCGCACAAATGTTCCTTTTGGTTAAAGTACCTTGAAAAAAAAACAGTACCTAAGTTAAATATCGTTAAGTGGAATCGTGCTACTGCGCACTGGCGCTAACCGGATATCCGTCCGGATCTCACCCGCTGCCCGGAACGGTCGGAACTCTGGCTTTTTCAAAATTAAAATTATTCATGTTTTCACTCCTGCCGGCACTCCCGGAGTGCAACCAGGTCTTTTTTTTTCTATGATCTTTAGCACTCTACGGGCAGGTCGCACATACACGTATTTTACTGAAGGGTTAACGTTAAATATGGCGCCGGCAAGTGTCATACAAACAGATTTTTAACCGACTTCAAAAAAGGAGGATGTTCTCAATTCGGTTGTATTACACTAGGTAATCACAAACTTGGTGAAGTGGAACTGATGGTGACATAATGTATATACTTAAAACTAAAGTACGTCAAAGATTCTGATATGATTCCGTTGAATTGAAATAACAACAAATGAAGTGCCGAAAGAGGTTCTGAGATCCTCGAGGAATCAACGGAACTCCTCGAATGTTTTCGGCCCACATACAGTGATTTGGGTTTGTCTGTAATAATCAACGCATTTGCGCACGGAAAGCAGTTCGCTGAATTGAATTCGGTTAAAACTTTGTTTATAAAGTAAGTAAATTATGACGAACGTAACTTACGATTACTTAGAATCAACCTTTCGCTAATAGTAATACTTTCATACTTAACTGAAGTGATGATCTCTGATGAGTCTGACGTCTGAAATACCAGGAGCCGACACGTAAGAGCGATTATTAAATCTACGAAACCGATATCTTTCTGTCGTGTCACGGCAAAACACGTGAGATAAGTATGAATACGGCTTTCTTTAGTAACCTATTGGCCCGTCTAATCCGTTGATGCCGTGCAATGATGAGTTGATGACAGTCGTGTCGTGACGCGCGACGCCTAATTGTGTCCATTTACAATGTCAAGTGTCCAATATAAGTGACAGGGCAGCTGCTACAGTTAAAGCAGAAATGTGATATGTACACTTAAAACCCGTCTCTCATTACTGAAGTTGTACTCACCATCAGGAGCAGAACTAGCGTTGAAATGACGAAAAAAAAAAATTATTTTTTCGGGAATTTATTAAATTTTCTTTTTTTTTAGGATTTTGGATTTTTAACGAAAAAAACAATAAGTCATTGTGACAACTGAACTGAACTGACACGGATGTCAAGTAATCCTATAATCATTCACCTACCCACCAATATTAAGAAAAATAACCGATTGAAACCTGTTTAAACCCTTTTTTTAGTTTTTTACGGAAAAATTGAAGCGGTAAAATCACATGGTTTTTTTCAACGCTAAGCACAACACCACATAGAGACCACCACATACAGATCAAGTAGTTGCGTTATTATGGCTGCGGTCTTCTGTGAGGTACAGGTGGTAATTCCCCAGGTGCAGTCCAGTCTCAAGGGTCGGGAGGCAAAATAATCTAGTATCTCTCTCTAGTTTACGTAAGAACTATTAAACAGTATTCAGTACAGCACGTCTATCATGGGACGGTCGCGACAACCTCGATTTTCCTCGCACAATCCGTCTCTTTCTTTAATTAGAACACTTACTACGATAAGACCGCCTGTTGTTACTATTATTTATTAAGCAATAAAAAAAAATTGTAAGATGTTTCTCTCCTGTTGTGGTACAATAAAGAGTATTTATTATTGTTATTATTATTATTAGTAAAAGAGGGGGGCGACAAGCTAAATAGAAATGTAAAAAAAATCGCGTCAATTTTTTTTTTTTGTTTTTTCTTATCAGAACACGATACTTGTTAAGCCCTTGATCGGTTCATACCCCACTTTTAGTGCGAGAAAAATCGAGAGAGCTCGCGCGCCGTCCCATGATAGCCGTGCTGTTGTGCCACGGTATAGCTCAGTTGTCAGTGCGCACGCGACACCGCCCCGCTATCAATAATGCGCCGACAGAAGTGTCACTCCACATAACGCGCTCCGATGTGGTGTCACAACGCGCACAATGCTGGCTTCCACAATGATGTACTTATTAATGATGCGATTCTAACATGCTCTGCGCTTGCTGGGTTAAGAACCTATCTAGCAGTGTTTTATTTTCTAATTTGTAACTGCGTTTAGACTGACCCTGTACTACATAGGTAATTGGGTACATTCTATGATTGGTCAAGATGGAATGTACCCATGTATTGAATGGATCTCCTGTTAACACGTGAACATTTCCACATTTCCTTTCCACTTTACCACCTGGTCAGTTCACGATTGACCAAGAAACCGATTAACATACATAAAAAATACATACTTACAGTGGAATATAGAACTTCCTCCTTTTTTGAAGTCGGTTAACAATACCATGATTGTACTACATGGTCGCGTTTTGGGTCAGTATGGCCGTGTAGGGCACAAAGAAACTTGTAAAACCAGGCCAGGCTAGCAGTAAACGCTAAGCCCCGAGCCTATTGTCGCAACTAACCTAAGTACGAATACCTACATTTATTTCTATTTGATTAACCAACTTCAAAAAAAAGGAGGAGGTTCTCAATTCGGTTGTATTTTTTTTTTTTTATTATGTTTAATGTTTGTTACCTCAGAACTCCGTCATTGATGAGCCGATTCGTAATTTTTTTTTGTTTGTAAGTAAGTAGGTAGTTCCAGGTGGGTCCCATTTTTTTCAAAAATTCATTTGGATGATGGAATCCAGGAGGAATTGAGGGAACTCTTCAATTATATTAGGCACGCATGTAGTGATTTTGGTATTTTCTATTTTAACTCGTGTATTTACATCCGGTAATCATAAATTTGGTGGAGTGGAATTGATGATGAAGACCACAGATGACTTATGGAATTCCTTAATTATGTACTTAAAAGTACAAATGTCCGTCACAGATTCTGATAAGATTCCGTTGAAATAGCAACTAATGAAGTGCCAAAGGTGATGAATCGACGGAAGTCCTCAAATATTATCGGGTCACATACAGCGATTGGGTTTTTTCCCTAATAATCAACGCATTTGCTCTCGGAAATCAGTAAATTGGAAAATAAATGTCGAAATGTTCTCATGGCTTGGCGGAGTACTAAATTGAGGTCGGTTAAAACTTTGTTTTAAAGTAAATTATTTATTTTCTGTTCGAAATTGTGATTTTTTTGCGACAATAAATGTTTTTATTTATTTTTATTTAAAAGCAAACGTAACCTTAGTTGTGAGTCTGGCATCAAATGTCAATCACAGTCAGTGATGGAACAATTTAGAAGGATCTAACCTGTTAGATAGGAAAAGAAGCTGTAGGTATCTCGAAGTTAGTCAATGGTTCTACCAGTGACACGAATGTTGGTCTCCAAGGTCAACTCTTCTCCGTATTGCGACTACATCCTAAAGGGCTTATGGCGGATGCTATTTGACCACAACCTGACTAACGCAGAGTGAAAAATAGACCTTATGGAAATAAGGCTCGCAGGCCCAGCCCTCGCGAGAAAAATAAGTTTTTCGCGAGATAAATAATTATTTCTGGTAAAATGTTGTCAGTACGCGCCTACCACGTATCATCATAACATAAGTGCCGAACCTGTCTTTACATCATCATCATATCAGCCGAAAGATGTCCACTGCCGGACATAGGCCTCTCCCAAAGAGTGGCACAATGACCGATCCTGCGCCACCCGCATCCAGCGGACTTCCGCAACCTTTACTAGAGGTCATCCACCTTGTGGGCCTACCTAGGCTGCGCCTGACGTTACGTGGCCGAATAGTGGTAGTGGTAGAATCTTTCCGCCCCAACGGACATCTGCCCAGCCCACTGCCAAACTTTAGCGATTCGGAGGGCTATATCGGTTACGTTGGTTCTGCCGCGGGTAGCCTTATTCCTGACCTGATGCGACCACACGCAGAGAAACTCCCAGCATCAGCAGCAGTCTTTACATTGATAAATTTGAATATCTTTCTAAAAATAGTTTTGTAACACCCAATAGGAGTAAGTTTGTCTCTGTTTATATTTTTTATCTATAACGTCGTAGCACAAGAACGAATGGTCTGCGGATTTAAAATTAAAACTATTCGCAATTTCGTTCTATTGTCAGATCGATTACGTCTCAATGTCACTATTTCGTCTACGTCTACAATAACAAGCGTTCGGACACGGGGCATCAAACTCTGCTACATTCAGAGTTGAAACGTCATCTATACCAAACGTTGTTTAGGAGTTAGGACCTTTTGTTTCCCAGCGCTAATGTAGCCCGACTAATCTGAGAAGGTACGTAACTGTATAGATTATGTATGGAGTTATTGCGTTGTAAACTAAACGGTGTTGCACCATTAACCCTCATTGACGCGCCGCGCACGTCGCCGCGCAATACGTTGTGCATGCGTAACGGCTACGGCACGGCCACGACATTGCGCGGCGGCAGCGGTTTTTCTAATCCATTGCGTGTGATCCAAACTAAACTGCACGTGAAGAACGCGCAATGTACAGATAAAACGCTTGCCGCGCCGCAATTCGCGCAATGTCGTGGCCAGGCCGTTAGGATTTGAGTGTTGTGAAGTTCTTGTCATATGCTAGTGTGCGCACATGTTAGAAATGGGACAAGGGTCAATGTGAGACGTGTGTGGCATTTCAATTTAATTTCAGTGTGTTTCGCACGGTTTTGCGCACAGACGTAGGTATTGTCAGAGGCCATAGCATAGGTTTTGTCGTCACGTTTTACGGCGAAAATGTACTGAGAATTCAAGTAAAACAACGATAAAACAATAGCTGCGTCGGTTGTGACCAATTGCAAGGTGTGTGAATCAGTTTCCCCGTTTCCTTAAGGCCATCAGATGGCCTTAAGGAAACGAAAGATTTTCGCCAGCACGAACGTTTAATATGAATATTTATGACCATCCCACAATATATACTTGTTGCTCTACAAATAACCTTGTGGAAAAAAAACAATGCGTGCTCTATACTCACCCCACAATATAGATATACCCACAATATAGACCGTCTATGTTGTGGTTATCGCAGGCAATGTCCGTAGATTCTCGCCAGATTTTGTATTTATAACCGACTTAAAAAAGGAGGAGGTAGGTCCTCAATTCGTCGGAATGTTTTATTTTTAACCCCCGACGCAAAATAAAAATTATTGAAGTTTTCACTTCTTCCGGCACTCCCGGAGTGCAACCCGGTCTTTTTTATCCTTGTCAGGTGGTTCCATGGTCATCAGGTCAGGATCCGATAACGGGATCCTGGAGACATCGAAGAATTAAAAATTTTTAGGCACACTTGAAGTGATTTGGGTAGGTACTGATTTGAAGTTGGTTAAAACTTTGTCTTGAAAGTAATTTACCTATCTGAGCTAGATGTAAAATTATAATTATAGTAGTGAATAGACTATACAATTTTGATTATATATTAATCCATACTTAATCTGTCTGTTACCTCTTCACGCTTAAACCGCTGAACCGATTTGGATGAAATTTGGTATAGAGGTAGTTTGAGTCCTGGGGGAAGGACATAGGATTGTTTTTATCCCGAAAATCATCCCCCAAGGGGATGAAGTGGGGGTGAACGTTTGTATGGAGCTAAGATATAAACGAGTTCCACGCGGACGGAGTCGCCGGCAGAAGCTAGTATGTTATATCAGTAAGCGAC
This sequence comes from Epinotia bilunana, assembly GCA_947049275.1. Taxonomy (NCBI): domain Eukaryota; kingdom Metazoa; phylum Arthropoda; class Insecta; order Lepidoptera; family Tortricidae; genus Epinotia; species Epinotia bilunana. The sequence continues at coordinate 5,706,976 of OX346272.1, forward strand.
CGATAAATGTGAGATATAGTTGAGTGCATATTTGGTTAATGGTACGATTAAGTCTACAAATTGTATACAATTTTCAGTCCTATACCCCGGAAATAAATTCGGAACCGTGAACTTCGTTTTTAGACTTGACTGTACCACTTGAATATCGAGGTGTATAGACGTTGGCCTGCTAAGCTAATTGTAAAGCTGCTGGTTTTCCACCGGAGGGGCGAGACGAGACGAGACGATGCGAGAATTGAAATCGTATGGGACTTACTACCTATTTCCACCGCGCGCGCGCGCGATACGAATTTCCATTCTCGTCTCGTCTCGCCTCGTCTCGTTTCGCCTCGTCTTGTCTCGCGCCTCTGGTGGAAAACCAGCTTAACATCTGTGTATCCCGTATGATTTAAAAGTCCTTGGCACACAGGAACTAAAGCACGTCATCGATATAGTAATCACCAGATCGCATATTTATCAACAGCTACTTGCGACCTGAGACATTCCCTGTTTTACCGCCTTAGGTGAGTAATCCATACGAATATTATACTTAAATGAGAAAGTGTGTCGGTCTGTCTGTTACCTCTTCACGCTTAAACCGCTGAACCGATTAAGATTAAATTTGGTATGGAGATAGTTTGCATCCCGGGGAAGGACATAGGATAGTTTTTATCCTGGAAATCACCACCTAGGGGGATGAAATAGGGGGTGAAAGTTTGTATGGAGCTACGATAAAAACGAGTTCCACGCGGACGGAGTCGCGGGCAGAAGCTAGTCCATACTAATATTATAAATGCGAAAGTGTGTCTGTAGTGTAGTAACAAACAGACAGACAGACAGACACACTTTTGCATTTATAATATTAGTATGGATAGTATGGATTACCTACATTCATTGGAATTATTAGTATAACATGCCAGTAATTTGTCCGCTTTCTTTATTTGTGTGTTTTTCTCATACCCTTCACCAGCTATGATTATTTTCTGTTTGACTTTTTCTGTTTGAATGCCTTATGGCAAGTTCCTCCTCCTTGCGTCGTGTTCCTCATTGCTGAGGGTAGTGGACTTCCCGATGTGAAGTTAGTTTTTTCCGCACTGCGTCTCTGCATCTGTTCCGGTCCTTGGCAGCGTGGAGTGCTTCATGCAAGTTGGTATCCAAGTGCCGAGCGTATTTGATCGGCCCATATAGTTGGACTCCTCCCCCTTGGCCGTTTGCCATCCACCTTGCCGGTGACCATCAGCTGCTCCAGGTTGTATCCCTCTTTCCGGGCGATGTGACCAAAAAATTCCAGGATTCTTCGCAGACAGACAGTGGAAAGCCTGTTCATTACATTGAGCTCACGAAGGATGGATTCGTTGGTGCGGAACGCATTCGATGGGATCCGGAGCATCTACCTCCAGAACCACATCTCAAAGGCGTCAATGTGGACACGATCGGCCTTTTTTATCATCCATGTTTCCGAGCCATAACTGGAGATGGAAAAGACCATCTGGGAGCACAGCAGTGCCCCCGCCAAGTCGAGCAAAACAGCGGCACGGCCGTACATCCTTTTGTCGAAGCAGTTCAGGCCATTTTCGACCCCCCTGTAACTTTGTTGTGAACAAAACTAGAAGCCTGAATTTTCCGTAACCATGCACGCATTGTATAAACACGATATACATATTTCAAATTTCATTCAATTTGAACCAGTAGTTTAACCCATTCAATGCCGACGCCTCATATTTTTAATCATCACGCAGTGCCGCCGCCTTCTACGCGACGAGGCGAATTCGCGTCCACGGCATCACGTTAACATTTCAACGGACGCGAATTCGCGTCCGCGGCATTAGGTTATATATCACACTTGAAGGACGCGATTTCGCGTCTGCGGCATTAGGTTATTTCACACTTGAAGGACGCTAATTCGCGTTTTCGGCATCGTAAGTGATGTTTTTGCGTCTAAAAACAGTTTTTGTCGAAAACGTATTTTAACGTTAGATTATAATAAAGAAAGTGTTAAAAGCAAGTGTTTAGATAATGGACAAAAATGGTAAGTATTTTGATATTTTTTTGTGAAGTAGTTAACAGTTCAGTTATTAATAGGGCCATTTTATATTGTTTTTTTTTGTTTTTTTTTTCCAATTTCAGAAATTGCATGTGTATTTTATACAGAATCGCGAGCACGTTCGTTCCCTATAATGAAAAAAAAAGTGTCTCATAATTTTCATACATTTATTGCTATTTCCACTGAGTTACGGACGTGAAAGTCTATGGAAAAATCGTAACTAAGTGGTAAAAAGATGAGAGGATCGAAAGAGCTCGCAATTCTGTATAAAATTCTCATTCAAGTTTTCGAAATTGAAAAATAAAGTAAAATCGAAAAAAACATCTAAAATGGCCCAATAATAGATAGATAGAGATAGGTAATAGGTAAATATATTGTTAGTAATTATACACTTATTTTATTAGACTAATAAAATGACATGTTTTTGGAAATTAGTATCAATATTAAAAAAAAAAAACTGGTTCGTAACCTTTTGTTTTTATATATATAGTTATTAATTTATAATACGTGCATACATTTTTAGGGTTCCGTAGCCAAATGGCAAAATACGGAACCCTTATAAATTCGTCATGTCTGTCTGTCTGTCCGTCCGTATGTCACAGCCTTTTTATTCCTAAACTATAAGGCCTATACTGTTGAAATTTGGTAAGTAGGTGTATTCCGTGAACAGCATTAAGATTTTCATACAAAAATGTAAAAAAAAAAACATTTTTGGAATTACCCATACATAGAACTACACTTCCAAACACATGTTTTTACTTGTTTCTATTATACATTCTAATATTTAATATTTTGCTGGTTTTAGATTAAAATTCGGGAGACATCGGGAGATTAAAAGTAGGGGTATTATTCACCGCGTTCAATTGGTCAAGTCAGGCGTCGGCGTGTCGGCAATGAATGGGTCAAAAGGATACTTCTGTCTTACTATTAAACCATTAAGTTTGTTTTCCGTTTAGACTTAACAAGGAGTGAAGTTATAAAGTTAAAATCGCGTATTTATGAACTCGCAAGTGGCTGTACGATATTGTTTGTAGTATTTTTTTATTCGTAACTAAGTAGTTACAACACCTAGTATATAGTAGATAAAAAGAAATAGTCTCATCTTATTTGATTATTTCGTTCGCACTTTAAATATCAAATGCAACCTGTTTTATTATAGCTAAATATACAGTCGAAAATGTTTAGTACCCCTGAACGTAAACACGACCTAATAATTGTAGTAGTTTCCAAATAATTGTAGTAGTTTATATTATTAATTGTCTCAATCCCTTGTAATGTAAGTATATAACACATGATTAAATTACTTACGATAAACATAATGGGACGGGAATCCGCCTCCGGTTCACCCGAAATGAAAATGTTGAGTATTACAAATGTGTCTGTTTTAATAACCGGTAACAGTATACAATTTGTCTTAAAAATTACCTCGGGAAAAGCTTTTTTAAATAATTGTTTTTCTAGCAACATCGCGACTTCGTGTCTTCCGCACCCGAGACAAGAATTATAAAAAATTACAATTTCATTAAATCCAGAAACCAGCAACAGTATAGGTAATATTATCCTTCATAAATAACATTTTGGTATCCGATTTTAAGTACAGTTGCTTTCTACAAAAAAAAAACAAATAACTCGAGGACGCGAATCCGCGTCCTCGGCATCACGTTTACGCATACACAGGACGCGAATTCGCGTCTTCGGCATCCAAATAAGAATTATGAAAATTACAAATGCACTGAATCCAGACACCAGCGACGGTATAATATTATCCTTCATAAATAAAATAACATTTTGGTATCAGCTTTTAAGTACAGTTGATTTCTAGCAAAAAAAAACAAATAACTCGAGGACGCGAATTTGCGTCCTCGGCATCACGTTTACGCATACACAGGACGCGAATTCGCGTCCTCGGCATTGAATGGGTTAAGAATTATATCTAGTCAAAGTTTCTTAATTTTGTCACTCACTGAATGATTCACCGATCATCAAAAGTCTAAGGCACTTCTAGCAGACATAGAAGCTTCAAATTTAGAATAGAATTAGTGTTTAGTGTACAAATCAAGGGAAACTTTAAAAAAATGCAATTTCAGTCCAGTTTTTTAGATACACTAACTGCATAAATAACTTTGTAATCGCATATAAACATAAAACCGTATTGAAAACAATACGGTTTTATAACAACGGATTTACGGTGACAGAAAACAATGTTGACTAAGTAGATTATTTAAAAAAAGGAAAACTTAGGAACGCGGCCAAAGCCTTTCTTTGATTTCTAATAAAAAAAAAACTTAAATAGGTCAAGTTTTGGAGAAGAAATCAGGGGACTACGAAACGTTCATTTTAGTACTTTTGATAGGTATTTTCCGACCAAGCTGCAGTTGTCTCTATCGCGCTCTGCGGGGGGAGGCTTGAGGTTGGCGCGACAGCGATACATTTTACAAATAACTATTTCTCAATTAATTATCTCGCCCTTAGTGTTTCCTCTTAATTGCTCGTAATTTCTAAAATCAAATCTATCGTCTTCCTCATCTTTCCTTATCTTGCGTCCTGAAAGGGCCCATCAGGGTCCACTTGGTACCTCATCATCAGCGCATAACTCATGCCCAAGGCACCACGATCAGCATTGCCAAACAACGTGGCAATGCTGGCAGCCTCCGGGCACACTACCGCCTGGCAGGGTTCTGAGGCAAATTAGTTATACTTGCTATTTGTTTTATTTCTTTACTAGCTTCTGCCGGCGACTCCGTCCGCGTGGAACTCTTTTATATCGTAGCTCCTTACAAACTTCCGCCCCCTTAGACGATGATTCCCGGAATAAAAACTATTATATAATTGTATGTTAATCCAGGTTATACACTATATATATTGTAACGTTGTCATGTTGGCAAACGGTTGTTAAATTTAGTTTGTGTCGAATGAACTTGAACGCACCATAAACGGAACGCATCAGATAGTGGTGTTGATAAGTGTTGTCAGTTCATAAATTTATCTAGTAAGTATACTGGGATTTCATGGTAGTCTAACAGTTATAAAAAAAAAACAAATTTAGTGTTTCGGTTAGGTTCAAAAATGTAAGTCTAGGGTTTTGATTATTTAGCCCTGGGCACAAGAATCCTCTCGCGGATGGGAGGGAATGGGCAGCAGTCCCCACGCTAGCCCAATGCGGTTTAGGGACTTGAGGGCCGCTTGCTACCAAATCCCGAGAATTGTAAAAATTAGTATGCAGAATCTGCACCGCTATTTAACTTTCTAAACTTACAACTTATGAGATTCCCTGCCAAGAATGGCTACGAGTAGGTACCTAAAGCTCGTAGCCGATTCCGTGGTTTTGTGGAAACCGGTTACGGCGTAGGCGCCCGATCGGCGGGTTCCTGGTAGTGAAAGTGTTAAAAAACCGGCCAAGTGCGTGTCGGGTCACGCACTTTAGGTGTAGGGGAGGTATCCTTTTTTTCAGATTTTATTCTACTGTCCCCAATTACAGTTTTCTAGTTGTAAGGGTTACTGAGCTAAGCCGAAGACGGACGGACGGACGGCCAGGCGAACATGGCGAAACTATAAGGGTTCCTTGTTGACTACCTACGGAACCCTAAAAAGGATACTGCGTTGTTACGATTTGTTTACTAATGAGAACGAACCTAATGACTGACGTAGCTACACGAAATGAGGCCTTTTTGAAGGGGTCGGCAAGACGCATGCGAGTCCATTGACGGTGGCATCCACAGGCTATGGTCACCACCGTGGACTGTACGCTTGTTTGCCACCGACTTGGTTTAAAAAAAACGCCTATGGTATCAATATTCTATTCAATAAGGTCCGCAACATGCCTGTGCTGCGATTCCTCTGCAGACGCAAGAACGCATAGGCCTCGGTGCCTGAGCTTCTTATAACCAGGAACTTCGAATGTCGAAGTTCGGATATATCTATCTCGATCGTACTTACTGTACTCGAGTGATAGGGATGCAAGTACACGAACTTCGAGATTCGATTTTCGTGGTACCGCCGCTGCTTCCTAGGCGATATGTTTTTTTGGCACCGTCGAAATATTAAAAAACCGGCCAAGTGCGTGTCGGGCCACGCGCAGTGTAGGGTTCCGTAGTTGCCTGTCTGTCTTAGTTACATCGACGTGCGGTGCGGTTGCGTCGGCCGGATTTGTACGAAAATTGGCCTTTTCAATTACACATTAAGTTGGTCGACTATTACTCGGTAACTACTTATGCCTACTTGTTCGTGATAGTTTTCCTTTTAAATTCATTATATGTACTACTACCACGATTTTTTTCACATCCCCAGTAGTAGCCATTTAGCCGGCAGGGGGGAAGGGGACACATGACTCGAACTAACATAAGGGTTTTAAAGCCCAATATCTCGCAAACGAATGACTGATTTGAAAAATGGTTTCATAAAACCCATAATATTTTTGAACGACCTATCCAACGATACACCACACCATGGGCTTCACGAGAAAAAAAAATTACATCCCCGCTTTACCTGTAGGGGAGGTACCCTAAAAAAATTATTTTTAAATTTTATTGTACTGTTTTGTCGGCGTGATTGATTCATATACCCATGCCGAATCACACTTTTCTAGTAGTAATGGTTACTGAGCTAAGCCGAAGACGGACAGACAGACAGACGGACGGACATTGCGAAACTATAAGGGTTCCTTGTTGACTACGGAACCCTAAAAATACACTGGTGTCATTGCATTGCAGCTTCTTGATCTCAGATTACAAACATTTATTATCGATCCTTGGCGCTAATTAGAATGCCATTAGATTTTAACATAACTTATTAATCTACCTAATCATAAATTCTTCATCAACATCAGGATAATTGTTGATTCACTGACTAAAGAAGGTTGTTGATAATTGAACAAATATAATATAGGTAGGTAGGTACTAAGCTTACTGTACCTTTTGTACGCAACTTCTATTCCTCCGCGTGAAGACTCGTGACAATTGGGTTTAATCGTTTCAAATTAGGCTTATGTATGAAGCCTTTAAAATAGGTGGCTAACTATCTACGTTGGTAGTCATTTACGTTTTTCTAGTTTCTGAAAAATTACTAAAATTAAAGAGAAACACCTTAGCTAAATAAAGTGCGCTTAGAGCCACAACCGTCCAAAAGGGGCTTAATCGCATCTCTTCCAGCTAACCTGTTAGACGCGTTGACAGCTTATTGATTATTTACTGTCAGTGAGCCATCGCAACAATACAGTTCACAAATAAAACATGTCGGAGCCTTGTTTTCATCCACTCGGCCATTGTGCTACGACCTTCACGATACTCACTCTTCAGAATGCTGAGACTGACTGTCCTTGTCTTTATGTGCTTGCCCCGAACTGCAGGAGTTGCCCATGCCGCCGCCCTACACCACACTCGCACACTAAACACATTTATCACACGCGCCGCTGGCGAAAATTATTGTAACACTCATTTCCCGGCGTCGCGATCGTTTCGGGGGGAAATTCTAAATTTAAACTCAGCGCGTGCACGCCTCGAGCGCTAGGCGGCGAATAACGAACGAAACGAATAATCGATCTCGGCCGCCCGCGCCCTCCCCCCGCAAGCCGGCCGCGCGCGCCATCAAATTATCCACGCTTTTCGAACGAAAGCTTTTCCCAACGGACTCCAATATGTCACGCTTCGCAGCCAACTCCGTAAACACGATTAAAAAGAAACAGGCTGTCTGGTCGGGCCGATTCGAATTTGGAATTCTTAAAATAAAAATGCTTTTGTTTCTGTCTCATGTCTTCAGCAAGTGCCCTACAAGTATTTGTTGTTAATATACTTTGAAAAGCATGTTCATGGAAGTTTCGTGTTGTTCACACACAGTTGGCTCATTAATATAATGCCCAGGTGTTTCCTGAAATCCGTGCGTCCCCAAAATAGCAGTTTCATATATGAAACGGGTAATTTTTCAATTGAAAGTAAGTTGGTTTTTGTCTTCGGTATTTTCTGAAAATATTCTGTCATCTGAAAGAATGACAATATGTTTGATAAATATATTAATAGATAAGTATATTCCTAAAGCAAAACGAGTCAAATCTGGTTTACATCAAGTAGCATTGTAAATTTATTGACTAAATATAATAGAAGTCTTAATCTACTTGTTGATATCTCGTTACACTCAAATTATTAAATATTATTGTATTTTATGTCAGAAAACAGTTAATTTACACGAATTTAGGTCATTTTGCCCATTTCGACGTAAATGTGATAAACTACTATCATTTTTTCAGCTTCAACCGAAACCAAACCAACGCGGTTACCGAAAATGGCAACGAAACGACACAAAACTCTGTTAAAGACGAGCGAAACGCTATACCACGACAAAGTTCCAATTTCCACGCGATTTTACCTTCAACTGTTAAAGAAAAGTCAATTCCTACCAAATTTTATTGAAACAGAAGTGTACGAATACGCTTCAGAGAGCGAACGAGCGACCAATTCGCCCGAACCACACAATAAAAAGCATTTTGTAAAGAAAGAAGTCGAAAGAACAACCTACAACTTACGTTCGAACGAAGCAAGAACGGAACGCAAGGTTTTCGCGAAGAAAACTCGCACTAGAAGAAAAGCGGTTGACAACGACACGCAGGGCGTTCCTGAACCGAAACTTCCGGTTAAACGGAAATTCAAAATGCCTTTGGCGCCAATTATAGAGGAAATAAAGAGTAGGGAGCCGTTGAGGTTAGTACTTAGTAGAACAATATTAGTAGGTTGTACTATTTTTCGCTGAAAAAAAAATCTATTTACGAACTTGTACGACTAGGCGACTACCGATTGACCAGTGTTAATTTATACTTCTAAAATTGAAAGCTTCATGTAACGGGTCACTGGGTCACAAACATAAATGAAAGCTTTATAATAAATCCTAGCTTCTGCCCGCGACTTTGTCCGCGTGGAACTCATTTATGTCGTAGCTCCATATAGGTACCAACTCCCGCCCACCATGTCGCCGGCTTAGGTGATGATTTCCGGGATAAAAACTATCCTATGTCCTTCCCCGGGATTAAAACTATATCCACACCAAACTTCGTTTAACACTTTCGCGACCAAGAATCGCTACGCGCTACGCTCGTAGCCGATCCTGTGGTTTTCCTCGTATGTAGCGGAAAGCAACTACGGCGTAGGGGCCCGCTAGGCGGGTTCCTGGTAGCGAAAGTGTTATATTCGAATAATGACTTGAATCGACTTGTTGTACGAAGTAGGTAACAGACAGACAGACATAGTCACTTTCGCTTTTATATATATTTTTTCAAATTCTCATTTAAATCGGTGTAAGGTTAAGGAAAGTCAGCGGTTTAAGCGTGAAAAGGAAACATACAGACAGACAGCGTTACTTTCGCATTTATATTATTAGAATGGATGTCAAACAATTGTCCTTGCTTCTTCTCAAGGACGGTGAACAAGGGCGGCTGGGAGATCGACAAGATTGCCGAGAAGCTGAAGAGTCTGATGCGGAGCAGCGCCGAGCATATGCTGAATCAGGAACTGCTGTCCTGCTCTGAAGCCTTCAGGAGCGAGAAGGACAACGAAGTGGTTAAGAAGGAAGGTAAGACGGTGTAACAGTAGGTACATTTCCAGGGAAATCTACCCTCACTTCTTTACGTTCGGCTGAGTGCTGTCGATCATTGAGACGTAGACATCAAGCATCACTGTCTAACAACCTTAAGCGGAAACACAACGGCCGTTTTTCCATAGGAACGCAGTCCCCTGTTTTCTCCCTGGATAATTAATGGCAGTAGAGCAATATCTTTTTTTTCCATAAATCTATGGCTACTATTGACTTGTTGCTATGGTTTCCTTCTTTTCGTAAATTTATTCTGTGTTCAAACATCCAGAAAACAATTTTGACTAGAATATTAAAAAAAGGAAAACATTGGAACACGGCCAAAGCCTTTCTTTGATTGTTAATAAAAAGAATAGTTAAGTAGGTCAAGTGGTGGAGAAGAAATCAGGGGACTACGAAACGTTGATTTTAATGTACTTTTAATAGGTATTTTCGGTCCAAGCTGCAGTGGTCTCTATCGCGCTCTGCGGGGGGAGGCTTGAGGTTGGCGCGACAGCAATACATTTTACAAATACCTATTTCTCAATTATCTCGACCTTAGCAAAGTATAGGAACAGTAGATAAACTTCGAACAAAGGTACATCGCACGGCTGCACACATGCGCGCGTGTTCGGTAAGCACACACACATAGCCTTCGGGAATGATGGAGAATGCTTCAATCGGGGCCGCGCCGTTGCCGTGTTCGCTCGCTCTCACTCGCCACGTCAAAGAAAGCCGCCTCGTAGCTATGAAGACAGCGAGCCGCCAGTGCCACGATATCAAAAGGAGCCGAATAGGCTTGTAACCAAGCACCTACCAACCGAGTGCAGTTTAGCAACTATTATACTTACTAGGAAATAATATTAGGCATAGTATAGTGGTATTAAAAAAATCGATGAAGTGGGAAACTAAAAACACATACCTAACTATCTATAGTATTATTACTTTGTGTATACAATATTGTCTATTAAACTGTAACAGAAATACTTTGCATACGTGACGCAGCCCTGCGCATCGAGCGAAAGTAGGTAACGAACGCTCCTAAACGGCCTCAGATTACCTACTGTATTATTCTTCTATACTGTGACCTTAATGTTTACTCTTAATGCTGTTACTTCTTTTTACCTTCTAAATAGTAATTATTATTATCGTGCGCGTAGAGGAGGCTCAACTCCCATGATCGTTCTGCATTGTGGCAGTCTCTCACCAACGCTCGACGACGACCTCTGTAGCCCAGGACCTAGGTAGTTGGTAGTGACCCTGCTTACGATGCCGGAGGTCCCGGGTTCGAATCCCGGTAAGGGCATTTTATTTGTGTGATGAACACGAATATTTGTTCCTGAGTCATGTTTTCTGTGTATTTAAGTTTATTTATTTATGTATATAAGTATGTATATCGTCGTCTAGTACCCATAGTACAAGCTATGCTTAGTTTGGGACTAGGTCGATTTGTGTAAGATTGTCCCCAAATATACAAATATAACATACTAGCTTCTGCCCGCGACTCCGTCCGCGTGGAACTCGGTTATATTGTAGCTCGATACAAATTTTCATCCCCCATTTCACCCCCTCAGGGGATGATTTCCGGGATATAAACTATCCTATATCCTCCCTCGGGATTCAAACTATCTCCATACCAAATTTCATCTCAATCGGTTCAGCGGTTTAAGCGTGAAGAGGTAACAGACAGACAGACAGACAGACAAACAGACACACTTTCGCATTTATAATATTAGTATGGATAGCTATAACTATAGTCCGTTCCTATCCCTACGTTCACTCGTCATTCAGTCCCCTCTTCCCCTCTCGGTTGTAAAAACCTAAATAAGAGAAACACAAGATTAATATACAACAATCATACTATATTTTTTTAAACCTTAAAAGTAATATGTACGAGTAGGTACATAATTAGAACGCAAGAATCGATAGCAAGCTCACCCCGTTTAGAACACCGTCTACATTTAACTATATCTACCTACATATTTAGCAAACTAAATGCGCAAAAGTATATTAGCGAAGCATAATAATGTTTAATACTATACAGGGCGTCCCAAACTTATGGGACATGAAGGGGAAGTACCTTAAATATCGTAGATAGTGAATTTTGCTCAAAGAAGACTTTATGTTATTTTTAAAAGTTAGTAATTCTGCATTCATAGATTTTCTAAAAATTACTTGCTTCGTCTGGGAATCGAACCGACTAAAATGTGAAAAAAAAATCACCCTTTTTTATGATGCCAATCGAAAGAACAGCTAAAAAATAATAACTCAGCTTAAGTAACATAGTATTTTAAAATAAAGGAACAACGTGAAATTAATCATTTTAATCAAATAAAAAACATACATGAAACTGCCGTAGTCAATTAAGTAGGTATTTTTTTGTAAATTAATTAATTAAATGCTCAAAATGTGATCCCTCTTGTCTTACGCAAATCGCCAATCTATTTTATTAGATGGCCGGCCAGATCCCCGGACCTCACACCATTAGATTTCTTCTTTTGGGGATACGTGAAAGATATGCTATACAAAAAGCGATACGAGAACGTAGGCGAGTTGCAAACAGAATTGTGCCATATCACATCGAGTGTTCACCATAAAATGATTAGAAAATCAACAGGCAGCGGGCTTATTAAAAGATTGGCGATTTGCGTAAGACAAGAGGGATCACATTTTGAGCATTTAATTAATTAATTTACAAAAAAATACCTACTTAATTGACTACGGCAGTTTCATGTATGTTTTTTATTTGATTAAAATGATTAATTTCACGTTGTTCCTTTATTTTAAAATACTATGTTACTTAAGCAGTTATTATTTTTTAGCTGTTCTTTCGATTGGCATCATAAAAAAGGGTGATTTTTTTTTCACATTTTAGTCGGTTCGATTCCCAGACGAAGCAAGTAATTTTTAGAAAATCTATGAATGCAGAATTACTAACTTTTAAAAATAACATAAAGTCTTCTTTGAGCAAAATTCACTATCTACGATATTTAAGGTACTTTCCCTTCATGTCCCATAAGTTTGGGACGCCCTGTATACATATAATAATAATTTATAGTAATACTTAGTCTGACTCTTTCTATACAAGTCCTTTCACCTTCACGGCTGCCTGGCAAGTAGTCCAGTCAATGAACTGACAACTTGTATGGAAAAAATGACAATTTTGGAAATAATTTATAATAGCTTATTTTTTATGTGTAACGGATATATTATCAATTAAATAGTTACCCAGCGACAAAATCCGCCAAAATTTCAGACATCAAAAAATGGTAAATAAACTAGCTTCCGAAAAGTCAGAAAAAATATCAATAAATATTTTTGTCTTTATTTTGGTTCATTTACATTTGCTCTATGATATTCAAGATAAATCGTACAAAAGAAGACAATGATTATAGTGAAGCGTGCTCTTAAATCTACATAATTAGTTCCGGGTGGAAAGTTTGTCGGATCCTGGAATGAATCATCTTAAAATAACATTTTAAAATAAAATCAAAAAAAAAACGCTGTTTTAATTTGTCAGGGTTGAGGGTATATATTAACTAGGCCGGTTGACGTCACCGGTAAGGCTGGGTTCATAGTGCCGTCAGTGCTGCCAGCGCCGCGAAGTGATGGTCTTGCCACCCGGATAGGCTCGGCGACAACATAAAATAACCTATTTCAGCAGGACCACCCCCGCTACCCGCCGCCGCCGACAGGCGCGCGCGCGGCGGCCACGCGTGCCCCTACTGCGGCAAGCGCTTCGATAGGCCCTGGGTCCTTAAAGGGCACCTCAGACTGCATACAGGCGAACGGCCCTTTCCGTGCCCGCATAAACACTGCCCTAGGACCTTCGCTGACAGGTGCGTTGAGTATAGTGCCAGTATGGCCGTGTGATGCCCTCAAAGTGCTTCGACCGTCCGTGGGCCCTTATGCCGCGTTCAAAGCAATCTTCACGTGCACGGGCCCGGGCTCGAGCGTGTGAACAACCTGAATGTGCATGCGCCCGTGCCCGTGCTCGTGCATGCCGCCGATCGGGACGACTGTCGGTTTATTGACAAAGATCAAAGGGTGAATGTGCTCGTGCTTGTGTATCTGTTCACACGCTCACGTGCATTGGTAAACATGTCGGAATTGGAGTCGTCAGAAGATTAAAAATGGTCAAAGAAATAAATTTAGCTCTTTCTGCCCCCCTAACACACTAGGTTTTATGTCCGACATAAAGCATTTGTCCCTCTTGCACTCGCATATTGGCCAGAATGGGACGAATGCTTTATGTCCGACATAAAACTTAGCGTACTAGCCCCTCTGGGGGGTTACCAGTGGGACCCAACAATATGAGACCCCTAGAATAAATATTCCAAAGATAAAAAAATCTCTCATGTTTGCATGACAAGCACGCCCGCGAGCGTGTGAACAGCCTGCTTGGCCCGCAGAAGTGCACGGGCTGCTTGCCGGGCTGCATGCGAAGCTGATTGCTAGGCTGCACGGAGTGAACGCGGCATTAAAGGGCACCTCAGACTGCATACAATCGAACCTCACTTGCCATGCCCGCACAAACATTGCCCTAAGACGTTTGCTGATAAGTACGTTGACTATAAGTAGTGTCATGTCTATGGCCGCGTGATGCCCGCAAAGTGCTTCGACCGTCCGCGGGTCCTTAAAGGGCACCTCAGACTGCAAACAAGCGAACGTCAGTTCCCGTGCCCGCACAAACACTGCCCTAGGGACCTAAAATACATATACGCGAGCAAAGCAGCGGAAACACTAGCTATTGCTAACATTTGGTTTGCCGAGCATGCAGCCCTAGCGCGGTGTCAAATGACGTCACGCCAGCCTTCTTAAAGATAAAGCGAGACACATATAAGTCACAAATATATAAGTTAGTCACTGCGCGGACCCGCTCCTGCCCTAGGCGTGTGCAGTATCTGTTACTATAAGGAACTAGTATTTCATCTGTGCCTTTGCTGACGTTGAGTCTGCAAGCAACAGGTACATGGTCTACGTTCGATCGTGTCGGTATGGTTCTGTGTGTGTGTCCACAAGCATTTTGACCGCCCTATCTAGTGGCCCGTTTCACGAAATGGGCCACAAGTAAGTAGACCTACAAGTTTCACAAATATTTTGGGGCAAGTTTTGGCATTTAGCTAAATAATTTTGTATTTACAGTATTTGTTATGTTACTGACACTCTATGGATACTTTGTATGTCCGAAATAAAGAAAATTGAATTGAATTGAATTGAATTGAATTAATTAAATATCGTGGTCTAATGACATGTTTTGGTTCAGGTCCAACCTGCGCGCGCACCAGCGCACCCGCGGCCACCATACGTGGGAGTGGCGCTGCGCTGAATGTGGAAAGGCTTTCAGCCAGGGGCGCTACCTCGACCGCCACCGCGTTGATGCTTGCTGGAAGTACAAGTGAGTCTACACAGTCCAGGTCTGACCTGCACCACTCGTGGCAGTGGCGCTGCGCTGGATGTGGAAACCCTTTCAGCCAGGGGCGCTACCTCGACCGCCACCGCGTTGATGCTTGCTGGAAGTACAAGTGAGTCTACACAGTCCAGGTCTGACCTGCACCACTCGTGGCAGTGGCGCTGCGCTGGATGTCGAAACCCTTTCAGCCAGGGGCGCTACCTCGACCGCCACCGCGTTGATGCTTGCTGGAAGTACAAGTGAGTCTACACAGTCCAGGTCTGACCTGCACCACTCGTGGCAGTGGCGCTGCGCTGGATGTGGAAACCCTTTCAGCCAGGGGCGCTACCTCGACCGCCACCGCGTTGATGCTTGCTGGAAGTACAAGTGAGTCTACACAGTCCAGGTCTGACCTGCACCACTCGTGGCAGTGGCGCTGCGCTGGATGTGGAAACCCTTTCAGCCAGGGGCGCTACCTCGACCGCCACCGCGTTGATGCTTGCTGGAAGTACAAGTGAGTCTACACAGTCCAGGTCTGACCTGCATCACTCGTGGCAGTGGCGCTGCGCTGAATGTGGAAACCCTTTCAGCCAGGGGCGCTACCTCGACCGCCACCGCGTTGATGCTTGCTGGACGTACAAGTGAGCGTCTAGAACATATTCGTTACCTTGAAGTCGATAATAGTAGAGGGTTTGGTGCTTCCAGTGTGTACGAACCTTACAACATACGTGAGAGCGAGAGATCGGATCGGAGGGCGGCATTCTTGGCAGCAAGTGGTGTTATACCTAAGGGTCCTTGGATCTTCCCTGTTATTACGAGATGAATGAGCTGCAAACTTCTCTTATCTTTGTACTTTCATGAAAACGATGTAAAAACTACACTTACTTAGACCGCGCTTGCACACCGTCCACGGCAATGCGCAATCAGCGAACGAAAAAGCCATAGAAGTCTAAGTAGCGCCGCAAAATGGCCCCACAGAATGGGTGCGATTGACATTATGCGGGGTTGGGGGCGGGGTGTCAAAACGATGCCAGGCAGCCGTTTAGTTCGAACATGCGCATACCGGGTTTTAGGCACGTGTTTGGGTAGAAATTTGTAAGGAGCGCGCAGTCTATGGTTTTTTCATTCGCCACGTTACGTGATGCGACCTGCGAGCTGTCAAGCGACTGTGGCATTTTCCGTCTCCACCGCAGCTGGCCGTTAGTCGTCTAACGGCTCGTGGACCGTGTCGCTAAACATGTTGCCTAGTCCCTAAACACGGCCATACAATACTACTATAAGCACCAACTTACGATTGCAGACCGATCAACGTTAATTATGGCGCCGGCAGCTGTCATTCCATATAAACTTGTCAAACTTTCCATACATTCACATTTTAACGAACACCGCTTACGCTTACAAACGGTTTGGTGCAACCCTCTCTAAGAGCACCAAGTACATACCTACACATATTTTATCCCTAATCAAACGCGCGAGCGAAGCGAACGAAGTTCTATGCTTCAGCTTGGGCCGAAAATTGCGTCCAGTGTCTACAGGTCGCATTTCTCAACCGATTCTCGTGAATTTTTGTGAGCAGGTTCTTTAATTATACGTTTTTATCGAGTCACTTTGAAATTCAAAAACGCATACATTTTTTTTAAGTACACAAGTAAATCTATTTTTGCCTTTTTCTAAGGCTCTAGTACCTATAAGTTTTACCGAAACAAAACTTTACGGTCGCGTTTACTTTTTGACATTTAAACGCAAACGCGGTCGTAACGTTTTGTTTCGGTAAAACTTATACTAGCCCTTTTTTTTAATGTTACCGTGTTTTTAGTTTTAGTGTTTTGTTTTGTTAGAGCCTTTGAACACATGTTATAAGTATTCATGTACTTTTATGCTACTTACCTAATGTCTGTTGCACTCTCAGGATGCACCAAAAGAACTCTACAAAGAACGCAGAGAAAAACACCGAGCCGCCTATTCCAATATACGGCAGTGTGTTTCGGCACGGCACCTTTGAACCCAAGCCGGACGTTTCCAACCAAGAGGTCAAAGTTGAACCTAGCCAGGAAATTATCCAAACACAAGAGATCCTTCAGCCGCATTCTAGTCAGGTCGTTCCACAGTCCATTCGCACCCAGGAGATTCAACAACACAGCATGAATAACAAACCGCAACAGTATACCTTGGAAAGACTGAAGTCTAAGCTAGAAAACCGTGAAGCTCATGTCCCGAATTCGGGGGGTCAGGTCGCGCTTTCTTCTAATGAAGCAGAGAATAAATCTAAACTTAATCCAGCATTGGAATGCCAGACACAATATAGCATTAACTTTGAAGAGTCTAGTCTAAAATATGAGTTATGTAAACCTAGTCAGGACCTCCAATTTCAAACTCAGCGGTTTGCAATGGGCTTATGTAAGCAAGAATTTTGCGAAGAACCAATTGACTTGTCCATAGGGAGGCGTGTAAATTAGGATAATAAAGTTTTATTTTAAAATTATTGTATTTTTCTACTGTTTCCAAAACCTCCGTTGCAGCTTTATATTGGCGACGTAGAACACTCTTGTACTAGTTTAAAAGGCTAGAAAGAACCGGATAATAATAAAAAAAACATTTATTTCAGAGCATGGCTCCATATAATATGTTAGTGACAGACCTTACTTATAATGTACGGCCATGATAATACAGCCCAATAATCCGCGTCAAATGTACATCAATTATTGGGCCGCATCAAGATGATGAGATGATGTCATCTACTCCAAATTTCGTGAGTTCACCTTTAGTTTGAGAATGAGCGACAGACGTATTTTTTATTCTATACTATTTGCAATCACGTTCTCCGAAACGGCTGCGGAGCGTGTGCGACGGCGGAGCAGAGCTCGGTCGCCCAGGTACTACCAATACAGAAACGATTTAAACAACAATATTAATTTCGTACTCTTTATTACAGTAAATTAAATAAATACAATATGTACACCTTAAACGATATAAATATTAAACATATCAGCATTAACATGTATCGGCACACGACCTTCATAAGATATTGGCGTTTTTTTCTAAATACATGAAAAAAAATACACGGTGTTCCCGGAAATTTCCGTTAACTTCGGCATATTGCAGAGTACAATCACAGAATCAAATAAACATAAATAATACTTGAAAAAATTTTTTTTTTTACAAAATTATTGAATGTAGCATAAACAGTGGTTAAAGCTGCAAATCGTCGGGGATAGTGCAATACCGCGTAACTAGCACTGGTAAATACTGCGTATCTACACAACAGCCATAGGGCAAATCCGCGTAACTGGCACTGGTTAATACCGCGTATCTAATGTAGCCAAATTAAGATTTCCCGCCAACGAAAGTATAACGCCATAAAACTAAAGTCACTATCTTTTAGAACTCGTGATTCAATATTATCTTAAAAAGAAAAAGTATCTTTTCATCACGTTTTAAGCTTCTCCTGTAAAGTTACGTGTTTGTAGATACGCAGTATTTACAAGTGCTAGTTACGCAGTTTTGCACTATGGGTGTTGTGTAGATACGCACTATTTACCAGTGCTAGTTACGCGGTATTGCACTATCCCCGACGAAATCTGATTACATTAAAATTTTAAATATCTTGATAACAGTAAGAGTTAAGATACTACAGTCTTGGAGAAATTAACTTTATTTGATCTAAATATACCTTGCAATTAACGGAAATTGAAAAAAAACACGTAGTTTATTAAATTAGTATAATTTTCAGTGACGGATTTGCCCTCAAATCACATCAGCCTATTTCCAATCCACGGCTGGACGTAGGCCCTCAAGTCACGGGTCCACCTGGCCGGAGGTCCAACACTATGTTTGCCAAGCCGTGGCCTCCATTCGAGAACGTGTGTGTGTGTGGATTCGCCCTGAGGCACAGTAAATATTAGCCAAAAGCAGTACAAATCGAGTAATAGGATTTGGATCAGTAGTTAAGACTGTAATTTAAGCCCTATTTTTTTTATTGAAATAATCAGTTCATTTTTTTTTAATCTACACAGATATTTTAGAAAATTGTAAAATTGCAGTACTTTAAGTACATAGTAGCCATTTTTGTACTGGAGTGCCGTAGTGACCCATAACTTAAGTCTAAGTAGCTCGCCTATGGAACCATCTCCCTGTCAAAATTCGGCAATCTCCAAACAGGCTTGTCTTCAAAAAGTCCTTACAAAATTTCTTTGTTGGCAGAACTAAAAAATAATCTATCAGATTTGTTAGTTTCCTCTATATTCATATGTATGTGTATGTACGTATTAATAGGTATATATTGTTATATCATATTACTCGTATATTGTATTGTATCGTATTCTACTATTATTATTCATCGCATCCTTAGACATGTTATTGTTTTTATTTTAAATTAAGTTGCACTGCCCACATTTTATCTGCTTGGCCTGAAGGTTGACTGGTAGAGAATGCTTTATAGCATTAAGTCCGCCTTTTGTTCTATAAGATATTCTTTTGTGCAATAAAGTTTAAATAAATAAATAAATAAGTAAATTAATGTTTACGCCATTCTAGGATATAAACTCCTAGTAATTAGCAGTATAATCGCGTGTAAAACAAAATCCTTTCACTCCGGCTCACAGGTAAAAATGTGTTAAGTTTTTAATAAGTGTATGTATGTATGTATGTATGTAAGCACTTTATTGTACACAATAACAGGTTAAAGAATATACATGTCACACAATATATCAAAGTACAAAGGCGAACTTATCCCTATAAGGGATCTCTTCCAGCTAACCTTTGAGCAATTGAGAGGAAGGTAGGTAGACCGAGATAGGCAAACTTATACCGTGTACAAAAACACAGAGAAAATGAAAACAAAACCTAATAGGTATTAATTCTAGACAAATAAAAACATGCCAATACATATATAAATATACAGTATAAAATATAATACACACTATATATATCGCAAATATACAATAAATAAATAAATACTATATTCAACCAATTCACAAGTCATTGGAAAGCCACAACTTCTTCAAATTCATCTTAAGTGACGCAACAGACCGCGACTGTCTCAGCGACAAAGGCAACTCATTCCACAACTTAACAGCGTGCGCGGTAAAAGATCTGGAGTATGTTCGCGTCTTTCTAGACGGTACAGCAAGAGTAAGGTTAGCACCCGACCGCAAGCGGTGGCCACTGCCGTCTGCCATATAGTTAAACCGCTCAGAAAGATAAGGAGGGGAAGTAGGGCTGAACAGTGTGTTGAAAAGTAATGACAGGATATGCACGTCCCTGCGCCGGCGAATCGGTAACCATCGAAGCTTAGAGCGGAATTCAGAGATATGATCATACTTGCGTAGACCAAAAATATATCTGATACATACATTTTGCAGGCGCTCCAGCCTATCAAGCAGCTCCTCGTTGAGGTCCAGAAACGCAATATCACCATAGTCCAGAAGAGGAAGCAAAAGAGATTGAGTAAGGGTCAACTTGGTACGAAGTGTCTGTGATACAAGCTTTTATTGCCGACTGTACTTTTCTGTATACCGTCATCAACTACTTATTGAGACGATTCTAACGAGCCCAAACTCAACGGGGTTACATCGGTTTAAGTACTGCATTCCCATGGCCAGTCTCCAGCTTGATGGTACAATAATATGGAATTGTCATCCAAACTGTACCTTTACCCAAAACATCAGCTCAATCGGTTGAAGATATGTGCTTCAAAATTCAGTTTCAACTTTCCACGCGGACAAACATACATTGCAAGTTAACTAAAAGCTTGTAATAAAAATAGACATCTATGTCTATTCGAGTACGCATTGACCGGTAAGTGTTACGCGGAACAAAAGATTGCTAATTAGCAGAGATAGTTTTCAGTTTTTGCATAACATGGACATTCCTTGTCATTCAATGCTAAATGCCCCATGCGTAATTATTAACTAATGAAATGATTTTATTTAGGCTGCCTTTCTGCTACGAGCTTTACGTCGCCATCAAAACAAATGAATTTTATAAGAATCAACGGAATATGATTAATCTATTTTGCACAGCATTCCGCTTAAGTGGGAAAACAGTTTCAACTAGTATTAAAGCAAACTTCCTTAGATAATAGTAATTCATTTTCATTTTATGTTTGATCATTTCAATTTTGTCTTCTTTTAATATTTCTTTATGGATACACTTATCCAGATTAATATCTACAAGACACAACTACATGACATTAATGACGTAAAAATTGCTCACCCCCGCCGACCTCTGATTAGACTCTCTCTAATTAGATAACAGACGTTTATATTTCCCAAACTACCTATATCTCAGCAGTCTCTTTAGAACTTTTTGAATACCAGTACTACACGACACAGTCAGTGTTAAGTTTATTGTAGCGACGCGCGTGTGTGAGTGCATCACATCGAACGTTATATGGATTTGTTTTACTGCTTTAAGGGGGTGCATTGTAAATTATCCCGTGCTTTGAAACGGCGTACTGACTAGATTAAGAAACAATAAGGTCTGATTTTCAGATATACAACTCTTGACTATATGATTGTTTATCTGATTTAATCGATACATGATTGCCTAGTTTCCTCGATAGAAAAAAAATCCAAAGTTGCGTCTTTATTTTCCTTTTTTCTACTCAGCCTACTCAAACAATACATTATTTTTCAACACAATTGCTCGTAACGTACCTCTTATTGTGTCGCTTTTAGGCTCATAATCCTGGATATTAAACACGCGTGTTTAATAACATTACGATACTTGTGTGTTATGGTTATATCCCGATTAAGTCACGTTGCCACCTTGCAGCAAGATGTATGCATGCACACGGTGCATTCTTAAACTAACCGGGTTGTACAGAATGTACAGCTTTTTTTTTAATTCTCGGCAAATGTTTTCTTACTCGACTAAACAAATTAAATCCTCTTTGTTAGTTAATTGACTATTTCTTTTTGGATATGATATAGAAACGGTTCATTTAGTAAAACTATTCACTTTTGATAACATTTTACATAAATTAATAAAGATAACATTTTAAAACGAAATTATTTATTTTATTTTGAATTGGCTGTTTAGAGATTTCATCTAATGCGCGCGCACTGCGCAAACTTCACAAAAAAAATTGATGCGCGCCATTATAGGTTATTTCACAGATATTTGTAAACATTGTTAATGCGTGTTTGGTTATTAACAAAAATGTTGATTCGTGGTGACTAGAAAAGTGATAAAAAGAATGGACGTCACTAGAAATTCTTGACGATGTATTCAACATGTGAGTAAAAACCTGTTGACATCAATAAGTAAGGAAAATAACTTGGCAGGCCTATCAAATTTTCATCTTATGAAATAGATTTTTCCTCGCAAAATGTGTTGAAAAACGTCGTATGAAACGCGTGAGCTTTGATAATTACATCCTCGGCTCTCTTATCACGCTCACCTGCGGCTCGCGTGATAATTCCGCCTCTGATGTAATTATCAACATACCTCACTTGTATCACAATGTACTATTACGACACAATCAAGTTAATATTATAATATTTTATCTCATCTAAAATCTCAGTTAATGAAATATAAATAAAACTTCACTAAGTTAGGGTATTGACCGAAATTTGTCCAAAAAAGCCATTCCCGAAGAGAGTTGCATCTCTTTTTCTCGTGCGCGGAAGGCATAAGCGTGTCTCTGTCAAGGGGGCGTGGTCGACTCGAATCAAGGCATCCCCTTAAGCTATAGCTATATATTTACTGTGGCTAAGGTCCAGTAGGCCCGGTATCAGGGTTGGGTATGTTGTAAATCGTAGCAAAGCACTTAAGTATCTGAATAACGGAGCCGAGTACAGCTGCCAGTATTTAGGTACAGGCAGCTTCATAAACATGTACACACTTTTCGACCTTATCCCTAAGCAATTACCACCTAGAATGTATACATGCTTATGTTACCGACTGTACTTAGGCAATGTAGCCACCCAAAGTGCAAATCCATCACCGGTTACATCTAAATAAATATTATCGACTTTAGTAAAAAAACTACACACTTTTTATTACTTTAACCCTTTATACGGCCGCAGTTATACAGATATGCTACGTGAAAGTTAAATACACTACCATGTTTGTAATGCACTGGGGAACACATCTACGGCAAAAAAAAACCGAAATCAGTTAAGATAATTTACTTTAAAAACAAAGTTTTAACCGACTTCAATTTAGTACTCCGCCAAGCCACGAGAACATTTCCACATTTATTTTCCAATTACCACATAAACTGATTTCCGAGAGCAAATGCGTTGATTATTAGAGAAAAAAACCCAATCGCTGTATGTGGCCCGATAATATTTGAGGACTTCCGTCGATTCCACAAGGATCACCTTTGGCACTTCATTAGTTGCTATTTCAACGGAATCTTATCAGAATCTGTGATATACTTTTGTACTTATATGTACATAATTGAGGAATTCCATAAGTCATCTGTGGTCTTCATCATCAATTCCACTCCACCAAATTTATGATTTCCGGGTGTAAATACACGAGTTATAATAGAAAATACCAAAATCACTACACGCGTGCCTAATATAATTGAGGAGTTCCCTCAATTCCTCATGGATCCCATCATCCAATTGAATTTTTGAAAAAAATGGGACCCACCTGGAAGCATATACTTACAAATAAAATAAAAAAATTACGAATCGGCTCATCAATGACGGAGTTCTGAGGTAACAAACATTAAAAAAAACAACCGAATTGAGAACCTCCTCCTTTTTTTTGAAGTCGGTTAAAAAACATGTGGTCATTATATGCACTCAGCCCGTTAGTGCACTCGAGTTTTCAGATGATCTGTTTCCAATACACCTACTCATTGACATTGACAACAAACATAAGATGCTCCTTACAGACTGGTGTTTGACTACATAATGTAAATCGTAAATCAAATATTATTGTGTATCTAGTAGAGGGTAGGATTATTATACGAATATCACTGAAAAAATTATAACCTGTGGCCCGTTTCACGATACAATTTACAAGCGGAAGTCTCTTTCTATCAAGGAGTTAGAAAGAGACTTCCGCTTGTAAATTGTGTTCCGTCAGGTCTCATCTCAATTGATAATAAATTAAACTTGGTTCTCATTAGACATAGCTTATATTTTACAATTTCCAGATACAGCGACTTGTGTATTTTTAATAGTATAATGGAAACAGTGACAAATGCTTGCTTCAGTGCACTAATTGACCACATACTTTAGATTATTTAATTACACTAAAATTAAATAAGGACCGAAAAAGTATAAATGAGAAAAGAAAGCCTGATATATTTACTATATTACCTATTACTACTATATTTACCATTATAGTTAAATAAAAAAGAGGATGTTCTTCTCCATAAATGCTTATTAACTAAGTGGTTTCCAAATCGTCTCTGCCTTAAGCCTGGTTTCCACTTTGATTAGTGCGAGTGCAGGTGATTAGTGACTAGGTATGGACAGCGACTGATTAGTGCAAGTGATTAGTTGGCTGTGTAGTAAAGTGAATAGAAGCGTGTTCTATTTTTTTGCGAGTGGACTGCGAGTAGCCACGTCCCGCGCGTCTTCCCTTCCCCCTCACTCGCAGCGTGCCTGCCACTAAACACTCGCAGTGAATTGGACACTACTCGCACTACACACCTGCACTCGCACTAATCACCTGCACTCGCACTAACCAAAGTGGAAACCAGGCTTTAGGGTTAACACTTCTACCGCCAGGAACCCGCTAGCGGGCGCCTACGCCATAGTCGCATTCCGCTACATACGAGAAAAACCACGGGATCGGCTACGGGCGCATTCACAGTATGAAACTTCTGTTATTCAAAAAAATCTGTTCAATAACCATGACCAATTAAATTCTTACGAAGGCATATTTTCAGTACGGTAATGCCTAATAGTTGACACCTATTGTTAACCCCTGACGCACAAAGAGGTGTTTAGTTTGACGTGTCTGTCAGTACTATCGTAGCTCCTAAACGAATGGAGCGAATTTAATGCGGTTTTTTTTGACCGAAACCCGACGTGATCGAGGTGTTTCAACAAAATCGGAAAATAACGTACTCTGCGAATGTGGCACCGTTCAGACGACTCAGCACATGACGCAGTGCTCCCTGTGTCCGGCTTCGTGCACTGAGGAAGACCTCAGGAAAGCTACACCCCGAGCGATAGAGGTGGCAAAATATTGGCAAAACAAAATTTAGTTTGTTTTTTTTTTGATCCCTTCACACGAGAAAGAAGAAGAACAAAATCGGTTCAGCCGGTGAACTTTGAAATGAAAATGTCGGGGGTTATTAAACCTTTACAAGTTGTTAATTATTTTGAAAGTGTCATGTATAAGGGGACACATTTATATCGGACATAAAGCACACGTCCGTAAGGGATGAATGCGTATGTCCGACTGAAGACACGAGTTATGATTGGCGAAATATTTTGAAAGCAATGTTAACCTAAAAAGCTCGTATGTTTCTACTACTACAATAAATAAATTAAGCATTAATTGGCACTTGATCATAATTAAGGTGCTATTCCACCGGAGACACGTTTCATTAAAGTTGCGTTCACACGATAAAACAAATGACTATTGCTCATAGCATGTAATCTCGCTTCGTCTCCGGTGAAAATCACAATTTACAGCCGTTCCAGAGGCAGGGTTCATACAGGCACACTAGGTACCTAGGTGCGCGGGGTTCCAAAGGGGCGCG
The DNA here is from genome assembly GCA_947049275.1 of Epinotia bilunana. Taxonomy (NCBI): domain Eukaryota; kingdom Metazoa; phylum Arthropoda; class Insecta; order Lepidoptera; family Tortricidae; genus Epinotia; species Epinotia bilunana. Next base: position 5,732,620 of record OX346272.1, read on the forward strand.
TGATTTTTTTTTTGTTATAAGGTTTAATCTTTGACCGTTAGAGGGGCGCCGGTGAGGTGCTTGCCTAGGGCGCTTTCGACATTTAATCCGGCTTTAAGCCGTTTCATGTTAAATTTAAGGTTGATAATCGGTAGCTATCTATCTGGTGTATTGGAAAATTAAAGATAGTACTAAATGTAGGGAACAACCGTCAATCTAATAATTTCTTAACTCTCACAGAGTGACTAGTGTAGTTAATTTTTGGACATTGACGTCATTAATCAAAAATATCTCATCATATTAAATAATGTTGATGAAATAATAATTTTTTGACCTATAGTTTGCACTGACGTCCATTAATTTTATTGTAAGTACCTATTTCTTCTGACTAGTATAGATAGTAACTATTATTAGGAAGAATATAAATAATTAAAAACACTAGCATGATTGATTTAGGTACATAAAAAAGAAAAGGTTAAAACAGGTTAAAAATTGATTTGAACTTCCATTAAATGAAGATAATAATTTCCAATTATAAATTGTATCATTTCATGCCAATTATACACATTTAAACATTTTTTACACATCCAAGGCACCTATGTATTATAAGCACAAGTACATATTATTGCCTTCACACATTTTAAATTGACACAATGACAGAAAAAAGAAAAGTACATTAGACGCATAGGGCAAGGGCAAGACAACGTAAGATCACCGGCATTTGTTTATCCCCCGGCCAGGAAGTAAGAACTTTCTGGCTTAGGGGGCGGCAATAGCAGATTACGGCACATGGTGACGTACGTAAAAAAAACATGAAGAGACAGAAAAACAATTAATTACAACATAAATACGACAACCATTCTACATGAAAATTAACCGACATGCATTCGAAATATATAGCCTTAAAATTCTTATTTTTTTTAAATACAAAATATTTTTTCTCAAACATGCTCGGAAATGTATGCGTTAATATGACGAAATGAAGACATGAAGTTTCTTGTTTAAGGCTCCCTACATTTCTTGTTGGCCTTGCGCCAAGAAGAAATGTATGAAAACCCTAAGTAAAATCATTATTGTCCGCTACTCTAAATTTTTAAAATTTGCTTACTAATATTAAACTGACAAAGGAAAAATTACATACTGCCAACCACCACTAGACTCTGTAAGCATACTTGCGACATAAATAAAAAAAACTATGGTAGGTACTATACTTATGTGCGGTTAAACATGGTGCACGAACGGCTTCTTCAAATGGCATGTTTAAAAAATAAAAAGTCGGCAACGGGCAAATTACACAATTGTTTTCTGATCTTTCGTCCCGATTGTAATTATTTTTATTTTAATATTTCCTCACATCGTTTGAGAAAAGCACTATACAATCCTCGGCCGGAACAGGGATTGCTGGACGAGATTGGGTTAGACGGCCGAGTCGTAGACGACCTTACTTCACGGCCTCTGCAGTAATGTACTATATAATGCATGATAAATTAAAATATATTTATATTAATTACAATTTGAGGCAGATCAGACCATCATTATAATTATTTCCCAAGTAAGGTAAACGTCCGAGTGCTCGACGCTGTACTAAGTATATGGCTCGGGCACTCTATGTCAAAGTGTCATGGCCAGGGCTCGAACAATTCATGCGGATGACGTAAAAATGACGTAACTTTGTACACAGGATGATGTTTGTATTAAACTCCCGTGTGACATATCGCACGAAGTAAAACAATAATCGTGAGCAAATCCATGAGATTTATACAGAATGACGGGACGATGTCGTGAATAAAATAAATGTTACGAAATTTGCTATCGTAAGTACGATTATTTATAATAACAGTATATATATTATTTAAAAAAAGACAATTTTATGTTATTATTTATCCTATTCATTTACTCGGCTCATTCCAAGTGACGATGTCGATTAATCAAAGATGATAAATGATAAGTAGTAATTGTTTATGAAAATACTATTTGAAATCATCCTACGAGCGGTTTGACGTCATCCGCATGAATTGTTCGAGGTATGGTCATGGCTTAAATCCGAATGAAGAAAATTCCTCTTAGTTCGAATTTCACCCATATAGCTTTGACAGAGTGCCCGTGCCATATACTAGCACAGCGTCGAGCACTCGGACGTTCACCTTACATATACTTGAGTTGGCTTCTGCTTCAAACTAGTCCATTCAAAAAGCAACTCTACCGTCCTAGGTACAAAACTCCAATTCCAATGGCAGTTCTATAAAAAGTCGGCCACAATAAAATAATCTCAACCATAACCCGGAGGGTATGCGTGAAAACATCTTGTGAAAAAGCCGCCTAAAGGCCTTGTGAAAGGCCTTGTCAGTTGTTGAAAATTCAAATGTATTCCATTTAAATATGACTCAAATTTCACTGTTCGTTTTTGCGTGCTGGGCGGCTAGAGGTCTGTACTTGACGACTTACGGGTCGCCAGGAAACTCAACTGTCCATACACACGTAGTTGGGTTTTCTTTTTTAAACGACACGCTAGAATAACATATTTTTTTAAACACAAAATGGGATCTGTTGCAAGAAATTAAATAGAACGAGTAGAAAGTTTTTCATACAAAGTCTCTGAACGCTAGTTTTTTTGCAATTATAATTTTAGCAACAGCGATTTTCGGTGAAGGAGAAACATCGTGAGGTAACCGGTCTAATACCAATAAGGTGTAGTTTTTTTGGATTGGAAGGTCAGATGGCAGTCGCTTCCGTAAAACTAGTACTCACGCCAAATCTTGGGATTAGGTCCAAAGCTGACCCTGGGCTCGTGTAGGGCACTACCGGGAAGACACTAGAAGGATATTCATTTATAGCAATAGCATTTAACTAGTTTCCGACTTAGATGGTGGATCACAGGTATCTTGTTCTGATAAAAAAACTAAGAGAAAAAATAAATTACGCGTTTTTTTTTGCATTTGTATGGAGCGTTGGCCAACTGGAGCGACCTGCTGCAAATAAAATAAAAAAACTTGTCAATCAAAATATTTTAGTATTTTTTTATCAGAACACGATACCTGTTACGCCCTTGATCGGTTCACACCACATTTTTGGTACACTCTGTATAATGCGTGTCATGTTATTCAAGTATGTCGTTTTAAAATGAGAACTAAACGTTTGTATGGAGTCGACTTAAGTCGACCTTGCTGGGAAATGATTTACGAAAAGAGGAGAAAAAAAGCGATTATAATAACTATTCCCAAATAACCTATCCTACGCGTAACATTATAGAAAATTGCATATTTCCAAATTGTGCGTTGAAATTTTTATATAAAAATTTGGACCAGCCACTTTCAATACCTCTGCTGAACTTTTATAAATAAATAATTCTTTAAGCGACTAAAACACTGACATAGAAAATGTATCATATATTATTATGGTTAATTTTAACCTAAGGTGGAACACCATTTTGAATATTATTCGAGTGAAAATGACCCTTAACGCCTAGGAAACAAGACATCATTTGAGTATGCTGGTAGACGCTTTGGACGCCAAAGATGGATTCGCCACCATTCATCCGTCAGGCCCATACGTACAGACAAGTATAAAGCTTCATGCACCGGCGTAAGGCTCAAATTAGGAAATAACAAAATTTTATGGCAAAGTGACCTCTTTTTAGCCCCCGACGCAAAAAGATTGGTGTTATAAGACTTATAAGTGTGACGTGTATATCTGTGTGTCTGTCTGTGGTATCGTAGCTCCTAAACAAATGGACCGGTGTAAAGTTGATTTTCCACCGGAGGGGCGAGACGAGACGAGGCGATGCGAGAATTGAAATCCGTATGGCACTTACTATTTCCACCGAGCGCGCGCGAGGGGAGAATTGAAAATTTGCCATACGAATTTCAATTCTCGTCTCGCCCCTCCGGTGGAAAATCAGCTTTAATGGGTTTTTTCTCTGACGTGATCGATTTGGTTCTTAGATAAGGTTCAGCCGGTTTTGAGATATTAAACTTTGTTATAGAAATGTCGGGGGTATTTCAACTTTTCTAAGTTGTTACACTTTGACGGTGGTAAACAAGCATATGGTCTGTGTGTAAGTACGCTCAGCCTATGGACGCTTGCGACCCCAGAAGGATCACAAGCGCGTTACCCGCCCTATATCAATTTGAGGATTCGTTGTGTTAACAGCTAGGGACAGGTGCACTCCACTCTCATCACACACCTCTCATATTGTCTGTAATACCTTCCTATAAAATGGGCTTGACTGCGCGGGACCACTGTTTCGTTTTCGGCGAACGGATGTGTACCTTATTACCTACGTGGTAAGTCACATTATAAAGGCGGCGGCTCGCGGAGGCCGTCGCTGTGCCGCGTCTTGCCGGCCATCTCGAGAATCGCCTTGGCTTCTGGGTTCACGTCTAGGACGCTCACGTCTCGTTCGCCCTGGAAAAGAACGATGTAAATCATTCGCAATAGTACATTAGTACAGAGGCCGGGAAGTAAGGGGTTGCCGTCCGAGTACATATAGACGGCCGAGCGCAGCGCGGTCGGATAGTTATGAGGCTGGCAACCCCTTTTCACGCCGAGGTATGTATAGTGCTTTTCTCAAACTTGCAATGAGATAAATAAAAAAATACTCCAAGAAATCAAACTTTAATGTTCATGGCTGAACGCCGTGATGCTGTGCCACAAATTGTGGAATGGAAATTAAAAAGACTACCTTGCCGGCCTAGGCCTCCAATATTGTATGAAATGCCATTACGGATCTCTCGTCTCGCTGCGCCCGAAACTTGACACTTCAAAGCCCATTATGAAGAACACAACGTCCATATTTCATTGCATGTCTGAGAAAACTATTCTACACATACATGTGTACGTGCCTTTACTACATATATATCATGTCCAGACGTAGGATTCCAGAGGGCCTACCGTGAAACGAAAACGAACTTCGTTCGTGAATCTCCCTCTCTGTCGCACTTGCTAGTTCGAGCGACAAAAGCTCCCTTACATACGAAGTTCATTTTCGTTTCGCGGTAGCCCCTCTGAGGGCATAATTTTATGACATGTAGGGAGTTCCTATATCGATAAACTCAATTATCGATGCTTTTTTCATATACTAGTGAGAACTCCAGGTTTTGTTTGTAAAATTATGATTTTATTAAAAGTGTAATAACCAAACAAAATAATACTAATACTCTTCTTCTCTTTAGGGTTCCGTAGTCAACAAGGAAGAAACAGGCAACAACGGAACCCTACACTGCGCCTGGACCGACACGCACTTGGCCGGTTTTTTATATAACGATTTTTGAAAGTTTGAAGTCATAATGGTCCCATCTACTATTATTAAAATAAACGATCAGTATTTGTTCAAAATTTTCGGGCGTTAAACGTTTCCGTCTTGGCTGATAAATCCATTTCAGGTGGCTAAATGACTTTTCAATTTCTGTGGAGGTAAAAAAAAAATTTTGTTGGGCATAACAAAATTGGGTGAAGTTATCTACTGTACTTCGTCTATTCTAACAAAACCTGGAATGCTCACTAGTATATATGAAAAAAAACATCGATAATTGAGTTTATCGATATAGGAACTCCCTACCTGTCATAAAATTATGCCCTCTGGAATCCTACGTCTGATCATGTCTAAGTAACTATTTCAGATTGCTTGGATCCTGGTACTATTTTTAACGAGAATACAAGTATATACCGTAATTTTCAAAGGATAATCTATCTATCTAAATGATTATGTTGTACTGATAGCCTTAAGTATTCACATGTTACAGAAAATCGAGCATTGGCCGTTTTTAAATTTGTCGAAGTGAACAATGAACAGAGGCAAGCATAGAGTCGAACATCGCTTAGAACATGTTCACGATCATTCTAATACGGGTGTAGACTCGAAAATTATTATTACTCCAAAAGAATGAAGGCAAAAACATATGCCTAGTGACGATAATCCCATTCAGATATCTCAAAGAATAACGAAGCTACAACAGTTTTAATATTGCTTGTTAGAGAGAGAACGCAAACAGTGTGTGATGTCACGTTACGGGACGCTGATGGGGGCCCGCGTCCAACACGACGGGGCGCGGCACGTTGCCGTCCATTAGTGTGACGTCACAATCTTCCAGCGTCATCGTTTCATATGAAGTTGCGTTTTGGGAAAAAGGGACAGAACATACCCCTTCTTAAAACTTTGGACACTTAAAAAACTTCGTGATTATTTAGGTTATTATTTACCTTTTGCATTGATTTTTTCTCCATTTGACTACATTTTTAATCCTTTTTTGAGAAAATATGACATTATTATTATTTTATTTAGTGTCTACACCCCTGTGGAGGTGTGGGCGGAGAGAGACGATGGCGGAATAAACAAGGAAAACAACAACAAAATTGCTCGGCTTGTTTCGCTAGAATGCTCACTAGAACGCTAGTTTCTAGGGTTCCGTACCCAAAGGGTAAAACGTGGCCCTATTACTAAGACTCCGCTGTCCGTCCGTCTGTCTGTCTGTCCGCCTGTCACCGGGCTGTATCCCATGAACCGTGATAGTTAGACAGATGTATTTCTGTTGCCGCTATAACAACAAATACTAAAAAACAGAATAAAATAAATATTTAAGGGGGGCTCCCATATAATAAACGTGTTTTTTGCAGTTTTTATAGATAATGGTACGGAACCCTACGTGCGCGAGTCCGACTCACACTTGGCCGGTTTCTTCTCACTGTCCAATCCTCCTTTCAAAAAATATATAATTGCTCGTTTACGTTCAAAGCCATTCGACTTTGGAAATCTGAATCCGTCGCTACTTTCAAAGCACAACTAAAGAAGCACTATCTCAAATCAAAAGTCCTTATTTCAGGCAATAAACCCATATCACATACACAATGAAAATGACAATAAAATAAAATAATGTAATAAAATAGAATACAAATTCTTAACTAAAATTAGGTACTCAGAAGTAGTTAGTCATATTATATATATACATACAGCGGGTTCATACGTTTATTTCCTATTTTGTAAGCGGTGCACGCTCACCCAGTACTTCATGATGGAACAGTCCGGACGCTCAGACAAGGTACGGAGGATCTCGTTATCTGAAGATGTAATACGATCCCGGAACGACGCTATTCGTGTTCTAATGATTGCATAGAAGTCGGGGACTCTGGCCTCCGCAAACATGCTCGACGCACTGCAATAACGAGGCAGCTTCATAAGAATACGAAATGCATTATTGTATTGTACTCTTATGGTGCTCATAGCACGCTTGGTGCAGTTCACCCACAGCTGGCATGTGTAGAAACATTGACAATCTGTCTCTGCCATGATTCTTTATTAAATTATTTTCCGTTAACACTAAATATATCTATAAGTATTTATGTAGGAATTGTTGTATGTTTATTATTGATGTAATTCTGTATGTTGTAAGTTAGTTTACTTCCAATTTTCCAACCTACCTACTCGTACTTGTAATTTTTTGTTGCAATTTCTCCGCTACCTGAAGGTTGTGCGGAAGAGATCGCTCTTTAGCGATAAGACCGCCTGTTGTTAACCTCTATTTTTAAGTTTTATGTCTATTTGATTCATGTTTTGAGGTGTGTAATAAATATTTGTATTGTATTGTAGAACGCTCGATAGAATGCTCTCTAAAACGCTCCTGTATTTTGTGAGCTTTTATCTGTAACACTAACATTTGCCAGAATGCTCTTTACAAGTGAATGCTTAAGGCTAAGTTCAGATGACCGCGCGGCGACGCGCGCTCCCGCGCGATTCAGCTGTTCACATGGCGGCGGCTTGCGCGCGGCAGTCTAGCGTGAACATTCAGTGAGAATGGACGTGGAGGAGGCTATTGGCTTGTGGGTTTTATACCGCAAACTACGACGTCGTCATTGAAAGCAAAGACGATACTGGGTGCATCCTATTTTAAGTCACAGACTTTCTTTAAGCCTGTTTTTGACTTTCTATCCCACACTAAGACTACATGAAGATCGATTTTTCAACTACTTTAGGATGTCGATTGCATCTAAATCCAAATCGCATCTCTTCTTTCAATTTCGTCAATTAGTAAATCAGTAGATATCCCGTCCTCCATTTTCGTCGCTCCGTGCGTCCGTCCGCCTCAAACCGCGCGAGTCAACTGAACAGGTCGATACAGGAATGCAGACCTCAAACCGCGCGTCACCGCGCGGCGTCGCGCGGTTCAAGATCTTGCGCGCGGTGCATGGCGTTGCGCGCGAGCACGCGCGGTGACGCGCGTTCATGTACACAACAACATTGATTTGTTACAATCTCAAACCGCGCGCCGAGCCAATCGCGCGTTGTCGCGCGTTCATCTGAACTTAGCCTAAGCCTAACAGCCCCTGGGCGTGTTGCACCAACTCACGATCACAAACCGATCAACGTTAAATATGGCGCCGGCAGCTGTCATTCCATAAGAAGCCTGTCAAACTTTCCATACGTTCAGATTTTAACGAACACCGCTAACGCCAGACGGTTTGGTGCAACCCACAAATGACTGCTTATTTAAATACGAACAGTGCAATATACATAAAAGGTAAATGGAACAAAGGCTCAGTGTAAATACTAGGACAACATGAGATGCAGCAGCAGATGACAAATAACGTGTATAAGAGCGAGCAATCAGCTGTTACTTCTATTCCAAGTACCAGGGCCCCAGAGCTTCAGCTCTGGGGCCCTTTTGAACTGATCGCTTCAGCGATCAGTTCAAAAAGTCCTGGGCGACGGAAGGCTTGCCGATGAGTTGTAGGAACTTCTGATCTTCCCTGTGCGAGTCGAGCGTGGTGTGATGGGAGGTGCTTTCCTCCTGGATAGGACGAGGGAATGGTTTTAGGGGTTAGGGGAAGGTTCTGTGCCGCTTTCCATACAAACGTTTCTCGCTACATTGCTTAACTATCTGCCAGTCCGCCGCCGGGTAATACATAGCCGAGGATAACATATGGCCCATGTCCGTCTTAAAAAGCCATTCTATACACGGTGTTCCCGGGAATTTCCGTTAACTTCGGCATATTGCAGAGTACATTCACAGAAACAAATAAGCATAACTATTACTTGAATTTTTTTTTTAAATAATTGAATGTGATTAGAATTATTATTATTATTATTATTATTATTATGTATGTCTTTCCCGCTCACGGGACAATGACGTCCCGGACCTTTGGGAGGCGTGCGTGGAGCTAGGTACCTACAAAATACCAACTGAGCCAACACGTAGAGGCCCTTTTGACAATTTAATAAAATGCAAGGAGTACACCGAGCGGATGCTGTCTCTGCCCGTGTCATGGGACGCACACAGGGACAGCACCCGCTGAGGAGTATAGGGCCTATTGATGGTTGATGGAATCTAAATGAAACGGGTTATTGGGTGAAAATGATGGACTAGTGGCTGGGCTATTGGGTGAAACATCGGACGCCTGCCTAATAAAACTGTATTATTATTATTATTATGTATGTCTTTCCCGCTCACGGGACAATGACGTCCCGGACCTTTGGGAGGCGTGCGTGGAGCTAGGTACCTACAAAGTACCAACTGAGCCAACACGTAGAGGCCCTTTTGACAATTTAATAAAATGCAAGGAGTACACCGAGCGGATGCTGTCCCTGCCCGTGTCATGGGACGCACACAGAGACAGCACCCGCCGAGGAGTATAGGGCCTATTGATGGTTGATGGAATCTAAATGAAACGGGTTATTGGGTGAAAATGATGGACTAGTGGCTGGGCTATTGGGTGAAACATCGGACGCCTGCCTAATAAAACTGTCTCACTTTTTATCTCTGGCAGACGGTGACTCGCCAACTGCTAGATGGGCCCCTATTAATAGCGACATTAAAAAATGGCCTAAGGGCAACACCGGTCAGAAAGCTGGGGGGAAGAGAGGTGGCACTGGACTTTAAACATATAGCCAACTCGCCACTTAGGTGTCCACATCAACCCTCGAGCAACAGCTCTTGCGACTCCACTCTGAACGGCCAGTAAAAGCAAGCCAGAGGCAGGGGGCCTGTCCAACCATCCACCCGATCGGCTCAACCAGACCATTTATTATTATTATTATTATTATTATTAGAATTAAAGCAGCAAATCTGATTAAATTAAAATATTGAACATCTTGAAATTTTTTGCCCTCCAAGCCATCTTTTCAGATTTCGGAATAGGTAATAATCGCACGGAGCTAGGTCCGCGAATACGGAGCAAGCGGAACCAGCTCGAAGCCCAACTCGTGGATTTTGGCCATTGCAATAGCTGACGTGTGCACTGGGGCATTGTCTTGATGAAAGAGGACTTTCTTGGGGGACAATTTTGGTCGTTTTTCCAACAATTCGGCATAAAAACGGTCCAATAACTCTGCGTAATAACGGCCAGTGATAGTCTTTCCCTTTTCCAAGTAATCAATCATAATGTTTCCATGTAAGAGTTAAGATACTCTGTTTTGGAGAAATTAACTTTATTTGATCTAACCTATGCCCCCTTGCAATTAACGGAAATTGACAAAAACACGTAGTATACTGGTTGCTAAACTAATAATACGTAAATATGTAATATATGTTCGCATAATTGGTAGTCTATAAGAATTATAATACTCTAAAATAAAGTACTATTCAAGAATGTAGTCCGAAAGACGTTTGTATGAAAAGTGCATCGTGAGGAATAGCCTGAAGTATAGGAATATTATAGGTTTAATTGTTTGGAGGTAATAATGGGAGAGGCCTTGTCACCGACCGCTCACACCTCGATGCTTCATAGTTGGCTGCCTTCCTTAGGCACTCCTACTCACAATCACAAGTACCAGGGATTCAGAATCTAGCAGGATACTCGCCGATTCCTTCTCATTGTGCATCTTATCCGTTAGTCCTCTGCTTTTCAATATCAACAAGTACCAGGGCGTTATAACCTAGCAGGAGACTTGATCTTTTCCTTGACGCGGTCGACGGTCGCGGTCCTTCGAATGTAGAAGTTACCAGTCAAACTATACTATTACCAAACGCTTGCGGATGCCAGATTGCTTTTCAGTGTGCATTGTCACCCACGGCTACGCCCTTAAACGCGTTCAGTGCCCAAGATTTCGTAGCGCTACGCTCGTAGCCAACATGGGGAATTCGCGGATCCATGGCACTGGAAAGTGCTAAGTGCTGCCTCTGTATATAGTCACAATGTACCAGGAGGTTATGAGTTGGAAGACTCACAATTTCCTTATCGCTGAGCGGCTTGTCGCCAACCGCCCACACCTCGATGCTTCGTATACGGAAGTCGGCGTCCCTGCTCAGCCGCTTGTAGCCGCGGTAGGTGGTGCAGGACTCGGCGGACGAGCCGTCGCCGAACGGGTCCGCGTTGATCCATATGGCGCCGAAGTTGAACTGGCCGCCCATCAACTGTTGAAACAAGTACAACTTAGAAAAGTTGAAAAACCGCCGACATTTTCATTTCAAAGTCCAATATCTCAAAAACGGCTGAACAGATTTTTATGAAACATGGCTAAGAGTACTCGGAATAAAATTATCTATGACACAAAAAAAACAGGCCAAGTGCGTGTCGGGCCACGCGCAGTGTAGGGTTCCGTTGTTGCCTGTCTGTCTTAGTTACATCGACGTGCGGTGCGGTTGCGTCGGCCGAATTTGTACGAAAATTGGCCTTTTCAATTACACATTAAGTTGGTCGACTATTACTCGGTAACTACTTATGCCTACTTGTTCGTGATAGTTTTCCTTTTAAATTCATTATATGTACTACTACCACGATTTTTTTCATATTCCCAGTAGTAGCCATTTAGCCGGCAGGGGTGGACGGGGACGACGACACATGACTCGAACTAAAATTAGGGCTTTAAAGCCCAATATCTCGCAAACGAATTACTGATTTGAAAAATGGTTTTAGAAAACCCATAATATTTTTGAACGAGCTATCCAACGATACCCCACACCATGGGTTTGACGAGAAAAAAAAATTACATCCCCGCTTTAGGTGTAGGGGAGGTACCCTAAAAAAAATCTTTTTTCAAATTGTATAGTACTGTTTTGTCAGCGTAAGTGATTATTATATCCATGCCGAATCACAGTTTTCTAGTAGTAATAGTTACTGAGCTAAGCCGAAGACGGACAGACATGGCGAAACTATAAGGGTTCCTCGTTGACTACGGAACCCTAAAAACTAAACGAAAATCGGTTCATCCGTTTGGGAGCTACGATGCCACAGTCAGATACACAGACAGACGCGTTATAAGTTTAATGTCTCTTTGCGTCGGGGGTTAAAAATTGGTCATAAAGTAAATAAAGACACCAAATGTTTTGCTATATTTTTTTTTATCACATCTGTGGCAAATAATCATACGGGCTGCTTGGAAAGCTCTGTAGCCCATTAGAAGTCTGAAATTATGCACAATAGCTCCTGTTTCTCAACTGATTTCAGGAGCTGGTGTCAAATGGTACCCGACCCGGTGAGGGGAACCCTTAACCTCGGATCATATTAACATCGCCGACCCTTTATTAGTTTGAAGGTTCCTTGAGTTGACAGCAAGATATATATGCAAGTCCAAAACTCTCAACACAGCGCTCACCAGCAAGAACACAAAAACCACATTAATGAAAAAAAAAACTAGTGTTATTACGGCTGCGGTTTTCTGTGTCATCCCCTAGATGATATTTCAGCATTTATTTACGTGACGTAACATTGAATAGGTCATAAATTTAGACGATTATTTGACTTGGTAAAGTCCGATTTATAAAGATGTTAGACTAAATGTCCTTATAAAATCTTAGTATATTTCGACGACCGGCTTAGCCGAGTTGGTAGTGACCCTGCCTACGAACCAAGAAGTCCCGGGTTTGAATCCCGGTAAGGGCATTTATTTGTGTGATGAGCACGAATATTTGTTCCTGAGTCATGGATGTTTTCTATGTATTTAAGTATTTAATTATCTATTTCAATTCAATTCAATTTATTTGACACATACAACTTAAAGCTAGGCAATGCACAGGGCCCCGTTAGGGCATAGCAAACGTTACAGTTAATTATTACAATACAACAAATATTTAAAATATAGAATGTTAAAATTTATTTGACTAGTAAAAAAGTTAAAGTATAATAAATATAATAAAATAACAATCACTTTCTAAAATATTAAAATAATTCGTAAAAATAATTTGTAAAAATAATTTGTAAAATAATTTGTAAAAATAATTTGTAATAAATAACAGTTTAAAAATTAAAAATGTATAAAATGATAAAATTTTAGTCCAAGTAAAATTAATCAGTATGTTTATCGTCGTCTAGTACGCCATATTACAAGCTTTGCTTAGTTTGGGACTAGGCCGATTTGTGTAAGATTGTCCCGTAATAATTATTTATTTATTTAGTGACTCAGTAATTTTTTGACATTATTTACCGACATAAGGTCTGAAAAAAAAATCGGGGTAAAAAGGTTAACTTACCAGCCCGTTAGGCAGAGTCTTCGTGTGATGATTCAGATACTGATAATGTTTGTTGAACCCCGAGGAGCTGTATATCCTCATCTTCGGTGCCAGGGTGAAGAGGAAGGATTCCTCGCGCCCGACGAAGTTGGGTCCGATCTCCCAGGACTCGGTCGCGAAGCCACCGAATATGTGGCCGTGGGTGTCTTCGATTATGATGATTGAGGGGCCTTGGTCGCAGATGCGGCCTGTGAAAGAAACAAATCGACTTGTACCAGTCAGCTTCGTAGTTGTTATTATACACGGTGTGCCCGGGAATTTCCGTTAACTTCGGCATATTCAATTCAATATATATTTCAGGTTTTTGGACCCATATGTGTTAGTTAGTTACAGAACATATTGCAGAGTACATTAACAGAAACAAATTAGCATAATAATTTCTTGAAATTTTATTTTTATCTTTTTTTATACAAAATAATTTAATGTAGCATTAGGGCATTTTCAATAAAACGTGTACCCAATTAGCGTGAGTTGTTAAATAAAAATTAACTGTTTTGTGACGACAATTAAGCATTCAGTTTGTAAAAATATTCACTTTTCTGTTTAATTTATAAATGATATGCATATACACGTTAATTAAATCTGATAAAAGTTCATTTTTATATCATTTGTATGCTTAATTGTCGTCACAAAACAGACACTGAGTTTATTTTTATTTAACAATAACTCACGCTAATTGGGTACACGTTTTATTGAAAATGCCCATTAACAGTTATTGTCTTATTGTACAAGGGTTCAAGACCAAAAAGTCCAAGAAGACCCATGAAATAAAAAAATGTACTTCCGAGTCGGTTCGTGCCTAATATCGAACGAACTCACTTGGTAAACCTTCATGTAGTGTAGAGAAACCTTACACAATCTAAAAAGCTGTTATGACGTCACAATTAAGAGCAGTTAAATTAAAATATCGAATCACTTGATAACAGTAAGAGTTAAGATACTACTGTCTTGGAGAAATTAACTTTATTTGATCTAACCTATGCCCCCTTGCAATTAACGGAATTGTCAAAAACACGTAGTAGTACCATGTGACTTGAGAGAGACCACATTTATTTACACAATAATTTTTTTCAAAAAATTGCTTCTCTTATTAAATATTATGGCACGCCCATTTGTTTGTTGCACATAAATTGATTACATTACATTAATTGATTATGGTATTGTATAGTTAAAAAATAAAGTGATACATTTGAGAGAGAGTTCGCATTGTAGGTGAAAATATCCGGACTACTCATTCAGTTTCAAAACTCTTCACCAGTCTAAAGAATGGACCTTCGAGGTGGCAGTTCATCCTAGGAGTAGGTTCATGCGGCCAGCTAGTTTAATATAAATTAAAATTGAGAAAATATCGCTACATTATAGTTTTACTGAGAACCTACTTCTTCGCCATTTTGAAAGTAAAGACGCACTATAAATACCTACCAACTGATACCATGCTCATTTCTACACACCCTGCTGATAGGGCTTTGGGGTAACCCTTTATTCTACTGTCCATTTAATAGTACATTACTTACCAAGGGCTTTCTTTCTGACTGCCCGTGGTGAGTACACAATTTTACGTCTTCACCTGGCCACAATGTGAGTTTTATTTAAATCTCGTATTTATATAAAACTCACATTACGGCCAGGTGTGACGTAATAGTACATTACTTACCAAGAGCTGTAAAAGAAAGAAAGCCCGAAATCGCAGGTATTTGTGACCCGAGCCACAGGCGAGGGTTGTAAATATGCGATAGAGGGCTTTCTTTTTTACTGCCCGTGGTGAGTACACAATTTTACGTCTTCGTCTACGTAAAAGATATTTATAAATTAGCTTTCATGTACTTTTTACAAAGACAAACTGTAACCTACCAACTAGTACTATGCTTATTTCTGCACACCCTGCCGATAGGGAGTTCTTCTTTGGGGTAATAAAGTCTACTATATGATATATGATATTTAGACGCTAGCTTTCTCGTAGTTTACATTTTACATCTTATCGCGATACATACCAACCATGGTGGAAAACGACTCCCCGTGTATGTGCGAGGAGAAGAGAAACCTCCACTTGTGCTGCAGCTCCGGCGGGATGCTGTTGTTCAGCCACACGATGTGGGACAGGTCTATGAAGGCGGGGTAGTCCGGCATGGAGTCCAGACCTGTATAGCAAACAGTCGTTGAAGTCAATGCACAAACGCCAACACAGTTAGCTGACCATCCTGTCATCATCATCATCATCATATAAGCCGAAAGACGTCCACTGCTGGACATGTGCCTCCCCCAAAGAGTGCCACAATGACCGGTCCAGCGGACTCCCGCGGCCTTTACCAGGTCATCAGTCCACCTTGTGGGGGGCCTACCCACGCTGCGCCTTCCGTTGCGTGGTCGCCACTCGAGAACCTTTCCGCCCCAACGGCCATCGGTTCTACGTGCAATGTGCCCAGCCCACTGCCACTTAAGTTTAGCGATTCGGAGGGCTATATCGGTTACCTTGGTTCTGCTGCGGATAGCCTCATTTCTGATGCGATCGCGCAGAGAAACTCCCAACATAGTAACTCACCCGACACTACACAGACGACATCCCGGACCATCCTGTATTTATATAGAAACTTATTACAACGCACATAAAGCGCACGGGTGGTCAGTTATCTGTGTTGTCGATAGTGCGTAGTGCGGTAAGTTTTTGTCCTGACCTGCGTCCGTCGCGTAACGGAAAGATAATGTCACGGTGAAACCGAGTATTATACATTTTTTATCTATTCCGCTGATTGTATGATTTGTTAACTAAGTATTTAGGCAATTACATGAACTCCTTCAAAGCCTGAGATACAGGAATTTCCTAGTTCAGGCTCAAGTATTATGTATGCACCATGTAGATGCAAATTGTTATATTATGTTTTATTAATAAAGATTATTATAATTATTATTATATTTATAAATTACTAGCTTCTGCCCGCGACTCCGTCCGCGTGGAATTCGTTTATATCGTAGCTATGGAGCTACGATATAAACGACGGTTTACGGTTTGTATGGACAAACTTTCATCCCCAATTTTACCCCCTTCCCGGAATAGTTTCCGGGATAAAAACTATCCTATGTCCTTCCCCGGGATCCAAACTATCTTCATACCATATTTCATCTCAATCGGTTCAGCGGTTTAAGTGTGAAGAGGTAACAGACAGACAGACACACTTTCGCATTTATAATATTAGTATGGAAGTATGGATAGTATATGTCACCGTAATATTATAACATATATACATACATACATTCACGCCTTTATTCCCAAAAGGGAATAAAGGCGTGAATGTATGTATGAGCACGTGAAACGTATGTTCCACCGCCGTATGTGGGTATAAAAGATCAACAAAATGTGATATTGCAGTGATAGGTTGCTAGCCCATCGCTCACAATACACTTCAACCCAGGTCCCATAGTCGACTAAAAAATAAAAAATAAATGCCGTTCGATTACAATATAACTCGCGAGATTATAAATTATAGAAAGATTGTGATCCGTACCGTACTAATTGCAATTTAACGGATCTTTCGGTAAATTATAATCTGTCACCGTGAAACCGTCAAATTGTGAATTAGCATGCATCGGAACGCAGCTCGCGCTCTCATTGGTTGAATTGGAAGAGGTAGTAGATCGTCTTCTTATTATAATTTCTTATAATTTCCACCCCAATCTAAGTTGGCTCAGTTCGGGTTGCACATGGCGGTTCCACAACGCTTCGGGAGCTCAAATAGCGCGGGCCATCCGGTTGCCTCTCGGACACGGAAACTACGCGTCATTGTTTTGAGTATCTAGTTACTATTCGGATTTTGTATTTATCTACCGAAGTCCTAAGGTGACAATGCCTATGATTTACTTTAAAAAAAAGTTTTAACTGACTTCAATTTAGTACTCCGCAAAGCCACGAGAACATTTCCACATTCATTTTCCAATTTACCATATGAACTGATTTCCGAGAGCAAATGCGTTGATTATTCACAAGGATCACATTTGGCACTTCATTAGCTGCTATTTCAACGGAATCTTATCAGAATCTGTGACGTACTTTTGTACTTTAAGTACATAATTGAGGAATTCCATACGTCATCTGTGGCCTTCATCATCAATTCCACTCCACCAAATTTATGATTTATGTAAATACACGAGATATAATAGAAAATACCAAAATCACTACACGCGTGCCTAATATAATTGTGGAGTTCCCTAAATTCCTCATGGATCCCATCATCCAACTGAATTTAAAAAAAATGGGACGGCTCATCAATGACGGAGTTCTGAGGTAACAAACATTGATAAAAATAAAATACAACCGAATTGAGAGCCTCCTCCTTTTTTTGAAGTCGGTTAAAAATGGACTTACCATACACCATGGGCAGTAGCTGTGGTACCGCGTCAAGCGGGGCTCCGTCCTCTGTACTGTGTTCTCGCTCTATCCCGTACAACGTTGTGTACACCATCTCTGTCATGTGCTTGAGTAGGGTGTCCGTCATAAGCCTGCAAATCAAGCAGATTGAAATTAAAACTATATCTTGGAATGACATCTGAGAAGGTAAATCTAGATATCCGTTGGGCTATTCATCACCTCACCTCGCGTCCTCCTATAAACCCAAAACAAAACGGCGGTTCACTTGTTAAACAGCATTGAGTTGAATTTCTTGATAAAATATATTTTGGCTTATATAGCATAAATCCTTAAGGGGATGCCTTGATTCGAGTCGAACACGCTCCCTAGACCAAGACACGCTTATGCCTTCCGCGCACGGGAAAAAGAGATGGAACACTCTTCGGGAATGGCTTTTTTGGACAAATTTCGATAAATACCTAACTTAGAGAAGTTTTATTTAAATTTCATAAAGTGAGATTTTAGATGAGATAAAATACTATAGTATTAACTTGATTGTGTCATAAAATAATGTATTGTTTGAGTAGGCTGAGTAAAAAAACATACAGATCCGACTTTGGAATTTTTTTCTATCGAGGAAGTTTTAAGCAATCATGTATCGGTAAAATCAGAAAAACAATCATATAGTCAAGAATCATAATTGTTTCTTAATCTAGTCAGAACGGCGTTTCAAAGCACGCGATAATTTCCAATGCACCGCCTTAAGTGCCATGACCTAACAGACCCTTTCCAGTTCCTAAGCGTTGAATCAGTCGATCAGATATGATTGAATATCTCATACGGAATGTACCAGGAAGTCATAAGCTAGCAGAAGTATCACCGATTTCATAGCAGTGACTGGCTGTTTAAAACGAGTGATAGAAAACAATCGCTCACCAGTTAGACAGCTGTAGCCTGTATCGCATTGACCCGCTTGCAGGGCGAGTCGGGGTCATCTAGAGTTTGCAAATCTACATTTCCTGGTCCCGACGGCGACCATTCAACATTACAAAGTCAAGGCCGCTTTTCCACAATACGAAACCTTACTTGTCACTTTCTGGGTTCCATGATTGAACCTTACAAAGCCAAGTAACACCAGGAACTCATGATTTAGCAGAAGATTAGCTAATTTCTTTGCAAAATGAAGTCTACATAACTACTAGGACCGCATAACCAAACAGCAAACAATCGTTGAAGTCTATGTACAAACGCTAACACAGTTAGCTGACCATCCTGTATTTATATAGAAACTTATTACAACGCACATAAAGTGCACGGGTGGTTAGTTATCTGTGTTGTCGATAGTGCAGTAAGTTTTGGTCCTAACCTGCGTCCGTCGCCAATACCAGGCGCGTAATACCAGGAACTCATGATTTAGCAGAAGATTCGCCAATTTCTTTGCAAAATAACTAAAGTCTACATAACTACTAGGACTGCATAACCAAACAAAGCGCTCACCAGTTAGACAGCTGTTTCGAGTTGACCGCCTGCGGCGGTGAATCCGGGTCGTCCCCCGCTCCGCTCGCCACCGCTTCGCCAAGAGTTTGAACGTGGGCCGCCTTGCCGCGAAACCCTTTGTCTATCCACTTTTCCGCCCGCTTGCCGCCGGAGGTCTTCAGGATTTTGATGTATGTGGACACTATCGCTTCGCAGTACTGGAAATAATGGTCTAAAGTTTATGACTAGCTAGCACACTAGGTTTTATGTCCGACGTAAAACATTCGTCCCTCTTGCACTCGCATATTTGCCAGAATAGGACGAATGCTTTATGTCCGACATAAAACTTAGCGTACTAGCCCCCCAGTGGGATGTATGGTTATTTATTTGGCCTGTCCCGTTAGCTAGAATACAAAATTACAAAGTTGATTGGGAAAAATGCAATAACGTCGCTGTACTTACTCAACCTCGTATCTGAGTTTTTTACCTATTTTTGTTTTTTAAGTGTATGCCTTCGTTTTTTTGTGATAAATCGTAAAAATTAACTCCTATCTTGATCGAAGCTAAGAGTTAAGAGTAAATCGTGATATGGTTTCCTCGTATCTCATAGACACAATTTTTTTAACTGCATTAACCTCGTAAATACATAAATAGGATAAATAAAAATGTTGAAGAGGAAATTTATCTTACTCACATACAAGAAAAAGAGAGAGAGCCAGAACTGAAAAACAAGAAGATAAAAAGAACTGTTTAGAAGGAAACATTCACATGCTTACTATTGATTTACAAGCAGTGCAAACAATACCTAGTCTCTCTGCAGGAGCCCAGTATTTTAAGTTAAAATTGTGAGTTCACCAGTTCACAATTTATAATGAAAAAGATGGTAGCGTGTCTTGCTATGTCTGGCATGAAGCAGAAGGCGGTATGGATGCAAACATATTTACGGCTTGTCTTTTAGACTACCTAGAAAGTATTGAAGATAAAGATAAACCTATCGTTATATTCAGTGACGGTTGTGCCGCACAAAATCGCAACGTCACGCTTGTAAGTGCTCTACTCGATTATGCTATTAGATATAACATAAAAATTTACCAAAAGTATCTGGTCGTTGGACACACACAATGGAATGTGACTCTGTACATTCAACTATTAAAAGACGAAAAAAAATAGGGAGCTTTATGTTCCAGCAGATTTCATTCAGATCATAAAAGATGCTAGAGCAAAACAGCCATACCAAGTTAAATACGTTGACCACAAATTTTTCAAAGACTTTTCAAGTCTGGGATATTACAAATCCATAAGACCAGGCAACAAGTGTGGTGATCCCTGCGTTATCAATATAAGAGCACCACAATATTCCCAATCGGGAATTAATTATAAACTGCACTTTGATAACGACTGGAAACTGTTACCTCAACGCTTGAACCGACGGTTGCCTTCGTCCCATGACCACCGAAAACTATACCGCGGATCTTTGACGATCACTAAAAGAAAATACAATGATCTGCAAAGCTTAAAAGCAGTGATTCCTCAAGATTACCATAGTTTCTATGACCTTTTACGCCATGAATAGTAAAAAAACTGTTTTCATTACATCGAGAATTATTTTTTGTTTAGTTTGACTTAGTTTTTACGAATTAAAGATATGTGAAATATAAACTTTAAAACCTCGTAAGCAACACTTTCAGTAACCTAATAATATGTTCACTTTAGTACTGTAAACTCGTATCTCCAAATTTATACATAACTTTTGAAGTTCAAGGATGAACTATGAGCTGTTGCTTCCAAATAATAATTTTGTATTGTTAATAAGATAATTTGATTACAGAAAAACTTTGGTAATTAATAATTTATGAAATAAGTAGTTTTTTAGCTCTACTGAAAACATCGGTTTCTGCAGATACGAGTTTGAGTAAGTATAGCGACGATATGTCAAAGTGTCAATGAAAACCTACATGGGTCTCGTGCTGTCAACGCAACGAATCTTCAAATCAATAAATGGTCGGTAGGGCGCTTGTGATTTATCTAGTGTCACAAGCGTCCATAGGCGAAGGTGTCTGCTGGCCACCAGGCAAACCGTACAATCCTTTGCCACCATCGTAGTATTAAAAAAATTAAATCCGGCAATTATGCACAGAATAAACTTGATTTCGTTTTAAGCAGTAACGCTGCTATCGAAATTATAAATTTATTCGATAGCTCAGTTGGTTAGTAGCGACTGTGGTTGCCGGTTCGAATCCGGCTCGGAGCATTAAATTTTTCAATTTTTGCTTTAATTTAAAAATTCAGAATAAAGTTGTTGCATCCATAAGTTGACGATGATGAATACGATGATGGCAGCTCACTAGAATGATTGTGTGATACCTCTTTAATCAGCTGATACGGCAGTTCGTCGTTCTCGCTGTAGTTTCCTAAACTTCGATACGTCATCGTCATCCTTTGGTCAACAGAGCCTGGAATTACAAATACACTTCAATCTCACTAATATAACAAAACTTACTAAAATTATAAATGCGAAAGTATCTCTGTCTGTATGTCTGTTACCTGTACATGCTTAAACCGCTGAATCGATTTAGATGATATTTGGCATGGAAATAGTTTGAGACCCTGAGGAGAACATATGATAGTTTTATTCCAAAAATCATCCCTAAAAGGGTTGAAAAGGGGAGTGGCGTTTCTACGGGAGTGCGATAGTTGATGCTGCACTAATGGGAAGTTTTATAGCATAGCTTGGGCATTAATTAACGAGTACATCCGGACGAAGTCGCAGACAAAAGCTAGTAACATTATAAATGAGAATGTTTCTAAGTTCGGATGTTTAGTACTCGATCACGCAAAAACGGCTGAACGGATTTAGACCAAATTTTGAAAAAAAAAATCATAACCTGGATTAAAACACAAGATACTTTAATCCCAAAGGGGTGAAATAGAGGATGAAAGTTAGTAAAATTAAGTAAAGCAGACGAAGTCGCGGGCACGGCTAGTTAAATATAATTGAGTACGTTGCATTTTTACATTACGTATGATTGCGCTGTTGCAATCATGGCCAAGGAAACTAAAACAAATAAGGAAACTTGATCGAAGCAGTCGATGGGGATCAATGTCAATCGACCAGAAGGCGTATCATGGTCGGCCTTATCACACGATAAGTGAGAAAGATAGAGCGTCCGTCACTCGCTGACACCTTTCGATAGAACGAGACGACGCTCTTATCTTATGCTGACCATGATACGGGGCCAGTACACTCTAGTACCTGATTTCCTATTACATATTGAAGCATACACAATCCATATCCATACTAATATTATAAATGCGAAAGTGTGTCTGTCTGTCTGTCTGTTACCTATTCACGCTTAAACCGCTGAACCGATTGAGATGAAATTTGGTATGGAGATAGTTTGAGTCCCGGGGAAGGACATGACACGACTCCGTCCGCGTGGAACTCGTTTATATCGCAGCTCCATACAAACTTTCACCCCCCCTTTCACCCCCTTAGGGGATGATTTCCGGGATAAAAACTATCCTATGTCCTTCCCCGGGACTCAAACTATCTCTATACCAAAATTCATCTAAATCGGTTCAGCGGTTTAAGCTTGAAGAGGTAACAGACAGACAGACAGACACACTTTCGCATTTATAATATTAGTGGTATGGACGTTTCCGTACTCACCTCTGACATTATAGACGTAGAGCTCGGCGAAACGGTTAAAGTCACAAGTAGCCGACTTTAAGGATCCCGTGTCGAACAGATAGTTTGAGAGGTACTGCGCCAACCGCGGGTCTATTAAAGGACCCCAGTGTTTCTAAAATTAAAAAAAAAGTTAGAGGAGTTCGCATACGTAAGGGGCGCCAATGTAGAACAGTCAATCAAGTAATCCGTCAATTCATCCTGCCTTCTCGGTCGTTCGTACCCTAACAGTCTCACACTCATAATAATAATTCTTCCTTCGTCCTAGATCTCTATTCCATATCAGCTTTGCCCGAAAAAAATAATCACGGCATACTTTTTTCAGACGAGTCCCTAGTTTTTATAATAAGTATCTGGTCGATATTGATCCTTTTCATCAATCATTGTTAACTCTCAAATTGTTAGTAAAATGTAAGTTATTTTCTTGGTTCTTCCAGAAGTATTATAATAACCTAATGTAAATGTTACTCTTCAGATCTTGTATTCTAACCGAAAAATGTCTACATTCATTTTTAGTTGCATGATTAAGATTCTTTTTTTTTTTGTTAACACAATTATCAAATATTAATGAACCTCCAGGTCTTTAGCATTATGCTTGTTGGTACTCTATGAGTACCCCTTATATATTTCTTTATGCGACTGTTTGTTTCTAAACAAATTTTAAAAAAAAACT
The DNA here is from genome assembly GCA_947049275.1 of Epinotia bilunana. Taxonomy (NCBI): domain Eukaryota; kingdom Metazoa; phylum Arthropoda; class Insecta; order Lepidoptera; family Tortricidae; genus Epinotia; species Epinotia bilunana. The sequence continues at coordinate 5,756,211 of OX346272.1, forward strand.
TCTCGAAAATGGTCGTGCCACGCGTGCCAAGGCTATGAAGGACTAATCCAGCAAGTACCTTGACCTGGCTCAAACAAGGTAACCGCCATGTGGGATATATGTTGATTCGACGATCTTTGTCCCGATAGTCGTTTCTGCGAATAGCGAAGAGTCTCGACCAACACCTCAAGAGACTATCGCTAGATGGCTGGATCAAGGGTCAGATACAGAAGGCGGTACTCCTGGACACTGCGCGGATAGTCAGGAGGTTCCTGTCTCTGACGCCCTGACCACCGGCAGCTTAGGCCTCGCCTCGCTGCCAGCGGTACCCTAGGTTAGGTTTTTATAATGATTTTATGATTTGTATGAATGTTGTATATTTTACTTTTGATATAATTATTGTAAAAACCTAGCCTAAGACAAAACATACATAAAGAGAATAATAATAATAAAACATACGGAAACCGCTAGGCTTTACTCATAGTATACTAGCTGATGCCCGCGGCTACGCCCGCGTGGTTATAGGAAAATGTAACGTATTGAAATTTTCCCGTGGGAATTAGATGTTTTCCAACTGGAAAAAGTAGCCTATGTCACTCTCCAGCCTCTAAACTATCTCCATACAAAAAATCACATTAATACGACGCTCCTTTGCGACGTGAAAGAAGTCCCTCCTCGCCGTGTCTGGCGACAGCGACTCCGTCAATTATATACTTGGATAATGGAACGCTCTTAAGAGTCCGCAGTAAGCTCGATTCTCCATACAAACGTAGTTACGCTCTCATTTTAAAACTACGTGTTGGATTGTAACGAAACTTTGCATATACAATGACATGAGGTATATCTATGTCTGTAATTAGTTTATGCAGCTTCAGATACCATAGTAGAAAAAAACAGCGAATTAAAGTTTTTCTTACAAAACTTGCTTTTGTTGTATTTCGTTCGTTTTATAAACTGGAACCATATAAACCATTTACAGACATAGATATACCTCATGTCATTGTATATGCAAAGTTTCGTTACAATGCAACACGTAGTTTTAAAATGAAAGCGTAACTACGTTTGTATGTGAAGGTGAAATTCGGCCGAGCTTACTGCGGACTCTTAAGCTCACAAAACCAAATTATGTTTTAAAAATGCGGTCACACGGCGCGCAATTAGGTTGTCCAACCTGGTTATGTTATAGATATAGTAGTTTTAAAGCAATGACGCGTAATTTAAGTGTCCGAGAGGCAAACTAATAGCTCGCGGTATTTGAGCATCAGAAGCGTTGTGGAAACTAGGGAGTTGGGGTGCAACCCGAACTGAGCCGACTTGGACTGGGGCGTGAGCTCTCTCTCGCTCTCTCGCACTATCCATCTCTCTCTTATTAAAAAAACTTAGACGGATAGTACTAGAGAGCTCGCGTGCCGCCTTGTGCTAACGGTGCAGGTCTACTAGACGCCGCTGCTCAAATCTATTTTTCTGTGAACAGTAGAGCGCCATTCCGAACGACGTTGTACACTTAGCGGGACGGCGCTATATACATACATAGGGCTGTCTCGTTCGCACCAGGTAAACCGCAGCCACAGTATAGATAATACAGTAGGTAATCTGAGGCCGTTTAGGAGCGTTCGTTACCAACTTTCGCTCGATGCGCAGGGCTGTGTCAAGTTTGTGGCTTGGCATACCTATAATACTAATTTTGCTTTTAAGTATGCAAAGTATTTCTGTTACAGTTTAAAAGACAATATTGTATACAGAAAGTAATAATATTATAGATAGTTGGGTATTTGGTTTTAGTTTCCCACTTTATGGAATATTTTAATACCACTATACTATGCCTAAAATATTTCCTAGTAAGTATAATAGTTGCTAAACTGCACTAGGTTGGTAGGTGCTTAGTTACAAGCCTATTCGGCTCCTTTTGATATCGTGGCACTGGCGGCTCGCTGTCTTCATACCTACGAGGCGGCTTCCTTTGACGTAGCGAGTGAGAACGAGCGAACACCGCAACGGCGCGGCCCCGATTGAAGCATTCTCCATCATTCCCGAAGGCTATGTGTGTGTGCGTACCGAACACGCGCGCATGTGTGCAGCCGTGCGATGTACCTTTGTTCGAAGTTTATCTACTGTGCCGTAGCGGTTTCCGTATGACTTCCAGCTGCGGCGGCAGCGGTGCGTTGTACATGGGAGCGAGGAGTTGGCATAACACAAATTTGGTTCCATAGTAAAAATTGTTCAGAATCATGGATAGATTCAAATATTGCTATTCTGTATGACCAATTGCGAAATACACCTGAAAATATACCGTACTGGCTGCGCGCAGGATAAAATAAAGCCTAGAACCATCCAGCCAGAAAGTCCATTCTACAAGCAGGTGTTTTTTTTTAATCTGATAAACGTTTCCAGAGATTACCTATTAGATGCAAACTTATAAACTTACACAGCTACAATCTCACGGACTTTTCGGTCGTGTGTCATTGTACATAAGTTTTGTCGAGTTGGCCGCTAGATGGCGCTGTACCGTTCGGGTCGAATCCTCGATCGCGCTATAGAGATTTTCCCGGCGATAATGACCTCTGGCCAGTACTAATTGACTTTTGTACAAGTTTTTACAGAAGATAGTTCTGAGTTTGACTCTATATACAGTATTGAACACGGACCTTTATAATATTAGTATTACCGACCCACGAATTTCTTAGACCAAATTAAGGAAATTCATAGGGATTTATTATATTCGCACCAAGATGTGGAGTACGCCGCCTGGTACAGTCGACTTTAATTTTTTCACCGCACTACCTTATCATAAAACGAATAAATCAAAACAGCTCCAACTGTACCACACGGGGCTTTATATTTAGCATTATGTTCGACACATTATCCGTCTCGGTTCGACGGTACATAAATTAGCCGACGAGTCTAAACAGCGCTCTTTTGATCAACTCCTGTTTATTATGCTTCGGCCATCAAATTGTGTGGGGGCCGCGGAAGCGGCGAGCTGATGAGCGGCAGCGGGAGCGGAATTTTATTTCTACAAGGAGTTAGCGGAATGCAGTTTATACGTTCTATACGATTCTGCTAAAGTACTATATTGTGGAATGTATTTTTTTACATAGTCACCAGATTATTCATTGGAACCATTTAAACAAGCCCAAACTGGACATGGGTGCATCGTGTTACTAAAGAGTTGCTATAGCGACCAGTGACGGCGCTCGAGAACTTTCACTGGACAACCCGGTGCAAAAAAAAATTGTTTTTTTTATGCTGAGTTTGGTAATATACAGCAAGAAGTTTTAGGCAAGCCAGTAGGAATCATGCACATACACATGGGGCTGTCTGTGATACCGAGGTCATAGAGGTGTCTGTTCAGACGCATTATTAAAGTTTTTATTTAACTCGCACTGTTCGTGTATGTTAAGCGCAAGTTATACCATGCAAGAAATTGCATGCAAGATTAACTACATTGCGGGGTTTCCCCAGGGGAACCCGCGATGCAATACAACTTGCATGTGTAAATTGCGCTTAAGTATGTAAGTTGAGCTTTCAGCCGGGAAGTTCGGTGACAGCCTAATATGACACCAACGAGCTGTTCTGATGATACAGGCCGAAGGTGGTCTTAGGAACTCCTAAACCACAAGATAAACCTGTGTTGGGACTGTTCGTGCTCATTAACCCTTAACTGGGCAACGGCAACATATATGCCGTCATAGATGAAATAAAAACTATTGTATTCCGACTGATTTACGGTTCAAATTTAAATTTATTGACAGAGTTGTCAAATAGTCAGAGGGTTGAAACTTTTTCAACGAGTAGTTGGTGACTGTGCAAAAAAAATACAGGCAATAAAAGCCAAACCGAACTAAAAAAAAATTTTTGTTGTTACTATAGTATTACTATTTTAATCAATACGTAATAAGAGATTATATTTTTGATATAATAATAGTATACATTAGAGGTCAACCATATGTCTACTGGTGGCGAATGAGTCAGTGAGCTTTGCAAACTCCTTCCAAACTCGCCCGTTTCAGGGCCGCCGACAGACAATACAGTGATTGTCGGCTGAGGGAAACCATGCTTCCATCAGGCATCTCAAGGGCATTCCTTATTTAAAACTCAATTAAAATCAGCTATGAATTTAAAATCATCCAGACAATACTTGGACAAATTATTAAAATACCCTAAATTTCCAATGAAAACAAAACTATCCCCTATTATGCGTATTTCTGCACGACGTTTCGATAAGGAGTTATATTATGGGGAAAGTTCTAGTCCAGTCAATGAACTGACAACTTGTATGGAAAAAATGTAAATTTTTGAAATAATTTATCATAGCTTACTTTTTATGTGTAACGGATATATTATCAATTAAATAGTTACCCAGCGACAAAATCCGACAAAATTTCAGACATCAAAAATAGGATAAATTAACTAATTTCTAAAAAGTCTCAAAAAAAATCAATAAATATTTTTGTCTTTATTTTGGTTCATTTAAATTTGCTCCATAATATTCAAGATAAATCGTACGAAAAAAGACAATGGCTTCACTTCAATCTACATAATTACTTCCGGGTGGAAAGTATGTCGGATTCTTGAATAAATCATCTTAGAATAACATTTTTAAATGAAATCAACAAAAAAAACGCTATAATAAATTAATGTTTTTCAAAACCGTATTTTGCCTGGAGTATAAAGTGAATCGTTTTGCATAATCCGTGCAAAATCGGGCGGAAATAACTTAAAAAATTCTGTTAAAATTAACTGAGACCTATCGTTTAACTGAGATGGCACCCGTGACGGGATAGGGACGAGAGGGGAGACGCCATAGGTACCGTCTCAGTTAACCCATTCAGGGCCAAGAATCGCTACGCGCTACGCTCGTAGCCGATTCCGTGGCTTTCTTCGTATGTAGCGGAAAGCGACTACGGCGGTCTGACGCATATGTGTCGTCATTGGCCCTGAATGGGTTAAGCGGTCGGCCCATGTGCACGTTGTCATTGTTTTATTTAGGTCAATATGTCAAGGTATGTTTAACCCCACATTCGATTCGTTACATTTAAAACGGAGCTGAACTCGTATAAAAGTAAAACACGCGCAGTAAAGTGTATTTACAGCCCTACAACGGTCAGTGCAACAATGTATACTTTATAGTGTTTGTGTCGCACTAAAATACCGGAATGATATTTCCGTAGATTGATGTGAAGTCAAAAATAACTCTAAATCATTAAACACTACTGAAGTTAATATTTATTTTTACACTGTTAATGTAGTCAAAAGTTATTACCCATTACTAGCTTACTAGCTAAATACCCGCCCGCGCGAAGTAAAGCACGCAGGCAAACTCGTGGGACAAAATATAGCCCATAAAACTCAGAAAGTCCATTCTACACGCAGGTGACAGATTTTTGGAAATCGGATTAGCGGTTCCGAAGATTTTCCAAAAAACACAAACATACAAAGTATTAGTAAGGTCAACCGGGGCAAATGCGTCGATGGGGTAAATGCGTCCCTTGATGATGTCTCCGATACTGAACATTTTAGAACGATTAAAATCATCTAAATTGAAAGTTTGGTAACCATACTTTGAACGAGGGCTGTAATAGTTCTAAAATGTTTCGTTTTGAATATATCTTCAAAAGACGCATTTACCCCATAGACGCATTAATCCTGGTAGCTGGTGGCTGTAGTGGTTAGAGAGTCCTTGAAAACTTCGTCCGAGGGTATCGGCATTCGCTTTCGCATGGATGGTGGACTTTTCAATATCTCTAGGTTTAAATCCCGTACTAAAGTGTCTCATGCAGTTATGACGGAAATAATGTACGCAGACGACCTATGCTTTGTTTCTGACACTGCAGGAGGTTTACAGAGCTTAATGTCAAATCTCAACGATGCTTGCACTATATTTGGCCTTAAGATAAATGTGAAAAAGACAGAAGTCATGACTACCATGGATGTCATTCACAACGTGCCTTTTACCGGTGTGAGCATCGGCGGAGAAGCGTTATCTGAAGTAGATAAGTTTAAGTACCTTGGTAGCACAATAACATCCAAGTGCGACCTGGAGTCGGAGATTAATGGCCGAATTGGTGCTGCAGCTGCGGCTTACGGCAAGCTGCGACCCAAGGTTTTCCGTTCCCACGACCTTAAACTTGCCACAAAAGTTAACGTCTACATGGCTGTTGTGCTGCCTAATCTCTTATACTCTTCCGAAACGTGGGTGCTCTACCGTAAACACATCCGCATACTCGATAGATTTCACCTCAAATGTCTCCGAGACATCATGAACGTCAAGTGGGTGGACCGTGTCAGGAATACAAATGTCCTGAGGCGCGCAAATGTCGGAGGTATTGAGGTGTATCTGATGAGGCGGCAGCTGCGGTGGTGTGGACACGTGTCGCGAATGTCGGACGACAGATTGGCGAAACGCATTTTCTTTTCAGAACTCCAGAATGGTAAGCGTAAATGTGGTGGCCAATACCTTCGCTATAAGGATGTTCTGAAAAGACACATGAAGAAATGCAAGTTAGAGCCGTTCTGATTGGGAGGAGAAGGCAGCACGGCGGCCCGAATGGCGACGTCTAATCCATCGGCAAGTAAATGCCTTCGAAATTGACCGTCGTAGCGAGCTCGATAGAAAGCGGGACGAGCTGAAGGCTCGCCTACCGACAACCATCCAGTACAACGTCGTGGGCGGGGTATTAACCTGTCCAATTTGCGCTCGTACCTTTGCAAAAAAGATAGGATATGCAAGCCACATGGGAGCGCACCGGAGAGTGGAACAACGACACTCGGGTCATATTGCTAATCGATGATATCAAGTCCAGATTACACAGTCGCTGTGGCCGAAATCGGTCATGACAGCATCATCATCATCAATCCTGGTAGACCTTACCATTATACTATAGATAATATATGACGCTGACTGTACCCATGGTAGTTCACGCGGACGAAGTCACGGCAAAAGCTAGTCTTTTAATATAAATCGAATTTACTGCGTTGAGTGAAAACGGATGCTGTAAATATGTTAGAGGAAAATACAAGTTTATTGCCCCGAGGAAAAACAGCTTCATTCCTTCATGTGGTAGTGTGGTAGATAACAAAACGGTTTTGTAAACAAATATGAGCAATAAACTTTCAGGTTATTAATTTGTTCAAGATCATACATTAACGCCACTTGAAATAGTTCACTTCCAAAGTATATATGAGTGCTAGTCTAAAAAAAAACACACACCTTTCATTCGGAAAAGTAAGTCTTGCGACCACGAGGGATCAAAATGCTACTTTTCTCAAGCTACTTTTTCAATTTATTCATTGGCATGTTGCATTTACGCAATGTGCCAATTGAACACAGCGCGGCTATCACGCGACGGCGCGCGAGCTCTCTTGATTTTTCTCGCACTATTATATTATAAGAGAGAGACGCTCTCTTATCAGAACACTTAGAACAAGAGGTATAGTGCGAGAAAAATCGAGAGTATGTCGCGGCCGTCCCATGATAGACGTGCATAAAATAATGGATTGTGATTTCATCGATCGATTAAAACGAACATATTTCAAGTTTTACCTTTAACACCGTTGTGTATATGACAATGTATGGAACCCACGCCAAAAGAGGGGTGTTATACATTTGACTTATTTGTGTATCTGTCTGAGGCATCGTAGCTCTTAAACGAAAGGGCCGATTTTAATGCGGTATTTTTGTCCAAAAGCTGACGTGATCGAGATGGTTTTAGCTACCTTTCAACAAGATCGGTTCAGCCGGTTTTGAGATATAGAACTTTGAAATGAAAATGTCGGAGGTATACCAACTTTTCTAAATTGTTAATTGTTCCTGTTATTTATTATCTGTATCGAATCGTTTACTTTTCAAAGTACGAAAGTTGTCCTTCAAAATTTATTAACCATTTTTCAACTTGCCGGTGTCCGAGCTAACATTTGGCATAACTATATACAAGTTCGTAGAGAACGCAATAATTACCGAGTTTATCTGGTGGTAGAGACAGAAAGTGTCCATACAAACTACTAAACTACACAAGATAAAACAGTTTTGGGCTCATTGGAACCCTCTCAACGAGTAGTTGATAACTGTCTTTCTAAACAGTCACACAGTCGGCCATAAAAGCTAGTCCCAATTTATTTTTGTTTTTGATAAAAGCTCATTCGATAGTGACTTATATCATATATTATATTTCATATTTCATTGATTGCATAATCATGAACATAATTACATAATAAGGTGTTACAGTTAATTTAGTCAAATCATGATACCCTGTACACAATATTTAACTTATTATACCTACCTACCTATTAGAACATTTCATCATAATATGTTTAACATTTTATGTGAAACTAGCTTCCGCCCGCGACTTCGTCTGCGTGGACTCGGGATAAAAACTATCCTATATTTTAATCCAGGCTATAAACTATCTTCGTGCAAAAACTCATTCAAATCGGTTCAGCCGTTTAAGCGTGATTGAGTAACAAACATCCAAACATCTAAACTTTCGCATTTATAATATTATTAGGATGTTTGTATGTGATTAATAATAATAATTAATAACATTGTAAAAGTAAATAAAAGAAAAAAATATTAAGCAACATTCCATACATTAAGTTTTTAGCAATTGTAAAAGTAAACAAATAAATAAAAAGATAAGAAAAAAGAAAGGAGAAAAGCATTTCATACAATAACATGAAATTCAATGTTACAATAAATTAGTATTGCAAATCCTTATTTTAAGTAATTGTACCTACTAAAGTAATTATACCGCCGCAATGAACTTATATTTTTTGGTTCGTGACAAAATACGAGCTTGCCACATGATCGTGCTGAGGAAAGCAGCCAGCAAAGACGCGGGCAGCACTTGTTAATAATCTGTGACTATCAGGCAAAGGGCGCCTCTTGCATACAAAACAGCCAGGGAGGCCGCCTGTACAGTCAGCATCGTATAGTCAGCAGCAGCCTAAGTAGTCAAATATCGCGTCAGTACTAAATCACGAAAAACTTTTTCACGAAAACTTTTTCACGAACGACTTTATCACGAAAAACTTTATCACGAAAAAACTTTATCACGATAAGACCATATCACGAAAACTTTATCACGAAAATTTTATCACTTAAGACTAAAGTCTTAAATTTAGGTCGCGGATCGGGGCGCGGTCATCGCTCACTTTGTTCGGAGCTACCGTACCTAACATTCGTCGCCACTACTATGGGGCGCTAATTTATTTTATATTTTTAATTAATTTAATTTAATTTAATTCTCTTGTGCTGTGCATCAACACAGTATTCAATGATGAATATTTAATTACCTATCAATTTTAATAAGTGTGTGTGTCCCCCAGTCGGGTGAGTGTTGCAAATAAATTATACTTATTGTTTTAACAGTTACTAATGTGAATCAGTAGATTTATATTACATGCCTAATGTTACTTAAAAACGCTTATTCTGTAACTAGAATCCTTCCATTAATGTTTTACCGTTATTCGTGGCACAACTAAGATGATGAAATTCCTTTGTCTACTAAGCTGAGACTATACCTACCCGCTTGCTATTATTATGTGTTAAATTAGTTTTAAAGCGAAATCTCATATGAATTGAATACTTAATATTATTCCCCAGCTTCTTTTATAGCTTTTGCATGTTATTTAGCATAAATTGTTATTTTATTAAACGATGTAATTTGGTGCTTCCACTTTCCATACTTAAACTGATCTGTATATACTACTGCAACATCATTGATCACTATTTAATGCTTTTGGTAGCCTCCCTGTTAGTTTAGTAACGCTTCGATCACCGCTTTCCGTCCGATGTTGCAGACAGTAACGTGGAATTAGACTTTTTGCAAAGTGTCCAATCCCTCCATCGGTGATTCCAGGGTTTTTACTACCGGGCCAAACTACATTGGGACCTGATGGCCACTTCCTGCTGCTGAACTGCCTTGCCGGACTCCGGACTGCATCGGTGACGTCACCAGACGCGCGCCTCGACCTGCCACGCAGCTACAGGGAAGTGTTGCCTAATAAGACAGTGTGAAGTGGACACGGCTTACCTAAATTTGTGAATTCTGGTCTAGAACTCATCCCTGGGATCTAAATTTACGCATATCTACTTGTTGGGCATTTTAGTGCACATCTAATTGTTGAACATTCTGGAGCACCGAATTTTTAATTAAATATTGTAGAACTATTCAATATTGTTTTGTTTGACCATCCCAACAACAAGCGTTACAATGGCTAAATCACGAAAACTTAATCACGAATAGACTATATCACGAATAGATTTATATCGTCTTCTAACCTATCCGCGATCCGAGTCGGTTTTGTCACTAAGTCCCTGTTCCCACTTCTCTGTATGTCTAGTCGCTCACTTAGTAATGTAGTCGCACGGATAGAATTTGAGTGATAAAGTTTCCGTGATTTAGATATTTCGTGATACAGACTTTTCCTGATAAAGTCTTTTCGTGATAAGGTCTTTAGTGGTAAAGTTTTCGTGAAAAAGTCTTTCGTGATAAAGTTTTCGTGATAAAGTCGTTCGTGATATAGTTTTTCGTGATAAAATACTAGCGCCAGTGAAATATATCGTAACACAACCTTACTCTTACAGTTATAAAGACGTGTTGCGATTATTAAAGCTGACTGTAGAACATTCACATAACACCGTCAAATTCAGTTACTCGCTGGATCTCTAGAGAATAGATGAGCTAACCGAGCTTAATTATGTTTGCGGCCCTGAGGACTTAATGTTAAGGATACTTAGAACTTTAGCATTTTGAAACAAACTTAACAAACTTTGCTTTTAACGCTCCATTTGCCGGGTGAAGTTTATTAAGACCAGCACAGTCAACGTCAAAGATGTGTGACTTTTCTACTTTTTTTTTTTTTTGCTTTTCTACTTGCTCGAGATGTGCCAAATCCGTATTAACAAAAAGTAAAACCGTAAGTAAAACATTACACGTGAAACCGAAAGATATTTCGAAAAACCCATTGCCTGTTTGCCTGTCTACGGCGGAGCCGAAAATAAGGTCATATACCTTATTTTCGGCTTTAGCAGTCTATGTTTGTATGTACGTGTGTTGCACGGTTATCTATCGTTTACCCGAATTTTATATTCCATAACGTTTCATTTTTCATAATATTCATTTGTCATATTATTATTTTGCATAATGTTGTATTGTATGCCCGAATCCTTCATATCATATGCCATAAACTTTATTTGCCACAAGAAACTACATTTCTACGAGCCGTTCAAATGTTACGAATGTTCGGTTCTGGCGCTTATATGTCATTGTAACAGCTATTGGCATATGGCAAATGATTTTATTGCATATGAATAATATGGATTATAAAGTTTCTGGTAAATTATATTATGGCATATGATATTATGGAAAATAACAATTCTGTCTTATGAATATTATGGTGAATAACAGTTATGGCTCAAGAAATTACGATAAACAAAATTATAGCCTGTGATATATGGTGGCAAATGAAATTCAGGCAAACGAAGGAATACCGTGTTACACAGTAGCGTTTAAGGCAGGTACTGAACCGATTTTGATGAATGAGGTATCCATCCATACGAACTTATGCTCCGTGTGACATAGGCTACCTTCTGCATGAAAAGACAGTTTTTCAGTTAACTATTCGCAGTCAGGATACAGTTTTTTAAACCTTTTTTTCGTTAAAAATATTGTAGCCTGTCACTCCTACGATTACGAGGAATCCAATGACACTCGCACTTGCTATCATTTAATATTTTTGTATTCTAACAGACTAATTTAATATTTCAGCGCCTATACAATTTTGGAACGCCTGTAAATATCTATAACTGAGGAAGATAACCATTTGTTTATGAATATCGGTACATGTACCTGGTTTATATGAGTATAGGTACAAAACGGGAACAATCGCTGATAAAAATAACGATGTACAAACAACCACGTCGTGACGCCATCTTTATGGCAAATAGTCATTAGTTTGACAGCTGACGAGCCTCTGCGGGTTCGGCAAGTATAGCTGTTAGCCTAATTGGTATCTAGGTGAAGTTGAGAACGCAGAATAAAATGTCGTTAGCGTCAATAAATTACTGAGCCATAACGCTGACAAGTAGCGACAAAGTCGCGCGACTTAAGGCTGTGCATTGGAAATTATCGCGTGCTTTGAAACGCCGTTCTGACTAGATTAAGAAACAATAAGTTCTGATTTTCAGATATATGATTCTTGACTATATGATTGTTTATCTGATTTTATCGATACATGATTGCTTAAAATTTCCTCGATAGAAAAAAATCCAAAGTTGGGTCTGTATTTTCCTTTTTTTACGACACAATCAAGTTAATACTATAGTATTTTATCTCATCTAAAATCTCACTTTATGAAATTTAAATAAAACGTCTCTAAGTTTATCGAAATTTGTCCAAAAAAGCCATGCCCGAGTAGTTACATCTCTTTTCCTTGTGCGCGGAAGGCATCAGCGTGTCTCTGTCTAGGGGGCGTGCTCGACTCAAATCAAGGCATCGCCATAACGATACAGGTGCCTTAGCTGCCTACTACTGGAGCGACTGGACACATATTAGGAGACAATCTTAGACAAATCGAACTAGCCCCATAGTACGAGGGACGGCTGAAAAGAAATCTACCTAAGTATGAAACAAAAGACTGTCATCTATGATTTTTTTTTATTTTTCAATATAGTCCCCTGCTAGTGAAATACACTTATTACATTTGTCAAATATTGACATTAACCCATGAAAAAAAAATCTTTCGGCTTCTCGTCAAAAAAGTCACTAACTGCAGCCTTCATTTCGTCATCGGTCAGAAATCGTCTTCCTCGGAGATCTTTTTTGAGGTGTCTAAATAAAAAATAGTCGCATGGGGCTAGGTCTGGACTGTAAGGTGGATGGTTAACGGCATCGAACCCTAATTCCTTCATGGTAAGCGTCGTTGTGCGGGCGGTATGCACAGGTGCATTATCGTGTAAAATCAGGATCCCTTTGCTAAGTTTACCCCTCCTCTTTTCTTTTATCGCGTCTCGTAACTGATGCAGTAAGCTGGAATAATATTCAGCATTCATTGTCCTTTTTTTTGGTAAATAATCTATTAGTAAAATTCCTTCTGTATCCCAAAATACGGTAGCCATAAGTTTGCCTGCCGACGGCCTGACCTTAAACTTCCGAGGAGGCTTCTCATCCTTGAATTTCCACTGCAAAGACTCTTGTTTGCTTTCGGGGTCCCACTGTCGAATCCAGGTCTCATCACACGTCACCATTTTAGAAACAATTTCTTGCTCATTACCTAAACTCATTTCCAAAAACTCCTCACATTTGACGCGTCGGTCCTTGTCAAACGCCGTTAACATTCTGGGGACCCAACGTGCACTCACCTTGGACATATTCAGATGCACATGAATTATCTCATTGACTCTTTCTTTACTGATGCCCACATCTCTAGCAATCTCCCACTGCTTCACTCGTCGGTATTCTAAAATTATTTTTTTAACTTTGGCTACATTTTCGTTCGTAACGGCAGAAACCGGCCTTCCACTACGAGCGTCATCTTCCAAGCTCTCACGACCGAGTTTAAATTGTTTAGACCAAAACTTTATAGTAAATTCGGAAGGGCACGAACTACCGAACACACACATCATACGTTCTCGGATCTGTGAGGGAGTATTTCTTTCTTTTGTGAGATATTTAATCACTGCACGATGTTCAATTTTAGCAATATTCATTTTTTCAACCGATATGTCGCAAACATTCGAGAATTGTAGAAAAATGGAACAGAAAAAACAAATGAACGTCAAATAATTCAAAAAAAGAATAACCAAAGAACAAGAATGCATTTCAGCCAGTATCATTTTCGCATATTTTTTTAACCAAGGAGATTACTTTCCAGCCGCCCCTCGTACCAATACGGCTTGCGTTAAATCTCTCGCAGACTGGGAATACTATCCATACTAATATTATAAATGCGAAAGTGTGTCTGTCTGTATGTCTGTCTGTTACCTCTTCAGGCTTAAACCGCTGAACCTATTTAGATGAAATTTGGTATAGATAGTTTGAGTACCCGGAAAGGTCATAGACAAGTGTTTATCCCCGAAATCGTCCCTAAGGGGGTCAAATGGGGTGTGAAGGTTTGAATAGAGCTACCACGAGAGTTCCACGAAGACGGAGTCGTGGGCAGAAGCTAGTATAAATATAAATACTAGACACTGCAAAGCATCAAAGACTCGGAAACAAATATTCATGTTTCTCACACCAAATATTTCTCAATCATGTGACCAGCTGTATGGCACACTAATATCGCATTGTCATCCAAACTAGACGTGTATGCAATTCGGATGAACCGGTCAGTTCCAAGAGACCCAAACAAACATCTGTACATACTTTGCAAGCTTAATAACCTCCATTTAACAAGTGAAATCAAAAGATTTTTCGATAAACCCGACTGCCTTTTTACAAAGTCGTAAGTAAAGACAGCTTCCACAAGCTTCAAGAGATGCATCGGCATACCCTACTTGAGATAGCAACTTATCATTTACACATCTATTTTAATTTGACCCATTTGATCCCTAAAGGAGCCCGGGGGCCGCTTTGACACCTAATCCCATGATTTGGCATAGGCACTAGTTTTACGAAAGCGACTGCCATCTGACCTTCCAACCCAGAGGAGTTTTCCCTCTGGGACCTCTCAGACCTTGTTGGGATTAGACCGGTTTCCTCACGATGTTTTCCATCACCGAAAAGCTAACGGTAAATATTCCGTACATACGTTCCGAAAACTCATTGGTACGAGCCGGGATTCGAACCCACGACCGCCGCTTGACAGCCCGCATGCCTGAACCACTAGGTTACCGTAGCGTTTAATTTGACCCATTTGTTTCAAATTATTCATAAACTTAGACCAGTATAGAAACTGTTCGTTAGGAACTAAATATAGAGTCCCAATCCAAAATGCGCAATGACCAATAGCCAATGTCACTTCTACGATTAAGAGGAATCCAACGATACGTCATATGTCGAAATCCGTCTAACGGTTTAAGCTGCAGGGCGTGCCAAAGAATAAAACAGACACACATACATATCTCATCTCCTTCGGCAGTCGGGTAAAAAAGCAAATCTTTCCACAGGGCGTAAGCTGTCATTCAACGGCTTCAAAGCTTTTAGTAGTGTAGTAAACAAAGACGTGTTTAGTTCGCTTTAGTTCTATTTAAGTCCGCAACCAACTGGTTATGACCAACACCACAGTAGAGTGCAGAACACAAGCGTATGTAGTTTTTAAGAGGTAGGTTAGCTCTTTAACCCCGACGCAAAAGGGGGGTGATATCAGTTTGAGTGTCTGCGTGTTTGTCTGTGGCATCATAGCTCCTAAACGGATGGACCGATTTTAATGCGTTTTTTTTGTCCGAAAGCTGACGTGGTTGAGATGGTTCTTAGCTACGTTTGAACAAAATCGGTTCAGCCGGTTTTGGGATATTGAACTTTGAAATGAAAATATCGGGGTTGAAAATTCCAAGTTGTCCATTACACAACGAAATGTCATCTCAATGTCAACAGCAAACATAGACGATGATTTTAGTACTTTGTTGCTCTTATTTATAGTTTGTCACTCTCTAGCATTGCATTAAAGCAACAATAATGCGGCAGTTGGGTTGGGATGCGTCAAAGGAGTAAAAGAGACAATGTAATAATATAATCATCTACTTTTGCTGTTGACTATACCTCCACCTTAAAGTAGACCGCAGACATAATAACATCACAATTTGCTCTGGGCTGTTATTTGCTACGCGCTAATGCGGCTCACCCCGCCGGTCACCCGTCACGAAACTAGACCTCTACCTATACGCTTGGTTACTACGCATCGCGGGTCAAGATACATTTGTGGGTGAGAGTTGAGGTGAGCTTAAAACAAGTTACAGAATAGGGGGGCTTTAGTAGTGGTGTTGGGCGTTTTTCAAAAAAAGTGTGCAAAACTTTTTTTTTTCTGATTTCGTTTTTTTTTTGTTTTTCTTTCTCATAATCGTTGACACTGTCGATCCTCATACAAGAAAAAAAGTGTGAAAAATGTCCATTCCAGATCGTCACATTTTTGTATTCAGTCTTTTTTTATTTATATGGTCGTGATGCACTGGAAGAACAAACTTACATAGTAAAATCTGGGACACTGTCATCTGATGGATAGTGTCAACGATTCTGAGTAAGAAAAACAAAAAAAAAACGAAATCTGAAAAAAAAGTTTTGTTCACTTTTTTTGAAAAACGCCCTGTTGTGTTCCTGGTGGTGAGGCAGGTGGCCAGAGCTCCCGAGGATGCTGTGATGAGAGTGAGGGACCCTTCCTTGTCTAGCTGTCAACACAACGCGTCCTCAAATTAATAAAGAGTCGGCAGCGCGCTTGTGATTCTCCTGCAGTCGCAAAGCGTGCTTAGGCCCTCCGCTTGCCATCAGGCAGGCCGTACAGTGAGCAGCAGAAGAAAGCCACGCAAAATAACACGCTCAAAATGATCTAGACAGTCCTTATCACACTTGACATTCGAGTCGTGTGTAGGTCATTTTGAGCACGTGGCCCGCGTAGCTACTTTTGCTGCTGACTGTACCTATGCTTGAATGCCATCGTCGTAGTCTACACTAATATTATAAAGAGGAAAGATTTGATTGTTCGTTTGTTTGTTTGTATTGAGTAGGCTCCGAAACTACTGGGCCGACTTGAAAAAATATTTTACGATTAAGAATCCGACATTATCCCTGATGAACATAGTACTTTACTTTTTACAGCGGGAAAATGCTTCATTCCTACGCACTAACCGTGCGAAGCCGGGCCGAGCAGCTAGTATTAAATAAGTTTCTGACAAAAATGTCATTTTTGGTAAGTATATTCTTTTATTGCTCTTTTCTGTATACCGCCATCAACAACTCGTCGAGACGATTCTAACGGGCCCATGCAAACTCAACGGGGTTACGTCTGTCGAGTCCTGAATTCCCATGGCCACCTGTCTCCATCATCAGATCAGCTGGATGGTACCATAATATTGAATTCTCATCCAAACTTTACTTGAACCCAAATTTTCAAGTCAATCTGCTGGAGATATCAGCTTCAAAATTGAGTTGCAAGATTCCACCCGAACAAATATAGTTACATACACTGCAATGCAAGTTAAATAAAAGCTTGCAAAATAAACTCTCTTCCAGGCTACTTTGACGGCCTAAATGTGTAAATTCCGATGTAATCGATTGTAACTTGAGCCGAACAACCACCAAGGTTTATGCGAAACTAATCGAGAATTTGACAGCCCGCCAAATCGTCTGTTTAGATTATAGCACCATATTCTTCGCAGTAAACTGAACAAAAGAGCGTAAGCAAAGCTAACCCAGTAATATTGTAGCCATTATAGAAACAGGATGTATTCGCAATTGTTTTTAAACACGCAATATTCTGGAACGGGGACCGATAAGTCTGGGTAGATTTATGTGTCCGGAGGTTTTCATCGGTAAATCTTGGATAGGAGGCGTACTCTGAGAGGTTTATGCTTAGCACTCTTGGCAGTGGGCGATAACCGGCTGATAATTAAATCTTTGGAATCTTTGTAATTGCGTTCTAGATGACGGCTTTAAAGATTACCTACGGTGTGCTTTTTTGGGATTTGCGAAGCGGAAAATCCATCTAGCTAGGTTTCGAAAGGAACTCGTTGTTTCCGAAAATAACACGAAAGAAAGGCGCTGAACGAAACTTGGTTTTACATTTAGTTTAACTTTAATCCTATTATTTATGATCCTATTGTTCCCGTGAATCCCGTCAAGGAACGTATTCTAATCATAATCACAACGAATTACTGTCAACTGTAAGATACTTAAATACAATGAGTTTATCGACACAGACCAATGAAACCTTATAACACCGAAAATGAAGCAGCGATTTTCATGTTCGCCCACCCTCATTTTTGTCGTCATCGTCATCACATAAACAGACAAAATTCTAAAAACGGTTCGAACGTGTTGTGTTATCGATTCTAAGTATCCCCAGCCAACTTTTTTCGTATATCTCCCACTTTCGACCCACTTCAGCTTTATCGACCGAGCGAGCGAAGCGTATGCTTCAGCTTGGACGAATAATCGTTTTTCCTCATGTCCGGATTTGATGAAGATAAAGATAAGATAAAGATAAAATCATTTATTTGTCCAACATAGGTTACAGGATGTTGCAGAATTATGGTTAGTTTCACTATGTGGCGCCTTACGGCTTACAAATTGTTGCGCATGCATGGCAAAGTCACTATCATTTATATATTCATTTATGGTATAATAACTTCTATGAGCTAGAACATTTTTAAGGCTCTTTTAAATATATGTAGTTGATCTATTGACATTAAACACTTTGGTAGTTTATTAAATATCTTCGGTGCCATTCCAACTAAATTTTTCTGGAATAACATTGTTTTGGGTATCATTGGGTATTTTATTTTATGTTGTAAACGAGTGCTCTTAAAGTTTAGGTACAAATGGGAGTTACTTTTCACGAAAACACACATTTAATAGATATACAAACTAGGAAGAGTTAGGATCTTATGTCTTTGAAAATGGGGCTTACACGATTCCAAAGAACTGATATCACATAAAGATCTTAGACACCTTTTCTGCGCTCGAAACGCAATTTCTCGATCTGTCGAGTTCCCCCAGAATATTATACCGTATCTCAAAGTTCAAGTCACAAATGCATGGTATGCGGTAAGCACTGCAGCCAGATTAACTTTTTTTCTTAGATTATATAATGCATAGGAGAATTGATTTAATTTCTTACATATTCCATGTCAACTTATCATCTACATTTAATCCTAAAAACTTTGTTATGTCAGTGTCTTAAATTTTTTGTCCTTTATAAGCTATTGTAAGATTAGGCACGTAATTCGTTATTCGCTGAAATGTCATGAGTTTTGTTTTACTTAAATTAATGTTCAAATTATTTGAAGATGATGTTTGAAGATGTTTGGATTTCCCCCTGTTCTCGCCTAGAGCTCACATGTCTCAGCCGATTCTTATGAAATTTTGTGACTAGGTTCGGTAATTATACAGATTTTTTTTGTCGTCAGTTTTTCGAAACTTTGAAAAATGGCGGAGTTATGGGTTGAAAACGTAAAAAATTACAAGAAAGGGGTCAGCGTTGACTACTGACTTGGTAGAAATTTTATGTTCCGTCTACTGTATCTTGAACTCCGATTTCGTGCGCGAGGTCTACAGCTCACAGAGCCAGTAGTTATATGTATAGATATAAGAACGTGTCATACTAAATTTTACTATATAACTAATTTCCATTCCACCACCGTGCTTGTATTGTCAAGGTTACCATATTGTGCCATTAAGCATCAATAAACGGACATGGCACAATTAGGTAATAGACGCGTATCAATCACAAGGACAAATAAACTCTGGTGTGAGACACAATGATTTTTACCGACATGTTATTGACAATGATTGACATATTTAGTTACAAGGACGGACGGAGTGTAATCGATATGTATACTAGATTGTATACAAGGTGTAACAAAAATGGGGTATGAACCGATCAAGGTTCTTATCAGAACACGATACCTGTTAAGAAAAAACGGAAAAAAAACGCGTTTTTTTTATTTAGTATGGAGAGTTGGCCGTCTGGGGCGACCAGCTCCATAGAAAACTAAAAAAAAAAATCGCGTCAAAAGATTTTTTTTTGTTTTTTCTTATCAGAACACGATACCTGTTAAGCCCTTGATCGGTTCATACCCCATTTTTGTTACACCTTGTATATCGATTACACGTTTTACGTCCCCATGAAGCTGTGCTCCAGCTGTGCATGATATACTCAACGCTCGTATGGAAGTCGCACTTAAGATTTTCACTGCCAAGAATCGCTAAGCGCTACTCTCGTGGCCGATCCCGTGGTTTTCCTCGCATGTAGCGGAAAGCGACTACGGCGTAGGCGCCCGCGGAGCGGGTTCCTGGCAGTCAAAGTGTTAATTGCTACGAATTCCAAGGGCGGCAGCGTAGGCGTGCTACGATGTAAACCGTAGAACCGGCTACGATCTACGATGTATCAGTAGTCCAAATAGAAGACAGGGGCTTCATTCAAAACTATTGTCGTAAGATTATATAAGATTATATAAGATTATATGCCGTCGCGTTTTCACATATTTAAATAGGCGCTAGTGCGAAAGAGAGCGCTATAACCTCAAGCGCGTCAGTTGGTACTATATCGTATCAATCGTCATAATTCAGCAATAACGTAATTTCAACACGGTTGGTGCAACATCAAATAATCGCCAACAGAACATAATTAATCACAAGATGAAAGTCATACAAGTTATCAAAATTATAAAAAAAATAACTATGACAAAATAATTGTAAAACTGAATTAAACTTGTATGAGACGTGGATGGTGATAAGACTGATAAGATAAGGCGTCTAAAAACTGCTTTTCTATTAATAAGTCGCTGATGTGTAATGTGTGCAAAGAAAAAAACGAAGCATTTATAAAATGTCCTTATACACAAGAGTGTTTTTTCAACGCGGGTCCGAAAGACCGATTACGATGCAGCTATTTGTAAAACGAGACTGTAGTATAGTCGGCGTTAACACTTTCGCTACCAGGAACCCGCCTAGCGGGCGCCTACGCCGTAGTCGCTTTTCGCTACATACGAGGAAAACCACAGGATCGGCTACGAGCGTATTTTATTTAAGGATCGCGTCCCGGACACTCTCTTTAACGCGCTTTAGAACGCTAAAGTGAATGTAAAGGTACTATTCCACGATAGGCTGCAGACGAATTTCATCAAGGCTTTAGGCATTTTGACTAACTCGAAGCTATTTTGAGATCTAGAAGTATTGGAGTATTGGTGTATTAGGTAAAATTGAATTTCTTTCAGCACGGCTATCACGCGACGGCGCGCGAGCTCTCTCGATTTTTGTCGCACTATCCGTCTCTCTCTCATTAGAACACTTAGAACAAGAGGTATAGTGCGAGAAAAATCGAGAGTATGTCGCGGCCGTCCCATGATACACGTGTCGCTGATGAACCCAAAGCTCATTTTCAAACATTCACGCTTGATGAAATTCGTCGTCGTCGACAGGTCGTGGAATAGTACCTTTACATTCACATTGGCATTTCATTCAGAGTGCGATGCGACGATAAAACGAGACGTGTAAGACCGTATAGCACCTTTAACCTCTTGTACAATGGGCCTTCATATTCAATATGTAGCTACAACTGACAGAGACACAGGCTTAGTTAGAATGATAGGTATGTATTACTGTCTCATGTCAACTACAGCTACGTCTCTGTCGGTTGCGACAAATTGCAAGGTGTGAGGTTGTGACAAACTGTGTCTTAGCGTTAATAAACACCTAGGTCTCATCACCAACCAGATTAGGGTAAAGTGTTGTGCTACAATATTCATACAAATGCTTTATGTCAATAAATCATATTGATCATTGACTTTAATTATTTTATAATTATATATTGTACATTCTTTAGCAATTACTCACGTTATCCACGTTAATCACCTGAGCCCGATCACCCAGGGGAATTAGCGGCAATCATTTTATATTCAACTAGGAAAAAATGATAATGTTCGGTTATGGCGCTTCGCCGGACGCTGCCGCGTCACGCTCGCTTCGCTCGCTCGGCTCGCGCGCTGTAGGGTCGCAGTTCAACTAACAACCTAACCGTTTTTTCCCCTGGGGGATCAGGCTAGAGGATTAACGTGGACAACAGCGTTTGCTTGTTATAATGATCACTTATTTACAAACATTTTCGATGGTAACTGTATACATCATACAGGGTGAACTCCAGGACAGGATTACGTCCCCGAAATCCGCGGGGCTGATTCTGACAGCAGCCGACCTTAACGGCCTTACTAGATTAATTTAATCCAAAACCTAACTACTAATATGATTTATTAACTAAAATTATCAATTTGTATGTAGATATTGTATTCACAACCCTTGTAAATAAAATAAATCAGAGATAAATTTATAATATAGATTGCCAATCATACAGTCTAATGCATCTTTATAAAACCAAGGCAAAACGCAATGACAGATACGCACAGAGCGGCGCGGCGCGGCGCGTTATTCTTCGTATTAGTTCGAACATTACCACCGGTACCGCCTCCGCGCCGCGCCGCGCCTCTCCGCCACCGCTGCCAGTGCGTTTCGGCCTTTAGTGTGGCTACTGTAGGCGAGCGTTAAGGTTAAGGCACGGGACTATCAATATAGAGGTTGTGGGTTCGAACACCGGCTCGTATCACTGGGTTTTCCAAAAACATGATGAAAAAAATATAATCTTGATATTTAACGGTAGCTTTACGGTGAAAGAAAACATAGTGAGAAATCCGGTCTAACCCCAACAAGGTTTAGCATTCCCTGGAAGGTCAGATGACAGTTGCTTAAAAAACTAGTGCCGACAGCAAATTGTAACCCAAGCTCCTTTAGGGTGCTACTGGGTAAACACTGGGCATGATGACTTAGTGTGCTGATTGACAATCTATAGTATGAACATGTCTCTGCTAAAACTAAAATGGGTAAAAACAAAATGAACACACTTCTAAAAACACTGCATCAAGTTGTCCACTCACGATGAGGTCATCCTCTCGGATCCTCCCGGAGTTCTTACTCGCCGCTTTGAATGTGTTTCCCACATACTTCTGCTCTTCTTTAGTGAGTAAACCACATTGAGATGCGAGTTTTTTGCTTGTGTTGCCCATTCTGAAATAGAAGGACAGCATGAACAAAAAGCATGGAATCAGAACTGCTAGGTAAGGAGGATCGCGCGAAATGTATCACGGTGAGGTAGACTATATGTCTCTTTCTAATGATAACACTTAGAGAAAGAGATGATTAGTTTGGGTCAAACATCTATTTCTTGTCGTTATTCCATTCTGTTAAACAATATTATGATAGTTTCTTTAAAAAATGTTGGAACAATGTTTTTTTAAATTCCAACTTTTTTTAAAGATGCCATAGAAGAAGAAGAAGAAAGGGCCATAAAAAGGGGTTTTATATTTATTTATTTAACTCCCATAAAAGACACACAGCTTAACAGTAAATTTAGAAATTTACTGTTAAGCTGTGTGTCTTCAGTGTTCAGTTCAGTGAGTGTCAGGCACTGCGGAATTTATAAATGATTGCAATTATTAACAATAAGTACGAAAAATCAAACCACATCTTAACTATAAAACAATAGAAATACAGAAAACAGAAAAAGACTTTAGCAACAGATGACTGCCGTTTATCCATCGCCTCGCAGAACTTCATACACTCGCACTCGTCCCATACACTGGCAAAAACATCGCATTCAGGTGCTGATGCGAGGAGCGCGTTGATGCCATTGAGCGCACGAACAAGTGGTGATTTGCTGTGGGGCACGGTGCGCGCTTCCGGCACTGACGGGTGCGTGGCCAGAGATTAAAACTGGCCTTCGCTAGTGAGGGCACAAACAGGCGTAGCAGTTGCGCTACTAACTCCGGACATTCGGACCTACCTCTTAAGCCCTACAAGCAGTGGTCAGCAGCCCATAGTTGCGCCTGACCTCCAAAGAGGTACAAGCCCAGAACACCGAGCAGGAATTTAGACAGTTACAGAAAAGGGTAGTAACTAGTGACCATATAACTTCTTATATAGGAAACGCAGAAACACTTTTCGGATTTTGTCCAGAAGAAGAACGTAAGCGACTTCGTGCGGATTCCACATTGCTAAGGCTGCCTCAAGTTTGCTTCTACCAGCACTGTGTATACCAATTTAATAGCCCTGGGCTCATAGAAATCTCTGTCATTCCTGACGACAAAACCAACCTTCGGTAGCAGTCAGTGGCTAATGCTTTCGTGTGATCGTGGAGATCGTTGAGTTGTGTGTCAAAAACAACACCTACATCCCAGATAGAATGAACCCGGAGTATGAGTTCTGAACACAGCTGGTATTCAGCTAGAAGCACGAAGCTTGAGCGCGGCTAAATTGAATTGAAAAGTAGCCCATTTTCAGTGCTCTATTTATGAACACTTGTCAATGTCTGACTGTAGGGACTCACAATCCAACAGCTGTTGCACGCCATACACCAGCTCGATTGCATAGATTGGTACTATATTATGTTTAAGAGAAACGGGCCTAGGATTGAACTTTGGCTGACTTCAGATTGTGTGTGGTGTGGCTTGGAGACAAAGCATCCGTGTTGAACATACTGTTGTCTATCGCACATATAGCTGTTATGTAACATAAGCTAAATAACATAAGCTCAATAGCATAACACGTATGTAGAATGTTGACATGTAATTTTTTATTATCAATAAAGTATATGAGTATGAGTATGAGTATGCTAAAAGTGGACTGGAACATAAGTTTCATGTGCTCTGCCTATCCCTTTTGGGAATAAAGGCGTGAATCTATCAATGAATGAATATGTCAAGAAAAACTCTTCATTTGGTGGATTTAAACCTATAT
This sequence comes from Epinotia bilunana, assembly GCA_947049275.1. Taxonomy (NCBI): domain Eukaryota; kingdom Metazoa; phylum Arthropoda; class Insecta; order Lepidoptera; family Tortricidae; genus Epinotia; species Epinotia bilunana. Next base: position 5,780,624 of record OX346272.1, read on the forward strand.
AAGAACCTTTTCACAAGCCAGGCAAAATTCAAACTTATGTCAATGTCATTAACACGTGATGCAGAGTATCAGTATCTATACATTTTTTTCTTTTTTTTGTGGCTACGTTTATCGATTAGCCAGTGTCATGTCGATTTAGATTAAAAAAAATAAAAATAACTAAACGGGATCATTAATAATAGAAATAGTTACTACTCCTGAAAAACAAGTAAGTTAATTAGAAGCCCGATAAATAGCACACAGTTATGAGTAACGAGACACAACTACAAAGTTAGTAACATGTAAAAACAACACAAATACATAGAAATAAAATTATATCTTAAGATTGTTACTTTGACAAAAAGATCCCAAGGCCATCAAGATATCTTTACTCTTAATTTGAATAAGTTCCAAAATGTGAGTTGGGCGAGGAACCTTCAGTCTTATTATGAGTTCCTTGTATAAGCAATTGTGATTATATAAAGGACACGCGAAAAATATATGATTTAGGTCCCCATCGTCTAGTCCGCATTCACACAAGGAGTCCCGGATGTGTATTTTTTTCATGTGAGCAGGTGTACAACAATGACCCAGGCTCATTCGTATAACAGTGGAACAAAATGGTTTTTGAAGAAATAACTTTGAGAACCATGGTTTCCTCGACAACATGGGCTGAACGAGTGCACAAGTCTGTGCTCGTTTTTTACTAGATTTTGTCCAGTCAGCAGACCAAGCCTTAATAAGATACCTAGCCGCCAAGGGGACCAAATCATGACAATAATTTCTGAATGGTATCTTATCACCACAGACCACCACATCCTTTGCTACCTGATCGGCCCTTTCATTTCCTGTAACCCCTGTAAGACCAGGGACCCAGGCTAAGACAACCTCGCAACCTTTATGAGATTCTCCTTAATTTGATAGATATTAGGATTATGGAACCTTACTGAAAACGGTTTAGAGAGAAGCGCTTGTAGACTACTAAGGGAATCAGAGAAAATTATAGTTTTTCTTAATTTGAATATTAAAATATATTTCACGCTCTTCAAGATGCCACTGCATTCTCCAGTAAACACCGAAGTTTCAGGAGGGCATTTAATCTTCTGAACTATATCATACTGGGAATGGAAAACTCCCACCCCTACACAAGTGTATATATATATTTGTAATCAGTTTCTTGTAACATCACTAACTTCATAAGAATTTGCAACATAGGGGTTTATGGGGGCGAAAAATTGATCTAACAAAGTCTCATATATACCTGGGAAAATACGTAATCTCTATTTTAAATTTTTTTGTTTGGAGTATTTTTATAAAATAAGTCGATTAAAATATTATATTAAATATTTTAATCTTCTATAGAACAATGGTCTTTGATTTACTTATGTAAAAGATCTTTTTAATTCTTTAAAGTTATTATAGTAAAGACCGAAAAATCGGCGCTTTATGTGTTGACAAAAGATGCTAATAACGCTAAGTACCCACGTCTAAGTAAACGTCACGAGACACTAGATGATGAATCCTTGGCCATACACCTGACTTGCAAAGTCTAATAAACCATGAACTTACCTTTCCTCACGGAATAATACTACTAACATTGGCCCCGAGACCTTCCTGGACTTTTTAAAATTATTTAACAAATTTAACCAAGGCAAAATACAGTAAAATACATTACCTTAACACAAAAACAAATCGACGTAATTATTTACAACATTTAACACTATTTTTAACACTTAAATCACATTTATGGCACTAAAAGCAAATCAACAACAAATAATATTCACAATAACATACATATTTAACTCATATCACTGCTAAAATTAGTGAAAATCAATAATATTTTCCTTTCCTATCAGAAATGTATTTATTGAAAGTCAGTTTACCTGTCAAAGTTTTTTTTCTTTTTCTATCAATACGTATACCATACAGCCACGCACCACGACATGCGTCAAACACGACGCGTCACTCCGACTGCCGTGGACGCCGTGGTGCCGTGAAGTAGCGACAAGCGCAGCGCCGCCTTCTTATCGCAATAACTTTTTGGTGCTGGAAATAAACTCCCTTGCCATACAGCACGTCTAGCACATGACGGCCGCGACATACTCTCGATTTTTATCGCACTATACCTCTTCTTCTAAGTGTTCTAATAAGAGAGAGACGGATAGTGCGATAAAAATCGAGAGAGCTCGCGCGCCGTCGCGTGCTAGCCGTGTTGTACGTATGTAAATACTTGTTGATACAGTTGAGCACCAAAATGAATATGGACTTATTGTATTTAACGTCGGAACAGTCTTCATAAAACTATGATTTACATTGCAGACAAATACCATTTCGTTCATAATTATTTCCAAGCAATAGGTATTTATAAAGTTTCCACAACTTCGTGCTCATTCATCAGTCTGGTAAAGAAAGAGGTAATCAATTATAGTACTCACGAGGTATCATGTGTCTACTTTGATCACGCATACATGACTCATATTTTATATATTTCTTAAAGATAACTAAGCTAAACAAGAACATCTATCATGAGACGGCCGCGACATACTCTCGATTATTCTCGCAACCTCTTGTTCTAAGTGTTCTAATAAGAAAGAGACAGATAGTGCGAGAAAAATCGAAAGACCTCGCGCGCCGTCTCGTGATAGCCGTGCAGCAAGATATAGTTGTAGGTACTTTAAAAAGTTTAAAAGTGTGTTAAGAAGCTCGAAGAACAAACTCAAGCCCTTATTATTTAAAAAAAATACCTATATAGTTAAACTTATAATTATAATATATATGTTAAGTTCTGCAACTATTATACCTACGTAAGTAGTGTCTTCTTACAATAAGTCACCTGCAGCAGCACGTCTATCATGGGACGGCCGCGAGCTCTCACGATTTTTCTTGCACTATCCGTCTCTTTCTTATTAGAACACTTAGTGCAAGAGATATAGTGCGAGAAAAATCGAGAGTATGTCGCGGCCGTCGCATGATAGACGTGCAGATGATACAAAATTGGTGATGCAAACATTGAAGACGCTCAGTCAGAGAAGAAGACAAAGATCGTATCTATATTTCAAAATATATTCAGGTACGTAATTTATGTAAAAATATTATCAGAAATATCAGTCTGTTACAGTATTACTACAGCATATCAAGAGCTACCTGTCTTGAAAATCACCTGAAGTAGGTACTTATTCATACATTTTTTTGCATGTGTGCGACTATAGCCCACATATTCAAAGCTATGGACACAAGCGTCATAACGGTGTAAAACTGAACTACTTTTATAACTGTTCCGTTCTCCGTCTGGTTCGACACGTATCTATGCAGCAATATTATCAAGTGCAGCTGCGGAGGAATACTCAATCCGGTAGACACCAACTTCGCCCATGGGCACACTTCTGCAGGTATCATTTCACCGGCGATAATAATTAAGAAGACCAACACGCTTAATTTAAAAGCGTGTGCTTGGTTCGTGAAGAATGCGCTCCCTACCATCTGGCTCCAGTGAACTATACAGAACATACGCACGTATTCCATAAAATTTACTGCCCAGTAAAATAAACTCATCTTTGTTTGTACTTATTCGAGGGATAGACATGTTGTAAATGGGAATAAAAGTAATAACCATCGTAAAGGCTGCATTTATCACTCAAGCTTCAGTCATTATAAGTATTGTAGGACATGGCCTGTTCCTGTACGTAATCAGTATCACCATTTCCCTGGTTATAGTTGGTTATTCTGCTATTGTTTTCAGTATTTGCATCACGCAGCAATGTGTAGATGGTTACGGCAGTGAACATAAGAGTCATAAAATTACTAAAGGCAATTATGAAAAGGATCATCAAGCTTAACTTTATAGCGTCTGATTCGTTTTCTCTGAAGATTGTACTCCCAATTATATGGCTCCAGTGGATTAGGCAGGCCATCCTCACGAACCAGAGAAGAGCGGAAATCCAAAACAGCATCCTTCCGAATTCAAGCTTTTTATGAGTAAGTATTTCCTAAAGATCTTCTTCAGTACATTTGCGAAATGGCATTAATCTTTTACACTCATTGCTTGACCTTAGAGTGTATCTGATACATTAGGACTTTCGGAGTTGTGATATATTCTATCCTAAGTTTTGTATCTTTCTTTATGCCGTATTTATAATTTACTGTTCATAGTTGACTGTGTTAGTGAGGGGATGTCTGTTCAAGCTTCTGAGCTGCGTTTGATCAGTGTGTAAAGAGTCCAGCCAGTAGACACCAACGTAATTAGAGTATATCCCCGACACGCCTTCACCACGTTCTTATTTTGGATGTTAGCCGCATGCATGGCTTTGTGAAGTAACACGAGCATGTGTATTTGAGGAGGAATGCTCAAAGCGGTCACGAATAGCTTAAATGTAGGAAATAAAAAACTAGGGATGAAGCCACCGATGATGATAAATCCAAAAATTCCGCCGCTCAAGCGAATGCTGTTGTAAGTATCCTTGGGGTAGATTGTGTGGCCAATTATGTAGCTCCAGTGCGCCAAGCAACCCACACGAAGAATCAACAGACAATTAAAGGCTATTGTGCATAATAACACTAATGGCATTTTGGTCAACGGCTATCATGGGGTAATAATGTTGTAAATTTTGTTGCTTCATCATTTCCTCTTGGTGACTTGAGGCATTGTTATTATAATTTCTTCATTTTTCATAATGAGCAATATTAATTTAGCAATAGCCTTTTATTCGTTAATTACGTTATTTACTTACCGCTGACATTTTGTCACCGTGATTGAATGACTTTTTTTTTAAACCGAACTTGAATAAATATCTTTTGAACGCAGATTTAGAAATGGCGAAAATTTTATGAACGCATCTATAGCATTAAATGTTGTGAAATACAAAAAACAGCTAACGTAGCAATTTTAGGTCGGTACCACCGATGGAGATGTAGCTTTCGTAGAACCGAGATAGTAATACGTCGCCTCATTTTGGCATCCACGTACGTCTGTTATAGTGAACAAAATGCAACATTCCGAGGATTGTACGCAAAACTGCTGTATTTAAAGAGTGGAAGAATGGTAGATTTATAGAATTTCAACATGGCCACATTACTTACGTCAAATGTATAATTTTTGCTATCTGTGCCATGACTTGAAAAATATTGGGGTCGGCATTGTCGTGTAATTTTTCACTCTTGTTATTTGCAATCGAATATAATTCTTTGTGTTGATGAGCGCCTGAAACATACACAAAATGACGATCACTAAAATGGAGGTGGACCTCGCGAAGGGCGAGGGCTTCCGCCCGTACTACATCACGAAGATAGAAGAGTTGCAGTTGGTGGTGGCAGAGAAGACTCAAAACCTGCGGCGTCTTCAAGCCCAGAGGAACGAGCTGAACGCCAAAGTGCGTATGCTGAGGGAGGAGCTCCAGTTGCTACAGGAGCAAGGCTCCTACGTCGGTGAAGTCGTGAAACCGATGGACAAGAAGAAAGTTCTAGTAAAAGTTCACCCTGAAGGTAAATTCGTGGTCGATTTAGACAAGAATGTGGATATCAACGATGTCACCGCCAACTGCCGTGTTGCACTGCGCAACGAGAGCTACACTCTTCATAAAATCTTACCGAACAAAGTTGACCCGCTGGTTTCCCTTATGATGGTCGAGAAGGTTCCTGACTCGACCTACGAGATGGTGGGAGGTCTGGATAAGCAGATCAAGGAGATTAAAGAGGTAATTGAGCTGCCTGTGAAGCATCCAGAGCTCTTTGATGCTCTAGGTATTGCTCAGCCTAAAGGTGTTCTCTTGTACGGACCTCCTGGTACTGGAAAGACGTTGCTAGCGCGTGCTGTGGCTCACCATACCGAATGTACTTTCATCCGCGTGTCTGGTTCTGAGCTGGTGCAGAAATTCATTGGTGAAGGAAGCCGTATGGTGAGAGAGCTCTTCGTTATGGCCAGAGAGCATGCCCCATCTATAATCTTCATGGATGAAATTGACTCAATTGGTTCCTCTCGTATTGAGTCGGGGAGTGGTGGTGACTCCGAAGTCCAGCGTACTATGTTGGAGCTGCTTAACCAGCTTGATGGTTTTGAGGCAACCAAGAACATCAAAGTCATCATGGCAACCAACAGAATTGACATCCTAGACCCTGCCTTGCTTCGGCCTGGACGTATTGACAGGAAGATTGAGTTTCCTCCACCAAATGAGGAAGCTCGCTTGGATATCCTGAAGATTCACTCTCGTAAAATGAATTTGACTAGAGGAATTAATCTCCGTAAGATCGCAGAGCTGATGCCTGGTGCATCTGGTGCTGAAGTGAAAGGAGTGTGTACCGAGGCAGGCATGTATGCCCTCCGTGAGCGCAGAGTCCACGTTACTCAAGAGGACTTTGAAATGGCAGTTGCTAAGGTCATGCAGAAGGATTCCGAGAAAAATATGTCTATTAAGAAATTGTGGAAGTAATTTGTGCTTTATTATGATTATCGTCTTGTCTAGAAATTAAACATTTATTGTAATCAATGCTCTTTTAATACCTTATACCTACAAAATAATTTAATTGGTGACTGCTTTAGTTAGATCCACAGGACCATAAATATCAGATCAATATTGAATACATTTAGTTATTTATCTATCAGGCAGGCAGCTGCAACAACTGATGATGCCTTTATCTAATTAACTTCAAGAGTTCAATTGTTGAGCTGAAATTTTCTTTTTTTCTAGAAATGTGCTTGTCAAACTGGCATTGAGAGCCGAGACCCTTGTCTTGTCTGGCAGTATGTTCTAAGCTTTTTCAGATCTTTATTTTGCCTTATTAGATAATAAATACCATACAAAAAAAATTATACATCAAAACAAAAAACAAGAAAATAATAATAATAAAAAGATACAGAACATGTCCGACGTCAACATAACAACTATACATATAATAATAAAATATCTTTGGATGTCTTAGCAATTATTTACAATGTTTCGATTAAAATAACATAAAACCATAGTGCAGTGTGTTAGGCACAAATCATTTTAAAATTATAAAAGAACTACATCACCAAAGCAGACATGCCAGGTAGCATATTAACACAAATAAAAAAGTAAAATAAAAAATAAAGCAATTGATAATATTTAGTCCAATAATTTAGCAATAAATTCGTTAAGGCTGTAAAATGGTCTCTGACCTAGGTATGTCTTTAGTTGGTTTGAGAAAACGCTCAACTTTTCCAATTGTTTTATGTGGTTTGGAAGATGATTGTATATTTGAACACATACCCATTTTACATAATCCTGGTAATAACTTTCAATTTCTGTGGCAATATTACTATTATTATTAAGCCCTTTTTTATTCCATATTACATTGGAAGTTTATATTAAATTTTTATAGTTTTATTTCTGCTGCTATGGACCCCTCTTTGGGTGAAGGTTCAGTCCAATCTCTTTCAGTCTTCTCTTTGTCTTCCTATCTCTGTCCAATGTAATGCTATGGCAATATTAGCAGTCTTTAAATATCATAAGGTAAGGACAAGGCAGCTATCTCATGTATGTGCTGTGTTGAGAGTGAGGCACTTGCATAAGTATTGCCCCTGATTCCTATGTATAAATATGTTCTAGAATATTTTGGTAATCAATGTCTAGGCCTCTCAATGTTATTCAGTTATATACTCTATTCGAAACTAGGTACAAGAGCTAATTCTGTCAAACGAAAACAAAAAAAATCGTTTCGGACGTACAGTCAAGTGCAAAAATATGTATCGATATTATAATCCTATATATACTAGTGGCACTGTGAGCTGTAGACCTCGCAGGTTCGTTTCAAAACGGTTGAATTTAGTAAAGGTCAAGATACAGTGGACGGAACATTAAATTTGTTTTTAGTCAGTAGTCAACGCTGACCCCTTTCTTGTAATTTTTTACGTTCTCAACCCATATAGAAGAAACTAACTAGGTAGAAGCAACTAACCTTGGCCTCCTCATGGACGGCAAGCTGCGCTTTGAGAACCACGTACTAAAAGTTGTGAGTAACTGCTTCTACCGCCTTAAAGTTCTTTACAATGTTCGCGATTACTTAAGTGTTGATTTGCGTGTTAACCTTTGTGAATCGCTGATATTGTCAAGATTAAACTATTGTGATGTTGTCTATGCTGGCTGCATTACTGGTCGTACAAAAAAGCTCATACAGCGAGTGCAAAACGCATGCATTCGTTTCTGTTTCCGAGTCCCACCCCGCTCCCATATCACTCCCTACTTGAACGCCGCTGGTCTGCTGAACATGCCTGCACGCAGACGGCTTCACCTCGCCACTCTTCTCTTTGGCATAGTGCGATCTGGGGTCCCAGCATATTTGCTGAGTAGACTTGTATGGCCCAAGAGTGCGCGTAGGTGTAAGGCGATGATTCTGGTGCCAAAGCATCGGACCGCGGCGTTTCGAGGTAGCTTCAGGTTCGCGGCGTCCAAGTGTTGGAATGATCTCCCCCCACCTATCCAAGGAGCGTCTAGCAGGTATACCTTTAGGCGCCAGCTTAAGGGCTACTTGTTGACGCTCCAAAAATCCCAACCCTAACAAATCCAGCACTTTATTTAATTTTTAACCATTTTTTTTTTTTTTTGTAAACATCCCAACCGTTTCGCGTTTTTCACATTGTTTTTCATCCCATTGTGCTTGTGTCACATATTTAACAGATTTAGTATATAAATTATTTATTTATTATGTGTATACGTTTGTATCGGCAGTATGTTGTGTTGCGTTCCGTGGGTCACGTACGGTGCTGTCTGAAAATCAGCGCTGTAGGTGTCTTTCTGACACCTTGGCATAATGCTGAGACAGCGACCGATTCACTGCCGCGAAGACACACACATTAATTATGTGTCAATTGTATTGTATCTGTACTCCCTTTGTCTCTGTGTGTCTTTTGTGTAGTGAATAAATGTTTTCTTTCTTTCTTTCTTTCTATATCTCCGCCATTTTTCATCGAAAAACTGGCTCGGCAAAAAAAATCTGTATACTTACCGAACCTACTCACAAAATTTCATGAGAATCGGTTGAGAAATGTGAGCTCTAGGCGAGAACAGGGGGAAATCCAAACATCCGGACATGAGGAAAAACGATTTTTCGTCCAAGCTGAAGCATAGACGCTTCGCTCGCTCGATCGATTAAACCTGTTACACTTATTGACATCCATCGGTCGGGGTTTGTTTGGTACGTGTAATTTATAGTTGCTCAAATTTGTTTAATAATAAAACAAACATTCTTAGAAAATTTTATTAATTTCATGCAGATTAACTATTAACATTAGTTAACATTAGACATTCCCTTAAATCTTATATAGATTCACAAGATATTAACAATAAATAATTCCTCACAATAAAATCTTAATATTTGATTAATGTAAGTATTATAATGAGAATGAGTTTATATTTCATATTTTCGTTATTTCAAAATATTTACATATAATTCAATCATTTACTGCCTCAAATGTACTTTATCAATTATTCTTTGCTCAAACGCCCAAATGCGATCGGGACGCTTAAAATTACCTAAACAAGCTCTTACTGCCTAGTAATAGTACTTCTGCTTCTGACTGTACGTATAGCATAGTAGATTAACAAAAATTCCTTCGAACAGACAGTGTATGCAGCTTTGTGATCTCTTTATTATATCTGCGTTAGGATAAGTGTCCACAATAGCTGTGTGAGCTTGCGAGGCGGTGGGCGACGAAAAATGGACCATTAGGAAGTGATGCAAGCGCAGCCAGCCACGCTATTGGTGGGTTCTTTCATCGCACCAGAGGCGTCTTTAGCCCGCTTAGGCGCACGTCTACAGATTCCCAATTCTACAGATTCTCATGTGTACACATTCCCAATTTTACAGATTCTCAAGTTTACAGATTCCCAATTCTACAGATTCTCATGTTTACAGATCCCGATTCTACAGATTCTCATTTTTACAGATTCCCAATTCAACAGATTCTCAAGTTTACAGATTCCCAATTCTACAGATTCTCAAGTTTACAGATTTCCAATTCTAAGGCAGGTACGTGTAAGTACGACGACGAGCGCAGCCAGGAGGAGTGTTAGGTGCACTGCGACCCTACGCTCGCGAGCCGAGCGAGCGAAGCGAGCGTGCCGCGGCAGCGGCCGGCGAAGCGCCAGAACCGATTTTTAGGGTTCCGTAGTCAATAAGGAACCCTTATAGTTTCGCCATGTCCGTCCGTCTGTCTGTAGGAATTTATGTGTACGTACTAAAGTTGAAATTATTATCTGAAGTGCACTTAACCAGTAGAATTCAGAATCTGTAGAATTGGAAATCTGTAGAATTGAAAATCTGCAGAATTCAGAATCTGTAGAATTGGAAATCTGCAGAATTGGGAATCTGTAGAATTGGGAATCTGAAGAATTGGGAAGCTGTGGAATTGGGAATCTTTAATGGAAATCTGTAGAATTGGGAACAATTCCTTTAGCCCAGGTAGCGCCCGTGAGCAATCAATATCTTAGCTCCCCCTAGCGCAGTGTTAGCGTACCCAGGTGGCGACTGGCGCCCCCTAGGACCGCTGCGCCCGCGTGCAACGCACACCCTGCACCATCCTAGTAGATAAAGCCGCCCCTGCCTCGCACAGCTCCGGTAGATACTCACCCTTAATTTTCGGTTTCTGAGCGCACTACCCGGTGATCTTAGGTCACATATCTGTCACTCGTATGGTTTCACGAAGTTACAAGTTTTGCATTTGCAGCGCACGTTAACAAGAATCTTATACAATACTCTGTCTGTAGCATTTGCCATGGGACAAGCCGATTGTGTTGTAGCGAGGTCTTAGTACTTACAAGCTTTTATTTCAATTGCAATGTATGTAATGGGTCTGTTGTGGTGTCGGGTTAGATTTCACCACCCCCTTTCTTCCCGTGGGTGTCGTAAAATTCGACTAAGGGACCAGGGTTGAAGCGTGTTGTGGGCGATGGGTTAGCAACCTATCACTGCAATATCACATTTTGTCGATCTTTTATACCCACGTTTATGCTAAAAGTGGCGCTGGAATATACGTTTCATGTGCTCTGCCTATTTGGGAATAAAGGCGTGAATGTGTATGTATATGTATGTATATGAATGTAACTGGTCTCTTAAAAAGAGTGCACATTCGATTAAAAATAACCTTTAAATTAAGGGCATTATAGTGCACTCTTAGGGCGGGTTGCACCAAACCGTGTGTAATCGTAAGCTATGATCGTTAAAATCTGAATGTATGTTTTATTTACTGGTTTCTATGAAATGACAGCTTTATTTAACGTAAAACTTAAAGTTGACCGGTCTGTAATCGTATGTTGCAACCCGCCCTTATTGGGACAGCCGTTATGTTTGTTCGGGTCCAATCTAGGAACTGAATAAAAGCAGTTATCGCAACCGATTGAGCTGAAATTTTTACATACGCAATAAGTTAGATGACAATGCAATATTATGGTACTATCGACAAAACAGCTAAGTGACCATCCGTGGACTTTATGTGCATTGTAGTAAGGTTCAATATAAATACAGGATGGTCAGTTAACTGTGTTGGCGTTTGTACCATAAAGCTGGTCTGATGATGAAAACGGAAGGCCGTAGGAACACAATTACAAGATAACTTGTCGTTTTTGGGTGCATGGCTCAATAGAATTGATGTGTGTGCAAAACAGTACAGTCAGAAATAAAAGCTTGTTTCAAAAATTATGATTATACATGATTGGTGAATTTGATTGCCACCTTTCGACGATTCTTTAAAGAACAAGATTTCTGTCATCTTTGTAGTCCATATCTGATTCCGTGTCCGAGATGTCTTCTGTCGGCCTTGGAATATCAAACGTCAAGCCAGCTGTGCCCTGTAAAAAATCGATGAATGAGAGACAAATATTGTCAATTGATTGATTGGCATTAGCCGTGTCCACACCGGACGAGCGGCTCGCCCGAGCCATCAAAAAGGCTAGAAGAGATCCTTTGCAGGGAAACGATCGCCTTTGTACCGCCTTAATCTAATTTCTCTGTATTTTTATTGGTGTCTTGTGTACAATAGAGTATTTTATAAACCGACTGCCGAAGGAGAGGAGGGTTATGTTTTTCGAGCGTATGTATGTATTGTGACCTTATTCTTTGGCACGCCCTGCAGCCTAAACCGTTTGACGGATTTCGACATATGAGGTGTCGTTGGATTCCTCTTGATCGCTGGATTGACAGGCTATAATACTTATTTAAAAAAAGTAGTTGGGTTTATTGAATTCATAACCTTTATTTACACTTGTTTACAGTAGGTACAGTCAGCGTCATATATTTAGTAACAGCCAAGGTAGCCAAATATTTCGGTACACGTCTTTATTACTGTAAGAATAAGGCTGTGTTACGAAATATTTGGCTACTCTGGCTGCTACTGACTATATGACGCTGACTGCACATACAAATACTTAAATAAATACCTATTTATGCAACTGTGATGAGAGCGAATATTATTATTATTTCTTTCTTTGACATCTAAAATGTCATTTTTACCAATAAATGATTGTATTGTATTGAATTGAAATATCGAAAAAAAATTAGCGTAGCAGGATTTGAACCACAGCCACTGCATCTTGGAAGGAGTTGAACTTTTAATGGATTCAGGATTTGCCCTGTTGCCAGATAAGAGACAATGCTCGCATCCCCGGGAACCTAAGTCAACGCCAGAAAACACAACACCAGATCCCTACTGAGTAAGGAGAGCTAGTATGGCGGAGGACTTCTGTAAAGCTGGCTACACACCTGCTGCAGGGGCAATATTGGAATAAGACCCGTTATTGCCTTCTTAATTGTGATGTGTATAGGCAAGGAGAGACAATTTCTTGCCACTGCAGCAGGTGTGTGAGTAACCAGCATTATAGGTGTTTATACAAATATGAGCAATATGAGACTTCGTTGTGCCATTGGCAATTTTACTGTCAAGGGCTGGGCTCACGCAGTCTGAATTCAGCAGCTAGACCAAAGAGCAAGAAAAGAGGAAGTATAGTTGCATGGTTTTAAGATGTCGGAATGGCCAAAAACACAGCTTATCTCCAGGACAATGCTTTTGTGCCTACTGTTAACTTTGGCTGCTACTTATCAGTTCGAAATGAAAAGGAAGAAGTAACAAAATAACGCACACGAATATCTACCCTTCTGTAAGCTATAGGGTTCAAGTTATAATAATACGCCATAAGGGACGATAGGCGGTCGACGATAACACCAGCAGCGGCATTTTGATACTACCGTTCCTAATGATCCATTATTAAAACGTAAACCTTATAGCGTACACCGGAAGGTAGCTATTTGTGCGCATTGTCTTGTTGTTTTTATTTTGAACTGACAAGTAGTAGCCAAAGTAAACAAAAAAGGGTCGAACAGACTGCCAGCGGGACGGTAGCGGGGCTTGACGAGCGCGTGATGCGCGCGGGACGGCCGGTCACACAGAGCACGCGCGCATCGCGCCATCAACCAGCCAGCAACGCGCGCGCGTCCCGCGCGGCTCGCGCTGGCCTCGCGCCATCGACCCGCCAGCATCACGTACGCACCGCGCGCTCCGCTGTCTGGCGCCACACTGACGCGCCGCGCACCCGACGCGGGCGCGCGGCGGGAGGCTGGCGGGGCGCGACAGAAGCGGGGCGCGTTGCCGACGGGGCGCAGCCTGTTTGACCACGCTAGCGGTTTGTAGGGAAATATCGCGCTGCGGGCCCGCGACGGTGCTGTGTGTTCGACCCTTAAGGACAAAAGCATTGTTCTACTCGTAAAGATAAATGTTTATAGCCATTCGGACATCTTTAAAACATGCAACTATACCTATACATCCTCTGGTACCAATTAGGTACAAATAAAAAGGGTACAATACCTTTTTATTTGGTCGTGAGTGATTCAGATTATGATTCAGTGACTGAATTCCGTTCTGTGTAAGGAAGGCAAACGATTCTAGATATTAAAGTAGTTGTAAAATTGTTGCAACACGAATACTTACTACGGGTCGATTGCTCCTGAAGGATCTCTGCCAAAAGCTCCTAACAAACTGCAGTGGATTCACGAACTCGTGGCCTGTGCCGCTGAGGACAAAAAATATTTATAGGTACAGTACAATACGCGCCACATAAGGAAGGAGGCAGTCTTCGGGTTGCTTCAGCGTAGGCATCCTTAGGCATGCCCAGGCTACCGAGCCGTGCCTCATAGACGCCCAACGCTGTTTCCTGGTATGGCCTGAGAACGTGAGAGGGATGCCTCGGCATTCCCAAGCATACTTCAGCATGACTGAGGACGCCTAGGCAATAATTTCCGCAAGTATGCGCCTGCGCGTAGTTATGACGAAGAATCCCTAGCCGTGCCTTGCCGATAGTGGGCGCCGGCCCTAACTTTGCGTCTCTGAAGATAGCCTCATGTCGCCACCCGCACACTCGTCGAATCCCTCTGCCACCTCTGCGATGCTACTAGGTAGCTAACATCAGAAGCCCTAGCACGGTAGGTTTTATCGTTATATTTTACGTGACGTTTCAGTACATTTTCGCCATAAAGCTATCGTGCTAGCTGGGCAGAGACGAAAACTTATGTCGGGCGTCATGTAGGTAGCGTAGTACGGAAACTTTGTTACAAAACAACATGCCTAGTACAATTAAAATGGTCATTCGGCCTTAACATTGAAATACTGTTTTTACCTTGACGTTGGCATTTCTATGGTGGGCGTTTGTATTGGCGACCCCCTTAACGAAGTTTGGTTCTGGAATCTGACCCTGCAACAAATGAATTAATATTGGGATGATCAGGAGAAGATCAATAGGTACCATCGCCAATACAGATGTGAATTGGTTGAATATAGTATTTATTTATTTATTGTATATTTACGATATATATAGTGTGTATTATATTTTATACTGTATATTTATATATGTATTGGCATGTTTTTATTTGTCTAGAATTAATACCTATTAGGTTTTGTTTTCATTTTCTCTGCGTTTTTGTACACGGTATAAGTTTGCCTATCTCGGTCTACCTACCTACCTTCCTCTCAATTGCTCAAATGTTAGCTGGAAGAGATCCCTTATAGGGATAAGTTCGCCTTTTTACTTTGATCTATTGTGTGACATGTATATTCTTTAACCTGTTATTGTGTACAATAAAGTGCTTACATACATACATACATACATACAATACAGTTAACTGACCGTGGACTTTATATGCATTGTAATAAGGTTTGAAGGCGCTCGTCTCTTTGACCTTGATGCGAAACGTCAGATACGTAAATCCCGGCCGAAACCCTCCTATAATTATACTTATAATAATTCTGGACAACTTTACTACCCTACCCGCAAGCCATATTAGAGCTCACGCCCGTAATTAGCTAGGGTCGCCGTTGCCGATTACGGCATGGATAGCTATAATAAGGTTCAATGTAAATCATCATCATCATCATCATCATATCAGCCGAAAGACGTCCACTGCTGGACATAGGCCTCCCCCAAAGAGTGCCACAATGACCGGTCCTGCGCCACCCGCATCCAGCGGACTCCCGCGACCTTTACCAGGTCATCAGTCCACCTTGGCCTACCTGGGGCCTACCCACGCTGCGCCTTCCGGTACGTGGTCGCCACTCGAGAACCTTTTCGCCCCAACGGCCATCGGTTCTACGTGCAATGTGCCCCGCCCACTGCCACTCCGAGTTTAGCGATTCGGAGGGCTATATCGGTTACCTTGGTTCTGCTGCGGATAGCCTCATTTCTGATGCGATCGCGCAGAGAAACTCCCAACATAGCCCTCTCCATTGCCCTTTGGGTGACTTTGAGCCTTCTTATGAGGCCCATAGTAAGCGACCACGTTTCCGTGCCATACGCCATCACTGGCAACACACACTGGTCAAAGACTCTCGTCTTGAGACACTGCAGAATATTGGACGAAAAGATGTGCCGTAGCCTCCCGAATGCTGCCCAGCCGAGTCGGATTCGACGATTGACCTCTTTCTCAAAGTTAGACCTACCTAACTGAATAGTCTGTCCAAGGTATATATAATCGTCTACAACTTCGAGCGTAAAGTGTCCGATTGAAATGGGGGTTGGTACTACATGGAGGTTTGACATGATCTTTGTCTTATCCATGTTCATCCTTCGCTTCCCCACCAACTCGCTCGGAGGCTTTACTGAGGTCATCGAGCATCGTGCTTAAGTCCTCCATGGTCTCAGCCAAGACTACTATATCGTCAGCAAACCGAAGGTGAGTGATGTACTCGCCGTTGATGTTGATGCCTAGCCTTCTCCAGTCTAGAGTCTTGAACACGTCCTCCAGTGCAGCGGTGAACAGTTTTGGGGAAATAACATCCCCTTGTCTGACACCCCGCTGCAGCGGAATAGGCTTCGAACTCTGATCCTGGAGTCGGACTGACATAGTGGCGTTCTCGTACAAACACTTCAGCACTTCGATGTAGCGGCAGTCTACTTGGCACCGTTGGAGAGACTGTAGTACAGCCCAGGTTTCGAACGCATCGAAGGCTTTCTCGTAGTCCACGAACGCTAAGCCGAGAGGCAGGTTATACTCCTCAGTCTTCTGTAACCTGGCGGAGCGTATGAATGTGGTCTACGGTACTAAAACCTCTTCGGAAACCGGCTTGTTCGGGAGGCTGGAAGTCATCAAGCCTGCGTGCGAGACGATTCGTAATGACCCTTGAAAACAGCTTATAGACATGGCTCAGAAGTGAGATGGGTCGGTAGTTCTTCAGCAGAGTGTTGTCACCCTTTTTGAAGAACAGCACCACCTCACCTCTGTTCCACGCCTTTGGCGTTCTCCCTTCCAGTAGGACGGTGTTGAATAACTTCTGAAGGGCCGTAAGGATCGGTTTTCCACCCGCCTTCAGGAGTTCGGCTGTAATTCCGTCTTCACCGGGTGCATTACTATTCTTAAGCTGTTTCAGAGCCATTCTAATCTCGTACAGGCTGATGTCCGGGATGTCGTCGGTGTAGTGTCGGGTAAGTCTAGCTCTAGGGTCTTCTGCCGGACCAACTTCGGGTTTGCGAGTTGACGTGTATAGCTGTCCGTAAAAACGCTCTATCTCACTCAAAAGCTCAGGTTTGCAAGAAACGACTCTGCCGTCCTCAGTTTTCAACCTTGCGAGCTGGCTCTGCCCAATAGACAGATCTCGCGCGAATACTTTTGAGCCCTTATTTCGCTCGATGGCCTCTTCGATACGGTTCGTATTGAATTGGCGCAGATCGCGGGTCAGGGACTTGGAGATCCGTTTATTGAGCCGCCGGTATAAAGTCGCATCGGCTGAAGACTGCAGAATCATTTCACTCCTTTCCTTCATGAGCTTCTGAGTGGAGCTAGAGACCCTTTTAGTTCTGTTGGCCGGCTGGGCCTTGAAGAACTTAGACCCAGTGGCACGGACAGCTTCCACAAACCCGTCGTTGAGTTCGTCCACATCGCCACCTAGGCAATCGAAACGGTTTTGGAGTTCCAGCTGAAAGCTCTCGGGGGTTTGGATTTGGGTGGATACTGGACGGAGCGTAGACTTCATCAGGCGAGAGCGCTCTCGCTTGACACATATATTCAATATGCCTCTTACCAGGCGGTGATCACAACCGGTTTTAAACGTATTGATCACAGAGACATCATTGAATACATGCTTCCTCGTCGACATGATGAAGTCAATCTCGTTTTTAATCACACCATCGGGACTCATCCAGGTACACATTCTGTGCTCGCGTTTCTTGAAGAAGTAATTCATCATGTAGAGTCCTTCCTTCTCCAAGAAACCAGCCAGTAGTTGGCCCCGGTGGTTCCGACTTCCTACTCCGAATTGCCCCACTATCAGCTCCTCACCATCTCTCTTGCCTAGTTTAGCGTTGAAGTCCTCCATGACAACGGTGAAGTAGGTTTTGGAACTATGCATGGCCTTAGATATATCTTCATACATAGTCTCCACCTCGTCGTCGGAATGTGTCGAGGTCGGCGCGTAAACCTGTATGACCTTCAACGAGTACCTGTCGGATACTCTGAGTATAAGGTACGCCACCCTAGTCGACACACTCTCGATCTTCACCACGTTGTTCACTAGGGACTTGTGGACGATGAACCCGACACCTCCCTGGGACTGTTGGCCGCCCTCCCGGAAATAGAGCAAGTTGCCCGATTTAAGGGTTATCGTGTCCTCCCCCTCTCTTCGGAATTCCGATAACCCTATGACGTCCCACCGCAACTTGCTCAATCCTTCCTCCAGTTCCGTTATCTTTTCGTCGGTCCGCAGTGTACGCGTGTTGTAGTTGCCAGGGCCAGGGGCCGTCGGTGGTGGTAGCCGGATCTTCGCCGGAGATTCTTAGCACCCCTGACCCCGCTAGTACCCTGGCCGCTACCATAACCAGGGTAGGGTAGGTCAATGTAAATACAGGACCATAACTGTGTTGGCGTTTGTACCTAAGGATTGTGTTATGGGTATGTAAATATGGGTAGGTACAGGTACTAAGCATTGGGACGTTTATATTACGCTCATGATGAGGTAACAAGTGGACTCTGATAGGCTCTTCAGGACGCAAGACGTTAGATTAGATGTTAGTACTTATAACCTGTCCCTCTTGTCTTGCTTCGGCTAGACTCTGCTACCGCCAGAGCCTGATTTAGACTTCTGAAGTGTAATTAAGTGTCACTGCCGCGCCCCCTGCCGTTCCCTTGCTTGATCCTTGCGTCCTTAGCCTGTGGGTAAATCAGGCCCTGGCTATCGCGCACCTCCGAGGTGTGTTATCACTGGAAAGCTGGCAGTTATTACTTTACGTAAGTATATTTTTTTTATGCAAACAAGTCTGATTTGACCACTTAAATTGAATATTGAACGCGGACCAAATAAATACGTTGTTGTCGCTTAGCCGTCACGCGGCATCCCCCATCCAAGTACTCTGGTGGATACCAATTTTGTAATTACTAACGTAGGTCGGACGTGCTTTTTAGGATCCGTACCAAAAAGGTAATAATTTACTTTAAAAACAAGTTTTAACCGACTTCAATTTAGTACTCCGCCAAGCCACGAGAACATTTCCACATTTCTTTTCCAATTTACCACATGAACTGATTTTCGAGAGCAAAATGCGTTGATTATTAGAGAAAAAAACCCAATCGCTGTATGTGGGCCGATAATATTTGAGGACTTCCGTCAATTCCACAAGGATCACCTTTGGCTCTTCATTAGTTGCTATTTCAACGGAATCTTATCAGTATCTGTGACACACTTTTGTACTTTTATGTACATAATTGAGGAATCATCATCAATTCCACTCCATCAAATTTATGATTTCCGGGTGTAAATACACGAGTTATAATAGAAAATACAAAAATCACTACACGCGTGCCTTATATAATTGAGGAGTTCCCTCAATTCCTCATGAATCCCATCATCGAACTGAATTTTTGAAAAAAATGGGA
The DNA here is from genome assembly GCA_947049275.1 of Epinotia bilunana. Lineage (NCBI taxonomy): Eukaryota > Metazoa > Arthropoda > Insecta > Lepidoptera > Tortricidae > Epinotia > Epinotia bilunana. The sequence continues at coordinate 5,799,959 of OX346272.1, forward strand.
CCCACCTGGAAGCATATACGTACAAACAAAAAAAAAAGAACTAATCGGCTCATCAATAACGGAGTTCTGAGGTAAGAAACATTGAAAAAAAAAATACCTCCTTTTTTTGAAGTCGGTTAAAAAGGAATCCTTATGGTGCGACTCTATCCGTCTGTCCCTGTGTCACAACGTTAAATATCTCAGGAACTACTTATGTTATGCTATCAATTCAAGGAATAATTGTAAAGAAGGCTAACACTGTATGGAAATAGAAAAATATGAATATAATTTGAATTTTCTATAGAAATAAGGAGGGTTCAAAATTCAGAGTCTAGTTAGTAGAGGAAATTCAAAGGTGTATGCGAAGTCCCCAACCCGCACTGGGCCAGCGTGGGGACTACTGCCCGTTCCCTCTCATCCATGAGAGGAGGCCTGTGCCCAGCAGTGGGACGAATACAGGCCGATTTATATTATACAGGTTGTAACGAAATTGGGGTTCGGTAACGTATCGCAATTCCAAAGAAATGTTTGACTATTAAAAAAAATATATTTTTTTACATATAAATTTTAGATTAGGGTCACAGCTCACTAGACCCAACCGGCACACGCACCGCACTGCCTCGCCATACTACGTTACGTTAGCGACCAGCACTACGTTACGTTAGCGACCAGCACTACGTTACGTTAGTGACCCCATACTACGTTACGTTAGCTACTATCGCGTTAGTATGGCGAGTAATAGTTGGTAATGTTTCATTACCAACTATTACCGCGATTTTGCTTAGTATTGGAAATGCAGATCTATTGAGCCTATACTTACGGCAAAGTTTGCGCTTCCTTCGGCCGATACACGCAGTGGTAGTAAATGAAGATTGCCAGATACATCACAAAGAGTATGAGCGTGATGGAAATGAGCGTAGCTGAGACTTGGTGTTCCTGTGGCAAGTCTTCTGTTGACACGCCATTCAACAGTGGTACCTGCAAACGGAGCAACATTTAAGGGTGTATGTGAAGTCTCCAACCCGCACTGGACCGCAGAGCACAGGCTTATGGAAGTGTGATATTTAATTGGTGACATAAAATGTGAATCTATCCATGAGTCTGAACAGCTTTTACTATGGGACCAACTTGCCATATGCCAAAAAAAATATTTCGAACTGACGAAAATGTAAACAGCTGTTTTCTTGAAAGTTGCTTAAGAGTCATGGTTAGATTTAAATGTTGCCATTTTGTCACGAATTAACCCTGCATTCAATATATGTCTCATGGAAGGAATACGTTAATACGATGGCGCAGTGCGGTTTAGATATGTATTGTGTCCTCACGATTTTTCCTATTCTAAAAAGCCAACAATACGATACAATGTATGCCTATGGACTGTAGATGCTAAATTTCAGCTTTAATTTAACAGCAGATTAGTCCTTGGTTTATTTTTGACGGCCGCTTTAGCTTCGTGAGTGTTGCTGCCTGCGAAGCTGACGGTCCTAGTTTCAAATTCCAGATGGGTAAATATTTGTGTCGGGAGCAGCATGAATTTTTGTATGTGAGTCTTGGGTGTTTTCTACTTCCGCTATTGTCTAGTACCAATGTCGAGAAAGAGCTTACTATGGGGACTTGTTCGGTTTGTGTAAGATTGTCCCCAAATTTTTTTTTTATTAGTTATTATATTTTATTTATTATTCATTTAATAGCAACAAGGTCAATCCTTGTGGGGGGCCTACCCACGCCGCGCCTTCCGGTACGTGGTCGCCACTCGAGAACCTTTCCGCCCCAACGGCCATCGGTTCTACGTGCTATGTGCCCCGCCCACTGCCACTTAAGTTTAGCGATTCGGAAGGCTATATCGGAGGTGGACTGATGACCTGATAAAGGTTGCTGGAGTCCGCTGGATGCGGGTGGCGCAGGGCGGATCACTTTGGTACTCTTTGGGGGAGGCCTATGTCCAGCAGTGGACGTCTTTCGGCTGATATGATGATGATGATGATGAAGGTGAATCTGTTAAATTGTGACATCGATAATGCTTACCGCAGTCTTGTCAAGATAAGAGCAGCTCCCGTTTTCCGACACCCTCCCATCTCCGCAAACACACTGCGGTCCTTTATCTCCCAACACACAAACATTCTCACAAACATAACCGTCACATTCATTCTTCAGACCCCCTCTTTGCAAGCTCGGATGTCTTATGACGAACGCTTGTGTGTTCGGAACAGGAATCAGCAGGCAGGTCTTCTCTCCAAAGGTCAAGCAACGGTACATTCTGTGATTGCTTAGGACGAAGATGTAATCTTCGAAGACGAAAATGCTTTGGGGGGATAGGTGACGCCAATTGTGGATGCTTTTTGATCTGGAAAAGAAATTAAGATGGGTATTAATGGCTGCTTTTGCGAGAGAACCGAGTGTTCAGCTGGTAGGCTGGTACATACGACCAAAAACTTCTGAAGTACGTGCCTGTGTATGTGTAAGTGCCCTGGGTCGATACGCCAAAGATCCTGCAGGCTGGCTACATACAGCATAGCGCCATCCACTGCCAACTCATCACTCGTGCCAGAGAACTGAGTATTCAGCTCATACACAACCCCTGTCTAAGCCTAACTCTGTGAATCCTACTATAAGTAAGTGCTTACATTATAGAGTGCCCTGGGTCGATACGCCAAAGTTCCTGCTGACTGGCCACATACAGCATAGCACCATCTACCGCGAATCCTCCACCCGTGCCAGAGAACTGAGTATTCAGCCGGTATAAACCACCACAGTCTACGTCTAATTGCGTTAAAACTACTAAAGTATATGCTTCAATTATGGAGTGCCCTGGGTCGATACGCCAAAGATCCTGCAGATTAGCGACATACAGCTTTAAGGCATCCATCACCAACCCAACACCCGTGCCAGTAGAGAACTGAGTACACAGCTGCTACACACCGGAGTCTATGTTTAACTCTGAGAAGACTACTAAAATATGAACTTACATTATAGAGTGCCCTGGGTCGACGCGCCAAAGTTCCTGCAGACTGGCCACATACAGCATAGCACCATCTACCGCGAATCCTCCACCCGTGCCAGAGAACTGAGTATTCAGCCGGTATAAACCACCACAGTCTACGTCTAATTGCGTTAAAACTACTAAAGTATATGCTTCAATTATGGAGTGCCCTGGGTCGATACGCCAAAGATCCTGCAGATTAGCGACATACAGCTTTAAGGCATCCATCACCAACCCAACACCCGTGCCAGTAGAGAACTGAGTACACAGCTGCTACACACCGGAGTCTATGTTTAACTCTGAGAAGACTACTAAAATATGAACTTACATTATAGAGTGCCCTGGGTCGACGCGCCAAAGTTCCTGCAGACTGGCCACATACAGCATAGCCCCATCCATCGCCAACCCACCGCCCATGCCAGAAAACTGAGTGTTCATCTGATTCTGACCACTAAGGTCTACCTCCGAGACTATAATAGTAGTGTTGAAATTCATAGAGTAGTAGAGTTTGCGGCTTTCTGGTGACACCACTAAAGCGGTGATCTGTGGAGTTATTAAGAACGAGGGTCGTAAAGCCAAGACAGCCAAATGGTCTTAGAATCCATAACCATGTTGCACTTTCATCGGAATATTGCTACATGTCGGCGTGAACAGTCAAGGAATAGAAAAACGTCATACTTCCCATACTTAAACTTTAACGCATATTAAGCAGTAATTGAACTAATGTAATATAATAATTTAATGTACTTATATCTTACCATGACATTAGCGGGCACACGTTTCAACCTGGCGCATCTTTTCTTGTCAAAATTGCACACCTTAATACTGGGTTCAGTCGAATTGTCCACAAAATATACGTTCCCCGTCACCCATTCCACGGCCACCTGAAGAATGGAAGTAGTTTAGTCGCTAGGACTTCGGTATTAGTCGCCAGAACCCCGCAGGGGTCGTGCGTTGGTTGCTAGGACCCCGAGGGGCCCCTGCGTTGGTTGCTAGGACCCCGAAGGGCCCCTGCGTTAGATGCTAGGACCCCGAAGGGCCCCATGCATTAGTCACTAGGGCTTCGGAGAGTCCCTGTATATGAAGCTAGAGCCCGAAGAGCCTTTGCCTTGGTTGCTAGGACCCTGAAGGGCCCCTGCCTTAGGTGCTAGTACCCAGAAGGGCCCCTGCCTTATTTGTCGGGTCCCCGAAGGACCCCAACACTTGATCGCTAGAGCCCCGAAAGGCCCATGCGCATTGGTACTGTAAGCCGCTCTGTGATAGCACAGCACAGGCTTAAGTCATTTGAGATGCAGAGGCGCACTGTTTCTACAGCACAGAATTCTATTTTACACTCGTTTGTGTGAATTAAGTCCTTATATGAACCAAAATCACTGTAATTTACGACATTTTTGGCTTTGCTACGTACTTAATGAATCAGAGGTTTAAGGTTAGTATTTTTTTTTTTAAATATGGCAATATTTAAAGTTTCTTAAGGAAAGATTGTACATTTCATTTAACTAAACTGGAATAGGTAAGGAACGTTCGATCAAACGTGAAAATTGACTAAACTAACTTGTTCGAATGATAAGTATTACCTACGCATTAGTTATTACGAGTGTAAAATAAAAAACGCACTATTTCCACAGCACAGCAGCTCGCAACATGATAGGTCCTGCTTCCGCGGTTCCTTTGTTTATTGTGGAGGAGCTTTCACTCAACCACTGTCTTCCATGCCAAAAGCGGTTGTCAGATACTTATAAAGCTTCCGATTCCCAGCTAGAGGCAGGTGCTTTTCGATTCCCTGCCAAAGACATTCCTCGTTCACTGAACAGTTCCCGATTCAAAGTCGATGGCGGTCCTCGTTCTTCTACTAGAACTTCTGATTCCCTGCCAAAAGCGGTCGTCAGTTACTTATACAGCATACGATTCCCAGCTAAAGGCGGACACTTCCAGATTCCCTGCCAAAGACATTCCTCGTCCACTGAACAGTTTCCGATTCAAAGCCAATGGCGGTCCTCATTACTTCATCTCAACTTCTGATTTCCTGCCAAAAGCGGTCCGCAGTTACTTTATACAGCTTTTGATTCCCGGCTTAAGGTTGATACTTCCCGATTCCTTGCCAAAGACATCCTCTTCCTCTGAAGTCGGTTCAGTTCCCGATTCAAAGTCAATGGTGGTCCTCGCTCTTTGATTTAAAACTTCTGATTCCCTGCGAAAAGCGGTCCTCAGTTGCTCATTCAAATTCCAGCTAAAGTTGGATTCTTCCCGATTCCCTGCCAAAGACATTCCTCGTCCACTGAACAGTTCCCGATTCAAAGTCGATGGCAGTCGTCGCTCTAAGATTTAGAACTTCTGATTCCCGGCCCACTAAAGCGGTCCTCAGTTACTTATACAGCCTCAATAGAGGCAGATACTTCCCGATTCCCTGCCAAAGACATTCCTCGTTCACTGAACTGTGTAATTCCCGATTCATAATCAATGGCGGTCCTCGTTCTTCGATTTAAAACTTCCGATTCCCAGCCTAAGGCAGTCCTCGTCACTTCTCAGCTACCGATTCTCTGCCTAAAGCGGTCTTCGTCACTTCTCAGCTGCCGATTCCCTGCCAAAAGCGGTCTTCGGCACTGCTCAACTACCGATTCCCTGGCAAAGGCGGTCTTCGGCACTTCTCAACTACCGATTCCCTGCCAAAGGCGGTCTTCGGCACTTCTCAACTACCGATTCCCTGCCAAAGGCGGTCTTCGGCACTTCTCAACTACCGATTCCCTGCCAAAGGCGGTCTTCGGCACTTCTCAACTACCGATTCCCTGCCAAAGGCGGTCTTCGTCGCTTCTCAGCTACCGATTCCCTGCCAAAAGCGGTCTTCGGCAATTCTCAACTACCGATTCCCTGCCAAAGGCGGTCTTCGGCACTTCTCAACTACCGATTCCCTGCCAAAGGCGGTCTTCGGCACTTCTCAACTACCGATTCCCTGCCGAAGGCGGTCTTCGTCACGTCTCAGCTACCGATTCCCTGCCAAAGGCGGTCCTCGGCACTTCTCGACTACCAATTCCCTGCCAAAGGCGGTCTTCGTCGCTTCTCAGCTACCGATTCCCTGCCAAAAGCTATCTTCGGAACTTCTCAACTACCGATTCCTTGCCAAAGGCGGTCTACATTATTTTACTTCTCCGTTACCGATTCACCGATGCTATTACGGCCGATAAAAGATCTCTTTCTTGTCTTACACCTATAATAATTCAAATCATTTATTTCGAGTAACATAAATTCATTACTCCTATCGTTTCCTAATTTCTAGTTTAGTTAGATTAAACTAATCGCATACCTTAGTTGGCTTTCCGATGTTTGTGAAAATATTTTGGCTTGTGCCATTCGTAAGTGAACCTGGCTCAAATGACGTAATTTCAACCAATTTTCCCGATTCCGGCGACGTCACGTAGAATTTGTTTTGCCTGAAATAAAAAGCAGGTTTCTTTATGTTATGAAGCCTTATTAGAGTATATAATTAATTATAAAATAGTTTAAAAAGTAGCAGTCAGAGCCAGATGAGAACTAGCCAAAGTGTGTTGGATAAAGAAGCTATTTTATGAAGCACTAAAATTAATTTTACCCATAGAGTTGCTGCCGGTGGCCAGCGGTGACGTGGTTTTCCAAGAGATGGCGGGATGACTTGAACATATTTCGAAACCACTGGCGAAACTTCGCATGGAAGTAAGTACAGGGGGAAGTTGTGCTACCCAACAGTGGGACACTACTTAGGCTAATAATAAAAAACTACAGATTCCTTACCCGAAATTCACGTCTATACCAGCTATGCTCCCGAGACTCGCGTCTTCAAACTCCAAACTATGCCCTGAATCTCGACCGACTACCATTGACCTCACGTGGTAACCTGTTGCGTAGAGAATATGCTTTGCTGACTGGATGTCCGCTTTGCAAGAACGACGGTCTGTCCTAAAAATTACAGTTCATTTTTGGTTTCAAGTCTTTACAATATGAAAATTATTACAAAATGTGAGTATGCCGCAAGACTGCCGCTTACGTAACGCAGTAAGAACTACCGAAATAAAAACCGTAATGATAATATGCTTGACAATTTTTCACCCATATCTTTCAACATTATTAAACTAGCATTTTCGCTAGTACAGTCAGCATCGTATAGTTAGAAACAAACAGAGTAGCCAAATATATCGTAACACATCCTTACGTACTCTTACAGTAATAAAGACGTGTACCGAAATATTTGGCTACTTTGGCTGGTTGTAACTATATTATGCCAACTGTACCTATTCAGACATATCGTCACGTAAATGACACTCTGGTGGAATGTGCCCAGTTGCATTCGTTGAAACAGATTGTATGGGAAGATTGACGTTTTTCTATAGGTCGAAATCAAGATTGCATCACAACAACTCATCAAAATGTTGTTGATGCTATCTACACATAGTTTTGGTCCTCTATCTGTAACTTTAGAAAAGAACTGTAGTCATTGCCTAACTGAAAAAACTACGAAAAAATTAAACTGCTGAAGACCGGAACCTGGAATTTGAAACGTAAATTTTGATCTTTATGAATACCTGAAAAAGTAAACCTGATTACATAAAAAAAAGTCAAGCAGGTATGATCCACAGTGCTGTCTTAGCGCCGTAATGTCATTTTTATGATGATTTTGGAGATAATGAAGATGATTATGAAGATAGAAAAAATAATTAGGAATTTTATTATGGTGATGAAATGATATATATATATAATGGTGATGGATGATGAGACTAATGATGGCGATGAGAATGACATTGGACAATATAATTAGGTATAATGATATTAAAAATGATAATGATTATGAAAAGAGTGCTGATAAAATTGTTAACAGTGATGTTGATGATGAATTTAACGTAACTAATGATAACGACTACAATTTTTTTTACTTATGATGATAACCGAGATGAGATTAACGATGATGACAATGTTAACGAGAATGAGAGATGATGTAAGATTGATGGTGAAAATGGTGACCGTGGTGACAGCGATAATGACAAAGATGTTGATGGCTATGGATTAGAGTGAAAAAATAGAATAATGACGCTCTTAATGATGAAGATGATGGTGTACCTGAGCGTATACCCGTGCCGACACGTGCACAAGAACGACCCAGGGTAATTGACGCAGTGCTGCGAGCACGTGTCGTGGGCACATTCGTCAACGTCGGCGCAGCTGTGGCCGTCGGCTTTCAGAAGGAAACCGGTTGTGCAAGTGCATTGGGGTCCGAGCGGGGTCGGCTGACAGACGTGTGTGCATGTGTTGTTCTCGCAGGCGGTGACTGGGGAACACAATTAAACAAAATTTTTGTATTTAAAGGCATCGCCTGAAAAAGTTCCTGAAATGTTAATAAATTCTCCACTCTGCCTGCTCTAGCAGCCAAAATATTGGTTTCAACGTATAATATGTACGAGTAAATATAGACACTTTTGCTCTGAATCAATATTGTTGTCGTCTAATCGTATATTTGCGAGTCGAAACAGCAAGAATGATATTTGTCTATTGAATTATACCATTCATTACTATTCATTCTTGGATATTGATCCAAGATTTTCAAGAATTTACAGCATGGCCCGTTTTTATCAGACACGTTACGTCGAAGTAATCCGGCGTCTGGTCGCAGATTTTACGCCACTCGATGCTCTGCTCGGGTCGACAAAGTACGCAATGCCGCTTTACTGGGAGACACAAGGTCCTGCTAGAAGTTATGTGTTCTTACAGCACTGTCCATTCATACGTTACCCGATTCGACAAAGGATGCCATCAACTCTACCGGGGGACACAAGCTTCTGTTCGAATTTATAATTGTTACTTACAGCACTGCCCGTTCTCATCAGACCCGTCGAAGCAGTTCGGCGTCTGGTCGCAGACTTCACGCCACTCAATGCACTGGCCGGTGCGGCAGAGGAAGCCGTGATGGCACTCCGCTGCAGGATACGGCGGTGACAGGAACACGTTTGATGTCCTGTTCACTGGCAGTTAGAACAAAGGAAAATCAGCTTAAAAGAACAGAACCTCATTGAAGTTGGTAAAACATGCTTTCATCTTCAAGCGAGATTAGTCTGGTTGGAAGGTGATGGTACCTACCTTGATCGCAAGCTTCAGGGGTCTCATCAGAGCCATCTTTGCAATCTTTGTTGTGGTTACATACACGACGCATAGACAGGCAAATCTGTTCAAACAATATTTTTATACATTAAGTATACATACAACACACATAAGTACACATAAGTTCCTGGATGTGAGCAAGGTCGCCAGAGCTCCCGAGGTTGCGTTGTGTTGAGAGCGAGGGAATTTGTTCCTTCAGATGTCAACACGGCGAATCCTCAAACATATCAAGGGTCGGCAACGCCCATGTTACTCCTTTGGAGTTGCATGCGTCTATAGGCTGCGGCGTCCGCTTACCATGCGGGCCGTACGCTTGTTTGCCACCGTGGTTGTATAAAAACAAAAAAGTAAAGTATTTTATACATGACATGAGAATTACATTGGTATAAGTTTGCCTATCTCGGTCTACCTACCTTCCTCTTAATTGCTCAAAGGTTAGCTGGAAGAGATCCCTTATAGGGATAAGTTCGCCTTTGTACTTTGATCTATTGTGTGACATGTATATTCTTTAACCTGTTATTGTGTACAATAAAGTGCTAACATACCTACATACATACATTGATTCAAGTGCAGTTAAGGCCCTTATTGTATTTATTAAATAAATATTAGGGGACATTCTTACACAAATCGAGCTAGCCCCATAGTAAGCTCAATAAGGCTTCTGTTATGGGTGTAATGAAACAAGTTACGTAGGATGAAGACCCATTTATTATCCTCCTCGTCGGTACATCTGTATTTCCCAGTTACCCACAATATTACATATTACTACAATGGGTACTAGACGACGATATATTTAATGGATATACATACATAACATACATACATTCACGCCTTTATTCCCAAAAGGGGTAGTCAGAGCACATTAAACTTATGTTCCAGCGCCACTTTTAGCATAAATGTGGGTATAAAAAAGATCGACAAAATGTGATATTGCAGTGATAGGTTGCTAGCCCATCGCCCACAACACACTTCAACCCTGCTCCCTTAGTCGACTTTTACGACACCCACGGGAAGAAAGGGGGTGGTGATATTCTAACCAGACACCACACTAAATAGATATAAATACTTAAATACATAGACAACAAATATTAATTGCCACAGGATTGCTTCGATCTCAGAGTGAATTCCCCGCGCTCGGTCTCAGGTCTCAGAGCATTGAATACTTATAAATACTTGCTCCTCATATTTTTTTGCTAAGCTCGCCAGCTTGCTCCCCATAAGCTATTTCTTTTATCCATAGGTATACATTTCAATACAATTGATGAAATAAAATCCTACCTGTTCCTGTTTACATTCGAAAAGACCGTGTGCAGCGCAGAACGACTTGCAACCTTGCTCGTCCGTACCGCCTGGGCAGTCCACCTCGTTGTTGCACCTGCGTGTTAGTTGATACACAATCAGCCAAAATATACACTAACATGACATAATCGTAAGCCTCCACCAAGATTGGCTTAATATAAACCCGTGACACTTGACACAGCGGTCCGGTCCATTGATGAACAGGAGTGATGCCGATCTCTCTTGTTTAACATCGGTGGAATGTTGAATTCACGAAGAAACTAGCGACACTGAGGCGCTTGACTGACAACGACCGGCCATATGACCTGTGTTGCATGTCGGAGCTTGCATCTAGAACCTGGCCACAGGACTGCATTCGTTAAAATACGTTATTTGGAACTTCGTTCATGTGACGGTACGGTTTATTTGCTTCAACTAAGAAGCCTTCCAATTAACATGAATATTGTCGCATGATATTTTCCTTCACCTACCACAGCACATTGACAACAGAACATACAGCAACTTTGACCACATCGAACCAGGCGGTCCTCGGCAGACAGAGTCCAGTACAGTTCAGAAGGCAACCTGCCATCTCCAAAACTCATAATTAACAAGGTACATGAACAATCCTTCACCAAAAATGTTACATTGACAGCACAACATCCAGCGACCCTGAACAACATCGAACCAGGCGGTCCTCGGCAAACAGATGGTCTTGTTCAGCTCACAGGGTAACTCGCCGTCTCCACAGCTGGGAAGTGTTACCTATAGTTGAATAGCCCTTTCGTTAATTACATACACGGTACGTAGGTATGTTACATTGAAGCAAAAAAATGTTTCAGTCAGTCGTTTCCTTCACAGATCTGCAGTTTGAATGGAACAATAATTGCACGTTTGCAAATGAAATTGGTAGCTTGTTTGAGAGCAGGTAACATTATCAGTTCATTTGATTTTAGTGCACGTATTTGTTACCTTAGTAATAATAAATAAATGTGGGTAGGTTTGTGGGTTTCAAATCTTCACCACCAGTAGTCCAGAATCTAATAACGTGCTCACCAACCCCCATTTTAAATGATATATCGGTATGCTATAGATATGACTGGATAAAGCATAGTTGAAGCTGTGTGTGCTGATGGCAGGTCCCTGGTTGCTAACGTAACCGCTATATCAGTGATACGAGACGTTCGTAGTTTCAGACACTATGGTATTAATACCTGAGGCACTAAGCAGCTCGAAACCTACCACTGTATCTTCTATACTTGAAGAATTTTGTGAAGACTGGGCCGAGCCCTTTATGCATGAACCTACCGCTGTATCAGCCACTCCCTCCTGGCAGCGCTCCTCATCAGATCCATCGGCACAGTCCGGCTGTCCGTCGCAGCGTCGGTGCAGCTCCACACACTGCCCGCTGCGGCATTGGTATGAACTCACGTTGCAAGACTGGTTAGCTATAAAAAAAAGTTGGGAACTGTAGGGAACCGGCGAGACTAGACGGTGCCTACGGCAGACGCGCCGGGAGAGACGACCAAGGGTATGGGAGCTGGTAGCGGACGGTAGGCACCTAGCCCCGTAAACTTTGCTCCGGTCGTCGTCTCCCAGTGACGGATCCAGGAATTAGGCCACGTATTATTACATTAATTCATGTTCGAGGACGTATTGTCGTCCAACATACTTAGAATGAGTTGGATTGCATATGGTTTTATGTGTTGATGACGGTTTAAATGCAAGAGCCAACGCGCACGTTAATTTGCAAGTCGCGGTATAGTCGCCGTCGCCCTCAATAGTACTTGCATCCATAAAGAAGCGATACAGTATCGATCTTTGAATTTTATGGCATTGCCTCAGTAGCATGTTCGTAAAATATCATACACTTAGACGAGGAACGTACTTACAGTCGCCATCAGATATATCGAAACGGCTAGTGCCTCGACATTAGAGACGTGTTCAGATATTTGTGAGCACTTTGCCCGCTCCTATATATCTGATGGCGACTGTACTATAAATCGTTGTATGGATAACTTACGTACGGAGTTGCATGGCAGGAAGCGTGATCGCCTCAACACGGGCGCCTCCCAGGTATACTATCCCTGTTTAAAAAGACCGAAAGCCACAGGGCACAACGTTTCCAAGTGAACAGGGATCTTTAGAAAAACGAGACAATGAAAAGTACGCTACTCTGTTGTGTCCTTATTGATGAAAGCAATGATAAATCGTTAGTGGAATGGAATCGTTACGTCCGTAGACCCATTTACTTACAGTGATGTTCTATCATAGCCCCGACGAATTTTGTGCCGTTGTCACTTACCACAGTCTGCCTCATCAGAGCCGTCGTTGCAATCGGACTCGCCATCACATCTCCAGCTGGCCAGGATACAGTTTCCCGATGCGCACCTACACAAATTGATATTGGTATTAACACGTACTTATCTCATTATTCCAAACTTGACGGACACGCTACCGCGTGTCTAGAATGCGAACTAGGTATATAATTTGAGGCTCTAGTATAAGTTTCACCGAAACAAAACGTTACGACCGCGTTTGCATTTAGCTGTCAAATCCCATACAAATTGGGGGTAAAACGCAAACGCGATCGTAACGTTTTGTTTCGGTAAAACTTATACTAGAGCCTCAGTGCTTAAGTAGTTAATTGTTGCATGCTTACCCAAGCCGAATTTGGCGAACTGTAATAGTACATTACTTACCAAGGGCTGTAAAAGAAAGAAAGACCGAAATCGCAAGTATTTGTGACCCGAGCCGCAGGCAAGGGTTGTAAATACGCGATAGAGGGCTTTCTTTTTCACTGCCCGTGGTGAGTACACAATTTTACGTCTTCACCTGGCCACAATGCGAGTTTTAACGTACGCGCAGCGTGCGGTATAAGTCACATTATGGCCAGGTGTGAGGTAAATAATTTATATACCACCTTTAATGTACCCATTTTCTGCAATTAAACATCATTTCATTTCATTTCATTTCATATAAACCTTATTCCCGGTTGTACCCTAAAGGACCCCAGGGTCCGCTTTGCCAGCTAATCCCTAGATTGGTATAACAACTAGTTATACCAAACAGACTACCATTTGACCTTCCAACCCGAGGTAAAACTATATTTTGTTTTGGGATTAAGTAGACAGATTTCCTCACAATGTTTTTCTACCCCGAAAAACCCAATCTTTAGATTGATAGTCGCGTGCCTTACCGCTCAGCCATCGTAGCGCTGAAGACATGGGTACTCACATGAACTCGGTCTCGAGACAGCGGAGCGTGTGGCAGAGCGCGCCCTCGTCGGTGCCGTCAGGGCAGTCTGGGTGGTTGTCGCAGACCTGTTCGCGCTCCAGGCAGAGGCGGCTCTCGCGGCATTGGTATTGCTGATATTCGCAGTAGAATGGAGCTAGAAATGTAGGCAAATTTAGATTAAGTTGGCAATGAGTCACAGATTTTCACGAGTCACGGTCGCATTGGCACGTCAGGTGCAAGACACTGATGATTTCTCATTGTTTCCTGGTCTCATGCCTTGCGTTTGAAAAGGTCGCACGGTCAGTTCAGCTAGCACTTCTGATCCGATCGTACTTAATCTGAATGTTATCGTTCAATTCTGGAACTGAGGACAACAAATAAACTTACGCGTAATAGTTTCCCGGATTTCCTGTGGACAGACTTCGTTCGCTGGAATGCACCCGCCATCACACTCAATCTGAGTGGGGAAGCATTTTCCCGAAGGCAATGGAGTCGTTGCTAAAAGGGAAATCGATTTGCTGTGAAACGTTAAATCTTTGGTAATCTGCTATGAGAGCAGTTAGAACAAAGGGGCATTTGGCTCTCTTTTGGTTGCTCGTTGTGTTATTTCTACTGGTTTTATAATATTGCTCCTCTTAGGTACACAATAGTAGTACACTACACATGTCGTTAGAGTGGACAAAATGAGACAGGATGAAGGATTAAAAACGCTCAGCCTAAATCCGTAAATCTAGAGCCAATTGGCTTTAAAGACCTTACGTACGAGTTCTCATAAGAGTACTCATAACACTTTAATTCTGCGTCAGCTTCAGGCTGACAATTTGAAGCAAGTCACACAGGATCGGTAAAAGTGAAGTGACTCTTTGGACCACTACGCCAATATAGTAAGTTATGGTTAATAAATAGAATATTTGATAAGTTTTTACGACAATTCACAGTGTAATGAGATAATGCATACCTGAACAATCATCTTCATCCTCCCCATTTCTGCAATCCTTCTCCCCATCGCACCTCTTTACCATCGGTATGCACCCGTTACTGTTATAACAATACATCTGATCTTCTCTACACTCTGCTAGCCTGGTACAATTTCCGCCCTCGACCAGCAATCCAGGGGGACAGAGGCACTTATAGGAGACATGGCCTAGGGGGACCGGTTGGTAGCTTCCTAGGATCGGTAGTCTAGGGGTTTGGACGCAGATGTGGGAGCAGGGGTTATGGTTACAGGGGTGGGATGCTAGTGGGTGGTTAGGATCGGGAGCTGCTCTGGTCGCTTGGAGGTGTAAGTGTGTTCCGTCCATGAACATTGCTGAAACGAGGAAACAGGGTAAATGAGTGAAACGGCCTAGTCTTGTACAAACAGCTGACATTCTTTCTCCCTATCTCTCTCTGTCTCTCTCTCTCTCTCTCTCTTTCTGTCTATCTCTCTGTTTCTTTCGCTCTCTCTCATTCTTTCTGTTTTTCTTCTTTGGAGTGGCAATGCAAGCGCTCACCACATATCAACATACAAACCAGCACGGCTATCATGCGACGGCGCGCAAGCTCTCTCGATTTTTCTAGCACTATCCGTCTCTCTCTTATTAGAACACTTAGAACAAGAGATATAGTGCGAGAAAAATCGAGGGTATGTCGCGGCCGTCGCATGATAGACGTGCTGGAGCCTCTTTTCAAACTCTTTATTAGAAAGAGACACAAGTTACAAGTCGTTATGCAACAGGCCCCCTCAGTGCCACGAGGCTTAGCAGAAATACTGTTCAGCTACGCACTAAGCTCGACACGTCGAGGCTGCGCTCCTCCTTGATACTCGTCCCAGAACACGCGCGGCGTCCTCCCGTCCGACCAAAACACGTACGGCGTCGTCACTGCCAGGCTGCTGCCGGCGGTTGGCAGCTGCTTCCTCATGTCTGGTCCGCTGCCTGAATGGGTAATAGTCACTTATGATATAAGTGCGGAAAATCCTACCGAATGTCGCTGTTCGGAAACGTTTTTTTTGCGGCCAATCTTACACAAATCATCTTTGCCCCAAACTAAGCAAAGCTTGTACTATGGGAACTAGACGACGATAAACATACTTATATAGATAAATAAATACATAAAAAACATCCATGACTCAAGAACAAATATTCGTGCTCATCACCCAAATAAGTGCCCTTACTGGAATTCTAACCCAGGACCTCTTGCTTCGTAGGCAGGGTCACTACTAACTAGGCTAAAGCGGTCGTGGACTTTATTCCACACGGGTGTTAGCTGAGGTCAAATATATGAGGGCCTAAGCATCTTGCTTAGATTTTTGTATTTAAGCCATAGGGTATGTCTTATTTAGATACATGTAGTTATTATCCAAATACTTACCACGTGGCAACGTTCTCAAATGGACGAATTCAATGGTGTTACTGCCATCATCCGATATAGCGACCATGTCGGAGTCGTCTAGATTGCGCAGTTTGACGCGGGGACCTGAAGAAAAACCATCAATTAAACTCTAGTTAGCACCAATAACCCCTCTACGAGTAATATAATGCCTGACATCCACACCGATTGGACCGGCCGACAAGGCCACGGACAAATCCACCTGTGCGCGCGCTAGGTGGATTGGGAAACGGCTGAGAGGTCGCAGTCGCAACCCAATTAGATGGACTGACCAGGTACGCTTAATTCTCAATACCAAAATGTGCGACGCCCTCCACATTGCCAAGGACAGGAGTAGATGGAGAGACATCGTGATAGAAAATTCATCTTCCCACTGAGGGGATCACGACCCTCAGCAATGAGCAATACGTCGTTAGGATGCGCTAATATGGTTCGTGGTGCAGCGTGAATCCTAGGCTTTAGGTGCTTAGCATAGACGATATGACTGTTCTGTTACCTTTTAAATTGTTCATGATGATGTGTTGATGCTCCCTCGCGTCGCCGTCCAGGCCGATACTGTCGATGTGTATCTCATTGTTTTGCTCACTTTCCACGACGGCCACGAGGAGCCTCCTGTCATAATTAACATGGGTACTTAGTAGGTATTAGATAAGCAATTGTTTACGTTTCGTGTGCTACATTGTGCTGTAAAAGTATAATAATTTAGAGTGCGAATAATAAAATCTAGTTTTAGTAGCGAGTAGGTACCTATAGTGTCACGACGATGGTCTTTTTAACCCCCGACGCAAAGAGAGGGGTGTTATAAGTTTAACGTGTCTGTGTATCTGTGTATCTTTCTGTGGTATCGTAGCTCCCAAACGGATGAACCGATTTGAATGCGGTTTTTTTTATTCGAAAGCTGATGTAATCCCAAATGTTCTTAGCTATGTTTCATGCATGAAAATCAGTTCAGCCGTTTTTGAGATATTGGACTTTGAAATGAAATTTCGGGGGTTTATCAACTTTTTTAAGTTGTAATTATTACAGGTTGAGCTGGTGGTTAGGGTCAATTTCAACAGTACACGTTTTTTGCATCATTCCGGTGTGATCCTTTGTTTCGGTTTTTTTCGTGGATCTTTTAATGTCAACATATAGTCCAAACAGTATTATGCAAATACTCTAAAAGGGCACTTGATATCTTAAATAGTTTTTGAGATAATAGAGAGTGAAAAATGAAACTCACAACGGAATGATAAATATACACCGGCATGATAAAAACGTACGCCGTAATGAAATATCATACGTCCGGAATTAAAAAAAAGGTTTTAAAATTATTTAATTATTTATTTTTACTTCTTCACCTAGTATTTAACAAGTCGTCTGTAATAGTAATAATAATAATAAAAACCTAGCCTAAGACGAAAAATGAATAAAGAGAATAATAATAAATACTCTTTATTGCACCACAACAGGAGAGAAACATCTTACAAAAAAAATATTGCTCAATAAATAATGTATTAACTTTTTTATACTAAAATATTTATGGGTAAAATAAACCAATACTTTTTAATCTTAAATTATTTATTTATTTATTTATTCTTTATGGAATAATAAAACACCTAGCACAACCATTATTGCTTTAAATATTAAAAGTATGACAGCAAATATCATAATTAAAACGTTTGTTCAAAATGAGTTATAATATAAACTTTAAAAACATAATCATAATCTTTCTAGTAAACAAAAACAACATAGCTGATTCACCAGGAAACTTAATAATCATACAACAAAAATGTCTTAAAATAATCTGTCACATATAAAAAAAAACTAATATGTATTTTTAAGTTATTCAGTATTTAAATATCAGACATATTTTTATATTTATAGGTACATAAACATAACCATAAGACCTAAGTACCATTGTTGCAATATGATTCAAAATGTTCATATGGATATTGCCAGACCTAGGCAAAATATATTTTTTAATTAAAAATCGGACTTGTTTTCTTTTTAGACACATTAAAACAACACGAAAACATACATCGAAAAAAAACATTTTATAATTATTTTGTAATTGTTAAATCTTCGTATTGTTTCGGAATATTTTTTCCAATATGAATATACGCGGTTAAGTCCAGTTTTATTAAAGTAATGAGCGTACATCGCGAAAGTTATAATCAGCATAATTCCATATAACTAAATTGAATTTAAACCCTTTTTCATTACAAAAATGTCACATTTGAAACATTCTTCAGATTAAGAAGCTATTTCTAGAGTTAGTATTCGGGGAAAAACATTTCGTATAAAAAATAACTAGTAAGAGTTGAGACACTAATTAAATATGTCTTAGTCTTCTTATATTTTTTTGCCTCTATTTTTCAAATTCATCATAGGTGAAACTAATTAAGCTAACCTTGAGAAGAAGTATTTGTACTTTGATTAAGCAATCAAGTAAGTTGACATGAGACTCAAGAAGTTGAGTTGAGTTGATATAGCGGAACATCTATAATACTCAAAAGAAAATAAGGGCCACTAAGCTTTTTCGCCTTTTCATGAAAATATTAATGTTTTTTATATTTTTTATTAACGTTACATGAAAACAGTGCCCTTATCTACATTTAAGGCTGTCATTTGTTTCATTTGATCGTCAATTGTCAAATTTATTACACATTGTGCGTAAAGACTTCGGTTGAAACTAAACAGAGATTTGTTCTGAGAAACGAAACTTGTTGGTGTTTTTTTATTCAGTTAGTAACGTGTATGTCCTCCTCTCTTAGCCCTGCACTCCAGAAGCCTAGAATGCATGCTCTCTATCAAAGTTCGCACATTTTCTGCTGGAATTTGATCCCAGGCCTGTTTTAAAGCGTTTATTAGGTGCTGTTGGTTACAGATCTCTTGCTCACTCTCTCTGACTCTTCGTTTTAACTGATCCCATAAGTGCTCAATTGGATTTAAGTCGGGACTGTTCGCCGGCCATGGTAAAACTTGAATATGGGACTTCCAATACAGCCTGCGTCGCCCGAGCTGTATGTGGACGGGCATTATCGTGCATCAGCCAGAATTCTGGACCAATTTGCTGTGCAAATGGGATCACGTGAGGCCTGATAACTTCTTCGATGTATCGTTGTGCAGTTATTGTACCTTCATTTAAAATAGCGAGGTCAGTTTTACCACGTAAGCTTATCCCACCCCAAATTATGACGTTGGGACGACCAAAACGGTCACTTTCATGGCTGCAAGCATACGAAAAACGCTCGCCGCGTCGTCTCTACACTCTAATACGCCGATCGTCACTAAAAAATTTTACTTTGCATTCGTCTGTGAAGAGCACCATGCTCCATTGATTAAAGGACCAATTCAAATGTTGACGACAGAACCTTGCACGATTAGCACGTTGATCCCTGATCAGCGGAATTCGAATTGCTGGTCTTCGTGCAATCGATTGCGAATTGTTTGATCACTAACACGAGTACCCGTCGTCAGCCGTAACCGACTGTAACTTACGAGCCGTAACTGTGCGTCCTCTTCGGGCACTTAACTGAATGTAACGGTCCTTGTGAGCAGTAGTAACTCGAAGTCTACCCGAGCCAGGTCTTCTAGTGACACTTCCAGTCTCTCGGAAACGATTCCATGCATTTTGAATGGCTCTTCGAGAAAAACCTAACAACAAACCCACAGATCGCTGTGAATGACCATCTTCAATCATTGTAATGGCTCTAGTGGCAGTAAGTGTCCATATGCCTACGAAATTGTGCCATTATGGACACAATATTGAACAATTAAACAATATTAAACAATTTCACAAGCGAAAATTCCGATCACTACAGAATAGGCAATTCTCCGTTGTTAGAAAATGTAAACAAAAACATTAAGAATTTTTCAATTCCATTTTTTTTAATAATAGCCAGCATTAAGCCAAAAAGAGTACGTCACAACAAAGAGGTAATGAAGCAAAGAGTCTAAAACATTTATAATTGATATATGTATCAGTTCCATTAGCTTTTGTACAGTAATTTACGATAAAGTGTAAAGAAACAAGTGGCCCTTATTTACTTTTTAGTAGTATATTAAAAATAAAAATAAAAAATACTGGATTAATCCTACTAATATTATAAATGCGAAAGTTTAAATGTTTGGATGTTTGGATGTTTGTTACTCAATCACGCTTATACGGCTGAACCGATTTGAATGAAATTTTGCACGAAGATAGTTTATAGCCTGGATTAAAATATAGGATAGTATTTATCCCGGGTCCACGCGGACGAAGTCGCGAGCGGAAGCTAGTAGTTATATAAACTTAGATCAAATAAGTATAAATTATAATAAAATAAATAATTTATTTGTTTGATGAAGTGAAGCTAATTTTTTTTTATTACCGATTTAAACTTAGCAAATAAATCGTTGACAAACCTTGTCAGCGGTAATGAAAAAGTTTCTCCGGACAAATATATTTTTACACAATTAAAGGGGCGGGTACAAATGAGATGTATAACGAGTCATATTTATTGTTCCCTATTTATATGGTGTTAAAATGGAGGTAATAGTACATTACTTACCAAGGGCTGTAAAAGAAAGAAAGCCCGAAATCGCAATTATTTGTGACCCGAGCTTCAGGCGAGGGTTGTAAATATGCGATAGAGGGCTTTCTTTTTTACTGCCCGTGGTGAGTACACAATTTTACGTCTTCACCTGGCCACAATGCGAATTTTACCATACGCGCAGCGTGCGGTAAAACTCACATTATGGCCAGGTGTGACGTAAAAGATTTTTATAGTCACACATAGTTTTCGACTTAGGCGGCATATTCCAAACAAAACTGGGTCCCGGACAACCCACCTTGATGAGAAATTAGTCCTTCATTAAATTTTTATTATTATTAACTGAATGAATATATGAATTTCAGCTATTGCCCGATATAGCCAACTGGGAGATGTTTCCCAAAAAAAATAGTACTTTATTATTTAAGCTTTCTGCGCCTGCGTTTTCAGTCTTGCCATCAAAATTTATTGCTTGGAAAATTCACCCCCGTATGAGTGATGAAACTGATGAATTTACACCTACCGAGCACCTTCGAGCTGTTCCAGCGTATTTGAAATGAAATGTTTTTTTTATTTGCCTTATGTGTCGCAAGTATTAACAAGAAATTACCCAAAATGGTGAAGTGAGCAGAAGTGAGAAGCGATATAGCAAAGCGTTCTTCTTTTGTGCAAGAAATATTAAATAAATAAGCTGATACATCCGGGTCAGTGAAGCTCAGTAAGAAGAACGCTTAAGGAAAAAATACCCAAAATGTCGTAGCAGGCAGAAGCTGACAAGTATCTCCTGATCGGGAAATCGGTGCAGCAAAACCCTCTTGCCGTCTTTCAAGGAGAACACTTCTAGGAACCGTCGGCCGGTACCCAATGAGTATAGTGCTGCACACACACTCAGTGTCAGCCACAGCCATTTTGACAAACGTGACGATTATCGACCTACGTCTGATCAGTAGACCACTTAAGGAAGACTTACCAAAAAAGTTGCAGCAGCTTAAGCTTGACTGTAGAAAGGTTGACTGGTAGAGAATGCTTACAGCATTAAGCCCGCCTTGTCTACGATGTTATTTGTTCGTGCGATAAATATTAAATAGGTAAGTTTGTAATTGTTGTAATGCTCAAGTAGGCTTAAAAAGAAGACTTACCCGAAATGCTGTAGCAGGCAGAAGCTGACAGGTATCTCCTGGTCGGGAAAGCGGTGCAGCAAAGCCCGCTTGCCGTCTTTCAAGGAGAACACTTCTAGGGACCGTCGGCCAGCATCCAAGACGTAAAGAGTGTCAGTTACGTAGTCTGTTAACAATATTTATAGATTTTTTATTATTTGTCTAAAAGAAAAACTTAAACTACTTACACATTTGCTTTTAAACAGCGAGCGAAAACCGCGTACGGTTTATCTGTCGCCAGTGTCGCTCGTTAACATGTTGGGTTAATGGGTTAATTTTTTAATTCAATAGAATTAAAAAATTAACGCGTGGAAGGAGGTAGATCTATTTTCCCTGGGTTGTATGTGAACAACTCGGGCGCGCACTTGGGCTTGGTAACAAAATTGTTTTAATAATGTATTTGCATTTATGTTTATTATTATATTCATTAGGCAAGGGATAGATTTCGCGCTAAATTCAGGAACTCTAAGAATTCAGTTTGGTTTGCACGGGGCGGTTCCACAACGGAAACTGAAACTATACGGGCCATTGCTTGAACTGGTAAGTAAGCTTCAATACAAGATAATTTACTTTAAAAACAAAGTATAAACCGACTTTAATTCTGTACTTCGCCAAGCCATATAGGTACATGAAATGAAATTTTTCACATTTCCTTTCCAATTTAGTACCACATGAACTGCTTTCCGAGAGCAAATGCGTTGATTATTACAGAAAAATCCGAGTCGGTTGATAATATTTGAGGAGTTCCGTCGATTCCGCAAGGATCTCAGAGTTGACACTTCATTAGTTACTACATCAACGGAATCATATCAGAATCCTTGACGTACTTTATATCCTTGAGCAGTTCCATAAATCATCTGTGGTCGTCATCATCAGTTCCACCGCACGAACATTATGATTTAAGAGGGTAAATACACTAGTTATAATAGAAAATACCGAAATCTCTACACGCGAGCCTATAAAATTTGAGGGCTGCCCTCAATTTCCCTGGGATTCCATCATCAGATCCTGATTTCGCGGCAATGGGACCAAATCAGGAGTATACTGATATACTCTTCCGAATAAAAAAAGAATTTTGAAAGCATGCCCATAATTGACAGAGAAACCGCGTGAACATACATAAAAAAAAACAAAAATACATACAGCGGAACTAGAACTTACTCTTTTATTGAAGTCGGTTAAAACCGGTAAGTATGTTTCTTATAATGGCGCTAACGTAGATACATACTCAGTCAACACAAGTCAACTATACCTATATAGTTATCATGATTACTGAATGAAATTAGAGTAAAGTACCATTATTTATATATGGGTAGTTAATTTGTCAGAGACATACGGAGTTGCAAGGCATCGATCGTGATGTCTCAACACGGGTGCCTCTTCTCATCACCTACCTGCTTGTTCAGAGCAAAGACCATCAGGTACAGTTCTCTGTTAACCAATTCCCTGTTTAGGTACGCCAAATGTGCCTAAATCTGGCCATCTCTTTCTATCGCATGCAACGCGCTCTTTCGGAGGCCGAGCCTTAGAACTAGGGCTGCCGCCAGCTCGACCTATTAAATTATACGTGTCGCTAGTAGATACTATACTTAACTTTTTCTGTGCCTACCTATGCAATTTTAAGCAATTATGGTTCTTCATTCATTGTAAAAATTTTAAATTGAACCGGAACAATATGTTATGTTTTAATTCACACAAAACTGATACTCGTAGGTACCTATGCAAAAATAGATTTCAATGTTCATCTGCCTACCTATATTGTTTGCTTCGCGATTAATTTGATAGGTAACGTAAATGTAGGTAAGTACTTATATACAAAATAATATTTTTTTGTAGATATTCTTACAACCCGTAACGATACAGTATGTTTTAGATTTTTTTGGTTTAAGCATATATTTACGAGGCGAATGTAGATCCAAAGCGCGCGTAAGCACTAATTGGCCGTTAAGAAGGCCGGTCGGCATGCACCAGTAGAGGCGCGACGAACTCACAGAGTGAACCGCCCCTGGGACAGTGCGATCGCAGAATACAATGCTATGCGCTGGACTAGGAAACAAGTAAATTACTAAGTATCACTATTTTGTACGCATGCTCGCCGTCAGTTTACGGTAAAGGAACTCTTACCGCCCCGGCTCCGGACCGGTTCCACCTCAACTCAAGCCGTTCGGTCTTCTTTGTATGGAACTCCAACGCACAATTGTAAATTCCGTATCAGCATAACCTCCACACAAGCTGATGGCGCGTGAGCAACTCGCTGTCACCGCGGCTACATCGGGTGAACTGCCGCTGCGTCGGTGTTTTTTCGTTATGCGGGCGGGCGAGGCGTGATGTCAGAACCGACCCGACAGAAAAATTTACAAGGTCTTCCCCTGCCAACTGTCCCATCCCAACTGGCGTCAAACTATTCTACTTATGTTAATCTTCTACCATCCCTCCTCTCTGCATACCACGACTCACTTTTTAGGGTTCCGTAGTCAACAAGGAACCCTTATAGTTTCGCCATGTCTGTCCGTCTGTCTGTCTGTCCGTCTTCGGCTTAGCTCAGTAACCATTACTACTAGAAAACTGTGATTCGGCATGGATATATGAATCAATCACGCCGACAAAACAGTACAATACAATTTGGAAAAAGATTTTTTTTTACTCCCCCTACACCTAAAGCGGGGATGTAATTTTTTTTTCTCGTCAAAACCATGGTGTGGGATATCGTTGGATTGCTCGTTCAAAAAAAATATAGACTTTCGAAAACCATTTTTCAAATCAGTAATTCGTTTGCGAGATATTGGGCTTTAAAGCCCTAATTTTTGTTCGAGTCATGTGTCGTCCGTCCCGGGGGACCGAAATGGCTACTACTGGTAATGTGAAAAAAATCGTCGTATTAGTAGATAATTATAATGAATTTAAAAGGAAAACTATCACGAACAAGTAGGCATAAGTAGTTACCGAGTAATACTCGACGAACTTAATGTGTAATAGAAAAGGCCAATTTTCGTACAAATTCGGCCGACGCAACCGCACCGTACGTCGATGTAACTAAGACAGACAGGCAACTACGGAACCCTACACTGCGCGTGGCCCGACACGCACTTGGCTGGTTTATTTTCAGATATGTATAAACTCACCGTAGTCCATATCGACGACGTTTTCGAGCCCCTTGTAAGCGAACACGCGGGTGACGCCTAGTGTGAAGTCGGACATCTCGATTGTATTGATGCCCTTACGCTTCATGTCGTAAATGTACAGGACGTCTGTGAACACGGATAACATGGAAACAAAGAAACCTATCAAGGACCTGGCAACAGCTTGGTATCAGTACATACATAGGTATCGGTTAACAGTATGTTTTAAGAGTCCGCAGTAAACGACCGAATTTCACCTTCCCAAACAAACGTTGTTACGCTCTCATTTTAAAACTACGCGTTGGATTGTGACGAAACTTTGCATATACCATGACATGAGGTATATCTATGTCTGTAATTAGTTTATATGCTTCCATTTTATAAAACAAACGAAATACAGCAAAAACTAGTTTTGTATGAAAAACTTAAATTCGCTGTATTTTTTTACTATGCTATCTGAAGGTACATAAACTAATTACAGACATAGATATACCTCATGTCATTGTATATGCGAAGTTTCGTCACAATCCAACACGTAGTTTTAAAATGAGAGCGTAACTACGTTTGTATGGAGAATCGAGCTTACTGCGGACTCTTAAGGATAATTTCCACCAGACGGCACGCATCGCATCGGATCGGAACGGGTTGTAATCTTTAATAGTACATTAAGTGCCTAGGGTGGTGAATTCGTGAATGCCCCAGATCGCAGGTGTTTGTGGCCCGAACCGAAGGTGTGGGCCATAAATATGCGATCTGGGGCTTTACGAATTACCGCCCGTGGTGCGTACACAATTTTACGTCTTCTCTTGGGTGTGAAGTGAGATTTGCCGCTGCGCCCGTGGGCGGTAAACCGCCCAGAGTGACGTAAGCGATATTGAATCATGTCCACAGTATTCAATGTCTAATATTACCAAGCCGCGCGTCGCAGCATAGGTACCTACTTTCGGCTACGATCGCGGAGGACGCCCGCTGTCAAGCCGCTGTGTGCTTGGTAATATAGACTTTAAATAATGTGTACATGATTTAATATCGTTTAAAGATTGTAAAATCCGTTCCGGTCCGATGCGATGCGTGCCGTTTGGTAGAAATTATCCTTTAGACTTCAATCATTTCTCTAACGTTAGCTTCGCCACTTAGATGCTGATTCCGACGTCAGCTACTCGATACAAAACTTATGTGTATGTAAACCTTCTCATGTCCCTGACAATAGTCCAATCCACTACATCATTGACAATACTGTTAAGAGTGTCTATCATTGTGGCACTCTTTGGGGAAGGCCTATGTCCAGCAGCGGACGTCTTTCGGCTGATATGATGATGATACAGTAAATATGATCTAGGATAGTTTCTATCCTGGAAATGATCACCAAATAAGTAGGTGAAATTGGGAGGTAACATTTTGTATATAAACGAGTTACACGCCTACGGAGTCGCGGGCACCTAGCTAGGTTTTCATAAAAGTTCAACATTTTCATCAGTCGACTGTACTCCACTACCACATAATTAGTAGTACAGTCCACTGCGGAACAATAGGCCTCCCAAGGTACGCTACAAGACCCGCTCTCCCTTTTAGCACTCTACTTCACCGTAAAGTCTTATCATGGTCGGCCTTATCACGCGATAAGTGACAAGATAGAAGCGTCGTCTCGTTCTATCGAATGGTGTCAGACAGTGGTCAGATATGAACTTACCACGTCTGTTGTCATACGCCATAGCCTGAACCCTTCCTATGTCAAACATGGTGGCGTGAGCTTCTGGGTTCCCGAGGGTATCGTACCGGATCCTCGTGAAGGAAGGTCCTGCTCCAACTATTAGGTATTGGGGGCGGTAGTTTGGTTCACCTACAAAGCGAGAACATGGTTTGTAATTAATAGAAAAAGTACTCGGGAAAACTACAGTCAGGTAGAAAATTAAGGACTACTGGCTATAACTACTCAGAACTCATGAACTATGGTACCACCATTGAGGGGTTATTCTCAGAAAAGTGGCACCGCCACCTGCCATCAAGTTTATGTAGGAAACTTTATTTTTATAGTGCGACATTTTTACAACTGAATTATCAATACATGTTAAAAGACACTTTTTTAACAGAGGCCAGTTGCTACGAAATCAATTCGTTGTATTTAGTAACCACAAAATCAGTTTGTAACTGCTGTTTGTCGTTCACCGGCGGTGTCCCTATGCCGCGGAGTCAATTTTGTGTTAAATAAAATGTACGTAGCTTAATTCAAGTACCATGTTTCATTTCGATATATTATCAATATTTAAAATTATAGTTTGGAATAATGATAAGTCTTTTGTTTCGAGTTATTTGCCTTTGAAGTTTATATTGAGATGTTTTTTTTAAGATTATATTAAAATGATCATTAATGCAGAAAATCCAGGTGCATCAAACCAACGGCCTTAACGCCTTGATAAATTTGTAATATGGGTGGTTAAATTAAAATAACAAACATCGAAGAGTAGCTAGACATGAATAAAACCACATCAGCTGGGTCTCTTATTTCTTATGAGGGTCCCCCAGGGGTCTATTCTGGGACCATTCTTACTTGTCTACATAAACGATTTGCCTTTTATACTGAATGGAAAACATAAATTAGTTATTTTTGCAGACACGTCGATTATATTTTAAGTCAAAAGAAACCAAGACAGTTTTAGCGAAATAACTTATGTACTGTCGTCTATTGTTCAAAAACCACTCGTCTCATTGCCAAATGTACAGCATAAAAATAACACACAGATTATTCTAAACTACAAGACGAAGTTTTTGAATTGGAGAATACACCTGTTTTTCTTGGCATACTATCTTAGATTCAAAATTGCAATGGAGTCCACATATTTCTACTCTGGCAGGTAGACTGAGTTCAGCTGCTTACGCAGTTAAAAGGATTCGTCAACTTGCAGACGTTGAGACGGGAATGTTGGTATATTTTGCTCATTTTCATAGTATCATGATCTACGGTATTCTAATGTGGGGCAAAGATGCTGACATTAACTCAAATTTTATTTTACAAAAACGAACTATAAATAAATACGCAATATTTATAATTTAGGTTCACGCTTTTCTCTCAAATATATTTTATAGAAATCAATATTCTCACCGTTGCCCCACCGTCTTCAATTCAATTCAGTTTATTTATTTGCAACCTTCTACAATTGACACATGCAACTTAAAGCTAGGCAATGCACAGGACCCCGTTAGGGCATAGCAAACGTTACAGTTAATTATTACAATACAACAAATATTTAAAATATAGAATAAGTTAACATTTATTTGACTAGTAATAAAGTTAAAGTACAAAAAATATAATAAATTAACAATCACTTTCTAAAATATTAAAATAATTCGAAAAATAATTTGTAAAAATAATTCGTAAAATAATTTGTAAAAATAATTTGTAAAAATAATTTGTAAAATAATTTGTAAAAATAATTTGTAAAATAATTTGTAAAAATAATTTGTAAAATAATTTGTAAAAATAATTTGTAAAATAATTTGTAATAAATAATAGTTTAATAATTAAAAATGTACAAAATGATAATTTTTTGTCTAAGTAAAATTAATCCAATAAATTTAAATTAGTATCACATTTCACATTACAATAAATTCTTTAGAAAAACATTATTTAACTAGGTAAAGAATTGTATAAAAATTGTCTTTGCAAAGTGAATGTGATCTTTTTTTATACCAATAACAGAATCGAAAAAAGAAGATGTATATAATCGAACCTGCTCACAAAATTTCACGAGAATCGGTTGAGAAACAGCGGGACAGTTGGACACGTGAGATGAGAAACAGCGGGACAGCTGGACACGTGAGTTGAGAAGCAGCTGGACAGCGGGACACGTGAAACAGCGGGCCAGCGGGACACGTGAAACAGCGCTACAGCTGAACACGTGAAACAGCGGGACAGCTGGACACGTGAAACGGCTAGCCACCGGGACACTTGTAACAGCGGGACAGCTGGACACGTGAAATAATTTTGGCCCAAGCTAAAACAGAGATCATTCGCTCGGGTGTGTGGTTCTGGCGCTTCGCCGGCCGCTGCCCCGGCACGCTCGCTTCGTTCGCACAGCTCGCGCGCTGTAGAGTCGCGGTTATCCTAACACTCCTCCTCGCTTTGCTCGTCGTCGTACCTACACCGACTGCCTTAGTGTCTCCCAAAAACCATTATGCTAACTGTACATTAGAAGAAATTAACATTATATCATATTATGTTCATTATAGGAAATATGCATTAGACTTAAAGAATGTTATATTAAATGTTATTACATCAAATAAAATTATAATTATATGATATGTGAATATATTAAGTGTTGTTATATGACTCAATAATTATATCAAAAGAGCATTATTGCGACTAATATTATATCAAAAAAAAATATAGGCATCATTACGCACCCCGTTCGCTTAGCTCGCTCGTTGAATTAAACTAAAGCATGTGCTACACGGTTTACAACCGAGGTTTCAACCACGTCACCTTGGTAGAAAAACAGCCGTTGTAAACCATGTAGCCAGTGGTTGCAAACCAAATTTCGCATGACCTTGGTTGGCAGGCGCGCTCGGCAAACCATTTGGCAGAAACGGTGATTTACAACCATGTAGCCGCTGGTTTTAAACACGCGAACGACAGTCGCATGCCGCACGCACCGAGTGTAGACGTGTCGCGCAGGTTTAGGTTCAAAATGGCGTCGGCGAACGAACGAGAGGTGGTTACCGAACTAATTGAACTGTATAGAGACCTTCCGTGTCTGTGGGACTTAACTAGTGAGGAATATAAGGAACCTAGCAAAAAAAAAAAATTTTTTTGTTCATCAGTTGCACACATAAGTGCAAAACAAACTCCGACCTTTTGAAATTTCGACAAGGAAGGGGCCATGGCATCTCAGTAGGTGTTCCGCGCACGTTTGCCCCGCATCAGCGTTTCAAACACACTGAAGTTTGAGGCCGTTGTAAACCGTGTAGACAGCAGAGCTTCTACCTCGCTTCTACCAAGGTCACGTGGCAGAAACCGCGGTTGTAAACTGTGTAGCACATGCTTAAATCAACTTACTGTAACAAACAGTTCCGTTCAACTTCATGCCAACAGGGCATGCGCAGGAGTAGGTAGTGTTGGACGAGATCAGACACAGGTCGGAGCAGTTGTGCGACGCGCACGGGTTCGAGTCCCGGTTGTACATCACTGGGTGGTAGATGTGCATGCCTGGGACAAACATAGCTATATGTAGGTATGACATGGGGTAAATATAAGACTTTTTTTTATCTTACACAAATCGACCTAGTCCCAAACTAAGCAAAGCTTGTACTGTGTACTAGAAGACGATAAACATACTTATATAGATAAATAAATACCTAAATACATAGAAAACATCCATGACTCGGGAACAAATATTCGTGCTCATCACACAAATAAATGCCCCTACCGGGATTCGAACCCGGGACCTCTTGTAGGCAGGGTCACTACCAACTAGGCTAAAGCGGTCGTCAAGTTCAAGTCATAGTCATTGTCACGCCATGAAGTGTTGATAATGTCTTTGCTTTCAATTTAATGCACAGCAAGAGAGAGACTACTACAGTACGATTACTGTTAGTTAAGACCTGACAGATGGATTGCCTTCATTTAATTTTCAACTTTAATCTTATACAAATAAAATAGTTATTACTAAATCGGTAGATGTGGGTAACAGTATTCTGAAAAATGCTTTATCTATATGAAATTAAAGTTGAAAATTAAATGAAGGCAATCCATCTGTCAGGTCTTAACTAACAGTAATCGTACTGTACTACTGTACCGATAGAGGGACCTTACTTATATATATATACAATAAGTAGTATTTATAAATCATATCTTAAACCCTACAATATACACGATGTATCAAAAATAGGGTGTTAACCGATCAATGGCATATTCGGTAGCGCATTGCGATTGCAAATATGCATTTGTTTATGCTTTTTTACTTTTAGTTTATTTTTGTCTACTTTGATATTTTTGTTTTTGTTTTAATTGCAGTCTTTGTTTTTGTTGACATTGCTTGCGTATGACAACATTGAGAGGGTGAAGGATTTATTACATTTTCAACCGCCGCGCGCACAGTGTTATGAAAACAAATGTTTTGTGTATTTTTTTTGCTACGCAGGTGACAGCTTTCAATGTGAACAAAGACAAAACAAACTTTACAAATAAACAAATCATTTTAGGATACGCTATACCGAATATGCCCTTGATCGATTAACACCCCATTTTTGATACACCCTATAAAGTCAAATTTATTTATTCATCAATTAAAAGCGTATTACATGCACCTAGAAATGTTATATACCGATGCACATTTCAGATATCATGGCTTCTTGTTCTTACAACACATTTTAAAAACCATTTTGTTTGCTCAGTGGCCTCGGTGCTCCCTAAATTGCTGTCAATTTTTCTTTATCAAAAAAGTACATACTTACTTCGCTTGGCAACCACAGTTGCCACCATCAGTTTAGGAGTGCGCGAAATTGGCAACTGTGGTTGCCACAATCAAGTGATTGTGTATAGTATAGGTGTAGGTACTAACCAAGGACCGGCGCGTGCAATGTGGCCAGCACATTACTCTTCCTCGTTGTGTGCAGCTTGTCTGTGGTCTGTATTGTGTTGGATGTCCAATCGCTCCAGTACACGGTGTTCTCAAACACGGCTACAGCCAAGGGATGGTGGAACCGCTCTTCGAATAGAGACTGAATCGGAAAAAAATAATAAATAGGGGACAATCTTGTACAACCAATCCTCACTCACGGTAAGCTCAATAAGTTTTGTGTTAGGGGTATTAGACGACGATATCATTATCATATCAGCCGAAAGACGTCCACTGCTGGACATAGGCCTCCCCCAAAGAGTGCCAAAGTGACCGGTCCTGCGCCACCCGCATCCAGCGGACTCCCGCGGCCTTTACCAGGTCATCAGTCCGTACGGTGCACCGACGAGATATATACATATCTATAATCTACTTGTATAGATAAATTAATACCTACATACATAGAAAACATAGATCGTTAAGATATATAATGTACACCAGCGCCCTCTCTCTCGTTAATCGGAAACTACCTTATGTGGTTCGACTAGAATGAGGTCAAAGCGCATAGCTTAGCCATTAGAGCGGCTACAAGGCTGAGCCTTTCAAGAAAATACAGAGAGGTCGCAAGTTATAGAGCGGCGGCAAGTGCAAGAATAGAAATAGAAATGTTTATTTGCAAGAATTTTTAACATATTTTTAACATATACAGTTCCAGTATTCAGCCAAAGCAGCATGCAAATGTAGAAAACAATTCATCATCATCATCATCATCATCATATCAGCCGAAAGACGTCCACTGCTGGACCTAGCCTCCCCCAAAGAGTGCCACAATGAGTGCACGGAAACGTGGTTGCTTACTATGGGCCTCATAAGAAGGCTCAAAGTCACTCAAAGGGCAATGGAGAGGGCTATGTTGGGAGTTTCTCTGCGCAATCGCATCAGAAATGAGGCTATCCGCAGCAGAATCAAGGTAAGCCCTCCGAATCGCTAAACTTAGAAAACAATTAACTATACATACATTTTGAGTCTACCTACATATATTCCTTTACAGAGTAAAAACAATGTTCCTAAAGCCATTTTGATAGTTTCCTTTTAAATTCTAGATCATGCAACAACTTAATGTTATCAGGAAGTTTATTAAACAATTCTATACAACTGTTGCAGGCGTTCCGTTTATAAATATCCGCACGACAAGGAGGTTGATATAAAGGGTCGAACAGACTGCCAGCGGGACGGTAGCGGGGCTTGACGAGCGCGTGATCTTGCATGTTAAATTTGATCCACTTCCTGGTTTCCGATTGAGTTAAAATTTTGCACGAATATGCAAATCGCGTGACAATGCAATATTATGATGACGTGGAGCTGATCTGATGATGGGGCTGGAAGGTGGCCATAGGAACTCCGTAATAAAACCACATAACCCCATCGAGTTTGGGATCGTTAGAATCGTCTCAATGAGTAGTTGATGACGGTATACAGAAAAATACAGTCAACAATAAAAGCTTGTATTAAAAATGAAATTTTTGACAGAAACTTATTTCCTTTGTATTCGTCCTCTGTATTACATAGAAAACATCCAATACTCTGCAAGCTCTGGGGTAAGACTCGTGTTCATCAGCATCACACAAATATTTGCCCTTATCATGATTTAGGCCCAGAATAGATGGCTTGCCAGGTATCTATTTTAGGTCACCACCTAACTCAAATTCGCCGTCTATAGTAGACCAAAAAGAATGGTGTGACTCGTGTTAGGGGCAGGGGCAGGTGACGTATCTAAAGCCTGCTCTATACAGTGGGCCATCACGACTCATCGTACAGGACGCAACTATGCGTTAGACGGAGAAAGTCATCGCCGCGCCATAAACCATCTGACACCACTACCCTCTCTACACGCTGGCCCATCCTAGTGGGCCATTAGGATGGGCCATCATGTAGAGGAGCCATAAGTAACTACTTGAGGTCGTTGGGGGATCAAATTAGAAGCAACACTTGGACTTGCCGGAGAGAGTCGTTTAAAGTTATGCAGACAATTATTGGCCGGATAAAACGGGCATTCACCTATAGTTGGTACTTACATAAACCTGCCTAGTGTCGACCTTGAGCACTCTCACAGTCCTATCGACGTAGTAGAGCCGGTCGTTGGGCGCGTCCATGGCCAGCCCCGCGGCGAAGTTGGTCAGGCTGGCCAGAAGGAGCTCCGAGTCTGACCCATTCATGCGAGCTCGCATTATCGCGAACCCGCCTTTACGGCCTGCTACGTCTGCCCAGTACATCATGCTGTAAACGAAACCTGGAATTAGGACAGGAATCGCCCAGGGACCGGAAGGCCCTGGATTGTTTTATTAGGTAACTAGCTTCTGCCCGCGACTCCGTCCGCGTGGAACTCGTCTATATCGTAGCACCATACAAACTCTCATCCCCAATTTCACCCCCTCCGGGGATGGTTTCCGGGAGCAAAACTATCCTATGTCCTTCCCCGGGGTCCAAACTATCTTCATAGCAAATTTCATCTCAATCGGTTCAGCGGTTTAAGTGTGAAGAGGTAACAGACAGACAGACACACTTTCACATTTATAATACCAGCTTCTGCCCGCGACTCCGTCCGCGTGGAACACGTTTATATCGTAGGTCCATACAAACTTTCACCCCCACTTCATCCCCTCGGGGGATGATTTCCGAGATAAAAACTATTCTATGTCCTTCCCCAGGACTAAAACTATCTCTATACCAAATTTCATCCAAATCGGTTCAGCGGTTCCGTCATCAGTCTAGTGCTGTGGTGCACAAGTTTCATGTGCTCTGCCTACACCTTTTAGTGATAAAGTCGTGAATGTTATATGTATGTATTGCAGTGCCTACGATTTTGACACCACACCTCTGAATAGTGTTTAATACTCACTATTTATTTTCGAGCGCGTGCTCGTGGTTCGGATTAGAGCGAGGGGTTCATGTCTGTCGCTGCTATAGATATCTCACTCATTCAAACAACTGAACTTCTTACCCATTCTTAACATCCAACGTGACAAACTTAGGGTTCATCGTGTGGGCAGGCAGGCGCGCGCAGACTGATCCGTCGGTCTTGCACACGTAGATGCTGCCTCGGGACGCGTCGCTGAAATAGATGTTGCCACCCAGCCAGTCCAGCGCCACGTCGCCGGCGTCGTAGAGGCCGAGGCTTACTAGGGTCTGGTCAAAAAAGTGGTAAGGATAATGTCTAACATTTGACAATTCTATCAAACAAAGAAAAAGACTTCAATTAGTTGGCAGGTACTACATACCAGACTTATTTCTGACTGACCAAGATTTGTGAGCAAGCTTCAAAAAACCCGGCCAAGAGCGTGTCGGGCCACGCTCAGTGTAGGGTTCCGTAGTTTTTCGTCCGTCACAGTAAGTGTCCCCACTTAAGCGTAAACAAAATGGGCTATTTGTTACATTGAGTTGACATATAAATACAAAACCCTAAAACCGACGACCTCTGTAGTCTAGTTGGTAGTGACCCTGCCTACGAAGCAAGAGGTCCCAGGTTCGAATCCCGGTAAGGGCATTTATTTGAGTGATGAGCATGAACATTTGTTCCTGAGTCATGGATATTTTCTATGTATTTAAGTATTTGTTTATCTATATAAGTATGTTTATCGTCATCTAGTACCCATAGTACAAGCTTTGCTTAGTTTGGGACTAGATTTGATTTGTGTAAGATTGTCTCCAAATATTTTTTTATTTTTATTGCGCGCGAGCTTAAAGTATGGAAGATGATTTTTATGGGATAATTCTTTATTCCGTGAACCGATTTTCACCGTTTTTTTACTTTATTTGAAAGCACGTCATTTTATTGTGATTTTGTAGAAATTACAGGTACGATAAACACCTGCTTGTACGGTTAAATTACAAACTTAGTTCAGAAAATATTTTGTATTTTTTTTCAAAAACTATTCAACCTATTAAGTTCAGAATATTTTTCCTAGAAAGTTTTTATAAAGTTCTACTTTTGTGATTTTTTTCATGTTTTTAAAATTTATGGTTCAAAAGTTAGAGGTTATTAACATTATCGAAAAATGATTTTAGCAAACCCCTATTCATTTTTAAATACCTATCCAACAATATTTTAGTTAGGGTTGAAATAAAAAATAAAACACTTCCCACGTTACGTATAGGATAGTGGAGGTACCCTAATAAAAAATAATTTTTCACTTTTTATTTTACCACTTTGTCGGCGTGATTGATATACATATTAGTACCAAATTTCAGCTTTCTAGTGCTAACGGTTACCGAGATTATCCGCGGACGGACAGAGAAAGCGAAACTATAAACTATACTACGGAACCCTAAAAATACTTGAGACTACTTAGTTTATTCATATTCTATATAGGCGTCTTCCATACTGTTATGTTTGAATAAACTATAATATTCATCATTACCATCATCATCATATCCGAAATACGTTCACTGCTGGACATAGGCATCCCCCAAAGAGTGCCAAAGTGACCGGTCCTGCGCCACCCGCATCCAGCGGAATGCCACGACCTTTACCAGGTCTACCGACGCTCCGTCTTACGGTACGTGGTCGCCACTCGAGAACCTTTCCGCCCCAACGGCCAACGGTTCTAAGTGCAATGTGCCCCGCCCACTGCCACGTAGCGATTCGGAGGGTTGTATCGCTTAAATACCTTGGTTCTGCTGCGGATAGCCTCATCTCTGATGCGATCACGCAGAGAAACTCCCAACATAGCCCTCAGCTTCTCCATTGCTCTTTGGTTGACTTTGAGTCTTCCTATGAGGCCCACTATAATATCCGGGCAAACTCTAATATTGTACACTAAGAAATAGAATACATTTTGTTTTAACAACTTTAAATAACAACTCTGTTCCAATTACGAATGGTATAAATTCCATTGAAGAGGAGGGTGTCTTTCAATAGGCTGTTGTGCGGCTAGAGGAGCAAAGACACTGAAGAGTAGCTTATTGCATAATGATTTACCTCCCTAGTGGCGGCGGGATTTTGCAGATGTCCCCTGGCGATAGCCTGGTGTCCTTCAGCTGTCTCTACCCAGTAGAGATATTGGCCGTCGTAGGACACCCCGTGACTCTGAAAACACACAATCCAGATACTATACTGACATATTTATACTGGCTTTAGGGGCAGGACTGACTGGTATGGCACTGACGAGTGGCCGTTGTGTTTAGTACAAGAATGACCAGCTTTCAAGTAAGTAACCAAATATCAGCCACCAGCTGCGGGCCCGGCACTACGTGCACTTCAGCTCTTTTGTAGTGCGCGTGCCGCGGCCGCTCCAGGAGACCATCGCGTGTGCTGATTTCTGGCCGAAAGGTGTCGTGTTTCGTCGGTTCCGGGGCAACCTACCAAATCCAACACCCGAGATGTCGACGCAACGGGGCCACGCCGTTTCGCCGTCTAAATAAACATTGTTCGGTTCATGACGCATTGGTGCTTACACTGTAATGTTATGTAACCTGTTTTTTCAATAAATAAATAAATAAATAAATAAATAAATAAATCAGGTATCGACAATTCAGTTTACTTATGGCACTTGCGTGTAGTCAATAAATTATTGCCGTATGCACTTGCGTGTAGGAACTTACTTCGCTGATGGTACATATTGTATGGTGTCTTGACTACTACATCCTTACTAAAATTATAAATGCGAAAGTGTGTCTGTCTGTCTGTTACCTCTTCACGCTTAAACCGCTGAACCGATTGAGATGAAATTTGGTATGGAGATAGTTTTAATCCCGGGGAAGGACATAGGATAGTTTTTATCCCGGAAATCACTCCCTGAGAGGATAAATTGGGGGATGAAAGTTTGTATCGAGCTACTATATAAACGAGTTCCACGCGGACGGAGTCGCGGGCAGAAGCTAGTTATTTTATTTATTATTTATTTATTTAATATGAAACAAACGGTCATACAAAAGCATATCATTACTTGTTACTTAAAGTACAAATCAGACCTATAGTTTCCAATATAATATAAAAATGATTACATAGTTGCAGTTATTAATTGCTACAAGTAATAATTTACTTTAAAAACAAAGTTTTAACCGACTTCAATTTAGTACTCCGCCAAGCCACGAGAACATTTCCACATTTCTTTTCCCATTTACCACATGAACTGATTTCCGAGAGCAAATGCATTGATTATTAGAGAAAAAACCCCAATCGCTGTATGTGACCCGATAATATTTGAGGACTTCCGTCGATTCCACAAGGATCACCCTTGGCACTTCATTAGTTGCTATTTCAACGGAATCTTATCAGAATCTGTGATATAGGTACTTTTGTACTTTTAAGTACATAAATGAGGAATTCCATAAGTCATTTGTGGTCTTCATCATCAATTCCACTCCACCAATTTATGATTTCCGGATGTAAATACACGAGTTATAATAGAAAATACCAAAATCACTACACGCGTGCCTAATATAATTGAGGAATTCCCTCAATTCCTCATGGATCCCATCATCCAATTGAATTTTCAAAAAAATGGGACCCACCTGAAAGCATATACTTACGAACAAAAAAAAGATTTTACGAATCGGCTCATCAATGACGGAGTTCTGAGGTAACAAACATTGAAAAAAATAAAAAAAATAAAAATACAACCGAATTGAGAACCTCCTCCTTTTTTTGAAGTAGGTTAAAAATAGAAATTTTTGCAATAAGGTAAAGAAATGACAAAGAGAAGCGAGCAAGAAAATTACTACTACTACTATTACATTTGCAAGTACCTAGGTAACCTTATATTTATATTAGAATTTAATTATAATAGTTATATTATATAATTATTATATAATTATAACGGTTATAATATAAATATAATTATAACGGTTATAATTATAATAGAGAGAGAGGGAAAAGAAGACCGAACAAAAGTTAATATGAACCAAGTAAAGGAGCATGTAGACACAGTATAGAAGAATAATACAGTAGGTAATCTGAGGCCGTTTAGGAGCGTTCGTTACCTACTTTCGCTCGATGCGCAGGGCTGTGTCAAGTTTGTGGCTTGGCATACCTATAATACTTATTTTGCTTTTAAGTATGCAAAGTATTTCTGTTACAGTTTAATAGATAATATTGTATATTATAGATAGTTGGGTATGTGTTTTAAGTTTCCCACTTCATGGAATATTTTAATACCACTATACTATGCCTAAAATATTTCCTAATAAGTATAATTGTTGCTAAACTGCACTAGGTTGGTAGGTGCTTAGTTACAAGCATATTCGGCTCCTTTTGATATCGTGGCACTGGCGGCTCGCTGTCTTCATACCTACGAGGCGGCTTCCTTTGACGTAGCGAGTGAGAACGAGCGAACACCGCAACGGCGCGGCCCCGATTGAAGCATTCTCCATCATTCCCGAAGGCTATGTGTGTGTGCGTACCGAACACGCGCGCATGTGTGCAGCCGTGCGATGTACCTTTGTTCGAAGTTTATCTACTGTTCCTATACTGTGATGTAGAGGTGTTGTCGTACCAGGACATTAAGAACCTGGCCAGGGAGACCGGCAAAGATGGAGACAACTGCATCAAGTTGCACATGATACGATGTCAAATACCTTCTTTGCATAGGGTAATCTTTTAAGTAGGTAAATAAGCTTTTCGATGTTACCTTCTTTATTCCCGTAGCGAGGACAACTTCTTGCTTTGTTTTCACTTTGATATACCTGATATCTTTCTCAGTACTGTAGAAAAGCATCGCTTCAGGACCTGCACAAAGTGACGAGTTTAGCTGCAAATACACAGATTTGGAAATTGGCGATACGAGTAAGTATTTAAAAGGCCGGTAGCGTAAGTACACTCGGCAAAGCAGAAATATTGCATCTAAAGTTCTCCACTGAAGGCTATAACCACTCGGCTGTTCTAATAAACACTCGCCCCCGCCTACACAGCGTTTAACAATGTACTTAAACTGGATATTTGAGGGAGACAATAAACATGTACACTTACCCTCAGCAAAGCAGAGATATTTAAAATCATCCGCGACATATCCCGTATCGCATTCACATC
Source organism: Epinotia bilunana (assembly GCA_947049275.1). NCBI lineage: Eukaryota > Metazoa > Arthropoda > Insecta > Lepidoptera > Tortricidae > Epinotia > Epinotia bilunana. The sequence goes on from OX346272.1 coordinate 5,839,296, forward strand.
CGAAAAGCCCATCAAAGTTATGCCACTGAGAGCTACCACGGCCGTTCTACTAGACACTCGCCCACCACGTCTGCCCAGCGTTTAACAATGTGCTTAAACAGGGTATTTGAGAAATACCACCAACATATAAACTTACCCTCAGCAAAGCAGAGATATTTAAAATTATCCGCAACATATCCCGTTTCGCATTCACATATGAAATGCCCATCAAAGTTCTGGCATCGATGGCTGCAGCTCGGCCATTCAGCCAAGCACTCGTTCACGTCTTGACAGCGGTTGGTGGTTTCATTGAACAGGCGGGTGTTCGGTGATAGGCTGCAGGTGCAGCGGGGACCGAAGCGCTCCGGAGTGCATTCTGTGATGTTTGCGGGGCATGTGGTGTTGACGCACATTGTGTGCCCTAGAAGAGATAATATGGTTATATGGAGATAACATGAGTCTATTCATGTTAAAATTGATAACGTAGTCTTGCTTAATGGATAGTACCTAAATCAAATTATTGTAATAAAGTATAAATTAAAAAATATCAATAAGATATGGCACTTGAAACTTTAGAAACAAAAATGCAATTGTAGCTGAAGGTGGGGTGTGGTGAGTCCACCAGATTTACTGCAACGATAACTGCAAACTGTAACCAGTGCAATGCATAAGTAAATAAATTTCATTTCATTTCATTGTTTAATTGTTCAAGAGCAAATATAAAGCTACCAATAGAATCCTTACGTTTTTATAGACAAAATTGTATCACAACTATGGACCTAAACGTAGTATTTCACGACTGAAACAGCAATTTACTTCATTTTCCATAGAACGAGTAAGTAGGTATATACAAATGCCAACACAGTTAACTGACCATTCTGTATATATTGAACCCAATTACAATGCACGGATGGTCAGTTAACTGTTGGCGATGGTACAAAACCTGTATCGATTTTTTGGGTATTTATATTCCTTGATTGAAGTTCCTCTCCAAACTCCAAAATCTTAGGTCACACCCCTACATAATGGTTTGCAATAAACATTGTTATTATTATTATTGATGGTTTAATTCTTTTCATATTCATTCTCCTCGTATAAGCTTACCGGTCATTGTGGCTTGTGGCACTCTTTAGGGGAGGGCTATGTCCAGCAGCGGACGTGTTTAGGCTGATATAATGACGATGATGAATGATGATATAAGCTTACAGTATTACACTAATAGGGGTGTAGACACTAAATAAAATAATCAATTAATCCTCGAAAAAGGATTAAAAATGTACACAGCTGGAGAAAACTCAACGCAAGAGGTTAAATAATCACGAGGTTATAAGTGTCCAAAGTTCGAAGAAGGGGTATGTTCTGTCCCTTTTTCGCAAAACGCAACTTCATATGAAACGATGACGCTTGTAGATTGTGACGTCACTAATAGACGGCAACGTGCCGTGTCCCGTCGTGTTCAGCGCCGCCATCGACGCGGTCCGTCGCGCGCGCGGCTCGCTCTGCGGCAGCCTCGCATAATTATTGTTACGTCACACACTGTTTGCGTTTTCTCTTTCTAACAAGCAATACTCAAACGGTTGTAGCTTCGTAATTCTTTGAGATATCGGTGATCCTGATAATAAGTAAGCCCACCAGAGGCCCCGTACGTGCGATGTTGGGGGTGAGGGACAAATAACGCATTCTAGCAAACCAAACGAATCTTCAAATCAATAAAGGGTCGGCAACGTGCTTGTGAGTTCGCTGGAGTCGCAAGTGCCTGTGAACTACGATGTCTGCTTAGTTAGCATCAGGCCGGCCCGTATACTTGTTTCTCACCGTCGTCGTGGTCTTAGTTTTAGCTCCTTACCGCTCCTAAAAGCTACTAAGATTAAGTTAAAATGTTTGTGTAATTTTAGGATATGGCACTCAAGGTCTTTTAGTTATTTAACATTATGAAAAACTTTCTTTTTGTATTTGACGGTTTGTTGCCTAAATAAAAAAATAAAAGAACTCACCGGCAATCAATTTGGCCCAAATTAGAAAAATGCATTCAATTATTTAAAACATTATTTGATCTATTCAATTTATAGTTTGAAATCACGAAAAGTTTGGCAGCAAAGTCTTCGATAACTCACATTTTATGCAGAACTCCCCTTCGTCGCTGCCATCGCGGCAGTCGGTGATGCCGTCGCACATCTGGTCGGGCCTCAGGCAGAACGACGAATCCTGACATTTGTAACGTCGGGGACCGAACACGGGGAATTCGGAGCAGGATAGTCCGTCGCTTTCGTGCGCATTTAGGGACTGTCCTGAAAAAAAAAACCGGTTAAAGGCGATTCTGACTCGTGCAGCCAGGGTTCCGTAGGTACGTCATTTCATAGTCTCCTAACTCCCGACAAATCTTAACAGCGCAGAGTAGAAGATACTGTCGTGGATGCAGCGCCATCTATCGGTCCATTTTATTATTGTGTCCATACTGAATGCGTTTTTGTATACTGTTATTTTGCAATGTTTAATTTCGCGGTGTATTGGCTTGTCTGTAATGCCGTGTAAATATATTGTTAATCTATATAATATAAAACACTTCTTTACTAATCTATTGACAGACAGCGCGCAGCCTAAACCGCTAACGATATAAGCATGAAATTTGGAACATATATTCTTTACAGTACGTAGACGTGTACTTAAAAAGGATTTTTAGAAATTCAACCCTGAAATAGGGGTTAAACCGTTGTATGGAAATCGTTCATTTGGAAAGTTATGGACTTGAATCTTTGTATGAAGGTTTCTTACTAAAAAGCTAAAAAAAAGATTTAGCTTTGCTATAAAAATTCATCACCTAAGGGGGTTAAAAAAGAGTTGAAAGTTTCTATGGTAAACATGTCGTTTTTAAACTTAGCCGTTTAAAACTTCGGTCACAAGCTCCTAATGCACAGTCAAAAACATTGATAAGGGATTTTTTTCTAATTCATTCCTGGAAGGGGTTAAGATAGGGGTTGAAATTTCACATAAGTTTTTAATGATAAACTGTGGCTAGAAACATGAAAGCAGGACAGCACATTTCTTTTATAATATGCGGCTACTGCGCACTCAAGGTCCAGCTGAAGATGTTATCCGGCAACTGTACACATAAATTTATATATTTAAATAAGTAAAAAAACTACTTGAGCAATTTAAACTAATGAACTCATCGCACTGTTACCTTTTACGCTTAATCTCTGAACGGATTTAGATGAAATTTTTCGAATAGATAATTTGAGACCCTTGGAAAGATACAGGATACTTTTTATCCCGGAAATCATCCCATAAGATGGTAGAACTTTGTTTTGGTCGGCGAAAGTTAAGGTTCCGCCTATAAAAAAATAATAGCAATAATTTTTCTAAGACGGTAACAAGTTCTACGCGGACGAAGTCGCGGGCAACAGCTAGTAATAAATAAATAATTTATTAACTTGCGGGACCAAATTTTAATTTAGTGTGTATGTTGGATCACCGCGATAACTCTATCACGTGAACCGATTTAAAAAAACAATAACAAAAGAAGGTACTTTCTGAATTGTCCCGTAGGTGTTTCAATAAAAAAGTACACTAATAAATTCTATGATTTAAATAATAAAAATAAAATAACCTAAATTATCTAATCCCGCAATTATGAAGCGAATAATAATAATACTAAGGCAGTTGTCACACTGCGCCGTACTCCGGACGGAGGTGCGGAGCTACTTGAATACAACAAGCGGCGCAGTGTGACATATAGTGATAAAATCTCAAAAACCGTTAAGAGTAGATCAAAACGTAATAGTAGTTTATGCAATCGTTATATAATGTATGCTTTTTCAGTATAGTACCACGTTTAGGCCACGAAGCTTGCTGAGTGGCCTAATGAAGGTACGAGAGTTACAAAGCTAATTATATAACTATTGCATACAAAACTTTTTCTACGAGTTAACGGAAATAATAATTTATTAAACAAACTTTGTATCAATTGAAATTCGCCCTGCTGAAACGAAGTGCAGCCAACCGCTTTTTTTATTTTTGCGCGTTGATGTCTTCTGGAAATCGAGCCTCGTGATTGGTCAAAATTAATTTTAGTTCTGTACACAGTTATCTTATATTCATAAGATGACTGCTAGCAGTCTTCTTATGAGCCCAACTCAAATGAAGTTGATTTAGATATCGCTGTCAGTCATTTAATTGACGGATAGAAGTGCTCGAGTAGAAAAACTTAATTACCAATCCCCCTTCTTATTACCATCTGTAAACAATGAGTATGGAAGGAGAGCATGGACGTACGCCTTGCCAAGTGCGTTGAATAGGCTCTCATATGGTCATTTAGCCGGTTAGCGACCACCTAATTTCGTGTGCCGGTTGGCGACCACTTAGCTGACTTGGTGAACTGAAAGGATATTTTCTCGGTTTTTTTTGTAGATTTCTATCCTAAAACAACAATAAAAATGCATGTACAACTAATTGTCTCCATAGGGTCCGTAGAATTTATGTTATCTTCAATAGAAAAAACCTCCTCCAGGTGGTCGCTAACCGAAGGTGGTCGCGTAACCAGCGTAATGACCCTACGAACTAATACATAATAAGTCTGGAAAACACATTGTAAAAGCTTATAAAGAAATGCTAATAAATAGATTAATCACTTAAGTGTAATACGATTTGCCAATTATTGTTCAAATTAACTTGACTAGGCTACCAAAAATCTAAAAAAAAATTAGATTTTAGCCAGTCTCTGTAAGATACTAACATAATATTTTTTTCATGAAATAAACAGATTATTTTTTTATCCACCTTCATCATATCATCATCATATCAGCCGAAAGATGTCTACAGCTGGACATAGGCCTCCCCCAAAGAGTGCCAAAGTGACCGGTCCTGCGCCACCCGCATCCAGCGGACTCCGGCAACCTTTACCAGGTCATCAGTCCACCTTGCGGGGGGCCTGCCCACGCCGCGCCTTCCGGTTCCTTAGTTAAGGTAATTAAGTCTACAGCAGTGGAATGAAAAAGTTCGTGTCAAACCGCTCCCAAGGCAAAATCCTGGCGATGGGGATGAGTGAGGTAGATGTAGTTAGTCTCACTGCAAGTGGTGTCCACGTCCTCGTCGCTTCGGTCCTTGCAGTCGTACCGTCCGTCGCACATCCACAGGCTCGATATGCAAGTGCCATCTCCACACGCGAACGCCGCACCGCATTTGCTCACGGTGGACTGAAAATGAAACGATTTTTTTTTATGGCGTACGGTCCGCCTGCTGGTATGCGGACACCGCAGCCTATAAGACGCATGCAACTCCAAAGGAGTAACATGGGCGTTGCTAACCCTTGACATGTTTGAGGATTCGCCGCATTGACAGCTGAAGGAACAAATTCCCTCGCTCTCAACACAACGCATCCTCGGGAGCTCTGGCGACCTTGCTCACCTCCAGGAACACAACACTACTACAGAGTAAGTAGTATAGTGTTATTATGGCTGTGGTCTTCTGCAAGGCGGAGGTACTTCCCCAGTTGGGCTGCTCCACATTCGAGCGGGGTGACATTTCGCTGTGCCCTACCTCACTAAAAGGATAATTCAACAGATTGTTCATACCACTTGCTATGTCGGTATTTAGTGTCGCGTTCACGGCGGTGAATATGGTCGCCCGAGCTGCCGAGGGTGCGCTGCGTTGAGTGTGTGGGACCTGCTTTTAACTGACTTCGAAATAGGAGGAGGTGCCCACTCTAATTATCGAGATAAGGTACTCACATTGTCTGTTGATCCCCGTTGTTATACATGAGAGCAGTGTGCGGTGGCATTCGTTACAAAAAAGATTAGTGCCTATGCTAATTCTCGAGATAAGGTACTCACATCACATTGTCTGTTGATCCACTTCGTTATAAACGAGAGCAGTCAGATGGCAGTCGAATCTCAAAAAACTAGTGCCTACGCCAATTCTTAAGATGAGTTAGATAGGTACCTACTCAAATTCTAGTTTAAATGTTTCCTGCTATAAAAAGTTTGTCTGGAAGAGATCGCTTTAAAAAAAGCTATAAGACAGCCTGTTGTCATTATTTATATTAAACAAATTGTTTGTAAGATGTTTCTCTCTTGTCGTGGTGTAATAATAGTTACTTACGATACAAGTGCCAAAAATAGGAAATTCGTAACGAGTGTACTGTACATATGGCTCTTTAAAGTTTCGACATATGCACGAAAAGTGCTCTTTTCCGCACTAGTGCGGGAAAGTAGCACCATATGTACTGTAAAGAGTATTTGTTATTATTATTATTACTCACATTGCTAGGCTCCGGTAGCCCGGTACAGTTGGTCTCGTCGCTGGCATCAGTACAGTCAGGCGCGCCGTTGCACACCCAAGTAGCCGGTATGCAGGCGTGCCCGTCGCGGCATATGAACTGGTGGGTCACGTTGCATAGATGCTCGTCGGGTGGGTGGTTTGCTGTAAGGCATAGAATATAGAATAGAATAGAATATAGAATAGAATAGAATATAAAATAGAATAGAATATAGAATAGAATAGAATATAATAACATTTATTCATGACAACAACACATACATGCACATAAATCAAAATACAAAATAAAAGACAACATTGCCACGAAACGGTGGAACTCAGCTTTGTGCTGGCCTGGTGGCCAGCGCTGGTCTTCCGATGGAACCGTCCGGTAATTCCACGGCGTAACACACATGTTACACTCGCACAAAATAATAATAATAATAATAGGCCCGCGGGGGCAGCTTGTGGCGAGCTGACGGTGAGTGGCGCCACCGCGGACCCCTAACCTCCAGAGGGCCCGAGTGATCTGGCCCTCGCTTCTGTGCTTGCCTTAACCGGCCGGCCGGAGTGGAGTCGTAAGAGCGGAACCTATGCTCCAGGTTGGAAGTGTCAAATGTCATAACACCGGCGGCCCTTGAACGGATTACCGGGATCTGGCGCACCGCAGACTCACCTCTCGACAACCTCACAGCCGTTCAGACGTGTTTCTCCATTGTCGCACTGTGCGTGCGACTGTTTGTGGGGCCCACTTAGCGAGCTGGCGAGTCACCGCCTGCCTTTTCACAATTTTGAGACTAATTGTCACGGCAGGTGTCCGCTAGTCTCCTCCCATAACCCATTTTCCAGACCACCCTCCATTCAACCCAATAACCCATGACCTTAGTTTCCATCGCAGCACAGTGTTGCACTGCAATAGGTTTTGCACCTGGCGGGGACCATCACCGGGTGTATCATGTTGTTCGCCCGGAGATGGTATCCGCCATGTGTATCCCTCGCTTTATATTATATTTGTTTTAAAGGGCCTCTGCGCTGTTGGCTTCGGCCCCACGCGTGCCTCCCAAAAGTCCGGGACCCCTTGGTCCCGAGATATGGAAAAAACTTACAAATAATAATAATAGTAATATAAAACAGAAACAATAGGTACTGTAAAGACAAATCTGGGGGCACGGCAGTGCCCCCGCCAAGTCGAGCGCGAAGCAAACACTGCCGTCCCATCCTTTACTGGAACCATTTCGCCGCATTTTCAGGCTCCTATTTGAGAACCTCTGGATAAGACCAGAACGCAGAAATGTTCGTCATCCAGTAAGCTATAATCACATACTTAAAATCCAAAATTTCAAGTCTGTAGGTCATTTAGTTCCGAAGTTAAGCGAAAGCAAAGTTTCGCATTTATGACACTCACTCACTCACTCACTCACTCACTCACTCACTCACTCATGATCATTAAAATAGAACTAGTACTTCCCATAAACCCAGAGAGCTGAAATTTGGTACAGATTTAGGGTTTAATGGCCACATAAAGGGAAAACTATAGAAACTAGGATACCTGGTGACCCTGATTAGAAAACACAAGAGCCCAACCAAACTATTAGAGATATATCAATACCGCCTTTACAAAAAATATTCAACTTGGTGGGCCGCTTCATTTGATGTCAAAAATCGAAGGTCTGAAGTATCTTTATTTGATTACAAGGTTATATTTGCAGTGAATGGGGCAAAAATAAACTGCATAAATAACTTTGTAATCCCATATAAACATATAGGATTATATTTGCTGTAAATGGAAGGAAACAAAAAATCAAGAATGCGATATTGACACAATAACCTGCAAAAAGAATTGAGATCCAATAAAAAACATTCTATGTAAAAAAGAGGCAAAGTCTCGAAACTCTTCCACCGCAAAAAGTTGGTAGATATTTGGTAGTACCAAGTCTCAGGCATTCTTATTATTCTTTATTAGCTAGCTAAATAAAATTTTGGGACAGACTCCGGCCGCCGGCCGGACAGAAACAATTTTCGGCCGCGAGTCAGCGCCGAAGCTGAAGCATAGAATTTCGTTCGATAATATGACGCGACATTTTTTTGTAACTGCGATATCTGATAGGGTAGCTTATACGTAGGTATAAAACCACAAACCGGAAGGCGCAACGTGGGTAGGTAGACCCCCCCACAACGAGGACTGATGACCTGGTAAAGGTCGCGGGAGTCACTGGATGCGGATGCGGCGCAGGACCGGTAATTGTGGCACTCTTTGGGGGAAGCCCTTGTCCAGCAGTGGAAGTCTTTCGGCTGATATGACGATGCTGATGATATGATAGAGTATATGCAGCTAACGAAAAAACCATAGAAGTCTAAGTAGCGCCGCAAAATGGCCCCACAGAATGGGTGCCATTGCCACCTGGGTTAGGCACGTGTTTGGGTAGAAATTTGCAGAGCTGGGGCACAAGACCGTTAATCCGTTAATTAAAGAAGTTAACATTTTGAGTGACGGATTAACTTTAAAGTTAACTTGAAAAATTGTTAACGGACTCATCAACTTCCGTTAAACTTCCATGCATCCGTTAATCGTTAATAAAGTATATTTCTTTATGGCAAAAGGACACCGCGCGGACGGGCATTTTCACTTTTAGGGACACCCCCCGTTTTTTGATGTCCCGCGTGTTCAACATTTTTTTACTCCGTTAAGCATTATTTTATCCCGAGTTTAATAATTTATACCCATGGAACACATATTTAACTAATGGTTTCGTCAATAGTTTTAGTTAAGATAAGCATAATGTAATTATAATATATTTTTTAAACAGCCAAGATACCGATTTTTCACGTGTCCCACCCTAACTTTATGGTTTTGCAAGTCACAACGTGCAATTTTTTTCTACTATAGCTGTCGAGTTTTAAATGTTACTAGAATCTAAAGAGTCTTACGGGGGACATGAACAAAGTTTTGAATCGAACCTTGCTGCTTTTGAATTAAAAACTGAATTTAAATAACATTGCTTGAAACTGATGCCACCTGACATGTCAGGTTTGTAACGATCAAAACTACATTGAAATTTCTACTAATCTACATGAAATTTTGGGAATGGCAACATTAATAACACATGATCAGTCACCAAACAATTTTAAACCGCCAGTACGCGACAGGAGGTTCTTAAGTGAAGTTGTGTCAGTGGACTGCAGACCGTACACATTTCGTCAGTCAGGTTTGTGATCAATTTTCTTTAATAATATTAGTTTTTACATAATGTTCATATATTATAGATGTAAATAGATAAGCTTGCAGCTGTTTTTTATAAAAATAATAGTTTTATTATGTAAGATGAGTTCAGTGTTAAATTTTGATTATAGTAAAGTAGAAAAACGTGACGTCAGGTTTGTAACAAATCGCTCCGTTACGTATAGGCTGACCGACAATGTTACAAAACTGACGTCATTAGGGTGGTATTACATGGGCGTTCCATTCGAAATCTCGATATCTTCAGTAATTTGAAAAAAAAAACAGAAACAAAACTTATTAACAACGCATGAGTTGAATACATACTTTTAACTTTAATTTTTATGTAAAGTTCGATATTTTAGTCATGACACGAGATTTTATCAAAGTATTGAAGATTATTTAATTTTTTAGTTGTAGTTAGAATCGTAGTAGGTAAGTACAGTTATTTCCAGTAATGATGGCAAACAAAACAATACATGTAGAACCAACCAACGCGAACATCTAATGTTTTTAATTGTTGTTTTTTAATGTTCTTTAGATTGTATGACGAAAGTTTATAGCACATTGTATAACAATGTTCCATGTTAATAAGTACTTGTTGTTAGAGTTTATTTAACTTAGTAGGTACGACCGGGTCCGTTTCAAAAGAGCTTCTTATAGTATATGATCATGCTTTATCATCTGTTTAACACAATTTAATAATCTTGCTTTATCCATTTCCTCTTAATACTGGAGTTGAAAAGAAAATTCCACATCACAAAGTAAAAACTTTTTTATACGGGCCTTTGCTAGGGGTAAAAATATTATAAAATACTATTCTGAAATGTTTGTTCCTAAGATACAACCTCTTGCCAATGGTACTGTTTTAGGATTTACTTTTTTCTACGATTTTTAAGGTTATTTCTATAAAAAAATATCATTTTTGTTGTTATATATATCTAAATTACTGCAGTGTATTTTGTCTAAAATTTTTTTGAGCTGATCATCTAGGAATTTCAATACGCACGCTAGTTTAAATTGAGGTGAAGTGTAGGTATCTAAAAGTGCTCTTTTAGTACTGATTTTTCTAAGTTTATTAAGATTTTGTGTTTAGTTATGTGTTGTAAAAATATGTATATTTTTGCTACGAAGAAATGTTTCTTGAGAGTATTGTCGACATTATGTAACATTAGATTTTTCATACTAGCAAATCTTTCGATACTTTCGACAGAATCTGTGTGAATGTTTTTTTGATTGTTAATTTAGATTATTACTTCTGTGGTAAGTTACGTGTCAAATGTAGCACATTTTAAGACTGATCAAACAGTTGGTTAACTAATTTAATTAAAAAAGTGAGATTTATACTAACGGTTAACTAAAATATTAAGAATATGACTGACATCTAACATAATATGACTGTCGTTAATAGTGAGATTATTTTATTAGAAACTGTACCTAAATTAAGTAAATTGCAGTATTAATCATTAGTAATGCTAAGTATAACATACTTCACCAATTCAAAGTATTAAGTACGTGCAAGACTGATTGTTCTTAAATAATTACCGCATTGTCCTATTATTTAATAAAACGAATTTATATATTTACATTTTTCTCATTACCTTACCGCATCATGTAACCCCAGCCTAAGAATTTTGAGCTTGTCAGTTTTGTAACTGTCCCACTTGCTGAGTTGCTTTGTTTGGTCTCTATTTCGTTTTCTGTACGATTTTAACCCAAGGTTTCTTTTTTATAGAGAACTACCTAAAAATATACATTAAAATAAATGCATCTATAAACGATTTTTTCAAAATATTGATCGAAATAAACAAAATAAATAACATAATGGTATCAATAGTTACAAAACTGACATTAAAATTTATTTTCAGGCAATAATAACTGTTTGTTTTATTAAACGACCTGTTTATATGAAAATATAAGTCATTTGCAGCAAAACAAATGCAAAATATTGCGGATTAATTTTGTAGTTAAAGCTTGTCAACGAAATTAACATTGTTACAAAACTGACCGGTCTGGACTACACTGTCAGGTTCTTTTATCAATAATTCAAAAACTAAGCCTATTTAGGTGGGACTCATCACAGTTTTAGTAACTTTAGAAAATAAACTTCATAATAGATTAGAAAATTCACCATAAAAACCCTTTTTTTTTTAAAGTCATAATTTTCATCCTGGTGCACAATTTAGTGAAAACGCCCGGACGCGTTCCGACTTATGATCTGACAAATAGTTTCGGGTTGGTCGGCGGTAGCCGGACGGTCAGTGCACGGCATGCTACGGTGTTAGCCGGTGCCGGAACGGTCTAGTAGGTTTCACGTCATCTCATAGTTAACTATTCATATAAAGAATATTTATGCATGTGACGGTACGGTTACGTTCATCGTATGATACGGTCAAGTAACACCTTAAATCTTTCATTCCAAGGGCAAACAAATTTTCACACCTACACTTTCAGGTGAAAACTTTAGTATAATTATATCGATGTTTATGAGTTTTATGACCCTTCATCTAGTCCCTGGCAGTACACTTTATGTGGCTTATTCTAATTTGTAGTCATATATTATTAAATATCCAGTAGCGTTCTTTTAGCTGGTTGACTAATGCAGCAATGTATAAAGCACAACTTCTATCACGAGTTAACGGTTAACGATTAACGTTAACTTGCTTTAAGTCTTCTTTTATTAACGGATTAACGAATAACGAAGTTAAGTAATTGATTAACGGTGACCAGCTCTGGAAATTTGTAAGGAGCTCGCATTCTACTCGTATGGTTATTTCGTTTGCTGCACATCTATCATGGGACGGCCGCGACATACTCTCGATTTTTCTCGCACTATAGGTACCTCTTGTTCTAAGTGTTCTAATAAGAGAGAGACTGATAGTGCGAGAAAAATCGAGAGGGCTCGCGCGCCGTCGCGTGATAGCCGTGCTGTATAAGTATAGACACAATAATACTCACGGCAAAAGTTCTCGTCACTTCCATCTGCGCAGTCCGGTGTCCCGTCGCAATATTGCTCGTGCGGTATACAGTCACCGTCCAAGCACATAAACCGATTCTCCCCCAAGCACTGTCTGTCGTATACGTGCATGTCATCACTGAACTCGGCCTGGCATGTCAGCAGGCATGATAGGAAGATTATGTAGAACATTCTGGAACCAATAGGGTATTTGACAAACAGTGAAAATTAATTTTTTTTTCATTTGCAACATATAAACATTACGAAAATAATCGAATTTTAAGATTTTTAACTCATAAAAACTAAGGACGTTGTTTGATTGTGACGTCACAAGCAAGTAATCCCTACAAATTCCATACTAACGGAGCGTTTTTGATGTTTCACAAAAAGAAGCTGATTTGACTTTTGTCAAATATCGATATATCTTGATTCTTCAACAACAGAGTCACTGTTGGAGTAAAGGATTTAGTAAACATGGCATTTTCATTTCGAAGCGTTTGTGGCACGCGACTGAATAATGGGCTTTGTTGGACCGAAGGGTGTTAAAAGGCGAACCGTTCTAGAAAAGTGATTATCACTATACCAAACATTTCAGTAGCAGAGGAGCTGAACCCGTACAGTAGATAGCATCATTTCGCCGGTTACCGGCCACCTTATTTAATGTGCCGGTTTGCGACCACTCAGGTGAATTGGTGAAACGAAAGGATATTTTCTTGAGTTTTCAGTAACTAATTAAAAAATGGCTGGTTTTACCGTAGGAACTTTCTAACAAAATAGTTATTTGTGTCACAAGGGAGCAAAATAGTATATTTACGGCGAGGGCTGAGTATTGAATCCTGAACGTAGCGAGGGATCGTACAATATAATCCTGAGCGTAGCGGGGGGCAGCCGTGCGATGTACCTTTGTAGGAAGTTTATCTACTGTTCCTATACTGTGGTAGCACGGTTGCCATTTTATCACTTATCGTTGTAGATAAGTGATAAAATGGCACTCGCATACTTGTCAGAGCGTGATGGGCGTCTTTACCACAACGATAAGTGATAAAATGGCAACCGTGCTACGCCCACTGGGATATTAGTGTTATGTTGCTACCAGTACCAGATGGGATGTCTTCCCATTAGTTGAACGACCGAGCGAAGCGAACGAACTTCTAGCTGGGGCCGAAATTCGTTCGTAAATATAAGTATGTCCGGATGTCCCGCTCCCACTGTCCGGCTGTTCTCCTCAACAGGTCGCATTTCTCAACCGAAACGCGTGAAATTTTGTGAGCAAGTTCGTTAATCGAACGAGCGAGCGAAACATTGGTGCCGAATCACGCTTTAGAAAAAAAAATAGGCTCGCGAATCCTACAGCTAACAGCACGTCTATCATGCGACGGCCGCGACATAAGTAGTCTCGATTTTTCTCGCACTATATCTCTTGTTCTAAGTGATCTAATAAGAAAGAGAAGGATAGTGCGAGAAAAATCGAGAGAGCTCGCGCGCCGTCGCATGATAGCCGTGCAGAGCCACTAAATCATATATTATTTTATTGTAGGTAGATTACATAAGGTAGGTATATGAGGATTAAAAAAATATTTGGATGAAGACAGACTCGCATAGCTACCACTGGGTAACCATTACGATATGGGGAATGAAATTCCAATTAAGAATAGCTCGACTGAACATTAAAATCGAAATTCGTCTAGGTATGTCCAATCTTCGTCGTAGGTTAGGGTAGTTGTAGATTCGAGCGATAAGGACGAAATATATAGGTCGAGGTCGAATTTTCGGTCCCAGCCCTAGCAGCATTTTCGTTGGCATTTTGTTGGGCCAACTCGGTGATCAATGGCCCAACGTGGGGCCAACTTAAAATGCAATGCAAATGTACTAGGGAGTACCTATCGCCATACGTTACAAAGGTTGCAATACAATAGAAACGTAATAAAAATACGTTAGTTGGCTGACTGTGACTGGAAATAAGACCCAGTTGTGAAAAGTGATGTGGTATTACCCCAAATATTTGCAATACCATATAGGCACCGAATTTTCGGTTAGGTACCTACATAATTATGCGGCAAGATAATGAATTAAATTAACCATGGATGGATGCTACAAGATTTAAGTAACCTCATTGCAAGCTCTTTACGTAAGTACCTTCTTACATAACTAAAAATATTGAATTCCTATTGATGACCTGTATTGCATAATTAATTAAAAATAGAGTTTTAAATAGATTTTAAGTACCTACTGGTATGATATTTCACAATGTGCTGATAAAATTTCATTTAAAATATATGTAAAAATAAATAAAAACTTACATGATTTACAACAGCAATTATAAAACTTAAATTAAGTATCAAATGAAATAAAAAGGTAAAAAATGATTAAATTAACATTTTTGTAAATCAGACGGCGAGCACACGTGGCTGCGGACAGAGAAGGAAGGACAGACATTACCGGAAATTACAGTTTTGTGAAATTACCGTCAAAATTAACAGTAACAACGAATTTACAAAAAATAACGACTTACCTTCATATTGGAACTCGTTTTATTCCTGCATACATTCCTTGTTCTTATGAGCTGCGATTGATTTATTACTATTTTTAACTATTTTATCTTAAACAATTTCTAACAAATACCTTACAAAGAAAGGACTATTTAATTAAAAAATTAAATATGCTTCACTTGGCATATGATTTGATTTTTATTACGTTATTATTATCATGTGGGTCGTTTGACTCAAAATAAGTTACACGCAAATTTTAACAAATTGTTGGAAAACTACAAGTTCAATGTAAAATACCACTCGTATTACATACAAATCTGCTAATAATAAATATCGAGAATATATCGAAAACTCGCAAAATGCAGTAAAATTAAAAATTCAGCTCCATGAGATGCTAGGGCTGTTGTTTTTACATGGTCACACTGGTCCAAAAAAAGTTAAAAAGTCAGTTGAATCCGGTCCGTTGATGACAGCAGCTTTAGCTTAGTTTAGTTTCAATAAACGTGATTTAAAAATTGTACAAAACAACAAGCCGATCAAGAATACATCAGTTTACATTTCAAACCAAACAAAATGGAAGTAACCGACGAGAATCTGGCTACTTTAGCAAACTACTTACACCAAACGCTAAATCCAGACCCAAATGTGCGGCGGCCCGGTGAGTTGAAATGTCATTCTTTTAAGCGTTATTACTCCTCTTAAACTCCATTTTAAACAATACAATCACTATACATCTAACCTATATAGTATGGACATTACAATTAAGAACAAAACTGGTAGCAGGGAGGCTATTTTCTCAAATATCCCAAGTGTCTCGTGTTGGACGATTTTGTCGAGAAAATTAACCCAACTATTGTTTGTGGCTTCGTTTATATTTTCACGTTATTTGTTACATTTATGTAGTGTTATCTGTAAATCACTATCTGTGCTGTAAATACATTAAGATTTAAAATAATGTACTCCAGCTGGAAGTTATTATTTGTGCTAAATAGTGACCATGATCGCAATAAATGAATATGACTTCATAACAGAGATTCTTGTGTAATCATGTACATTCATAGCCATGTTATAAGTTGCATGACTTATGCTAACTACTTAGAAATTAAACCTATCCTTCTTGTACAAGTCTTACAAGCTTCATGTATGATGACTTATGAAAAACCCATGTCAACGTCTTGAATTTATTCCTTTTGAAAAGGAATATTTATGTGAGTTCAGACTGTAACTTTCTTCCCCAACACCCTAACCCTTTAACGGGCATAAACACATCTGGTTTTTCATAGAATAGAATTGAACCCTATCACATAGAAATAAGGTTCATTCATGGTGGGAATATAGTTCCCTCTGCCTTATAAAGGGTTAAGTTTTCCTTTAAGCATTATGTCTGCCCGTTGAAGTATAGTTCTTCTTTTGTGCAATAAATAATAAGTAAAATATTAAACTTGATAAAAAGTCCACAATCATCTTTACTTTGTAGAAAAGTGTATCAAGTGCATTCTGGGTTTGAAGATGACGGGTCCGTTCCGTTGCATAATAACGTGTAACTTGTAGTATTTGAATGTTTTAATCATATATATATATAAATCAAAAGTGACATCTGCTTGCATTCATGCCCCTTAATGCGAAAGGGAGTCCTACTTGTACGGTCAAGGTCAAAAATATGTTTACACTTTTGCACCTTATTACAAGGCAAGGTGCAAAAGTGTAAACATATCTTTTTCCTCGACTGTACCACAAGTTGTTACACTATTGGCCCCGGATGGCATACACAAGTGCCTACATTCATTATTACTACATTTAGTATAACAACATTTTCAGGGCCCTGGTGAGGCTCCCGCGGTACTGTAGTGCTTCTGGCACGTTTGCGGACGCGCACGTAGATGATTTTTATGGCATTATGCGCAAAAATATTGCATCAGTGGTACACCGTATGCGTGGGAGCTCCAATGGGATCCTGAGACGGATAGCCGAGAGGTTCGATTCTGTTGTTTTGGGACAATATATCGAATAGCATGTTCACAATCATGCAGTTCGGTAGATCGGCCACAATGATTTGCAAAATAACATAGCCTGTAGGTTAATAACTAACAACTATGGACTGTAATTGTCTGAATATATTATTAATATTTTTATTTATTTTTTATTTATGATTGGTATTAATTGGTTTTACTACGTCACTGCCAAGAATTTATTATTAATTCTTTGCTCCACAAATTAGCACTTTACAGTCAAGTTACACATGAAATTAGCCAATATAATAGCACAACTGATCTCCAATTTCCTGAAAAAATAAATTGTAGAGAGGACACTGGGCTTCTGAATAGTAGCTGAAGACCCAGCTTTGAAAAGCCCAAGATGTAGACTAGATTAAAATAAATTAAAAATTAGGAACGTAGTAGTATTTTAATATTTGTGTGTTGATCATGAATTTGCTTCTGAGTCATGGATGTTTTCTATGTATTTAAATATTTATATTTATTAGATACATGCTTCCGCCCGCGACTTTCTTGGCGTGGACGCGAGATAAAGCTATCCTATATTTTAATCCAGGCTATAAACTATCTTTGTGCAAAATTTCATCCAAATAGGTTGAGCTTTTTAAGCGTGATTGAGTAATAAAAATCTAAACATCCAAACATTCGCATTTATAATATTAGTTAGATTAGATATATTGTCGTCTAATACATGGGTAGCCTTATTGAGCTTACAACCTCAACTGTGAGGTTTTCCCATAATATTTACTTATTATTTCATATTTTTTCAGCCGAAAAGTTCCTAGAGAGTGTGGAAGTGAACCAGAACTATGCCATACTCCTCCTACACCTGGTGGACAAGGAGACAGTGGACAGCACCATCCGAGTGGCGGCCGCCATCGCCTTCAAGAACTACATCAAGAGGAACTGGCCCGTGGTACTTATATGTATATAACTATATAACTAGTTCTTTTGCCCGCGGCTTCGCCCGCGTAGTAAGTGTAACGGCAACGGCCTACTTACTACTTACTTCCCTTATGAATAACCCTTCGTCAAAACCCGTTATGGTAAATTATTTTTTATTTACTATCATTTTTATGCCCCTGTGGTGTCGGGTTAGAATTTCACCACCCCCTTTCTTCCCGTGGGTCTCGTAAAAGTCGACTAAGGGAGCAGGGTTGAAGTGTGTTGTGGGCGATGGGCTAACAACCTGTCACTGCAATATCACATTTTGAAAAATCCTTCCTTAGTCCAAATTTGGAATCTCTAGAACCAGCGGTTTGGGCTGTGCGTTGATATATCAGTCATTCAGTCAGTCAGTTTCTTCTTTTATATATTTAAATGTTAGGCGAGCTAAAATAAAGGTCGTGCTTGGTGGTGCTAGCTATGCTGATTTTCCTAGACTACAGTAAGTTCTTGATAATAGCAACAGGGTTCGAAAATATCCGATATTTATTTTAAATATAAAAATATCTGATATTTATGATAATATATATCCGATATCTATCAAAAGTTTGATATATATCCATTTTGTATGAAAGCCATTACGAGGGCTGCTACTTATGTATCCGGAATGGAAAAAATAATCAAACGTACATTACTAAATATAGTTTTATTGTTTTTCAAAATATTCTCCGTGATGATCGATGCACTTTTGCATACGTGTAAACCAATTTTTAAAGCACTTTTGCCACTCTGATTGAGGTATCTCCAAAACGTGTTGTTTGAACGCGTCGACCGCATCTTCACGGGTCGAAAATCGTTGACCATGTAATTTATTCTTTACATTTGGAAATAAATAAAAATCATTGGGTGCCAAATCAGGGCTGTACGGTGGGTGACCCGTTAATTCTATATTTTGACCTTCCAAAAATCGAGTTGTTTCGCGTGATGTATGACAGCTGGCGTTTTCATGGTGAAGAATGATTCTGCGTCGCTGGTTGTCTTAACGTATTTCTTTAAACCCTTCTGGCAAACAAATGGTCTTGTACCACTCCGAATTAACCGTTTTACGATTTTCTAGTGGCACTGTAGCCACATGGCCATTCATACCAAAACAGCAGGCGACCATTTGCTTCAAGGTGCTTTTTGCACGAGTAACTTTCGTAGGGTTCGGCTCATTTTAAACACCCACACTGTTGATTGCTGTTTAGTTTCGGGATCATACGCATATATCCAAGATTCGTCACCTGTGTTGATATTATAAACAGCTTTTGAGTCACCACGTTACGTTATATTTTTTCAACATTTTTTTGCACCATTCGACGCAAGCCTCTTTTTGATCCTTAGTTAAATTGTGCGGTATCCAACGCGAACAATTTTTTTTTACAGCTAAATGTTCATGTAATATCTTATTAATGCTCGTCATAGATAACCCCAAAATTGCCTCTATCTCGCGATACGTAACATGACGGTCATGCATTATAAGTTTCCGAACTGCTTCAATATTTTGTGGTACAACGGCCGATTTCGGGCGACCTTCCTTAACTTTGTCCGTAAGCATACTACGATTGAACTCACTAAACACAGTAGTTTTTGATGGAGCTTCATCACCAAAAGTCGAAGTGAATTGATCTTTGCATTGTTGTTGCGTTAAGCCACGCCGAAAATCGTAATAAATCATAGCACGAATATTTTCACGAGTAATTTCCATTCTTGCAACGAGTTAACATTTTAAACCCGCCAAAAACAAAAGACTAGCGTACTCAAGAAAAAAAAATATGGCGGCCAGTATTAAAAGAAAGTTCAAATTTTACCATGGAGGTCAAAAATTGTGTTTAAGAAAGTTGGAATCCTGGATTCCGGATACATAAGTAGCAGCTCTCGTATTATTTTATTGTATTATTTATGTATACTATTTGCATATGTGTTACATAAACATAATAAAAAAAACTATATAGGTATATACCTAAAAATCTACTCAAAACATAATTTTTTTTTATAAATTCTAATCAATCAATGGTCAAACCTACACTACTTATTTCTGCATTGGATATATATCATGATTTATATCCATTGATATATACCCTTGAACCCCGAGAAGCAATATACAGGTAACAGATTATAAGGGTTAGCAACAGGCATTGCAACCCTGAAGTTGCAAGTATCCATAGGGGCTTCCACATCAACTGGGCTAGCAAAAAATAGTGTGCACGCATGTTCTTACAGTTGTTTGATAATGACAGTGCTCGTCAAATAAGTCATATGTTCATAGATGTATGTCATATTTAAATGTAATGAAAACGGGTAAACTCACGTATTTTATCGCTCGACATGTTTCGAACCGATTCGCGGTTCCTATTCATGAGCACAGTTGTCGGCGCGTTTAGCACTGCGGGCCCGCGCCCTGCTCGCTCGGCTGGTTTGCGCGGGCGCTGGCGGTGGCAGTGACGGAGGTGAGAATCTACCCTCGTTTTCTTGAGCAATAGGGGTGTAGACACTAAATAAAACAATCAATAATGTCATATTTTCTCAAAAAAAGGATTAAAAATGTAGTGAAATGACAAAAAAATTGCGCATAAGGTTAAATAATCACAAATTTATAAGTGTCCAAAGTTTTAAGAAGGTATGTTCTGTCCCTTTTTTGCAAAACGCAACTTCATATGAAACGATGACGCTTCTAGATTGTGACGTCACTATAGACGGCGACGTGCCGCGCCCGTCGTGTGCGGCGCCGCCGTCGACGCGGCCCCCCGGCAGCATCCTATAATGTGACGTCACACACTGTTTTCGTTTTCTATCTCTAACAAGCAATATTAAAACGGTTGTAGCTTCGTAATTCTTTGAGGATAGCTAATGAGATTTTCGTCACTAGGCATATTTTTTTGCCTTCTTTCTTTTGGAGTTATAATCATTTTCGAATATACACCCCTATTGTTCAATGGCATAACTTTGACATTGAAATGGCACAAGTTCTATTTTAAGCATATTTTATATTTGATGTTCACACTAATAGAATAGTTCTCTCTTATTCTCTAGGAAGAAGACACTCCCGACAGAATCCATGCAACAGACAGAGCAACAATCAAGACCCTCATTGTCTCCCTCATGCTGAAGTCCCCAGAGTCCATACAGAGGCAGTTCAGTGATGCCGTCTCCATCATTGGCAAATGTGATTTCCCAGAGAAATGGCCGGGGCTTATACCGGAGATGGTTGAGAAGTTTGCTACAGGTATTATAAAGTTATTTTTACATTTATTTTTTAATTGTTGTAGAATTATACGGGTGTACCAAAAAAAAACAAAAAAAAAACAAATGCATTTTCAGAATCGCAATACGCTACACACCCCATTTTCGTCAATCAGACAACTTAAGAGTGGACGTTGTTTACAAAGGGCATGACGCCTTTGTTCTTAAGATAAACTGTTTATGACCGTTCGGACGACTTAAAAATATGTCTCTATATGTGCGTTGACTTGTACTGTTAAATTAAGTGGTTTCAAAAATTATCTCAACCACTAACTTAGTTACTACTACCCAAGAAAAAGAAAAAGTACTAACAAAACTCAAATATGTACCTACATAATTAAGAACATTTATAATTGACGGTATTAGGTATAGGCTATAAGAAATTGCTACGCCCTTACAGGGTTTCCATGTACTTAGCATTTAAGATTGGTACCACCTCATGTAACCATGGTTTTGCAATAAATATATATGAGTATGAGTACTTGTTTCAGGTGATTTCCACATGATAAACGGCATCCTTCGCACGGCCCACTCGCTGTTCCGACGCTACCGGCTCGAGTTCAAATCGCAGAAGCTGTGGGAGGAGATCAAGCATGTGCTGGACAACTTCGCCGAGCCGCTCACCAGCCTCTTTGTCGTAAATACCTTGTGATACGCGTCTTCAATAACTTCTGACTCCTTTCAAAATTGAAATGACTTTCAATGAACACAGTGGTAATTCAAACTTAAATAAGTTTATGTCATAATTGACATTTTTATACAACGGAACCCTGCCTTCGTCATGTTCGTCTCTCTGTCTGTTCGAATGTTACGACGGGTTTATCCTGTGTCCTTCTGTCTCCATCATTAGACCAGCTATATGGTACCATAATATTGCACTGTCATCCAAACTAAACGTGTTTTAACAACATAACTTTACCTCTTTATAAAGCACTTATTACAATTCACGATACCTAATGACCCTTTTTCTAAAGGCCGCTCACATTCTCGCGAGAACGCAAGAAACATGTGAGAAACGTGAATGTGGAAGCGAGCGGCCTATTCTTCTCAGTTCTCTTCGTTGTTCAACGTTGACAAAGAGCGCGAGAACGTGAAAATGGGTGAGAACGTGTATTGACTTCACACTCGCATCAGCGCTCACTTCAGCGTCCATCTTCATCGAGCGTGAGAACTGTAGTGAGAACTATTTGAGAACACAACAGAGTGTGTACCCGAAAGAAGTTCTCACTATAGTTCTCGCTGAGAATCTCCTAAGATTCTTGCGTGAATATCTCGCAAGAATGTGGAGCGGCTTTTAATCAGTGTGGTGTGATAAGAGAAACGTGCTCTAATTCTTTGCAAAGGGCACCGGCTCCCTAAATCTCAACCCGTGTATAACGTGTTTTTTTAACCGTCTTAGAGCCGAAGCCCGCTTAAAGTATCCAAAACGTACTAATCATTCGTGAACAAAAAAATGTATTAGTTAAGTTTTTACTAATAAAAGGTAATTAATTTTGAAAAATCCTGTATGGCGCGCGGTGCGAAGTTCATTAACCCGGTTAGTGTTCGTACCTATCTACATAAAATGCTAGTGGTCACTGTGGTTACTCGGCTGGAGGATTAAAATGAATATTAATACAAAAAAACATTATTAATACATATATTAAAAAAAAATTTTTTTTGCAATGTATACATGAACTGGGTTTCGGCTTCTAAAAAAACATCCTTTATAGTGTAGTGTAATAAGTGCTTAATATCAGCAATATCAGCATAGGCTACTATAGATAATGTACATCTTCCAGGCAACAATAGACCTGACAACGAAACACGCCAACAACCCGCAAGCTCTCCGCGTCATCTACGGGTCCCTGGTCCTCATCTGCAAAGTATTCTACTCGCTCAACTACCAAGATCTGCCGGAGTTCTTCGAAGACAACATGCCGATATGGATGCCGCATCTGCTCAATCTGCTGCAAGTCAAAGTGCCTTGCTTGGAAGAAGATGGCGTGAGTATTTAATCTATTTGTCTCTATTTGTTCTACTCCTCAACTACCAAGATCTGCCGGAGTTCTTCGAAGACAACATGCCGATATGGATGCCGCATCTGCTCAATCTGCTGCAAGTCAAAGTGCCTTGCTTGGAAGAAGATGGCGTGAGTATTTAATCTATTTTCTCTATTTGTTCTACTCGCTCAACTACCAAGATCTGCCGGAGTTCTTCGAAGACAACATGCCGATATGGATGCCGCATCTGCTCAATCTGCTGCAAGTCAAAGTGCCTTGCTTGGAAGAAGATGGCGTGAGTATTTAATCTATTTGTCTCTATTTGTTCTACTCGCTCAACTACCAAGATCTGCCGGAGTTCTTCGAAGACAACATGCCGATATGGATGCCGCATCTGCTCAATCTGCTGCAAGTCAAAGTGCCTTGCTTGGAAGAAGATGGCGTGAGTATTTAATCTATTTGTCTCTATTTGTTCTACTCCTCAACTACCAAGATCTGCCGGAGTTCTTCGAAGACAACATGCCGATATGGATGCCGCATCTGCTCAATCTGCTGCAAGTCAAAGTGCCTTGCTTGGAAGAAGATGGCGTGAGTATTTAATCTATTTTCTCTATTTGTTCTACTCGCTCAACTACCAAGATCTGCCGGAGTTCTTCGAAGACAACATGCCGATATGGATGCCGCATCTGCTCAATCTGCTGCAAGTCAAAGTGCCTTGCTTGGAAGAAGATGGCGTGAGTATTTAATCTATTTTCTCTATTTGTTCTACTCGCTCAACTACCAAGATCTGCCGGAGTTCTTCGAAGACAACATGCCGATATGGATGCCGCATCTGCTCAATCTGCTGCAAGTCAAAGTGCCTTGCTTGGAAGAAGATGGCGTGAGTATTTAATCTATTTGTCTCTATTTGTTCTACTCGCTCAACTACCAAGATCTGCCGGAGTTCTTCGAAGACAACATGCCGATATGGATGCCGCATCTGCTCAATCTGCTGCAAGTCAAAGTGCCTTGCTTGGAAGAAGATGGCGTGAGTATTTAATCTATTTTCTCTATTTGTTCTACTCGCTCAACTACCAAGATCTGCCGGAGTTCTTCGAAGACAACATGCCGATATGGATGCCGCATCTGCTCAATCTGCTGCAAGTCAAAGTGCCTTGCTTGGAAGAAGATGGCGTGAGTATTTAATCTATTTTTCTCTATTTGTTCTACTCGCTCAACTACCAAGATCTGCCAGAATTCTTCGAAGACAACATGCCGATATGGATGCCGCGCTCAATCTGCTGCAAGTCAAAGTGCCTTGCTTGGAAGAAGATGGCGTGAGTATTTAATCTATTTGTCTCTATTTGTTCTACTCGCTCAACTACCAAGGTCTGCCGGAGTTCTTCGAAGACAACATGCCGATATGGATGCCGCATCTGCTCAATCTGCTGCAAGTCAAAGTGCCTTGCTTGGAAGAAGATGGCGTGAGTATTTAATCTATTTGTCTCTATTTGTTCTACTCGCTCAACTACCAAGATCTGCCGGAGTTCTTCGAAGACAACATGCCGATATGGATGCCGCATCTGCTCAATCTGCTGCAAGTCAAAGTGCCTTGCTTGGAAGAAGATGGCGTGAGTATTTAATCTATTTGTCTCTATTTGTTCTACTCGCTCAACTACCAAGATCTGCCAGAATTCTTCGAAGACAACATGCCGATATGGATGCCGCATCTGCTCAATCTGCTGCAAGTCAAAGTGCCTTGCTTGGAAGAAGATGGCGTGAGTATTTAATCTATTTGTCTCTATTTGTTCTACTCGCTCAACTACCAAGATCTGCCAGAATTCTTCGAAGACAACATGCCGATATGGATGCCGCATCTGCTCAATCTGCTGCAAGTCAAAGTGCCTTGCTTGGAAGAAGATGGCGTGAGTATTTAATCTATTTGTCTCTATTTGTTCTACTCGCTCAACTACCAAGATCTGCCGGAGTTCTTCGAAGACAACATCGATATGGATGCCGATTCTGCTAATCTGCTCCAAGTCTAAGTGCCTTGCTTGAAAGAAGACTATTTCAGCTATTTGTCTTTGTCTGTTCTACTCGCTCAACTACTAAGACCTGCCATAGTTCTTTGGAGACAACATGCCCATTTGCACGAGTATAATGGTTGCAATTTAATTACTTATCAAGTTATCACTGTGGACAGGACATACATCACGTCCTGAGAAATACGAGAGTGACGGATTCGTAACCTAGAAACCCTAGCCTATGGTCGCTTTCGACTGCAGAATATTTTGATTAGAGGTTTCTTGGTGTTGGCAGCTAGAGACAAATGCAGGTCGCTCACTCTTAACACTTCCTTGGGAACTACGCGTGTCAAGTGCTCAAAATGACCTACGCACGACTTTGATCACTGTCAAGATCATTATGAGCGTGTTATTTTGCGTAGCTACTTATGCTACTCACTGTATGGTGCTGTATGAACCAGGTGACATTCCGTCGTGCCCTATTCCTCAAACCTACCCTACTAGACCTACTCATCGGTACCTGGCAATTCTAAAAGTTACAGGGCTTGTATGTATGTAGGTCTAAGTTGTCAGCGGCCCTTCTGTCACGAGCTGAGCATAAGCCTCTCTTTGAGTACGCCACTTATCCCGGTCCCGTACTAGTGTCATCCAGGAATGACCCGCGGTCTTTTTTACGGCGTCAACCCATCGTGCTGGTGGACGACCGACGCTTCTTCTCCCAACGTTTTGGTTCACCTACCGTCACACTGCCTGGCAATATGTCCTGCCCAACTCCATTTGAGTTTGGTTATGACTTCTCCGACGTCACGTACCTTAGTGCGACGTCGGACCCTTCCGTCTTCTTCTTTATCCTGGCTATTGTCCCGATTTATTTGGGGTCCCTCCTAGTATTTTTGCGCCACAGCGTGCGATTGTGGGTTGTCTCTGCGTGTGTCAATATCTCTCAGTATATTGTTTGTAGCCAGGTCATTTGAGGTCGTCCGCGGCCCCTCTTCTTTTCTTCTATATTTAGTACTCTCTTAGTCATACGGTCACGTTGGACCCTTCTGTACTATTAATTAATCTATACATTTCTTATTTCCAGGAGGACGAGCGCCCCGGCGTTATGGAGGAGCTCCGCTGCGAAGTCTGCGAGTGCGCAGCCCTATACGCGCTGAAATACGAGGAGGAATTCGCACCTCACGCGCCCGGCTTCGTCAGCGCCATCTGGCACGTGCTGCTAGCTACCGGACCGGCGGCCAAGTACGACGCGGTGAGTCCAGCTAACTTTGGCACGTTATAACAGGGACACTTTTGAGTTTTGTGGTGTCACATTACGATTATTTCATTTTATTTTTTATTTATGTTTTCAAAGTGTTTCAAATGAAAAAATTCAAATTCGCAGTGTTTCACGACCTCTGTAGCCTAGTTGGTAGTGACCCTGCATACGAAGCTGGAGGTCCCGGGTTCGAATCCCGGTCAGGGCATTTATTTGTGTGACGAATACGAATGATTGTTCTTGAGTCATGGATGTTTTCTATGTATTTAAGTATTTATTTAACTATATAAGTATGTTTATCGTCGTCTAGTACCCATAAGTACAAGCTTTTCTTAGTTTGGGACTAGGTCGATTTGTGTAAGATTGTCCCTACATATTTATTATTTATATTTATTTATTTAATCTTTATTGGCTAAAAGAACAACTTATCGTACAAAAGGACTTAATGCCGTAAGCATTCTCTACCAGTCAACCTTTGGGCAAAGCAGACAGATTGTGGGCGGTGGGTGCAACTACAGATATAAACACACATTAAACATACATTTATAATAAATGACAACAATAGACAAATAAATATAAATACCTACATATATATATATATATACATATATATATATATAAGTCATAAGTCATAAGTCATTTATTAATAATATTCAAAATATTACATGTCATCATTCTTAAATTAAGTTGTACACGTTTATGGATATTCATTATTATTGTGGTAACTTGTAAAATTCTTTGATGTCATAAAAAGAGTGGGTGAGGAGCCACGATTTTAATCCTCTTAAGAAAGATGAGATACTATCCGCACATTTTATGTTCGCGGGTAGTTTGTTGAATACGTTTGGCCCCACATGAGAGATGATTTTAGTTGATTTGGTCAGTCGAGTGGTGTGTGTGAGGAGTTGATTCATGGACCCCTGCCTTGTGCGAGTATATATATATATATATATATATATACATATATTCGCAGATATCATTGACTATTGCAGCTCTGTGCCGTCCAAAACACAGAAGCTCAGTTCTTAACCACTCGTAGGGGTCAACGCTCAACGCTAATCACCGCAAGTACTCTGTGCTGACGCCCTGATACCGCTAGGCCATGCCTCTTCCGAAATCACATTTAAATACTGACACATTCGGAAATGTCATGTTCACCGAGTTAATGTTATAATCACGTTTCTTTTGCAGCTGGTGTCAAATGCCCTCACATTTCTGGCCAAGATAGCGGAGAAGAACAGCTACAAGAGTCTGTTTGAGGACCCAGCGACACTCAGCAGCATTTGCGAGAAGGTGGTCATACCTAACATGGAGTTCAGAGGTGAGGACTTGTGGTTAACACTTTTACATTAAATTTGACGACAGCTTGACCTTGTTGGTAGTGACCCTGCGTACGAAGCGAGAGGTTCTAGGTTCGAATCCCGGTAAGGACATTTATTTGTGTGATGAGCACGAATATTTGTTCCTGTGTGTGTGTTTTTTATGTATTTAAGTATTTATTTATCTATGTATAAGTATGTTTATCGTCGTCTAGTACCCATAAGTACAAGCTTTTCTTAGTTTGGGACTAGGTCGATTTGTATAAGATTGTTTCCTAATATTTATTTATTTATTAAGATATAATGGATTTGATTTGTAACTCCTTTTCTTTATCGAACCGTAATTTACAACATTTTAGAATGTATATTACAGCAGAAAATAATCAATTATAAAGTATGCCAATGTGTTTAAAATAATGAGCCTGCAGCTAGATCTTAGGAACCGCAGTGCGCATTGGCGCCATCTATACGAAGCTCTTTCATTGAGTTTATATAATTATGACGCTATACATACGTGAATGTGAATGAATGTTACAAAGACCTCTCTGTGAAACTAGCAACAGCAGTATTTTTTTAAACGAATTAGATATTGCCAGTCTTTATTATCTACTAATACACATAATTTTTGAAAATTTGATCCAGAAAACCTGGTAAAAAAGGATTTACACGTGTCTTTCGTTTAAATACTTGATGACTGTTTAAAGAAAATTACAGCAGCCAGTAAATGCTGGAATTAAGTCTCGCGTTTTGCTTATTCAATGAAATCACAGTGTTAAGGCGTTTCACCAATAGCCGTGTCCACACTGGACGAGCGGCGCGCCCGAACACCGTTCGCCCAAACGTGCTGGCCCGGTGTGCTCGCCCGAGCCGTTCGGGCGAGTCTCTCACTATCGGATTTGGCTCTGGCGAGCCGCGCGCGTTTGCCCGAACGCCCGTCCACACCGACCGAGAGCTTGCGGCCGAGCCTTCTGACGGCTCGCCCGAATTGATGGCTCGGGCGAGCCGTGGTGTGGACACGGCTATCCGCAACAATTCCACAGCGCCATCTCTAAAACACGATATTTCACACAGAATCGGATATGGAACTCTTCGAGGACAATCCCGAGGAGTACGTGAGGCGAGACATAGAAGGTTCCGACGTGGACACGCGGCGCCGCGCCGCGTGCGACCTGGTGCGGACGCTGGCGCAGCATTATGAGGAGAAAATGATGAATATCTTCGGGCAATATGTTCAGGTAAGACGAATATACGTCAAATGGCGAAAGCTACCGACAGCACTCGAATTAGCACGCTGAAGGCAGTAGGTCGGTCATGTTCGCCTTAGAACTGACAATCGTTGGAGCAGACCGTCTTGGAAGACGACCGTGAAGAGTACCTAATAGTCCTAGCGGTACACCCCGTAATTCAGTAACATTGCGGCAAATGGTGTTAAAGTTTTGAAAATCTGTACGATTGATCTTTAGGCCAAACGAAACAATTTGACCCGTAGCTTGAAAAAAAAAACGAAAAACGAGAGGAGTTGTGTCAATATCTTTTTTTTGTATGGAAAAAAAACATATTTTGTTCTGAAACCTATCGTGTGAACCAGCTTCAGATACCATAGTAAAAAAAATACGGCGAATTTAAGTTTTTCATATAAAACTTGTTTTTGCTGTATTTCGTTTGTTTTATAAACTGGAACCATATAAACTAATTACAGACATAGATATACCTCATGTCATGGTATATGCAAAGTTTCGTCACAATCCAACACGTAGTTTTAAAATGAGAGCGTAACTACATTTGTATGGGAAGGTGAAATTCGGCCGAGCTTACTGCGGACTCCCATGTATAATTAGGTCTTAATAAAAAGTATGTGAGTAACAATGGCAACTAATTTCGGGCATACAATAGCATAAAATTACAACGATAACTATATTATTATTATAGTGTATTATTTATAGATTATTAAGATTATTTTTATTTAAAAAATAAAAATAAACTTTTCAGATTTCTGTAATAGTGTCTAACTTCTCTTCAGATGCAAGATCGCCGTTTCAAAAGAAAGACAGGTTAAGTACAGTACGATTACTGTTAGTTAAGACCTGACAGATGGATTGCCTTCATTTAATTTTCAACTTTAATCTTATACAAATAAAATAGTTATTACTAAATCGGTAGATGTGGGTAACAGTATTCTGAAAAATGCTTTATCTATATGAAATTAAAGTTGAAAATTAAATGAAGGCAATCCATCTGTCAGGTCTTAACTAACAGTAATCGTACTGTAGTTACAAAGGCGAATTTATTACAGGGATCTCTTCCAGTTAAGCTTTGAGCAGAGGTGCCGAAGGGTTTTAAGATTTGGTCAAAATTCGGTCGTATTTTCAGTACAGACTCGGGAATGGGGAAAGGTTAAGCTTTAAACCTCGGTATAGCGCTAATTTACCAGAATACTCCGTCAACCACACGGATGCTAGCGCAGCAAAAAAACTTGTATCTATTTGCTGTGAAAATTGGATTACAATGTTTTGTCACTGTTACATGATTGAATCACTCGCGGCGGTCACTTTGGCACTGTTTGGGGGAGGCCTATGTGCGCGTCCAGCGGTGGACGTGTTTCGGCTGATGTGATGACGGTGATGCTGATGCCACGATTGATGATCGTTCCAGCTAATGCTGGCGAACTACAAGGAGCAGGGCGGGTCGGCGTGGCGCGGCAAGGACGCCGCCATGTACCTGGTGACGTCGCTGGCGGCGCGCGGCGCCACGCAGGCCAGCGGCGTCACGCGCGCCTCGCCGCTCGTGGACCTGCTGCGCTTCGCCAGCGACCACGCCGCGCCGGAGCTCGCCAGGCCGGACGGTAACACCGCGGTCTACAATACACACTCAACCAGATCCATTCCGACCTTGTCGTTGTAAACTGACACACAGGGAGATACACTGGTGACCTGTCCGCAACGCTGACCACTGCTGATGGACTTAGGGTGGGTTGCACCAAACGGTCTGTAATCGTATGCGGTGTTCGTTAATATCTGAATGTACGGAAAGTTTGCCAAGTTTCTATAGAATGACAGCCGCCGGCGCCATAATTAACGTTGATCGGTCTGCAATCGTAACTCGCGCTTAGTGCACTTCGCCACGGAGCGAAGAGACGCCAGAGCTGGTATAGGCGACGTGAATTCCGAATTTCCGCGGCGTAATAGGGATGTAGACACTAAATAAAATAATCAATAATGACGTATTTTCTCGATCAGAATGTAATTAAAAATGTAGTCAAATAGAGAAGAAACAACGCAAGAGGTTAAATAATCACGAAGTTATAAGTATCCAAAGTTTTAAGAAGGGGTATGTGTTCGGTCTCTTTTCCGCAAAAAGCAATTTCATATGAAACGATTGTCATTTACTATGACGCTCGCAGATTGTGACGTCACTAACTGCGAACGTTTTCTCTCTAACAAGCAGTATTAAAACGGTTGTAGCTTCGTAATTCTTTGAGATATCTGAATGGGATTTTCGTTTTTTATTTTTTTGCCTCCTTTCTTTTGGAGTTATATATATATATATATATATATATATATCTATATATATTTAATTTGTTTAGAAACACAAACAGTCGCATAAACAAATATATAAGGGGTACACATAGAGTACCAATAGACATAATGCTAAAGACCTGGAGGTTCATTAATATTTGATAATGTGTTAACAAAAAAAAAAGAATATTAACCATGCAACTAAAAATTAATGTAGACATTTTTCAGTTAGAATACAAGATCTGAAGAGAAACATTTACATTAGGTAATTATAACACTTCCGGAAGAACTAAGAAAATAGCTTATATTTTACTAACAATTTGAGACTTAACAATGATTGATGAAAAGGATCAATATCGATCAGATACTTATTATAAAAACTAGGCACTCGTCTGAAAAAAGTATGCCGTGAGTAATTTTTGCGGGCAAAGCTGATATGGAATAGAGATCTAGGACGTAAGGGAGGGAGGGGAATATTTGTCTACACCCGTATTAAACTGCCCGTAGATTTTGCCGTTACCCAACGAACACCGATACGTCCGAGGTTACCAGAAGCACAGGGAAGATCAAAACAACTTTTTACAGACTATTTTAAGCGGAAAAGACTTTCATGGAAAATTTTATAAAATGCTACAATAACATTCCAAACACATTACCGAGTTTACTCGATTCTGAATTCAAATCTGTCGTAAAAAAGACACTTTTTTCTAAATCATATTATAAGATAAATTATTACATTATAGATAGGGATATTTGACTAGGGCCAAACTTAAGGTACATTTGGCTCATCCTAGGGCGAATAGATCTACGTTGCTTTCCCTGCGGCAAACATAGAATGCCTCTTAAGGGGCTCCCATACGCCAATGACTATCAATCTGAATCCCTTAGTTTTCTTATTTTTTTGTAGCTTATTATATTACGAACAGGGGCTTTAAGCAATAAAGTATCCCATATTTACTTCAAAGTTAATTGTTTTCGAGATATTTGGCATCAAAGTTGAACAATTTTAGGCCAAAAAACTGGTTATCTGGCTATAACTTTTGTGTTAATTGGTTTAAAATGAAAACCTTAGACCAGTTTTGAGAGACGTCACAGACGGACCCAAATATGTATATTTCGTATATGTTAGATCTTTCACGTTAATGAAGATACGAAATAAGTGTTTTTTTAGTATGCTTAATTTTGTAGGTTTTAAAAAAACATACAAAATTAAGTATAATGAATACTGCAAACTGAACTCCGGTAGACGAAAATGGAGATAAAAGATTGAAGAACCTATAGCCGTTTAATTTATAATTCTACCTGTAGTGCAAAAGTAGGAGATACGATTCAAATTTGTCAATAATCGATGAAAACCTCAGGTAGCCCCTTAACCTCACACTCCTCACAGTCTGATACTCAACCGACTCCCAAAAGAAGAGATTTTCATGGCATCATAATAGAGCGTGGAGCTCGCTACATTAAAAACTGTTACTGAACTCCTACTTTGTCCACAGTGAACGAGTTACCGGTGCTAAAGGCGGACGCCATCAAATACCTGATGACCTTCAGGTCTCTGCTGCCCAAGGAACTTTTGGTCAACGCCTTCCCTCTACTGGTTAGTCACAGAGTACATCCTTAATTATGTGCATTCACCAAATTTGCCTATCTGTTCACCCCCCAATTAAATAACCAGCCAATTCTCACAAATGTGTAGAAAGGAAAGAATCTGTTCTGCTCTGTATCTGTATTCTTATGCCTGCTACACATGACAACGATTTATCGTAGCGATGTGACTGCGCAGTTCATTTGTGCACTTTTATCGATCATGAAATCGTTGCAGATTATCGTTCATCGAAGGCAGTTGCAATTTAAATTAGATATATCTTTGTCGATTGCGTTAGCGCAGTTTTATCGTCGCGTGTAGATGGTTTTCTATTTAAAACATTCAAGCGTAGGAATGAAA
The DNA here is from genome assembly GCA_947049275.1 of Epinotia bilunana. Classification (NCBI taxonomy): domain Eukaryota; kingdom Metazoa; phylum Arthropoda; class Insecta; order Lepidoptera; family Tortricidae; genus Epinotia; species Epinotia bilunana. The sequence goes on from OX346272.1 coordinate 5,872,372, forward strand.
GGAACTTGTATCTACGTTATTTTGTACAAATCACAGTGATACTTTGTATTTTATTCAGGTCATAGTTCTTAGATATGTTAATAAAAAACAATCTCGCATTAAAGTGTCGTGTTTCTTGCAGATTTAAGTATGTTTCCTCATTCATCCTCAAGTAATTATGCCAATTTTTTGGAGCAAATTTCAACTTATTTAATAAGTTGGTATGAGAAAATAGCTTCCTTTTCATGAGTTTTACACCACACACTCCAAGCTGTTTTTTTTTTCTTTAAAGTCAAAGTCAAAAGTATATATTTCTTACAAGTAGGCTTACAATAAAGCACTTTTAAAATGTCAATTATACAATGTAAAAAGGAAGCAATAATTATAACAATATAAGAAAAACTAGTTGTTAACTAGGTACTAAACTAACACAACATAATAATTATAACGAATACAGTTAATACATGTAGTAAAATACCTAAATGCGTAGAGCAATTAATTCCCAGGCATTTTTGTCATTCATATAGTCTTTAATGTTGTAATATGCTTTACAAACTAGTTTACGTTTAAGATAGCTCTTAAGTTTGTTAATAGGCCGACTAGTTACACTACTTGGGAGTTTATTATAGAACCGTATACAATTACCCTTGAAGGATTTTTTTATTTTTTGCAGTCGCGTATAAGGCACTGTGAGCTTATCCTTATTTCTGGTATCTATATTGTGTATATCATAATTTATTTTAAAGTTGTCAATATTTTTATGAACATACATGATATTTTCATAAATGTATTGAGAATGCACTGTCAATATATTAACTTGTTTAAATTTGCCTCTAAGAGACTGTCTAGGTCTCATCTTATAAATTGCGCGAATAGCCCGCTTCTGCAGTACAAAAACAGCATTTATGTCAGCTGCACTACCCCATAGTAAAATGCCATATGACATGATGCTATGGAAGTAGCTGAAGTAGACCAACCTCGCGGTTTTCTCATCGGTTAGTTGACGGATTTTACTAACTGCAAAAGCCGCGGAACTAAGCCTACTCGCGAGATCATTTAACCAGGTCACCAACCTTTATACACATAACCAGGTCTAATATCGCAAGTGTGTCATCATCTTTCATCGTGGATGACATGTTTCTACCGTGAGCGTCTGCGGAGAACTGACGATCGACGCCGATATCGGAGACACTAGGAACGTTCGATTTATCTGCACAGTCTAAAATCGCTACGATAAATCGTGGTCGTGTGTAGCGGGCATTACATGCATACTCTAACGCCTTCACAACAGAGTCGTTTACAGATATTTGTCGGCCTTATCCGTATCGCGGCGAATCTTGATTCCGCTCACAGCTGTCATCTCAGTACAATTTTACTTTTTAAGGTTATAAATTTTTCGGAGATGACAGCTGTCGTAGGGATCAAAATTCCCCCAGTTCTGGGGTGATTAGCTGCTGAAATCATCAGTAGGTTTTCAGGAGCAAAACTTTCGTGACATCAATACATCTCCGCAGATCGAGCACGTGAAGGCCCGCGGCGTTGTCTGCACATACTCGGCGTGCTGCATAGAGAAGCTGATAGGCGGCGGTATGATCGACAAGGCGGCGCTGCAGCCGCACGCGGCGGCGCTGCTCGCGACGCTGTTCGCGGCGCTCGGCGACCACGCCGCGCCGGACCACCACAACGAATACGTCATGAAGGGTGAGCCACCGTGCCATACATGCAGACCCTTCATTCCGCAAACACGCCTAGCGCAAGCTTCCCTCGTGCGGGACTCGGGACCAATCAAAACGCGCCCTTAACGTGCTAGCAGAATCAAAATCAACATTTTTTTAACAGCCGATATTTGACAGCTGACATCCCGGTACAATAAAAGTCAATGACATATACATAAATTGTACTAGAATGTCAGCTGTCAAATATTTGGATGTAAGGGCATTTTCACTATAGTACTGACAAAATGTGCAGCACTTTATCATCGCATTTTTGCAGATCTATGTAGGGACGACGATGGCCGTCTCATCCAATTTGATGTGAGAAGTCAGGCACGAAAGTCTCGCTCCAACTATCCAATATAATTACTAATATTATAAATGCGAAAGAGTGTGTGTGTGTTTTTTTTGTCCTTCTTTCACGTCGCAACGGAGCGTCGTATTGATGTGATTTTTTGTATGGAGATAGTTTAGAAGCTGGAGAGTGAAATAGGCTACTTTTTCCAGCAGGAAAACATCTAATTACGCGTAAGGGTTGAAAGTTTGTATGAGGATTTGTAAGTTTGTAGGAGGAGGAAAAATGTTAAGTGAGAGACGTGGAACCATGTGTATTCCTTATCACAATACAAGATAAGTAATTTTAGGGTTTTGGAAAAACCCACCCTTTAGTGGGTTAAATAGGGGTGCCAATTTTGTATGAACCGATTTAGATGAAATTTGCTATAGAGATAGTTTGAGTCTCGGGGAAGGACAGGATAGTTTTTATTCCGGAAATCAATCCCTAAGGGAGCGAAATGAGGGGTGAAATTTTTTATGGAGCTACGATATAAACGAGTTTCACGCGGACGGAGTCGCGGGCAGAAGGTAGTATAATATACAACCCGTTTACTAAAAGTTTGAACCTGGTGTCTATCCTCCGCCATAGACGGCCAGGTCCAAACTTATATTAAACGAGTTATACACAACAGCTTTGGTAGGCTTGTGGATTGGACCGCTTCGGGTTACTAACTGAGCGCTTCTGGAAGCCATGTTCCCGGTAGTTGTCTTTGACAGTTGACAGAATTAGAGGTCTTTAGGTGGATTGAGAGCAATCCCCACACTATTAACAGAGTCTAATCCCAACCAGATCTAGTTTCTCCGGTTCGGCCAAAACTAGTGCATACGATAATTCTTGAGGTTGTGATTTGAATAGCAAGCGGGATATCGTCAGGTGAGTGGTGGGACTTGCTGTATAGAGAACACTCATGGCATTTGATGTTACCCAGTAAAAAAATACCCATCAAGATGAAAATAAACTATACATGTCATTTAATTTAGTCCTTATCGCCATGTAACAAAAGTGTAATTTCCAGCGATCCTCCGCACCCTGTCCTGCCTGCAAGACTCCGCGCTGCCGTACCTGGGCTCCGCGCTGCCTAAACTCGCCCAGATTCTGTCCGTGGTCGCCAAGAATCCTTGCAAGCCGCACTTCAACCATTATCTCTTCGAGACCCTTTCCCTTGCTGTCTCGTAAGTATTCATCAATTTTTAAATATATCATCATGTTTCAGGATGAAGAAATCTGAACCGATTGCTGACATTTTACAAACTAGAGCCGTATATCATAAAACTTACAATTACCATTTAAAATTTAAAGAATGATACAATATTTGAGGATATAAAATTAAATATTGTCGACTTTCCACTTGTGGCATAGGGCTTTGTTTGCAGCGAGATGAACTACCTGTTTCTTTTTAATTAGAACGCTTAGAAAGTAACGGGGAATCCATCTCGCTATGCTAGGCGTTGGTTCTACATAGCCATTTTTTCTTCTGGCTTTACTATACTCTAATTAATATAATAATCCTACAGAAAAGAGGAAGACAAAGTTATGTCACTGTCAAAGTGACATATCAGGGGTTCTGAAAGTACGGTTCGGTCATGCAATAATATTTAAAGTTCAATTTAACAGCAAAATTCAAAATAAATATGAGAAATATTTATAAATAGTACTAGTTACTAGTAAGACATTTAATTGTATAGTGCATCGGTTCTTAGCCTTTTTTCCGTCCACGGAGCCCTAGGAAATCGAGCACAAAACCAAGGATTAATAACAAAAAATTGCCAAGACTTTTTGTGGCATTTATTTATTATTGTTAAATGGTCTATGGTCTATGCCATTCGCATTAAGAATTCTGTCAAAAATTGGTACAAGCTTTTATTGCCGACTGTACTTTTCTGTACACCGTCATCAACTACTCATTGAGACGATTCTAACGAGCCCAAACTCGATAGTGCTATGTGATTTTATTACGGAGTTCCTATGGCCACCTTCCAGCTCTATCATCAGATCAGCTCCACGTCATCATAATATTGCATTGTCACGCGATTTGCATATTCGTGCAAAATTTCAACTCAATCGGAAACCGGGAAGTGGATCAAATTTAACTTGCAAGCTTTGATTACAGACAGACAAACAGACAGACAGACAACGGGACAGGTGAAACTAGATAAAAGCTTATAAAAATAGTAAGCAACCCACAGGTGCACAACCCCGGTGTATCACATCAGTGATACCAGTGCTATAAATATATTCTGCACATAAAAACGGTATTATCTTTTAAAATAACTATGGGGAGAAGAGGAGGATTTTAGTAAAAATAAAGATTTACGTCATCAAAATTAATTTGCTTTTTGTAATTAGAGTGTATATTATTGTTAATTATTGTAATAGGACGTAGTTTCGTTTAACTGCGAAGATTATAAATCTCCTCATTGCTAAGGTTCTTGTTAACGGCAACACCAGTGTTTACATTTTTTCTGTGGGATTATTAATTAGACTATAAGATTCGCGAAACTCACATAGTCATCTATGGGATTCCACCGAAATCTAACCTGTACTAATACGTTAATAGTTATTTGTGTCACAAGGGAACAAAATAGTATATTTACGGCGAGGGCGATGTATTGAATCCAGAACGTAGCGAGGGATTCTAACGTAGACGAAGATAATTTTGCTACCGAGTGACACATACTATTTTTCACACCGACTATGAAGAAATTATAAAAAGATGCTGTTAAACACTGTGTTAAGTAATTTAACAAGTATTAACAAATTTTATTAATTTTATTTCAAATTTTTAAATATTACGAATAACGTTGTTAAAGTTAAAACTTGAAACATGATCGTTTTTAACCGATTACGATAAAATTACAGTCGATTATTTTATTAAGATCTATATTCTATTGGCACATTGCGTAAATTCTACATGCTAATGAATAAATTAAAAAAGTAGCTTGAACAGAAAAGTAGCATTTTGATCCCTCTCGTCGTGGAGCAAAACTTACTTTTCCGAACGAAAGGTGTGAAAAATTCATTTTATTATTGGCTGATTGCTAATTCTCGTCTTCATCGTCGTCCAGTTGTTGAAATAATCTTAGCACATATATATATATATATATATATATATATATATATATAATAATGAGACTGATGCTATTTATTTAAACATGTAATAATGAGACTGATGCCATTTATTTAAACATATAATAATGAGACTGATGCCATTTATTTAAACATTTATTTTGTTTGTTTTATTTTGTACAGACTGGTGACCAAGTCAAACCCGATCGCGATCACCGCTTTCGAAGACGCTCTGTTCCCTATCTTCCAGGATATCTTACAGAACGACGTTCAAGGTATAGTATGTGCGCTTAATATTGATTGCTAGACCACATTGAACAAGATAAGCTGACACTTTTCAAAGCATATTTTCAAACTTTCTACACGTGCAGCCTGTGGGTGAGATTTACACAGAAGGCATATAACACACTGCGTGTGCAGTACAATAACGTCCTTAGAATGCTGCTGAGGCTGCCTAAGCACTGCAGTGCGTCTGGCATGTTCGCCGAGGCGCGAACGGATGACTTTTTCGCCATCAGACGAAAAAGAGTAGCCTCACTACTACGACGGGCAGTGTGACCATTTGTGGCAGAATCCTGCCATTTTGGCTGCTGACGATTTACAAAAGCGGCAGATTCGAAGGATTCCAAGAAAAATTACAGTATTATTGCAGTATATTGGATCAGCAGCGCAACATGCCTCCAGACGATAGCAATTAGTCAGCTTCTGATAAATTGGGGCTGACAAATCACATCTACATGTATTTTATTGACAATAAGGCCTGCGTCACACCGGCGCGGCCTGCTGTGAGGTGCTTAAGGTGTGGCATATTCGCCACTTTTGAGATGGTCACACTGACGACGGGTGCGTGGCAGCAGCAACAGCATGCTGAGGATGTTAGCCGAGCGCCTCGACTGCCCGCTCACCAAGTACTGGGTCGAAGTGGTTATCGGTGGGACCAAGTAGAACAATGGCTATTTGCGCTCACAATAACGTACTTCGATCTGCTGTGTACTTTTTTGTTTTGTTGTTGTTTCCTTCATTATTATTATTGTTACTAACATAGCGTTAAGGATCTAAATTGTCTATTTCATTTCATTTCATTTCATTTTGTTACTAACATAATATGGATCACTGGTCTGAATTAAAACATTTATTTTTTATTTTTTTATTGAGCAGGCAATTTCTATTTATGCATATAGTCATCAGCTGCCCGTCCACCGCTGACGTGGGGAGGCAAAGAGAGGCGAGAGTTTCATACTGCCAGCGATGAAATAGTAGTTTACAACACACTTGCTCGCAAAGGGCTTCATGACGCGTAGGCATACATAGTGAGATATGTTGAGATTGCGGAGGGATGTAGTTGTAGGTTCTAAGTAAAACCAGACATAGTTTCACCGAAGATGTTGTATTCTCGGTAGATTAAGTATAAAGAACAAGGTATACATTAGCTTATAGTACTTATAGATAGTTATTGCTTACTTGCTATATTACTCAATTACGTGCGTCATATGTTGCAGGGCGTAACGATAAGTTACCGTTAATGTGTTAATTAGGCGCATAGTACACCTTCCCCGGAAAGTTACTCTTCACCCCCGCAAACAAGAGAAAAAAATGTGACAGACGTAATTTCGTATAACATTTTTTTTTTTTGTATTGTATGAATACAATGAATGCCTTAAGACTAATTAGTAATTATATATTTTCAACGTACAATTTAGTATTATTCTTATGAGTTATGTATATCTGATTACTTTTTAAAATTTTTACATTTGGTGACATATCTTCTACCACCTCATATGGTCCAGTATAAATCGGATCTAGTTTATTTCCTACTTGGTTTTTTAAAAGTACAAAGTCACCTGGTTTGTATTTTACACTATTAATTTTCTTATCATATATATATTTTCTACTAGTTTTACTTAAAATTAAATTATTTTTAGCTTCTAACTGCGCTCTTTGTAACCTATACTTAAATTCTTTAGGATAACTTTCATAGTTATAGAGAGGGTCGACAGAAGAAATTAGATTATTAGGCAATCTACATATTTTGCCGAAAACTAGCTCATAAGGCGTATATTGTGTTTCTGTATGTACGGTTGTATTGAATGAAAAACACCAATAGCTTAACCAACTGCTCCAGTCCGTGCTATTATTGCTACATTGAATCCGGAGGTACGCTCCTAGATTCTTGTGCGTGTTTTCTAGCGCGCCTATAGTTTCATGATGATATGCTGTCGAATGTAACTTATTTACTCCTAATAACCTACAGATTTCTGTAAATACACTAGACATAAATTCGGTACCTTGATCCGTAATAATATCTTTTGGTAGTCCATATCTTAAAATAAAATTATTTACAAACGCTCTACTTACAGATTCAGTGTCTTTTCTTTCTAAAGGGTATGCTTCGACGAACTTTGTCAATTCGCACTGAATTGTTAATACGTACTTGTAGTTATAATTATCTACATCTAACGGTCCTACTACATCTAAAGATATCCTTTCGAACGATGTATCTGGGGTCGTAGTTATCGTCATTGGTTCTTTAATATATTTGTTAGTATGTTTGTTGTACTGACAATGTGTACATTTTTTTACATATTCGATTACATCACGGCTCATTCTTGGCCAGTAATAGTATCGTTTAATATTATTAAGCATCCTGTTTACCCCCGCGTGGCCACTGGTGGGTAAAAGGTGAAAGTCATTTAAAATTACTCTGATTTCGTGTCTATCATATACTTTCGTGACACTTCTCGTTACTAGGATCCTAGGAATATCACATTTATAATGAGCTAAGAATGCATTTACTTCCTTTTTATTGTGTTTATTTTTTATAATAATAATTTCATTTATATTTAGCTTCTTGCAAAATACTTCTAATTCCCTCGCTAACACGCCTACGGTAGATAACGATCGGGTTATTAGATAGATGCATGATTCACTTGGTACGTACATTAAATTTCCTTCCTTACTTATAATTCCGTTTTCACTTGTCTGAGTTAACTTGTAATTTGCGCTTAATACAAGTTCTACACAATCCTTAGGCGCTTTGATGATATCCACAATTCTAGGTTGATCAAGCCTATTGGTTGAGGATGCATCGGGCACTACGTCATTGCTATCGCAGATTTGCTTTGCGTGCAACTTCCGTGATTGCGCTCTCGTCATGACTGATACAACGTGTGTTCTGTAATTTTTTAAATCTTCACTATTCCTCGGTAAGCGACTCAATGCGTCTGCAGCTACATTGTTTCGTCCCGGGATATATTCAATGTCAAAAGTATATTCTTCTAAAGACAACCTGAATTTGGTTAGTCTGCTCGATGGATCAGTCATTCCGAAGAGATAAATCAATGGTTTATGGTCAGTTACGATTTTAAACCTTCTACCATATAAATAAGGTCTAAAATGCTTTGTGGCCCACACGACGGCCAACAATTCTAATTCAATAATTGGGTACCTAGTTTCCGCTGGCTTCAGATTGCGGCTGGCATACGCAATTACTTTTCCATTACTATTTGACAGTATACCACCTAGACCTGTTTTTGAAGTATCCGTGTGTAAGGTAAAAACATTATTACTAGAAAAATCTGGGTAATCTAAAACTTGTGGACTTGCAAGTACCTTTTTTAACTTTAAAAATGCCGTTTCACATTCTGGCGTCCATTTAAAAATAATGTTTTTCTTTGACAGTTGGTTCAATGGATAAGCGATGTTCGCGAAGTTAGAAATAAAACGTCTGTAATAATTAGCAAAAGCAACGAATCGTTTTGCTTCGTCTGTATTGGTTGGTCTTGGGTATTTATCTAACACCTCTACTTTTGCTGGATCGGGTTCTACACCTTTTGATGTAATTTTGTGGCCTAAATACATAATTTCCTTACGTAAAAATTCACACTTTGAGGGGTTAAGCTTAAGGTTAGTGTTCCGTAATCTTTCTAGAACTTTAATAAGGTTCTTGTTATGTGATGTCATAGAATTTCCTATTACAATGCAATCATCTAAGTAAATGAAACACTTTATAATTTAAACCTGACATGGCTATGGTCATCAGCCTGGAGAAGACACTTGGGCTAGTCCTGAGACCCATGGGGGTTCTCTTCATCTGATACATCTTATCGGTCGTAAAAGCTGTGTATTTCCGAGAGTTTTTGTCTAACGCAAGTTGATAATAACCTTGAGAAAGGTCAAGCTTTGAAAAGTATATGCTACCTGCGAGAGAATCTAAAATTTCAGTGATATTAGGCAAAGGGAACTTGTCGTCTTGAATTTTATTATTTAATTGCCTATAATCAACGACTAATCTCCATTTCTTTTCTCCTGATTTATCACTTTTTTTTTGGAACAAGCAAAACGGGGCTGGACCACTCGGAAGTAGCCTCTTCAATTATGTCGTTATCAAGCATATTTTGTATCTGAGAATTGAGTTCTTTACGTAATGCATGTGGTATCCTGTAAGGCTTAACGTACACAGGGCTTATGTTATCTTTTAACTTAATCGTATGCTCTAGCAAGTTAGTAGTGCTGAGCTTGTCACCGGGCAGATGAAAGACATCCGCATACTTAGCACAAATTTGTTCTATACTCAACTGTTCTTCTTCATTTAAATAAGCTTTCAAATTTAGTAGAGTTAGCAAAGTGGTTACTCTGTTGACACTAATTCTCCCCGAGTCAAAGTTGCAAATATCATAACTACCTAAACTGTGCACCTCTAAACTTGATAAGTCTAGATTAACTGTCTCATCAGTCGTATTTAATATTCGTACTGGTATTCGACCTTTTTCTGGTTTCGAAATTACACCTGCGACGTAAACACCAGTCTTTATTTCTTCCGCTAATACTACGCAGTCTTCTCGCTGGTGTGCGGGTACGCGCGTGATAATTTCACAACGCGGAGGAACGCTATGCACATAATTACACGAATTTCCTTCAATCGGTACTAAAATGGACTGTTCGCAGTTCTCCAAGGTCAGAATATCATCCTTATAGCTTATATTTGCATTATAACGCTTTAAAAATGTTTGCCCTAAAATACCATCGGCAAAACATGTTAAATTCTTAAAAATATAAAACTTTTCTTGGCAAATAAATTCGTCAAAGTTAAGTGGTAAATAAATAAATCCCTCAGAGACTAAATCTCCACATATTCCTTTGATTGTAATTCTATCTTTCTGTATTTGCCTAAGAAGGTTAAGCCTATTTTGTAAACATTCATACTTCAAAACGTTCAAACTTGCACCACTGTCAATAAGTAGACTTAATTTATCCATACTACCTATTCTACAACTAACTGTAGCAAAATTATTATAACTAAATATACCGTGTGTCATATTATTCACGAAAAAACTGCATGTTGTCATTCTCATTCGTATTTACCGACGTAGAAGGCGCAGTGTCATCATGTATGTGTTGGACACGTGCTGGCGCGGGGCGCGGGGACCCTCGTGGTCCAAGTCCTCTATGTGCTGATGGCGCAAAATATTGCCGAGTACGTTGCCACGGATCGGATTGCGAAACATATGGTCTATTATTAGAATTGGAATAATATTGTGTTCCGTATGTATTATTCCTACCTCTATTAGACCTAAAATTCCCTCTGTAATGGGAATAACGCCCATTATTGTTTCTGTAATTATGACGAGGCTGCTGATTATGTTCATAATATGAAATCTGATCGTCTTTTGGTGATGAGATCTGCTCATCAATGGCTGTCCTAATGGCTTCAGGTAGAGACGTAAACTGCCTAGAAGATATTATGGTACTCAATTTGGGATCTGCGAGTCCATCAGCGAAACGCTTGATAGCCGACTTTTCATTCATCGGACGTAGAATGTCATACCTACTGTCGTTGCCATCTGCTTGAGATATGGTCAAATTGACAAAAAGTTCCTCTATCTCTGCTCCGAATGATTCTACAGATCGCCGTCCTTGCCTAGCTCTATACAACTGTGCCTGGATTGATTCTGCTGATTTTTTGGTCAATAAAAACTTACGCATATCTAAAACTAAGGCTTCTACGCTAATGTATGACGTTTTTAGCCTAAGTTTAGCACTTGACGAAGCTCTTGTTTTTAAGATAAAATCAATTAGTGTTTTGTGTGAGTCGTCATTGATTAGGGTACTGTACATTAAAATACCATCTATTAATTGTTTCGTTACGTCTTCTTGCCCCGTCATGACTGGTAACAGGGCGATTGCCGTTTTAATATCGAACCCTGGTTTAGCCATTTTATTTTCTGTTTGTGATTCCGTATCGAAAAATGACAATAATGTCTTAATCTTAATGTAAGTTTCGTTAATTTCCTCTATCAATAAATTACTCAACTGTATATCCGAAGAACTGAACTCTATCTTTTGTTCTTTTAATTGAGACACAATATCCGCAGCTTGGCTAATAATTTCATTCGATTCCTCTAATTTCTTTTTACCGATTTCTTTCTGTCGCCTCTCTGGACCCAACTTTACAATATGTTCCCTTAGTTTATCCAATTGGTCACGTAATTTCTTTAATTCTTGTAACATACTACATGTGTATACTGCGAAATGGCTAAAATATTAGATATCGTGTCTAAATAACTCAATTATATTACAAAATAATCTACATAAAACTTACATTAGAAGCGTGAACACGGTATGTAGGTCATGCTGACGCCGCACGACGTCGCGTGGTTATGGCCGGGCACGTGGCGGTGCGCGGGCGGGCTCGTGGAACTTGATGTGGCTGCATGTGGCTCGATGTGCTGCAGCTCTGGGCCGGGCTAACCCTGGACTCCTCTTGATGTGCGAGCCGGGAAACCCTGGACAACGCTCTTCTTTGTTATAACGTTTTTTCTTTATAATGTTTCTTGTTTCTTGTTACCAAATTCTTCAAAACTGTTCGTCATTATTTTATTTGTCTCGTAACAACTTCAATCTTCTAGTCTTCGAGATATTTCTTGCTTCAATTTGCTTCACCGAATTCTTCATTTGCCTTGGTTCTCTGGTAAGGTCGCCATGAGATATGTTGAGATTGCGGAGGGATGTAGTTGTAGGTTCTAAGTAAAACCAGACATAGTTTCACCGAAGATGTTGTATTCTCGGTAGATTAAGTATAAAGAACAAGGTATACATTAGCTTATAGTACTTATAGATAGTTATTGCTTACTTGCTATATTACTCAATTACGTGCGTCATATGTTGCAGGGCGTAACGATAAGTTACCGTTAATGTGTTAATTAGGCGCATAGTACAATAGCTACAAAGGCCTATTTAACGATGGTTTTTTTTATTGTGTCTGTCACTCATGCGTCAGGTAAAGGTAGTACATTTTTTAGGTTTTAACTCAAATACGATGTTGGGAAACGTGTTAATTAAATCTAAACATAAAACATAAATAAAACGTGTACTAAATTATTTTAAGATTAAAATAAAAGATTTATCGCAAGCAGACCCCATAGCATGGACGGCCTTATCAGACGATAAGGGACAAGATAGAGCGTCCGTCACTGGCTTCTGGATCTTGTCACTTATCGCGTGATAAGGCCGACCATGATACGGGGTCAGGGACTCAGTGAAGCGCGAGAACTATAGTGTCTGTGTAAAATATTTTTATCAATGATTTTAAATCATGACTGCATGCTGAAGGGTCTTTGCCTCACGCGCCTCACGTAAAATTTAACAAATTGGACGATTGGCATTTAGTATTTTTTATTGTGATTACTGGTTGCTATTAATTTGGGTTGAAATGCATTAATTCTCTCGCAAATGTGATGAAAAACATTGTGTGCGACTCGTACGATTACAAACTCGAGTCACCAAGCCCACTCCGCGTTCTAATAGGTCTCTCGTTCGTAAATGATCTCATAGCGTACTTGGGGCACAATGTTGTTTTATCGTTGATAGCATGAAATTTTTCGGCGTCAACCCAACGCTAGCTCGTAACAGCACTGCCTGAATAGCGCCGACGTGATCGCGCTACATGCCCATGGGTGGACAGTTCTCGACGGCGAGCTGCTCACCCGCCGTTAGCTTGCCCTGCGCTGTGGCTACGCCGTTACGGGGTTAACAGTGCCACCGCCAAATCGAGCAAAACAGCGGCACGGCCGTACCATCCTTTTCTCGAAGCAGTTCAGGCCATTTTCGACCCCCCTACAACTTCGTTGTGGATAAAACTAGAAGCCTGAATTTTCAGTAACCAAGCAGGCATTGTGTAAACACGGTATATTTCAAATTTCATTTAATTTGAACCAGTAGTTTAAGAATTATAACTATTCACAGTTTCTAAATTTTGTCATTCACTCACTGACTGTGTGACTGACTGACCAATCATCTAAACTTTAAGGCACTTCTAGCAGACATAGAAGCTTCAAATTTAGAATACAATTAGTGTTTAGTGTATTAATCAAGAAAAAACTAAAATATTTTGCAATTCCGGTCCAGGTTTTGTCTTTCATAGAGCTAAGTCTCAAGCATTCTTATTAATCTTTATTTGCTTGGTAAATAAAATTCTACAACATACCAATCATACAACTTTACTGTATTTATGGATATTTGCATACCTAAAACTATGTAATATTGTGTGATTGCCAAATCACAAAATTTTATTTAGCTTTACGAAATATCTCGCCAAAAGAGGCCAAGTCTCGAAACTTCCAAGTTTCGAGACTTGGCCTCTTTTTTACATGGAATGTTTTTTATGGGATAACTGTGTAACGCAGTACTGAGTTTCATAAAGAGAAACCTGACTGGCCCGAGCACTGGCGGTGACGGCTGGGTGCCGGATAAATGTGCGTTAACCTTAACACTCGATCCTGTGCTCATCCCATCTGCCAGGATAAAGACCCCCTAAAAAAAAATTGAACTGTTTATTTCTTGAAAAAAAAAGTATGTTACATTTACAGCGATAAGGCTTAATCTTATTATTTTAAGATTTTAAAGTGCCTAATCGAATTTTAAAATTACACTCAGTATTTTTATTACATAATTCGTTTAAGAGTGTAAGTTATCTATTAACATTTTCTTATATATTTTAACAAGCTTTATATTAACTTGACTTGTTCGTATGTAAGTATAAAAGTATGTAAGTAAGTTGTCCGTCAAATCTTGCAAGTTAGTTCTGCGTACCCGTGAATGGGGTTCTAGCAGGTGTACTACATGACATTAAACTTCGTCTCCAAAGGGCCTCAACGTGTTGGATCAATATCCCCACGCACGCTTAGCAAAGACCGGGGTTCGCCCCCTCGAATTTAAATCGGAGATAATAATAATAATTATTTGTTTCGTTAAGAGGTATCATGTACAGTAGGCTTCATAAGTGCATGGACATGCTTGAACCGTATTGCCATAGTAATACGGTTCAAGCACATGCTACATTCATGCGCATGGATGTCCATGCACTTATGAAGCCTGCTGTACATCAGCGCCATCTCTCGCGTTAATCTGAAACCACCTGATGTGGTTCGATTAGAATGGGTCAAGCAGTTTTACAGGGGCGTTTCGAACCACGCCTACAGCGGCGCTAGAAGTCCTACTGGACCTACCGCCACTTCACATGGTGATTAAGTCACAGGCGCGCAAATCGCTCTACAGATTAAGAACTTGGACTGTGGAGCGACAGCAAGCCAAAGACTAAGCACACAAACATGGAGACTGACGGTTTCTTAGACAGAATAACAAACATGGGATGTGACAAAATGCTACCCAAGTATGTATTCCATAGGAACTACACAACAAAAGTTCCATCCAGGGCCGAATGGGCCGAAGGTCTAGAACCACCGAGGGCTGGTATCGAAGGCAGCATACGATACACGGACGGATCTAAAATGGGATCCGGTACGGGAGCAGGCATTTATGCGAATGACTACAGTAGTAGTGTAAGCATGGGTAGTTTCGCAACCGTCTTCCAGGCGGAGACATACGCCATTATTGCCTGTGCACAGGAGAAAATAGACAGGCAAACCAGAGGGCAGACCATCTATATACTCAGTGACAGTCAAGCGGCCCTTAAAGCGCTTACGGCGCCGAAAGTGGATTCTAGACTAGTCTATAATGGCGTCCAGGCACTGAACAAGCTCGGAAAGCACAATAAGGTGCAACTAGTTTGGATACCGGGGCACGAGGGCTACATCGGCAACGAAAGAGCGGATGAGCTTGCAAGAGGGGGGTCTACAAATCACTTTGTAGGTCCAAAACCATTTGTGGGGCTTTCGCAGGGTACCATAACTTCGGCCTTTAAAGCCTACGCCAAGACCAAACACCAACACGACTGGAGGAATGAGGCGGGCTTAAGGCACTCTAAGCTCTTCATAGAAGGAGTGGACTCGGGCTGGACTAACAAACTCTGGAAATCCAGTAGGAAGCAATTCAGAATCATATCTGGGGTGTTCACAGGTCACTTCAGGGTCAAGGATCTCTTGGCCAACATGGGACTGTCGGATAGTTTAGACTGTAGAATGTGTGGCGAGGAGGATGAGACCATGGAACACTTATTGTGTGAATGTCATGCCCTTGCCAGACAAAGAATGAATTACTTTGGTAACGGCTATCCGCAACCAAAGGAATTCAAGGTGCTCCCGCTGAGCTGCATCATCCGCTTTGTGGAAATGATGGAGCGAGCTTGGGAGTAGGCATAAAGGAGAGGGCAAATGCACAAAAGATCCCGCTGGGTCGAAGTGCATCCGAAAGGGCCCTCATCTAGATAAGATAAGATAAGATGGGTCAAGCACATAGCTTGCCCATTAGCGTAGCCTAAAAGCTGTGAGACTTTCAAGAAAATACGGAGAGGTCGCTACTGGTAGCGGCGGCGAATGTGATGGAAAAATACGCTACATCAGTCAATGTCTGGGTAGCTCAGAGGGAGAGCACTGTACCGGCAATACAGAGGTCGCAATTTCGAGTCTTGCCCTGGGTTTCAGACGATGATGGTTTATTTTTCCATTATATTTGTTCTCTGTATCATATCGTTTAATAATAAATTATGACGATAATGAAAGAAACGTTTGTTGTTACAGAATTCATGCCGTACGTATTCCAAATGCTGTCCCTGCTGCTGGAGCTGCGCGGCTCGCTGCCGGCCGGCGCGGGCGACGGGGACGCGTACGGCGCGCTGCTGCCGTGCCTCGTGGCGCCGCCGCTGTGGGAGCGCGCCGCCAACGTGCGCCCGCTCGTGCGCCTGCTGTGCGCCTTCATCACCGTGCGCTCGGCGCTAGTGCTGCGGGAGAACAAGCTGGTGAGTGTACACATGCTGTCCCTGCTGCTGGAGCTGCGCGGCTCGCTGCCGGCCGGCGCGGGCGACGGGGACGCGTACGGCGCGCTGCTGCCGTGCCTCGTGGCGCCGCCGCTGTGGGAGCGCGCCGCCAACGTGCGCCCGCTCGTGCGCCTGCTGTGCGCCTTCATCACCGTGCGCTCGGCGCTAGTGCTGCGGGAGAACAAGCTGGTGAGTGTACACATGCTGTCCCTGCTGCTGGAGCTGCGCGGCTCGCTGCCGGCCGGCGCGGGCGACGGGGACGCGTACGGCGCGCTGCTGCCGTGCCTCGTGGCGCCGCCGCTGTGGGAGCGCGCCGCCAACGTGCGCCCGCTCGTGCGCCTGCTGTGCGCCTTCATCACCGTGCGCTCGGCGCTAGTGCTGCGGGAGAACAAGCTGGTGAGTGTACACATGCTGTCCCTGCTGCTGGAGCTGCGCGGCTCGCTGCCGGCCGGCGCGGGCGACGGGGACGCGTACGGCGCGCTGCTGCCGTGCCTCGTGGCGCCGCCGCTGTGGGAGCGCGCCGCCAACGTGCGCCCGCTCGTGCGCCTGCTGTGCGCCTTCATCACCGTGCGCTCGGCGCTAGTGCTGCGGGAGAACAAGCTGGTGAGTGTACACATGCTGTCCCTGCTGCTGGAGCTGCGCGGCTCGCTGCCGGCCGGCGCGGGCGACGGGGACGCGTACGGCGCGCTGCTGCCGTGCCTCGTGGCGCCGCCGCTGTGGGAGCGCGCCGCCAACGTGCGCCCGCTCGTGCGCCTGCTGTGCGCCTTCATCACCGTGCGCTCGGCGCTAGTGCTGCGGGAGAACAAGCTGGTGAGTGTACACATGCTGTCCCTGCTGCTGGAGCTGCGCGGCTCGCTGCCGGCCGGCGCGGGCGACGGGGACGCGTACGGCGCGCTGCTGCCGTGCCTCGTGGCGCCGCCGCTGTGGGAGCGCGCCGCCAACGTGCGCCCGCTCGTGCGCCTGCTGTGCGCCTTCATCACCGTGCGCTCGGCGCTAGTGCTGCGGGAGAACAAGCTGGTGAGTGTACACATGCTGTCCCTGCTGCTGGAGCTGCGCGGCTCGCTGCCGGCCGGCGCGGGCGACGGGGACGCGTACGGCGCGCTGCTGCCGTGCCTCGTGGCGCCGCCGCTGTGGGAGCGCGCCGCCAACGTGCGCCCGCTCGTGCGCCTGCTGTGCGCCTTCATCACCGTGCGCTCGGCGCTAGTGCTGCGGGAGAACAAGCTGGTGAGTGTACACATGCTGTCCCTGCTGCTGGAGCTGCGCGGCTCGCTGCCGGCCGGCGCGGGCGACGGGGACGCGTACGGCGCGCTGCTGCCGTGCCTCGTGGCGCCGCCGCTGTGGGAGCGCGCCGCCAACGTGCGCCCGCTCGTGCGCCTGCTGTGCGCCTTCATCACCGTGCGCTCGGCGCTAGTGCTGCGGGAGAACAAGCTGGTGAGTGTACACATGCTGTCCCTGCTGCTGGAGCTGCGCGGCTCGCTGCCGGCCGGCGCGGGCGACGGGGACGCGTACGGCGCGCTGCTGCCGTGCCTCGTGGCGCCGCCGCTGTGGGAGCGCGCCGCCAACGTGCGCCCGCTCGTGCGCCTGCTGTGCGCCTTCATCACCGTGCGCTCGGCGCTAGTGCTGCGGGAGAACAAGCTGGTGAGTGTACACATGCTGTCCCTGCTGCTGGAGCTGCGCGGCTCGCTGCCGGCCGGCGCGGGCGACGGGGACGCGTACGGCGCGCTGCTGCCGTGCCTCGTGGCGCCGCCGCTGTGGGAGCGCGCCGCCAACGTGCGCCCGCTCGTGCGCCTGCTGTGCGCCTTCATCACCGTGCGCTCGGCGCTAGTGCTGCGGGAGAACAAGCTGGTGAGTGTACACATGCTGTCCCTGCTGCTGGAGCTGCGCGGCTCGCTGCCGGCCGGCGCGGGCGACGGGGACGCGTACGGCGCGCTGCTGCCGTGCCTCGTGGCGCCGCCGCTGTGGGAGCGCGCCGCCAACGTGCGCCCGCTCGTGCGCCTGCTGTGCGCCTTCATCACCGTGCGCTCGGCGCTAGTGCTGCGGGAGAACAAGCTGGTGAGTGTACACATGCTGTCCCTGCTGCTGGAGCTGCGCGGCTCGCTGCCGGCCGGCGCGGGCGACGGGGACGCGTACGGCGCGCTGCTGCCGTGCCTCGTGGCGCCGCCGCTGTGGGAGCGCGCCGCCAACGTGCGCCCGCTCGTGCGCCTGCTGTGCGCCTTCATCACCGTGCGCTCGGCGCTAGTGCTGCGGGAGAACAAGCTGGTGAGTGTACACATGCTGTCCCTGCTGCTGGAGCTGCGCGGCTCGCTGCCGGCCGGCGCGGGCGACGGGGACGCGTACGGCGCGCTGCTGCCGTGCCTCGTGGCGCCGCCGCTGTGGGAGCGCGCCGCCAACGTGCGCCCGCTCGTGCGCCTGCTGTGCGCCTTCATCACCGTGCGCTCGGCGCTAGTGCTGCGGGAGAACAAGCTGGTGAGTGTACACATGCTGTCCCTGCTGCTGGAGCTGCGCGGCTCGCTGCCGGCCGGCGCGGGCGACGGGGACGCGTACGGCGCGCTGCTGCCGTGCCTCGTGGCGCCGCCGCTGTGGGAGCGCGCCGCCAACGTGCGCCCGCTCGTGCGCCTGCTGTGCGCCTTCATCACCGTGCGCTCGGCGCTAGTGCTGCGGGAGAACAAGCTGGTGAGTGTACACATGCTGTCCCTGCTGCTGGAGCTGCGCGGCTCGCTGCCGGCCGGCGCGGGCGACGGGGACGCGTACGGCGCGCTGCTGCCGTGCCTCGTGGCGCCGCCGCTGTGGGAGCGCGCCGCCAACGTGCGCCCGCTCGTGCGCCTGCTGTGCGCCTTCATCACCGTGCGCTCGGCGCTAGTGCTGCGGGAGAACAAGCTGGTGAGTGTACACATGCTGTCCCTGCTGCTGGAGCTGCGCGGCTCGCTGCCGGCCGGCGCGGGCGACGGGGACGCGTACGGCGCGCTGCTGCCGTGCCTCGTGGCGCCGCCGCTGTGGGAGCGCGCCGCCAACGTGCGCCCGCTCGTGCGCCTGCTGTGCGCCTTCATCACCGTGCGCTCGGCGCTAGTGCTGCGGGAGAACAAGCTGGTGAGTGTACACATGCTGTCCCTGCTGCTGGAGCTGCGCGGCTCGCTGCCGGCCGGCGCGGGCGACGGGGACGCGTACGGCGCGCTGCTGCCGTGCCTCGTGGCGCCGCCGCTGTGGGAGCGCGCCGCCAACGTGCGCCCGCTCGTGCGCCTGCTGTGCGCCTTCATCACCGTGCGCTCGGCGCTAGTGCTGCGGGAGAACAAGCTGGTGAGTGTACACATGCTGTCCCTGCTGCTGGAGCTGCGCGGCTCGCTGCCGGCCGGCGCGGGCGACGGGGACGCGTACGGCGCGCTGCTGCCGTGCCTCGTGGCGCCGCCGCTGTGGGAGCGCGCCGCCAACGTGCGCCCGCTCGTGCGCCTGCTGTGCGCCTTCATCACCGTGCGCTCGGCGCTAGTGCTGCGGGAGAACAAGCTGGTGAGTGTACACATGCTGTCCCTGCTGCTGGAGCTGCGCGGCTCGCTGCCGGCCGGCGCGGGCGACGGGGACGCGTACGGCGCGCTGCTGCCGTGCCTCGTGGCGCCGCCGCTGTGGGAGCGCGCCGCCAACGTGCGCCCGCTCGTGCGCCTGCTGTGCGCCTTCATCACCGTGCGCTCGGCGCTAGTGCTGCGGGAGAACAAGCTGGTGAGTGTACACATGCTGTCCCTGCTGCTGGAGCTGCGCGGCTCGCTGCCGGCCGGCGCGGGCGACGGGGACGCGTACGGCGCGCTGCTGCCGTGCCTCGTGGCGCCGCCGCTGTGGGAGCGCGCCGCCAACGTGCGCCCGCTCGTGCGCCTGCTGTGCGCCTTCATCACCGTGCGCTCGGCGCTAGTGCTGCGGGAGAACAAGCTGGTGAGTGTACACATGCTGTCCCTGCTGCTGGAGCTGCGCGGCTCGCTGCCGGCCGGCGCGGGCGACGGGGACGCGTACGGCGCGCTGCTGCCGTGCCTCGTGGCGCCGCCGCTGTGGGAGCGCGCCGCCAACGTGCGCCCGCTCGTGCGCCTGCTGTGCGCCTTCATCACCGTGCGCTCGGCGCTAGTGCTGCGGGAGAACAAGCTGGTGAGTGTACACATGCTGTCCCTGCTGCTGGAGCTGCGCGGCTCGCTGCCGGCCGGCGCGGGCGACGGGGACGCGTACGGCGCGCTGCTGCCGTGCCTCGTGGCGCCGCCGCTGTGGGAGCGCGCCGCCAACGTGCGCCCGCTCGTGCGCCTGCTGTGCGCCTTCATCACCGTGCGCTCGGCGCTAGTGCTGCGGGAGAACAAGCTGGTGAGTGTACACATGCTGTCCCTGCTGCTGGAGCTGCGCGGCTCGCTGCCGGCC
Source organism: Epinotia bilunana (assembly GCA_947049275.1). NCBI lineage: Eukaryota > Metazoa > Arthropoda > Insecta > Lepidoptera > Tortricidae > Epinotia > Epinotia bilunana. The sequence goes on from OX346272.1 coordinate 5,893,058, forward strand.
GGCGCGGGCGACGGGGACGCGTACGGCGCGCTGCTGCCGTGCCTCGTGGCGCCGCCGCTGTGGGAGCGCGCCGCCAACGTGCGCCCGCTCGTGCGCCTGCTGTGCGCCTTCATCACCGTGCGCTCGGCGCTAGTGCTGCGGGAGAACAAGCTGGTGAGTGTACACATGCTGTCCCTGCTGCTGGAGCTGCGCGGCTCGCTGCCGGCCGGCGCGGGCGACGGGGACGCGTACGGCGCGCTGCTGCTGTGCCTGATACAGAAAGAACAAATATAATGAAAAAATAAACCATCGTCGTCTGTTGCCCTAGTCAGGACTGCACCGCGTCCCGCCACCATTCTTTGTAATCCGTAAGCCCACTCCCAATGCACCTACGTCTCATGACAACACGATAAAATGCACGGCAGCAGGGCGAGAACGTTGTGCTGTGCAAGAATCAGAAGATTATCGCACCTAAAATTGGCCGAGTTTGAAAATCAAAATTTGTATGGGTAGGTGTGTACTTGGCAGACGGTGCCAAAATTGGCCACCTTTGGGACCGTCTACCAAGTACTTCCGGCCATTTCAGGACTGACAGACTTAGGTTTACTCTCTCTACGCAGACTCAGACTCAGACTCGCAGAAATTTGTAACTCGGCTGTAACAGCTGTCGCGTGCCAGAAGGGCACGTCGTACTTGTGCTATTATGAACTCACTTAAAGAAGCTATAAGATTCAAAATGCATATTGCAAAGTAATTATGATACCGTAATTTTAACCATATGATTACCTACGACTTATTACTAGTGTAGATTACACTTTAAAAACATGATTTCATCTTTGAACTATTTTTCTACGTACTTCTTTTAACTTTTAATTAATTAGACTTTTGCTAAATTATCAGATGGCCAGTCCAATAACTAGTTAATGTATAATTGTCAATAAAGGAATGTCTGTAATATTGAAATATTTAATTTAACTTGGGCTTATTAAATTTTAGTGACACTAAATTTACACATTATTTATATATAATATATGAATGAAGTAGTTCTTACTTATCTACTTGTCTAAATTACGTTTAAAAAAAAATTAATATTAAGATTGTTTAAAGTATACGATACGATTTCGACGTCTTCGTTATTTCGTCTCGTCTCTCGTCCTCGAAGCTGGCTGGCTGCTGGTGGCTGCAGTGTGCTCTCTCGGGACGGCTGCGTCGGTTTCTGATAGCCCTCCTGCCCTGGCACTATCACTATGTAAAAATGTCCTGCCAGGCCTGGCAATGTCGCCGTGAAGAGTTAGGGCTTCTCGGTAGGTATTGACAAGTCAAGACTCGGGTAATAACTGTGTTTATTCAGAGAAAATGTATGCCTTGTATACTATTGCATTTCCTTGTGTTCCCGTGAGTGGAAACTGCTATCAAGGTTACAGTACAAAGTCCAGGCATGTGCGGGCGGCTATGCCGAGGTCGAGGTATTATGTTACAGTTTTAAGTACTAATGGAAAATAGGTAGGCATTTTCCATCAGGTGTGCCGTGTGCCCTCACTACAATAAAAGGGCTATATGATGTCCTCTGGATGCGGGTGGCGCACGACCTGTCATTGTAGCACTCTTTGGGGGAGGCCTATGTCCAGCAGTGGACGTATTTCGGCAGATATGATGATGATGACGGTAGTCAATTAGTGTAATAAATGCCATTTTGTCCTCAGAACGCCATGCTGGGTGTGTTCCAGAAGCTAATAGCGTCGAAGACGAACGACCATGAAGGCTTTTATCTTATACAGACCATGCTGTTTAAATTTGGAGAGTGAGTATTAACATTGCATTTCTTTACACCAATGACAAACAAACATATAAAGCCGTAGCCTATTTAATATATATATATATTAAATAGGTGTTATATAACAAAGACCATTATTACAAATGCTTTAATGGCTGACGTACATATCAATGGAGCAAATTTGTCACCCAGTGGTACCCAAGAGAAGGGAAATGGAAGAGAGAAAGGCCACTAAAACGATGGGATGATGACATCAGACTGGTACCGGGCAAGACATGGGGCAGGGTGGCCACAGAGAGGCCGGAATGGACAAGGTGGAGGAGGCCTTTGCCGTTTGGCAAGCGGACACGCAAGAAGAGCCAAATCTGATGATTAGGTCCATAGCAGAACAATTATATACTACATTTTATGTCCGAATAAAACTACAAAAACACACTATTAGTGCGACGTGGACGCATGGACTCATGCCTGGATTCGCATGCGTTCCGACCCGTTACCGTTTTGAGGATTCCTTGTGTTGAGACCTGGAAGGATCTTTATCTGAATCCCTAACGTTTTTTAACCTATTTTTGCATTCCCTAACGTTTTATGTCATAATGATCATTTGTCCTAACACTCATATGCCCTATCTTTAGTTTTCCTAACATCGTTTGGGGGAATTTTCCCCATACATACATATGTGTGTATGTACACATACATACATTCACGCCTTTAGTCCCAAAAGGGGTAGGCAGAGCACATAAAACTTATGTTCCAGCGCCACTTTTAGCATAAATGTGGGTATAAAAGATCGTCAAAATGTGATATTGCAGTGATAGGTTGCTAGCCCATCGCCCACAACACACTTCAACCCTGCTCCCTCAGTCGACTTTTACGACACCCACGGGAAGACAGGGGGTGGTGAAATTCTAACCCGACACCACACGGGCTTTTTCCCCATAATGTTATATTTCCTAACGTCACTTGCCATATTGATTATTCATCCTAACATTATGTGCCATAATAGTCATGTAACATAATTATCAGTAAGCCTAATGATCGTTAATTCTAATGTTTTTTTTTTTTGTAGTTTGTAGTTTGTCCTATATTTGTGTGTGTGTTGTTTGATAGCCGTGCACCGAGTCGACGCCACCCCGCTGGGCGGGGTGTCTATTTCTGGTCTGAGGGACACAAGTGAACCCTAACCTGACCGACCTAAAACAGAGTTCGTTTTTTGTCCGCCCTGATAATGCACGACCCAATAATCCGCGTCCACAAAAAGTGGATCCGCGTCCACAAATATATTGTTATGGCTATTGATCGTTAGGGCTAATGCCCATTAGGACAACAACACTTAGGATAATTAACATGAGGTGAAACGTTATTAGGGATTTCGACGAATATGTAAAATAACATTAGGGATATTAATAATTATGGTAAAAATGATTCGGGCAAATGAGTTTTAGGGCAATCATTACATTATGCAAAATGATTGTTATGGCAATTGATCGTTAGGGCTAATGCCCATAAGGACAGAACAGTTCGGGCAAGTGATTTTAGGACAAATGATGTTAGGGATCGCGAGGGAGAGCCGAGCTTGAGATATAGCATCCTCGGGAACGTCCCATTAGGCTCATAAAACTCTCGAGCTGCCAACTACTTACAACGGCTGATAGTACTAACTCTTTCTCCAGCTGATGGCACAGTGGGGAAAGGCCTTTTGAAAGCCAGCAAGAAAATAATGTAAGAAAACATGACAGGAAACGTCTTCAAATTGTAGCATTGTAAGTTTCTAGCTTTGTATATCATCATCGGCAATTTCCAGAACAATATGTTCAATAAAAAAAACCTGTGTATAGAATTTACTTTCCGGGTGTGTATCCTTACTAATATTATAAGTGCGAAAGTGTGTGTGTTTGTTTGTCCTTCTTTCACGTCGCAACGGAGCGTCGTATTGATGTGATTTTGTATGGAGATAGTTTAGAAGCTGGAGAGTGACATAGGCTACTTTTTCCAGCAATAAATTCATTTCATTTCATTTTTAATTCCCACGGGAAAATTCAATATGTTACATTTTCCTATAACCACGCGGGCGAAGCCGCAGGCATCAGCTAGTATGCTATTTTTTATACCGCGAATTTGCCCGCGTTCTTTGCGATACGGCAGTGGGCAGCTAGTGATCTATAAAATTCTTCCTCATGTAACTATAAGGACGTTTAGTTTTTTTTTTGAGAATCCCGCGCTTTGATCTCATTCTCTTGCTGCCCAGAACGACGATGCAGCCTTACACGAAGCAGATAATGACGCTGCTCTTCCAGCGACTGTCGTCGTCGAAGACCACTAAATACGTGCGCGGTCTCATCGCCTTCCTCGGCTTCTACGCGGCGCATTTCGGCGCCGACAACCTCATTGACCTGGTCGACTCCGTGCAGAACAAGTAAGTATATAAAAAATGCATGTGACAGATGGACAGACACCGATCGCATAAGTGTTCCGTTGGACCAATTTTGATACGGAATAAGTTACGTAAACGTGTGTGATATTACCAAACATCAATAATTATGTTGAATTTTAGTAGCAGAATCACTAACCTTTCTTTCATTGAAAATTTCTAATCATCCAAAAAAATCTCATTCCAACCAAGTATTCATTAAAAAAACAATTATAAGTACTGAGTTTTTCCGTCTCGTGCGTAATTTTACAGATTGCAATCCATTGGTACTTTCTTCGCTAAAACTTAACTAGCTCGTCTTGGAGATTCAAAAAGGGTCTTGGCCTGCGAAATGAAGAAAGCGCGCCACTTATCCCGATCCTATGCCGAAAACTAGCAGGAAGTCTCCTGCTAGTTTTCGGCCTGAAACTGGCGTAGGTATTCGAGGTACGCAATCCCCCTAGCGATACCTGGGCCACCCACCTGGGCGCCGATCAGTCGATCGAGTCAGTCTCGAGTACGCTCTCTTGATTACCGGATTCCGTCCCATTAGCGGTAGACGACTGAACCAGCGAAGTCTATGGTATTTCATTTCGCGAATAAAGTGTGGCTAAGCTACCAACTCCTCAATCTCGTCATTTCCTGGATCCTCCATGTTTCATCATCTAGGCACATTCTTACTATTTTCTAATTCAGAATAATGGTCTGAATGCAAGGTTTCAGTATTCAGTGCATTGTAGCTTACACGTCGTATATTTGTCCCTCCAGCATGTTCGCGATGTACATGGAGCGCGTGCTGATCCCGGACCTGCAGAAGGTGGACGGCGTGCTGGAGCGCAAGGCGGCCGCGGTGGGCTGCGTCAAGCTGCTCACCGAGGCCAGCCATCTGCGGCAGGGCCGGCTGCAACAGCTGTGGCCGGCGCTCATGCAGGTACACACACGCACAGACACACACACACACACAGCGCTAAGGGCGCCAACCCACTCTCAAGCGACCCGCTCTCAGGTACTCCTGCTGTGCCATGCGTCCCTGGTACTTTGCTGTCTTTGGTGAAGCTGCTATAGCCGCGTGGTCCATTTGCTCGTATCAAGCATATTTCTGGGAAGCAATGAGGGCAAAGTCGATGCAAGGTGTTTCAAAAATAATGTCAATGTCATCCGAAACTTAGTTCGAAGTGCCGTCCCTTAGAACTTAGTGGTTATATTCTCCTTGATTGCGACTCGTTTGGAATCACGTTTGAAATGTGTTCCGTTCGCGACAAAGATCCGATCTAAGTCACGCTACGGCAGCGTTACATTAGCAATAACGTTGAAGAGCGTTCTGCAGAGTGTCAGAGCATCACTTAACCCTTCAAGTGACTGGAACCCAGATTGTGGGCGCGTAGTTCTGTACTGTGTTATTTTTTGTGTGTTGTATTGATTTTTCGCATGTTATCGCCTACGAGCGTAGCACTAGGAGATTGTTGGCAGTGAATGTGTTAACTTTGTATTTGTCCTCACCAGGCGCTGATCTCCCTGTTCGAGCTGCCCACGGACGCGAGCTCGCTGCCCGACGACCACTTCGTGGAGGTGGACGACGCGCCCGGCTACCAGGCGCAGTACTCCCAGCTGGCCTGCGCTAAGGGCGCCAACAGCGACCCGCTCTCAGGTACTGCCGCTGTGTCCAAGCCCCTGGTACTTTGCTGTCTTTGGGAAGCGCTGCTAGCGGCGTTGTACCCACATAATCGCAGTTAAAGCGACGACGAACGACTCGCTCTCAGGCTTTCTCCTGTTCTCTCGTGTGTGCCTGGTATCTTTCAGCTTGGGGCGTAGCGCGGGCAAAGCACTGATGGCCGACCCGCTGTCGGGTAGAGTAGATAATATTCTTATAGTACGGGTTCAGTGTCTAAGGCCGGCCGCACACAGTCGGAATCAGGCCACTGAATCCAGTATCTGGACCACTCAAGAGCAAACAAAAGATAAACTCTTTGGTAGAAATTCTGCACTAAGTGTACCGTTTTATTTGCTCTTCAGTGATTCCATTTACGATTCAGGGACTGAATTCCGTTCAGTGTGCCAGCCTGGGTGTCCAGTTGACCGTTGAAAAGGGTAGGCATGATTCGTACCGCTTTCCTGTCCAACATTTGTAAAACCATCCACGTATAAACTGTGTCCAATATTAAACTTCGTTGGACTGTTCATGCTTGCAAGGGCATAGTATCTAACTATTTAAATACTAGCTTTAATATTATTATTATCGTATTGACGAGAGACATCATTTTTATTGTTATTGACCCTGTACATCTCTGACAATGTTACATTAATGTTCATTTTTTTTTCGTTTTGTTTTGACGCTTAGAGACCGTATACATCTCTACTCTACGAACATTAGAATAATTAATAACTTATATCTAATGTAATGGGGCCATATTTTGCAATTTTGTTTTGTTTTCATTAACCTAGTGACATTTAGTTTGTTAACCGTTCTGTAAATTTTAATAGTAGTTTATGCAATCGTTTTATATTGTATGCTTCTTCAGTCGAGTACCACGTTTAGGCCACGAAGCTTGCTGAGTGGCCTAAGGTACGAGAGTTAAAAAGCTAATTATATAACTATTGCATTCAATACTTGTTCTAAGAGTTAACGGAAATAATAATTTATTAAACAAACTTGGTATCTATTGAATATCGCCCTGCTGAAACGAAGTGCAGCCAACCGCTTTTTTTAATTTTGCGCGTTGATGTGTTCTAGAAATCGAGCCTCGTGATTGGTCAAAATTCATATTAGTTCTGTACACAGTTATCTTATATTCATAAGCAGTCTTCTTATGAGTCCAACTCAAATGAAGTTGATTTAGATATCGCTGTCAGTCATTTAATTGACGCATAGAAGTGCTCGAGTAGAAAAAGTATTATTGTGTAAGATTATTATTATTTTATTGTAAATTACCGTTTGACATGTAAAAGTGCCCTTGTAGCCTTTTTGCAGAATAAATGATTGATTGTTTGTTTGTTTGTTACAGTAATCACGGACCCGCAACACTTCCTAGCCGAAAGCTTGGGAGCGGTCTCCCGCGCGAGCCCGGGGCTGTTGCCGCCGCGCATCGCGGCGCTCGCCGAGCCGCACAAGAGCGCCCTGCACGGCTACCTGCAGCGGTACAACGTGCAGATATGTTGATGCCGCTAACCTTAGCCATCAAGACGCATACAAAACCGCTGACGTCACGGCTCGGTCGGCTATAATAATTAATAACTTCTAAGCTAAAAAAAAACATCCAACGTACAGATTATATTGATACCCTCCGTAAATTCCCTTACACATCACACTCAGGTTGGGTTGCACCAAACCTCATCATATGTGGTGTTCGTTAAAATCGGAATGTATGGTATAGTTTGACAGGTTTCTATGGAATGACAGCTGCCGGCGCCATATTTAACGTTGATCGGTCTGTGATCGTAAGTTGGTGCAACCCGCCCTTAGAAGCATCTGCTATTTATACTCGCACGTCACGAGGATTCCACTCGGCCGTACTCAACCTCAAGTCTTCAGAATACTCGCCCATCCTATGCTAAATGCACGTCCTCGCTCAGCGCTTCCTAGAATCTCGGAGGTGTATCGCGTATAAACATAAAATGTACACTTTTCTGAGGTTCCAATATAAGTTTTACCGAAACAAAACTTTACGATCGCGTTTGCATTTTACCCTCAATTTGTATAGGATTTGGCAGCAAAACGCAAACGCGGTCGTAACGTTTTGTTTCGGTAAAACTTATACTAGAGCCTCTGATAATGGGCAGATGTAGATTTGCTACCATCGCCACTGCCCGGTCGAATTGTGTTACAATTTAGTCTTTGCCGTTCTTAAGAATTTTAGTATCATTGTATCATTTTGAACGCAAAATGATAAATTCAGTCCCCATACCATTATCCAACCGCGGATGGATTGGAATTGGAATAGCTCTCAGTTGATATAAAATTTGACGTATTGATGTGGCAAAACTGCCTCTCCAATCCCATTCTAGGACTTGGTCGCCGTCTTGGCGAGAGTCACGTCTATTTGATTTTATAAAAGGATTAATTCGTTATTTCGTTGTTAATTTATACGCTTACTAACTCTGGCTAATGCCCTGGGCGACCGAGCTCTGCTCGGGTGAAAATACTTAGAGGAAAAAAAAGTGGGAGAAGACGAATTTTCCCAGACATGAGACCTAGCTAGATCGATTTCTCGCCCCCGTAAACACCTATATTCAAAATCTCATCGAAATCGTTAAAGCCGTTTCCGATAACGTGATTGCAAATATATATTTTATATATATACACAAATATTGCTCGTTTAATAGGATAGTATAATTTCTAACCGCGGGTTGATAATAATTGTCAACCAAAATTGTATAATGATCTAAAAATCTTAAATCTAAGTCTCTATGTACGTTTGCGTGATTTGTATAATAGGATGTCATGTTTGATAGAAGAATCGTGATGTGATATTGATTAACAGCAACGCTGGGCGTTTACCATTACTGTCAATAAAGTTGCAGGCAATTATTTTCAGTTGACGTTTTGAGAGATCTATAACGATTAAAAAAAAAGCCTTGATCAATGTTTCACTATTTTTACACGACTGCCCAACGACAGTCAGTGTTATGGCTTTAACCGCCTTCAAAAAAGGAAGAGGTAAGTATTTTTGATATGTATGTTCACCAATTTCTCCGTCAATGGTGGACCTATTTTCAAAATTCGGTTTTTTATCTAATTGCTCTGGTCCCATTGTCACTGTGACATATGTTATACACTCTGTGGCAGCGTTCGGAGGACAGAGATTGCATGTGGCGTTGAATACATAACATCACATTAAGAGAGTCTTTTATTTAGTATTACTAATGAGACCTGTTCCAAGTCCCGTTGCATATATACATAGTATGCAACAGTCACCAAGTCAGGATCTGATGATGGGATCCCAGGGAAATTGAGGGCAACCCTTTAATTTTATAGGCGTGTAGTGATTTCGTTATTTCCTGTTATGAACTCGTGTATTTATCCTCGGAAATCGCTATATTGGTGAAGTAGAACTGATGATGAAGACCACAGATGACTTGGGGAACTCCTCAAGTATGTAAAAGTACGTTAAAGATGACTGTCTGGGACATAGGTTATATTTTAATAAAACGGAGTTTTTACCATTTTATAGTTTTACTCTAAAGTTTGAACAATAAGGTCAGTAAGTATAATGTACGTATGCGACGCGCGTGTGCTTTACGTGGATATAATGCAAAAAGGGAAGATGGTGGCCCGCGTGGCGCTATTTATAAACTTCGGCGCTGCTGTGCGCATGCGCGGGATGCCGTCATCTAATTGGGCGCGATCTTCGCTTCGGTGTTGCAAGCCGCAACAATGACATGTTCCGTTGAAGTAGCAACTATTGAAGTGTTCATTCTGAGATCCTAGAGGAATAACGGAACTCCTCCAATATTACCAGCCCACATATAGGGACTTGGGTTTTATCTGTAATAATCAACGTATTTGCTCTCGGAAAGCAGTTAATGTGGTACAAAAAAACATATGTAGTGGCTTGGCGTACTACTGAATTGAAGTCTGTTTAAACTTTGTTTTTGAAGTAAATTATTCACATATAGTCTCGAATAAAATGCAACTGTCAAATGTCAACGAAAGTAATTTGCTTGTACTGTATTTTATCCCTGCGTTTGGCGCTCAGGTTCTAGGCTCTAGACATAATGAAACCAATTGGAGCTATGTAAATGTAAATGTAATGTAAATGTGTAGATAATGTACGTGTATGTGTGGGAGAAGCTTGAATGATACCAGAGGAGAGTTAACCGTGTATAGTCACGAAAGTTGAATCAATATGGCCAATCAGCTGATGCTCACTACAGGCCAGTACAAAAATATAAATACATACATACATTCACGCCTTAATTCCCAAAAGAGGTAGCCAGAGCACATGAAACCTATGTTCCAGTGCCCCTTTTAGCATAAATGTGGAAATAAAAGATTAATAAAATGTGATATCGCAGTGACAGGTGGCTAGCCCATCGCCCACAATACACTTCAACCCTGTTCCCTTAGTGGACTCTTACGACACCCACAGGAAGAAAGGGGCCACCCTCCTTTTCTAACCAGACACCACACAGCGGCAATACAAAATGATGTGTTCGTTTTTCAACGTTACTGCGATGTAATATGGTGAAAAGTATTTTTAGTTGGCTGTACTTTGTTATAAACTCTCTCTGATGATTAAATGATCCTTAGAAGTTTTCTATTGGAACGAATGATTGATATGATAATGTTAGAAATGATGACTGATAATAAATTAGCATGATATTTTGTTCGTGACATGAAATTTAGAAATAAAACGGCCGATCAACTTTTTCTTGTTCTGTCGCGGCAAGTGAAGAGACAAAAGTGACGTAGAGAAATGGTTGTAATATGGACGCGAAGCACGCTTAGGTGATGTCTAGGGCCCAGATTTTTGCGTGCGGCTATTGACAGATTGTAAGGAGAGAGCACCGGTTTTTATCTATATCGGACCCGATTCTACAGTGGCCTCTAAACTTCCTAATTTTATTTAGGTGTCGCTAAAACACTTTGCTATTCTATGAACACAAACAGCGCTAATTTGAATCTGACGTTTCTTATTTTAGGCGGTCTATACAACTTACTTAGCTGCCTAAATGCTATTCTCAATATGTTAAGAACGACATATCTGCCGCCTAAATTATGTCTAAAAATTAGACAATTTAGTTTTAGGCTAGTTAAGCCATGTGCACGTAGAATCGGGTCCATTATCAGACTAATACTCTATCAATGCTGTTGATTTATCTATGTAAAATAACCAGTGATCGGAATTAGGTGAGCCAAAATACCTATTCTTCGCAAGAGGACATAATATAAAGTGGTTGCAACCGGGTAGGAAAACAGAATTTTCTCTTAAATACCGGGTATTCGTTATTTTTCCGGGTACCAGTCGTAATGTTCAACATATATGTTTTTACTTATAGAACGGGATGTTTAATGTTAATCTAAAAGTTATAACCATTTCATACTTTTTCCTTCCCTTTTTACTACAAACTAACATAAACAATCCCGTACTATAAGTAAAAATATGTATGTTTAACATTACGACTACTTATAGTACCCGGACAAATATCGATTACCCGGTATTAAAGAAAAAAAATATTTTTCTACCCGGTTGTATCCACTCTACATTATGTCCTGTTGCGAATAATAGGTATTTTGGCTCACCTAATTCCGATCACTGAAAATAACACTTGCAAGCAAATACCTACCAAGGTATATGATATGTATTGACACTGTCAGATGAGTATTTAGAAGAAAGAAAGAAATATACATTTATTCACAAACACACAGGACACACATTTTAAATAATAAAATAAACAAGAAAGGCACATATAACATGAAAAAAGCGTGTCTCTGCGGTAGTGAACCGGCCACTAGCTCAGAATTTAAACCGCGATCAGTAGGTATTTCATTTATATATAATATTGAAATGGGTTGTGTGACTTCTGTAGCATAAAATAAAATAATAAAATCTATCGATTTGTCGATAAGATGTTCTCCCTACAACTTGTCAAAAGCCGCACCCAAAAATTCGGGGTCTAATATGCTGTACCATCATAAAATGCGTCTATAATGAGGGTTTCTCAGTAAGTATATCACCAGGCCCCTATTCACTAACCTGACATTTGTCACCTGACAATGACAATTCACCATCCATTGCTTGTTCTAGAAGTTAAGGTGGTCGCTAGGTTACTTGTGGAACCAGTAATGTACGGAGAATTGTTGTTGTCAGGTGACAATTGTCAAGTTGGTGAAAGATAACAGCATTGGCGAGGTGTTTTTGCCATCAGCTTTTAAAATACACCAAACATGTACCTTTCTAGTGCTGCCAGCTTTTTGATAATCTTCATTGAGAAACCTTCAGTGCCACAAAAAAAATGATTAGTGCATTTCTACTTTATAAATTCGTAGTTTTAAATAGGCATCCAGAAAAAAACCATTGCAATAGACAGCAAAAAGAGTTGGTCAACCCAAAAGCAAAAAAATCGTTTCGTCCAAAATGTATTCAGCTTTGATTGAGACTTGTTTCAACAATGGAACTATTTTTGATACAATGTTATTGTTAATATGAATTTGCCTGTTACTGTTTGTATGGCTGAGGAGCATAATGTATGTACAATAGGAATTAATGTATGTACTTCATGACAAAACATACAATACGCGGAATGCACGCAAATATTCTACACGCATAACGCGAAATTTGCAAGTAAAATGTGCATATTCGTCTTTTCAATGTGTTTTGTTTCATTTATGTGTATTTGAACATAATTTAGCTGTATATTGAATTGTTTATATATCTGGGGGGCTAGTACGCTAAGTTCTATGTCGGACATAAAGCATTCGTCCCATTCTGGCAAATATGCGAGTGCAAGCGGGACGAATGCTTTACGTCGGACATAAAACCTAGTGTGCTAGGGGGGCTGGTGACTTAAAATTATGCGAACAGAGTGCTTTCCGTAAAGTACAATTTGCCATGATGTATGTTTACAGTTTTTCTCATTGTACGGTCGCCGTCAAAGTTATCTATACACTTTTGTACCTTATTCCAAAGCTATAAGGCGAAAAAGTTTCTTACAAAAATTTCATTTTTGGTAAAAGCTTTTATTGCCGACTGTACTTTTCTGTATACCGTCATCAACTACTCATTGAGACGATTCTAACGAGCCCAAACTCATGGGGTTATGTAGTTTTATTATGGAGTTCCTATGGCCACCTTCCAGCTCTATCATCAGATCAGCTCCACGTCATCATAATATTGCATTGTCACGCGATTTGCATATTCGTGCAAAATTTCAACTCAATCGGAAACCGGGAAGTGGATCAAATTTAACTTGCAAGATTTGATTACAGACAGACAGACAACGGGACAGGTGAAAGTAAATAAAAGCTTGTAAAAATGTATACATATCTTTGACGTCGACTGTACTCTCAGCTTCACATTGTTGGTAGCAGTCAAAGTAGCCAAATATATCGCAACACGTTTTTATTACTATACGAGTAAGGATGTATTTGGCTGCTTGTAACCGTTTGAAGCTGACTGTACTAAACAATCCTAAAATATTTTGACATCTATAACTCCTCGTTTTTTTTTAATAAGTGCATATGTTTTTGCAGCTGAGTACATTATGTTTAGGAGCCATTTGTTTGTATACGCACTGATCTCTATTAACTACAATGTAACGCAATAACCAATCTACTTAACAAAACAAAACACACCTAATCATCATAGACATAGCGAACTGTTTTTTTTTTGGTCCTATAGACTAAAAATATTTCTTCGGCGCTACCACGAAAATCGAAACTCGAAGTTCGAATACATGCATCCCTGTCACTCAGGTATCGAACAATGTAAAGGGTCGAACACACAGCACCGTCGCGGGCGCGCAGCGCGATATTTCCCTACAAACCGCTAGCGTGGTCAAACAGGCTGCGCCCCGTCGGCAACGCGCCCCGCTTCTGTCGCGCCCCGCCAGCCTCCCGCCGCGCGCCCGCGACGGGTGCGCGGCGCGTCAGTGTGGCGCCAGACAGCGGAGCGCGCGGTGCGTACGTGATGCTGGCGGGTCGATGGTGCGAGGCCAGCGCAAGGCGCGCGGGACGCGCGCGCGTTGCTGGTTGGTTGATGGCGCGATGCGCACGTGCTCCGTGTGACCGGCCGTCCCGCGCGCATCACGCGCTCGTCAAGCCCCGCTACCGTCCCGCTGGCAGTCTGTTCGACCCTTAAGTGCGATAGAGATGGTGATATCCGAACTTCGAAGTTCGTGGGTATAGCCTTGTTCTTATACGTTCTTGTATATGATTTGTATTTACATAATGTATACCTACCTAAGTGAAATGTCAAATGAAAATCCTTATTGGGCTCCCGATTGAACCGAGGATAAGAGATCAGTGCTGACGCTAAAGCGTATTTGTACATTTTGCTTTGTAATGTAATATGTATATTAAATGCTTCCTAATTTAATTTTTATTTAATTTATCCAGTCCCGAATAGTCCCGATGATAATCTAATGATAAACAGCGGCTACCGCGAAACGAAAAGAAATTCTTTCCTGAATACAGGGTGTATCAAAAATGGGGTTTGAACCGATCCCGGGCATATTCGGTAGCACATTGCAGATTCCAAATATGCATTTGTTTATGTTATTATTTGGTTATTTTTGTTTACATTACATTGTTTATTTTTGTGTAGCTTGTGTATGACAACATTCCTCCACGAAGGTGAAGGGTGGGAGGGTTTATTTCATTTAAAACCGCCGCGTGCATAGCTGTGTTATGAAAAAAATGTTTTGTGTTTTTTTTTGATACGCGACGGCTTTCGTTTTTTAAAACAAAACAAAAATAAAAAAGAAATAAATGCATCGTTGGAATCGCAATACGCTGCCGAACCTGGCCTTGATGGGTTCACACCCCATTTTTGATACACCCTGTATCTCTGTCGCACTTGCTAATACGAGTGGCACGAACCAACTTAGTTTTCTTTTCGCGGTAGAGTGGCTACACACTAGCTTAGCTAACATGATCAATTGATCACGTTTATGACGAACGTAAAACATTCGTCCTTCTCTAGAATGCTCTAGAATGGTATTTGTTTCGTGTTGCCTTCCAGGAGGTGACTCATGTAAAGGTTCCGACGGAAGACCAGCGCTGGCCTCCTAGGTTAGCACCATGCTGAGTCGGGGCCTTTTCGTGGACCCTGCTACTTTTACGTTACTGTGTTTTGTTTTTTATACCCATTGTTTTGTCCACGAATAAATGTTTTCTTTCTTTCTTTCTATATGTCGGACATAAAGTATGCTAGACACAGTTACCGATGCAATGTATCGACATATTTTTCAAATCTGTTCCCTGCCCAAATGCAGTGGGTGCACGGGTAAATAGGAGTTCCTCGTGTACCCACCGGGTGCACGGGTCGCGAGGGCATATTATATTATATTATATATATATATACTATCATATCATTAGCACAATGTGTTGCCAAGTGGTCACACATTGCCACGCGACTCAGCCACATGCGTGTCTCACTCGCACTTCGCAAATTAATAGAAGAGTAGATTTTTTGTCTCGCGTTGCATCGCGGCGTCAGTGCTAACCCCGCAGAAGACGACACTATCAAAGTGAATATTTTAACCATTTACAATTTATAGTAGGTTCTACCCGCTACTTCGCGCCTTTATTCGTGCCGCTTGAGGGCAGTCGAAATATGGTATACTTGGATTATTTGAGTTGGCCGAATTGTATCAGATTGGTCCATTCAAAAAGCAACTCTACATTCCAAGGTAGAAGATTCCAATTCCAATGACAGTTTTATAAAAAGTCGGCCACAATAAATAATCTCACCCGTATTATGTACAGTCAGCTTCATATATTTATTTAGTATTAGCAGCCAAGGTACCCAAATATTTCGATACACGTCTTTATTACTGTAAGAATAAGGGCGTGTTACGATATATTTGGCTACTCTGGCTGTTACTAACTATATGACGCTTACTGTACATACAAAACGCACGAAATATAAAAGACAAAAGCTTTGTGGTGGAAAAGGAAGGAAGGGACTCTAAAAGTAAATTTTTGTTTTGGGTAGTGCACGTTACACGCACTCGCAGGTACTTGTAGGTCCATAACAACACGGTGCATTCTAGAAATGATCTGTGTTATTCTATGCTAATTTTTGTAGCTAACATTAGCACAATAATCATTATAACATGATTAGATAGAGGGTAGTCAATAATATCATCAAAATTGTAAACAAAAGTACCCCTGTAACAATGATAACAACTCTAATGAGTTCACAATTACTAAATTGATACAATAACATTGTAAAATAACAAAACAAATCATTATCCACTCTTTATATCTCACCTTTCTACCGCGATAACTTCTAATGAACAAGTGTAAACAGGACGACGCTATTATCTAACGACCGTCTTTTAAAACTGTTTGTTCTAAGCTCACTGTCACTGCATCGCTTGCGCAGACATGGCACTGATCGACGCTGAAGACATTCTCTCAGGAAGCGAGCAATGGGTACAATTGGACCAAAAATGGGGTACCCCCGTCGATTTGGACACAGAAGAAGATGTCCAACCCAACCTAAAGACTGCCTTCAGCACTTTAGACTTGGTGAAATCTACCTTCGATTCATCGTTCCTCTTCAAACGCCGGAAAGTCGCACGGAATATCTCCAAGAAGTCCATGGACTACAGAGATTTTTTGCAAGACTTGGATGACGCTCCGAGGAACACGCCAGACAAGCAGTTCTATTTCATCAATGGTCAGATCCTATCAGCGATTTCGGTTGATGAGATCTGTGAAGATATAGACGATATCTTCAAGTCCATGGACAAGTTATGTTCAGCGACGAGCACCGTTCGGCTCGGCAAGAAACTGAAACCTAACATTCCTGATGTGGTCCAGTGCAGCATTTCGACTGGTGACCTCTCTTTCGACGATACGGTGGTGAATGCGAGTGGGAAAGAGAAAGGTGACAGTGATGACCTAGAAGGTTACATTGACGAAGTTTTTGGCCATCTTAATTCTACATTGTCGCGTGAAAATCTGGAATATCTGGAGGGATCCTCGAAGGAGTCGGTGACGACTTTGGTGAGGAGGTTCACCAGCATGTTGAAGAGGCCAGGCTTGAAGTACACCCCACGGAAACGGAGGCAGTGTTGTGACAGGTTTAAGGACCTAACCGAGTTCTGGCAAAGCCAATCTGTTAATGAAACTTGTAAGTAACTT
Source organism: Epinotia bilunana (assembly GCA_947049275.1). Classification (NCBI taxonomy): domain Eukaryota; kingdom Metazoa; phylum Arthropoda; class Insecta; order Lepidoptera; family Tortricidae; genus Epinotia; species Epinotia bilunana. The sequence goes on from OX346272.1 coordinate 5,910,032, forward strand.
TTGCCGCCTACATGAAGATATTTCTATGTAAAATCGACTGTTGTTATTGCGTAGGTTAATATGTATACGCGGCGTATGGACGTTTGAAACAGTTTTTTTTATTATATAGCCATTTAGCTACATGCTATAGGTAGTCTATTTAACTTAACTTTATATTTATTGTTTTTAACTTTATACCTAGTACTTAGTACCTTTAGTATTACCTATACCTACAATACAAGTGTTGATATAGCAATTAGAATAAGTACTCAGTAGATATACCTAGCAATAAAACATTAAATGGAAAGGTATAATTTCGACAAAATTAGTTGCGGTCGTTTCTAATTATTATTTACGTATTCATAACATAATCAGCTTCAGCTTAAGTAGTTGTTAAATTAATAATAATAAAAAATATTTTATTATTGAACTTTAAATGTAATAGGTAAGTAAATAACTGAACTAGCAAGTAGCTACCTAATTGTATTTATTTGCTATGTGATGTTTAAATTTGGTACTGTAAAACCGTATTTGGATATGAAAGTAACTTGTATGTTTGAGCTAGAACAATTTATCGTGATTTAATAAAGATTAGATTCAATTTTTAAAGGTTGTTTTACTACCTATATGATATCTTAGTTCATTCTAGATTTATAAACGGTTTACCCCCTTATAAGTAGTAGAGGGGACCGCAACGGGGGATGTTGGGTTTTACTTACTTTGCGTATCAACCATCAAATTAGGTTTTGGAAAATCAAAGCATTTTATAATTATTAAATGTAATATAATCATGTTTGCATCTTTATATAGTCACTTACATTAAAAAAGTCAAAGTATTGTTGGGTGCTCACGGGTCAAATAAGGCTCAAAAATACACATACGCTCAAGAAGTCCAAGGTAGGGTGGCCAACCGTACTCTATTATATAGTATTGTACTATATTTTGACTCGTTGTACTTATATACTGTTGAAGAAATATATAGTACGCGAAAATTCTATATTTTGAGGGACCTTACGAAGTGCTTCAAATTGTCGAGATTTTTTACTAAATAGCAACAATGCCCAGCCGAGTACTATCTTTAATTACAGTGCACTATATTTTTGTCGTTTTTTATGGAAAATACTATATCTCCCCCAAAAATAGTTGGCAACCCTAGTCCGAGGCTTCACAACTACTGATGTACAGTCAGCGTAATATAGTTAGTAGCAGCCAGGGTAGCCAAATAGTTCGTAACACACCCTTATTCTTACCGTAATAAAGACGTGTACCGAAACATATGGCTACCTCGGCTCCTACTAACTATACGACGCTGACTGTACCATTTTTGGAAATATACGTTATTATTATTATAAAAATCGCTTTCAACACAATTGCTCGTAACGTACCTCTTATTGTGTTCGTTTTAGGCTCATAATCCTGGATATTAAACACGCGTGTTTTATCAAAAAAAAAATCAAAATCAAAAAATCTTTATTTGTTTAAAGTACATATTTTTAGCAAGGGATGGGGCCGCCCAGTAAGCATTATTGCCTGTGTTGGGAGACACCGCTCTTCAACATGAGACACATAGGTACTTGTTAACTAATTTGTTACAAAAACTAACCAACTTACATAATTGTAATGCAAAACTTATTATCTAGGTATTATTAAAATGTAAGGTAAAGTAGTGTGTGTGTGTGTGTAAGGGTGTGTGCGCGTGTGCGTGCGCGCGCGCGCGCGTGTGTGTGTGTGTGTGTGTGTGTGTGTGTGTGTGTGTGTGTGTATTTGTGAGTGAATGTTCTAAACCAGTAAATTCTCTATCTTATAACATTACGACACGTGTGTTATGGTTATATCCCGATTAAGTCACGTTGGCACCTTGCAGCAAGATGTATGCAAGCACACGGTGCATTCTTAAACTAACCGGGTTGTACAGAATGTACAGTTTTTTTCTATTTCTCGGCAAAAATGGATTCTTACTCGGCTAAACAAATTAAATCCTTTTTGTTAATTAATTGATTATTTATTTTTGGAAATGACAGAAACGTTTATTTAGTAAAACTATTCACTTTTGATACATGAATTAATAGAGATAACATTATAAAAGGAAAATATTTTTAGCCAAGATATTTGTAGAGCGTGGCTGGTAGTGGTAGAGTTACGCCGTGTGGAGTAGGAAGCTTGGCGCTAATTGTGATCTGATATCTTTTTCACGCTGAAAGCTGCATGAGCTATATATATGGAGTCTTGGCATCACTTTACATGTAATGTTTTTGGTGGGATCTCATTCCTTTTTCTAAGGTAATTTCTAAAGAAGTAAATGGGAAAACCCATACAAACATTCATCCCCGAATTTAAAGGGTGGGGGGTGATTTACTAAAAATCCTGAAATACGTATTTTATTATTTATAACAAGGAGTCCCTATATAAATGTTCAGACCCCTAGCATCAAAGTTTGCGGAAGTCTCATACAAAGTTCCATCCCCTACTTTAAGGAGTTGGGGGGTAGAAGTTCCAATTTTTTGAATTATTTTGTTGATTGTGTACTAATACTAGCTTACATACCAAATTTCAGCTTTCTAGGACTTCAGGAAGTACCCTAGAGGTTTTGATGATCAACATCAGTCAGCGAGTCAGTGAGTCAGTGACGAAATCGGCGTTTTTTAGATATCAATAAAATCTTAAGTATAAGAGCTATGTAACGGAAACTTTATATGTTTAATAAGTCCTCTATTGACATCATATCCCGGGAATTTTGTTTATCTGGTATAATCCAAACCCAAGTTACGAGGGTTCAAAAAAACGACGAACCGCTAAGAGAAATGGTAGGTAGTGCCCTTGCGTTGCGCTTCTCTTGGCTCGTCTTGGCGAGGGCACTGCCGTGCCCCCAGATTTTATTTTGTATGCACTACGCACACGACAACCACGAAAAAAACTGTTGCGCGCTATTATAGGTTATTTCACACTTCACAGATATTTGTAAACATAATATTGTTAAGCGGAAACACAACGGCAATTTTTCCATAGAAACGTAGACCCCTGTTTTCTCCCTGGATAATGTAGCAGTAAGATTTAAGTTTTAAGTTAGAGTAAAACGCATATTATTAGACAGATGTTTAACGCAATTTTCTGGTAAATATCATGTTAGTTTTAAATGTAAAATAAAATGTTATGCACATTGCCTATCTTTGTAAGTTGGGCAATACTCATGTAATTCTATCTAGTGAATAGTTTGTCTAAGTTATTAATCTTTCTGTGCACACACTGTTTAGAATTGTAGTCCAGATCTAGACACTAAATTCTATAACATAATTAGAACTCTTAAGTGTAAGGCCTGAGTGGACGCCCGGCGCAGAGCGGAGCGTTAAGCGCGTTAGTGGGCGCGGAGCGTGCACTAAACTAACGGCCCGTCATTGCGCGGTGGTGGCGGCGGCAGCGTTTTAACTAATTCATTGCGTGTGATCCCAACTAACTACAGTGCGTCTCGACCGCGCAATGAACAGATAAAACGTTTGCCGCGCAGCAATTCGCTCAATCTCGTGGCGGAGCCGCAAGAATAAGACGTCGTTGTCGTCTTATCGACCAGAATCCACCGCCATCGGATATCTGTCCTTTTTACCAGTAAGTCCTTAATACTCTTTTCATCACACTTGCTCGAAACGGGCTTCATAATGCGCAGACATACAGAGCTGTAATAGCCTATTTTACGCCCACGGGCGTAATGGTTTATTTCTTAAATTGTATCTGTCACTCATGCGGCAGTTACAAAGCAAAGAGGTTTTATATCAAATACGATGTCTGAAAACGTATTTATAAATAAATTTAAACCTAAAAACACTACTAAAACATGTTTAACAGAATTATTTACAGATTTAGTATGTAGTTATTTAGTGTCTATGTAAAATGTTTTTAAGTGTTTTCAAATCGTGGCTGTATACCGAAGGGTTTTTGCCATACGCGCCTCACGTCAAATTCAATAAAATGGACAACTGACATGTCGCAGTTTTTATTACGATTTGTATTAATTTCATCGAAAATGTATTTGTTTCCTCGCTAATGTGATGAAAAACATTGTGTATAACACGGGCGTAAGAATATTGCAAACTCGAATCATAAAGCTTCTGATAGACTCGTGTTCGCAATATTCCACTTACGCCCCTCGTTAAACAATGTACTATTACGTCACTCTGGGTGGTAAGTGAGATTTACCGCCCACGGGCGCAGCGGGAAATCTCACTTCACACCCAGGAGAAGACGTAAAATTGTGTACGCACCACGGGCGGTAATTCGTAAAGCCCCAGATCGCATATTTATGGCCCTGACCACAAACACCTGCGATCTGGGGCATTCACGAATTCACCACCTCTCGACACTCTCTCGCTTGTAAAGGGCTTTATAACGCCCAGGCATACAGATCTACAATAAACTTTATCACACCCACGGGCGTAATGGTTTTTTTCTTAAATTCTAGCTGTCACTCGTGGGTCAGTTATAAATATAATGCAAGGAGCTTTGCACTCAAATTCGATGTTTGTAAACCTATTTACTCGTATAAATAAAACTAAACGTAAAAACTCTAATAAAACATGTTTAACTATATTATTTAAAAAGATTTAAATAATTTGAATTTAAATGACTTAAGTATAGTGTCTGTGTAAAATAATATTAACTGCGATTTTAAATCGTGGCTGTATACCGGCCTCACATCAAATTCAACAATATGGATGACTGCTGACATGTGTACCTATTTGTTTCCTCGCAAATGTGATGAAAATTACACGTACGGTAAGAGTTCTACAAACTCGAGTCGTCAAAAGTCTTCTTATACTCATTCGTAAAGAATCTCTTAACGTAGGTACTGGTGGCATAATGTACTATCCATTCAGAGGGTCGATCAGAGGACTAATCTCTTAACTTTTCGAAAGAGTGTTATGACAAAATCACAGCCATTTCCCAAACGAAAAATGTCAACAGGATTTAAGGTGACTATAGGTATATACTGTATCCTAATGTTTAACAGTATACGTGCGTATAAATGATGTTTTTATCGCTACGGGACACTAGCTGTTGCCCGCTACTTCGTCCGCGTAGAACTTGTTACCGTCTTAGAAAAATCATTGCTATGAAATGATTGTAGGCGGAACCTTAATTATCGCTGCCCTTAACAAAGTTCTACCATCTTATGGGATGATTTTCGAGATAAAAACTATCCTATATCCTCAAATTATCTGTACGGAAAATTTCATCTAAATCAGTTCAGGGATTAAGCGTAAAAGGTAACAGTGCGATGAGTTCATTAGTTTAAATTGAAAACTCTGTTTTTACATATATAAATATCTTAAAAATCATCAACAGACGTTTCAGCTTAAATTGTATATTTTTCATAATGTATTAAAGAAAGCTACATAACTGAACATAGTTTTGAAAGCAAACGTAATCTAATGCTAAAAGATGTAGAACTTTTCATCTCCATCCGCCGTCCCCATTTAACGGTGTTAGAGAATAATATTATTCTGATTAACCATAAAAAAAATTAAATTAACGAATGAATCCGCACCTACTTACTTCTACTACTTACCTACCTTTCGGTTCTGGAAGCATCCCAATTCTAACCTAACTTAACCTACATTTCTGGTAGCTGGTCGGTTCTACATGTAAGGGTCGTGGTTCTAACTTAACCTAACCTACTTTTCTGCTAGCAGTCGGATTATGTATGACCTATACATACTTCCTACCCTTTTTAACCTCCGTAGAGGATGAATTTTAAGAAACGCTGTAATTAGTTTCTCAGTTTTTAACCGAAGTTACAGATCCCTTACTTTAAAATTGTCTTGTTCCCTGTACAAACATCCAACCCCTTTTAGCCCATTTAGGGGATGAATGTGTCCCCCTTATGGAATCAATTTAAAACAGTCTAAAACAGAAGTTACAAATCCCTTACTTTAAAAATGTTTTGCTCTCCATACAAACTTTAAACCCCTGTGCGGTGCTGAATCAGTCAGGAAGTATTCTTTTTTATATACCGGGTGTACAATCCAAATGGGTCAGTATGGAGAAGTCGGAAACTATGAGAGATAGCAAGATCTGTTCTTAGGAACCATGACGTCAATTTTAGATTTAATAATAATTACATTCAAACTTTTTTATTAACTCTCTTACATAACCGGGAATCGAACAAGATTCCATTAGTGTTGTGCTTCTTGCGACTTGCAGAATTTATACACATTGATTTTGACCAGGTTCGATTCCCGGTTATGTATGAGAGTTAATAAAAAAGTTTGAATGTAATTATTATTAAATCTAAAATCGACGTCATGGTTCCTAAGAACAGCTCTCGCTATCTCTCATAGTTTCCGACTTCTCCATACTGACCCATTTGGATTGTACACCCGGTATAGATATAAAAGGAGACGCCATTTATGCGGATTACGAGTGCAACTAAAAAACTGGCTTTATAGACCTTAACTTTGACAGTGTCCAGGAAAGACTAAATCTGTGTTTGACCCAAGTAACCGTAGGTATTTTGGGCCTTCTTCCATAGGTTTCTAACCAGCCTTTATATTCTTTGATTTACCAAAACACCAAGCGCAGGTACAAGGTAGGGTTTTGTGTATATTGTTCAGGGTCTCCGCAGCTTTGGCTCAGCAATGGCGTCTTACGAGCTGACTGTTCCGGCGCCAGTGATCACAGACCGTGATTTCTCGAAGCCCTTGATGTGTGGGCCGGGGCCCAGTGACGTGTCGCCGGCAGTGGCTGAGGCGCTCACCGCTCCAGTCATATCGCCAATCTGTCCGGAGTATTACCACGTGAGTGTGTTCATGTTTTGACTATCCTTTGGAATCATTAATTTTATATTAAAAAAAAAACAAACATCTTTATTCAGGTAAATTATGAAATAATATTTTTCACGGGGCCGGAATTTCCTAGTAAGTGAATGTATATTCAGGTGTATACCTGTAACAGGAAATCCCGCTCCTCCACAGTAGCAGCAAGTATTCAATATCACCCGAAAATTTATAATTTTTGACAGTTGCACGCGAAGTGCGCGAAATTACGCTGTGCGTAAGCGGCCTTAGCGTGACTGCCGTTGCGTTGCTGACCGTCAAAGTTATTTAATTATGGGTTTCATAAAAGCGTTTAAACACTGTAAACCTAATCGCCCTTAAAGCACCTGTTAAGGCTGCCAATAAGTGGCTTGATCGCGAGGTCTTTGCTAGGCGGGTGTTAATTACTTAAGTAAGTGGCTAATGAGATTAATGATAATGACAATGACTCAATAGCTAGAAATGGTTGTGATTGACTATCCTTCGCTTCCATGTTTGGAAAGTATCGTTTAATGAGTTATGGTGTAGGTAGGTAGGGTGACTGCTATAGGTATTGGCCACTCCACAGTAATTGGCCACTCTTTTGGCGAGACAGAAAGAAACAAGGTAGAAAACTGAAACGAAAGCAGCAGAAACACAGATTATATTTTTGTCTGCGAGGTTATATTGTTGTATACGAGTGCACGCGTCAATTACCTTGTTTCTTTCCGTCTGACCAAGAGTGACCAATACCTATAGCAGTCGCCCTACTTGCTTTTTTTTTCAGGAAATTATTAAATACCAAAAATTGTACCTTACATGTTTATTGATAACATTTTACTATCAAAGCTAGACTCGTGCAATGTATTTAGTACCTACTTAGTTAACTTATTGTTGCTTAAGTATTATTATTGCTTAGTATTGTTGTGTAAGCTCGTATGGGCATTTCCAAGAAAAGTGTACATAACAAAAAAAAACAATTACCAATTTTTACGATTTTTACGGTTCCGTAGTCAACAAGGAACCCTTATAATTTCGCCATGTCCGTCCGTCTTCGGCTTAGCTCAGTAACCATTATTACTAGAAACCTGTAATTCGGCATGGGTATATAAATCAATCACGCCGATAAAACAGTACAATAAAAATGTCTAATTTTTTATTATTATTTTATGTACGTTTTGTGACAACGCTATACTACAATTGGCACGACCGAGCTGTTCTGATTATGGAGACAGACAGTAGTGCTGGTACCTACACTCATATAGGTACAGTCGAGTTCTCCAATATCTACACAGACAACCTTTCAGAAATATCTACACATGTGTGCATGTCTGTAACAATAAAGTCTCTGTATAGATATTTTTGAACGGTTGTCTGTGTAGATATTGGATAACTCGACTGTACTACACAACATAAACCCGTTGTATTTGAGACCATTAAAACCTCAACGAAAGGCGCACCTGGGAAAGGTCGCGGGAGTCCCCGGACCTATGTCCAGCATCAGCAGTAGGCGTCTTTCGGCTGATGTGATGGTCTTGATTGGCTTCCGTCTCCAGGTGATGGACGACATCCGCACAGGCGTCCAGTACTTGTTCCAGACGCGCAGCAAGCTCGTGCTCGCGGTCAGTGGCTCCGGCCACGCCGGCATGGAGACTGTCATCAGCAACCTGCTGGGACCTGGAGAGATATTGCTCGTGCCGAGCCGAGGGATTTGGGATGAGCGGGCTTGCGACATAGCTAAGAGACATGGTGAGTCATAATTTACTTTAAAAACAAAGTTTTAACAGACTTCAATTTAGTACTCCGCCAAGCCACGAGAACATTTCCACATTTCTTTTCCAATTTACGTTACGTTAATTATTAGAGAAAAAAACCCAATCGCTGTATGTGACCCGATAATATTTGAGGACTTCCGTCGATTAAACAAGGATCACCTTTGGCACTTCATTAGTTGCTATTTCAACGGAATCTTATCAGAATCTGTGATATACTTTTTCAATTTTATGTACATAATTGAGGAATTCCATAAGTCATCTGTGGTCTTCATCATCAATTCCACTCCACCAAATTTATGATTTCCGGGTGTAAACACACGAGTTATAATAGAAAATACCAAAATCACTACACGCGTGCCTAATATAATTGAGGAGTTCCCTCAATTCCTCATGGATCCCATCATCCAATTGAATTTTTGAAAAAATGGGACCCACCTGGAAGCATATACTTACAAATAAAAAAAAAAATTACGAATCGGCTCATCAATGACGGAGTTATGAGGTAACATTGAAAAAAAAAAAAATACAACCGAATTGAGAACCTCCTCCTTTTTTTGAAGTCGGTTAAAAATGGCCATTCACGACCGCTCCAACTAACCGAATGGATAAGTGCCGCGCCAAAATCAATCCATGAATGTGCAAATGAAGGTCATTTAAAGATAGCTTACACGGTCCGTAAATTGATATCCAAACAAAGTGCGGCATGCTAACTCACTATCCGACTGGATCAGACAAGACGCCATCAACGTCAACTTTAATGCCATCCATTTGAAGATGAGACAAGCGATGCTGCGCGTAGGAGAATGTACAGCTTTAATGGCAGAGAGACTAAGTACACTGTCTATCTAGAATTTTTGAGACAAGCCACTGAATTTGGGATGAAAAGTTACTTTGTATCTTATTTATGTTGATGGTATGTCGCTGATTCGCACGAAGCGCTTTGCCACTACCACTATAGTAACTAAACTTCTGTTAAATTATTTCATTTCGTACAATTTCAGTTAGTCAATAAGACGTATACAATTCTGAGTATGCTTAAAATACATTTCATTACCTACATTTCAGGAATCATAGTGGAGGATATTCGCACTTCGGTACCGTTTACAACGTTCTCGCTGCAAGAGATCGAGGCAGCGTTGGAGGAGCACCGACCTGCGGGGCTGTTCATCACCCACGGGGACTCGTCCACGGGCACCCTGCAGGTCCTGAAGGGACTGGGGGACCTCTGCCATAAGTAATTGACTATTTGGTACGATCAAGTCGATTTGCTGGAATTAGAAGATCTAACTCTTATCAAAGTCTCTGTCGTTCACATTTTTAAGGCCATAAAAAGAGTCATGGAGGTGGCTCCGTGTTTATGGTCTAGCGGCACCCGCGTTAGTTAAGCTTGTATAATGAATATATATATATATACATACATTCACGCCTTTATTCGAAAAGGGGTAGGCAGAGCACATGAAACTTATGTTCCAGTGCCACTTTTAGCATAACTGCGGCCCTAGCACACTAGTACACTAAACTCCTTTTTCCTACATATATTTTACGCTATGGCATAAATATATGTTGCGATATTATCATGTTAGCTAAATAACGTAAAAATGGACACAATCGTAAAGTTATACGTTCGAACATAAATTTATGGCCGATTAGTGTGCTAGCCCGGCTGTTGGTATTAAAGATCGACAAAATGTGATATTCAACCCTGGGTTGGGGGTATAAATATATGTAGAGAGATAATGTGTATATATATATATATATATATAGGTATATACATAATCTTATCTTAATATGAAACGTTTCAACAACGCGAATGGGACTCAATCTTGTCATCTTATTTACAGATATGGAACTCTTCTGCTAGTGGACATTGTCGTTTCAGCGGGGGCGGAGCCGTTCCTGATGGACGAGTGGGGGGTCGACGGAGCCTACGCCGCCTGCCAGAAGGCGCTGAGCGGGCCCGCCGGCATAGCGCCAGTGGCCTTCAGCGCTCGCGCCGAGTAAGCTTCCTAACTGTATCATGTCCGCCTAGTATTATTTACTAACCGTATCCTTAGGTCTACGGTCCCCCGCCTGTTGTCAAAGGTAAATAAAGAAATAATACTTCCAAATATGAGCGGCCCGGCCTTCATTGCGCCAATGGCTTTCAGCGCCCGCGCCGATGTCGTTACCCCCTGCTCCCACTGTGTCGTTTCCTCCTAGTACTTTTAGATTACCTTAAGGCGTGCCCCACGGGCAAACATGGCAGTTGGCCGCGTGATTACGGCCCGTCTGGATGGTTGCAGGCTGCACGGCGTCTGGCAAAATTAAGGTCACACTGATCCCCTTGGATGTTCCTCGGCAAGACTGCCATGCTCGCCCGTGTGGATGCGCCTTATCTATACCTCTACGGGCCCCCTGCCTGTTGTAAAAAGCAAATAAATACCTCTTAGAAGGTGTTGCTCCCAGATATGAGCTCAGTAATGATGACCATGGTAGTTGCGCCCTGGAATTAGTATCTTATTTCAAGTGCTCCGCGCCTCTAGAGCGACGCTGTAGAGATTTATTGGGTAGAAATGCTACATAGGTACTTCAACGCAGATTTTTTACCCGGGGCCTCTTGATGGGCGCCGACGCCACCTGGCAGGGTTTTGAGCAGGCCGCGCGGTATAGCGGCGTACTTAGTCTCTCTGCACTTATGCGGAAGTAATCCCTTGCTAAAGCTTAAACCCTCTTAAATATTAAATTCACGGGAAGAGGCAGATTATTTTAGAGTTTGATTTTTCAGGGCAAAAATCAATAGCAGGACCTACGATCCACCATTCTACTTCGACATGAAATTACTTGCTCGCCAGTGGAACTGTTATGATGACACGTTCTTGTAAGTATAAATTCGTCTTTGACGAATTATGTTAGATTTTGCCCAAAAGCTTTTCTTCCTATTCGCAATTCTTCTCCAATACCATTTAATTCACCAAATTCAGTTTTTTACTCAATTAAAGTTATTCTCCCTAATTAAAAATCATCAAAATCATTATTTTTGACCACGAGATACCTATTATGACGCCAAGACAAGCACAACAAAGAAACAAAGATATTTAGCATGTTGCATTGTTACGTTACTGACGATTCTCAAGTTAGTAGTACCGTTTAACAAATTCACATTAGATGTCGCTACGAGAGTTCCTTAAAATTTAATTAGTAGATGGAGAGAAGGGATTCAAAGATAGAAAGAGCAAGGTAGCTCAGTTGGTTTAGAATATGCAGAGGTCGTGGCGAATTCCTGTTTCCGTTTTTTGGGTATTTTTCATCATCTTAATTCACCGTCTCACGATTGGCCATCAGCTACCACCACACCCTGAGCTTCCCGCTGATCTGGGCGCTGCGGCGCTGCCTAGACCAGGTCGCGCAGGAGACTCTCCCGCGCGCATGGGCGCGTCACGCGGCCGCCGCCGCGCGGCTGCACGCGCATCTGCAACGCCACGGGTTCGGCTTCCTCGTCCGAGACCCGAAGGACCGCATGGCAGCTGTCACCACCGTTCTGCTGCCGGAGGGCATTGAGTGCAACAAGTTCGTGGCTCAATTGAGGGCCAAGTAAGTTGTTATTATCTATTATGGAAGATAAACTGTAGCCTCGAAACTTTTTTCCAAAAAAATTACCTATATCTTCATCAGCTTATATAGCTGCTGGGCACAGGTCTCTTCTCATGGATGGGAGAGGCTCTTCACCGCCCTGCCTACTAGCATTTTCTCAAGGTGTCCAAGCCAGCGGAGTCTTGAAAAATTGATTTCTTCTACGGTGTTGGGCTCGGACACCGTAACTTCCAGTTCCTGTTTTTTGCGGATTCTCCAGCTACCATCTTCCCCCTGCACTGGGCCTAAGATCTTCCGAAGTATCTTCATTTCGGCAACAAGTAGCTTGTTTTCTTCCTTTATTGTCAGTGTCCACGATTCACAATATGAAGGTATATTATGTATTATTAATGGCAAAATGTTTAAAACCAGGCACAACATCATGATAACGCCCGGGCTGGGCCCGACGTCGGGGAAGGCGGTACGCGTGGGCATCATGGGCGAGAACGCGACCGCCGACGTGGCCGACCGCGTCGCCGACGCCATGGCCGACACTGCGGGGCTCACGTCTATATTAACACCTTCAGGGACCCGCTAGATGTTTCTACATACGGTTTTTTGTATGATATCGGAGAAAATAGGCACTCGGGTGATGGCGTCATTCAGAACATGTGCTATGTTGTCTTGCCACAAAAAATATTATGTGTTTGAGTACAATGGCGAGACGGCAGTTGGCCTAAAAGACGAGACAGGGACTACGCAGATGAGGTTACACATACCAAGCACCCGGCTTTAAGGTACCTCTGAATACTGTATATATCTGTACCTAAATATTGTTGTTGTTGTATTAAGTATATTTATTCTGTTTAACATAGTAACACTGAGTTTTATTCTTGAAAGAAAATCCACCCGACCTCTGTGAGATGACCATGAAATGACAGCTTATTATGTGCAGTTGGTTTAAAGTGGGTGCAGTGAGTCGAACAAAGATCTTAGCTATAATTCTTATCGAAGATAATGGTAATCAAAGTGCCATTAAGAGGATCTAATACTTTATTCGAAATTTATCAGATATGTTAACATGAATTTTAAGAACAAAATGTTGCGAAATACCTAATTTATTATTTAAATAAAATAAAGGACAACTTTAAAAACTAGAGTGATATGGGGCATTGTAAACTCTTTATGCGGCAATGTCAGCAAGTCTATAGAGGAGACGGTCTCACGTGCCTTCAAATGTGAGCAAAAGGAACTAGCATGTCATTTTGCGAAAGCATTTCAGCGTAATGTGGATTCTATTACACAAACTTGCAATACACCGATGCTAATCGAATCCACATACTGCAATGAGCCAAAGATAGTTATGAGACTAGGGAAAATAACAAACGACATCACAAATAAAATAATAAATAAACTTAACAAAAACAAAAGCCTCGGAGTTCGCGCCTCAGACTTGCAGAAAAATATGAAATCACCCCCTTGATTACCCATTTAATTAATGCATCCTTAGCCTCGTGCACATATCCGGATATATTAAAAATAGGTACAATTCGGCCAATATATTAGAAGGGTCAAAAAGATGATTATAATAATTAATAAACCCATCACAATACTTTCGTGCATTGACAAAGTAGTTGAGCGTGACATAGGAGATAAAATAAATTCTTTTACAATAATATAACATTATTACCTAATAGTAAACAATTCGGCTTCCAAAAAAAACAAAAGTACCACGCAGCTGCTAGGACAGTTTTGTGATGAGATAAATGGGTATTTAAACCAACAAGAGCACATAATAGTAATATTCATTAATTTTAGTAAAGCTTTCGATACCCTAGTAAACGGTACCCTATAAAAAAAACGAACAGAACGGAATTCAAGGCTTCTTCTAAAATGGCTTGCAAGCTACCACAGCAACAGATTTACCGCAGTTAAACTAGTGAATTACTTTAGTGACATGATAAAAACATCAAAAGGTACAGTACAAGGATCCATAATTGGTATATGGATATGTGCAATACAGTTGGAGAGGAATATGTATACCAGTTTTCCGATGACACCTGCAGTAGTAGCGGATAGGGACCTAAAGACTGTCGAACGAAAAATACAGGATATATTCGACACCTGTGTAGATGGTCACATGATGTCGGTCTAATCCTAAACGTTGATAAAACTAAGGCTATGCATATCCATTCCTCACACAATAAGTCATCTTACATTCCGGTAATTAATAAAGCACATGCCCACAGTTGCCTCCATTTGCAACGCAATAACTGCGGCTGTCCTAGTATCGATTTTGTAAAGTAATATATTGGCAACCGCACACTGAATATGTATGCAACAAACTTAGATCACTCCTAGGAAGATTAAATATCCTGACATATAGGACGCGCTACAACACCTTAAGAATGTTATACCTAGCATTAGCCGATTCGGTTATACGATACGGTCTCAGCACAGCTATAGACGATCGTACAAAACCAATCTAGCCAATATATTTAATCTGCAGAAAACAATATTAAAAAATGTTATACCGAACAATATAAAACAAACTTACAGTAATGACTACTCTCACCTTTTCCAATAAGTACAAAACATGGTCAAACTTTCCATACTCAAGGAAGAATACTTTACCAAGTTGAATGAGCACCACCGTAACATTAGGCTAAGGAGTTCATCCAATACACACAGATTTATATTACCAAAAATTAAAGTTTACGGCATGAGAACTAATCATTACATCCTTCCAGTATATAAATTATTTATTTATTATGTGTATACGTTTGTATCGGCAGTATGTTGTGTTGCGTTCCGTGGGTCACGTACGGTGTTGTCTGAAAATCAGCGCTGTAGGTGTCTGTCTGACACCTTGGCATAATGCTGAGACAGCGACCGATTCACTGCCGCGAAGACACACACATTATGTGTCAATTGCATTGTATGTACTCCCCTTCACTGTACTCCCTTTGTCTCTGTGTGTCTTTTGTGTAGTGAATAAATGTCTTCTTTCTTTCTTTCTTTCTTTCTTCCAAAATTAATAAATAGCCTCCCAAAACACATACCAGATTTATACCTATCCAACCCTGCATCAACCAAAGTTGTAAACAAGTATTATATGTCAAGTAACAACTTTGATTACGCCTTGTAATAACCTAGTGATAGATCTGTTATTGTTTACTAGCGTTAGGTACACTAAACTGAATGAAAGTATATTGGTTTAAACTTACACGATTCACACTATATGTATACTAAACCTCAAGAGAGGTAAATAAATCAGTTGATTGTATGTGCTTGAATCTCGTTTAGTGGAAAAATAATGTGAATGTAATGTAAGTACTTACATAGCAAATAGTACGAATAAAACATGAAAACTGCGATAAAATCAAATTATTTTGGAACTTTAAATAAAATAAAAAATGCCGCGTGGCGATTTATCATATAAAATTGGAGACTACTCAGGCCTACAAAGTGATCTTCTGTTGGTGACACAAAATCATGACGGTCTGCCATTATAATCATAAGATTCATAAGATTTTTCAAATTTCATGACATGTTTGAGAAAAACACTAAACATATCTCGGCCGGAACTAGGGATTGCCTGTCTCGTACTACTTATTATCCGGCCTCCCTATATGCTCGGCCGTCTATATATGATACCCGGCAGGCAACCCCTTATTTCCCGGCCTTTGTAGTAATGTACTATTACTAGGTAGTTGCCTGCAAAAAGCTTCTAGCCGCAGCGGTCGAGTTATACAAACAAGGCGCAGAAAACGTCGCAGAATTCAAAGCATCCGACCAACTCGAATACGTTGCCATCGCCGTAGCCACCAGCCCCATTACCATCACTAACACGGCTAAGAACAAATCGTACCACTTCACTTTATATTGGTTTAAACTTTTCGTGTATAAATCTTCATAGCTGATAAACGTTTTGTACTTGCTCTCTAGAGCGTTGCGTAGGATAAGCGGGAAAGTATCGCCGTTGCACCCATTTTTGCCGCCATTTTGTTGATCATACGCCATTTTGAAATCCTGTTTTTTGAGGTTATATTGAGCGTGGCACAGTTTCAGGAAGAATAGGGGTGGAAATATGAACATTAATGGGCCGGTTAAGGTGGAACCGACGAGACCCATGACGACGTCGAAGTTTGGGACGCTCTCGCCCAGGAATACGGCCAGGGCGACGATGCCGGAGCGGAGGAGGCAGCGTTGGACGCTGAAATCTGTAACAATATTTGTCAGTTTGTCATTGTCTGCGTGATGCACTCTTTTGCAAGCCATCTTGGGGCTTACGTCTATAACTAACCAGGGCCACCGCGAGGATACATATACAATATGAACACACAGGATGTCCCACGGCCACATTTTACTACTCGACTGACTGTAGAAAACACATTATGCCCCCAATTTGATTTACACCGAACTAGAAAATCAAAACCAGCGCACAAGACACTTTGAAACTTAACTACTTACATCAATATTACATTGAAAACACTCCTGACACATTAAACTAGCTATGTTTAATGTGTCAGGAGTGTTTTCAACCCTAACGACAGCCTAGACTTTCGATTAAAAATACGTACTCAAATCTGTTCATCCGTTTGGGAGCATGGTACGATGCCAGAAGCGACAGGCGAACACTTTGACATGTTAAACTTATAATACCCTTCGGTTGCGTCGGGAGTTAAAATAAGTTCTTTTTAGGCTTCCGTACCTCAAAAGGAAAAAACGGAACCCTTATAGGGTCACTTTGTTGTCCATCCGTCCGTCTGTCAAGACCCTTTTTCTCAGGAACGCGTGGAGGTATCAAGCTAAAATGTATACCAAATACTCAGGTCTACTGTCCCTTGGAGCTGTGAAAAAATCAAACTTCTTCAAATCAAAAGATACAGCCATTTATGCCGCACATTTCCGCAAATTTTCGAAACTCGCAAGGGAATCAAAACCTATAGGGTACTTCCCGTGAACTCAGAATCTTGAAATTTGGTACGAAGCAACGCCTTATAGCACAGATAAAGGAAAAGTTGCGATAACCGTACATTTTACGGAACCCTCGGTGCGCGAGTCCGACTCGCACTTGCCCGGTTTTTTTTTATAAGAATGTGGAACTTATGTTTTTGATTGATCCCCTGAAGTCGATGCTTCGTACGTACCTCTTGGTATTTTGAGCAAGTCTTCGATATGTTGGAACAGTGCGGAGTTCCCAACGGCGCTGGAGAGGACCAGCTGCAGCGTGACCAGGAGGGCCACCACGAAGAGGGGTATGGACGGCGGTATCCCTGCCAGACATATCATTTTAACACATTCACTGCCAAGAATCGCTACGCGCTACGCTCGTAGCCGATCCCGTGGTTTTCCTCGTATGTAGGGGAAAGTGACTACGGCGTAAGCGCCGGCCAGGCGGGTTCCTGCCGGTGAAAGTGACTAGGTATTTAAACGTATTATTAAGGTGAGTTCTTACCACTAAATAATTTAATTTAAAAAGAAAGTTTTAACTGACTTCGAATCAGTACCCAAATCGCTTCAAGTGTGCCTAAGTATACAATTCGAAGAGGTCCCTCGGTTTTTCCTGGATCCCATCTGATGATCCTGACTTGATAGCCATCAGACCAAAGGTTACCCTAACAAACAAACAAAATTCCCTATCGGTCCAAGCGTCCGGCCGTCTTCGAGTAATCGGGGAACATACATAAAAAATGGAAGATTCCGACGAATTGGCGAATCCAGGGGAAACCTCCGGCACGACCTCGTGGACAATAATAATGGAGTTAATACTCCAAAGAGTTGCGCTCCAGTGAGATTGATTGAGGAAGCTTCAACCAAAACTGGAGTTTGAGCGGAATCGTATAGTCAACAGCAAAAGTAGATGATCATTTTAGTACCTTGTCACATTCACTACTTTGACGCATTCTAACTGTCGCAGTATTGTTACGTTAAGTGCGACAAGGTACTAAAATGATCATCTATATTTGTTGTTGACTGTACTCCATTCTGAGGGCGCCTTATACTATGTTTACCGATTCGTGGTCTCAAGAACACGTTTACCTTAACGATTAGCTATAATTTAGTAACTCATATGGTCAAAACAAGAACGAAGATCGGGGCACCAATGAGGCATACCCGCTATCCAGTAAAGCGGCAACCGGTCGGCCGTCCCCGGTCCCGTTATAACGACGTCGTAGAACCAGACCTGCGCGGAAGATCGCGTGAACGGGCGGGAAATGGCACGAGTTCAGGACCAGTTGCGACAGCGACAGCTCATGACAGAGGCCAAACTCGAATTGGGTCGCTGAGCCTGGCCAAAACACTACCAGACCAAGCAGACCTAAGCAGACCTGGCGGCGGATGATCATTGCAGAAGCGAAAGCCATAAAAAAGACTTGGAGCGAAATGAAGCGTGAAACTCATTGGCGGGTCAAACTCAACTCGGGTTGGCGACGCATTGTGGACGCCCTCTGCCCCATCCAGGGAACTTAGGAACTTAAATAAGTCAAGTCGTCGTTTCGAGGTAGCTTTAGGTTCGCGGCGTCCAAGTGTTGGAATCCTATCCAAGGAGCGTCTATCAGGTGTACCTTTAGGCGCCACCTTAAGGGCTATTTGTTGACGCTCCAAAAATCCCAACCCTAACCCATTCACAGCACTTTTCTATAATCTAAACGTCCTAGGCCTCGACGTTGTACAGTCAGCGTCATATAGTTAGTAGCAGCGTATTGCAGCAATATTGCGTAACACACCCTATTTGATTTTTCTTTTATTTTTATTTTTCACCTTGTGTCTCTCATCCCGTTGTGCTTGTGGGACATATTTAACAAATTTATTATATTAATTATTTATTTATTATATGTACATACATACGTTTGTATCGGCAGTATGTTGTGTTGCGTTCCGTGGGTCACGTACGGTGTTGTCTGAAAATCAGCGCCGTAGGTGTCTGTCTGACACCTTGGCATAATGCTGAGACAGCGACCGATTCACTGCCGCGAAGACACACACATTCTGTGTCAATTGTATTGTATTTCTACTCCCTTTGTCTGTGTGTCTTTTGTGTAGTGAATAAATAAATAAATAAATAAATAAATAGTCATTTATTTCAGATTTTTATCCATACACACATTTAAATTGCATTAAATAATATTAAGTTAGGTAATTAAAATAAAATCAATAATAATAAAAACATAAAAAATAAAAACATGTCTTAGTAGGTACCTTGCAGTATGTTGCTTGCCACCGAACCCCCGTACCGGTACGCCGCGAGCCCCGAAGTGACCGCGAACAGGGCTCCGGTGAACGCAAACCCGTACAGCACGGCGCAATTGATCTTGCGGCTGTCTTTCATGTCCACTTGGATCGTTAAGAGCATTGGGTGGATGTCGAACTGGAATGAAAAATGTATCGATTGCAGTGCAGGTGGCTGACAGGTCTCCTTTCCACGGATTTCCAATTCTACAAACATCCATGTTTACGGATTCTAATTTATACAGATTCCCATTGATTTACATTTATCAGATTCTTTAATATAGACTTTTGCATTTGTATATACATAGAATGCAGAATGGGCTTTATATGCTAGAGCTCTATATATTAACAGTCCCAACTCCACGGATTCTTTATTCTATGGATTTCCATATCTGTACTGCAGATTTCCAATTATAGAGGATCCTATTTATTTATATTCCTATTTATCCCATAGAGCCCCATAAGCAGTTAGTAGTAGGTAAAGAAGAAGTTACGGTCTCCTCCACATATCATAAAAAGCGACTTATAAGGTAAGGGGTCGCCCCCGTTACAAAGAAACCCCAGTGAAGGCGACGAGCATGTCCAGACCCCGTATCATGGTCGGCCTTATCACGCGATAAGTGACAAGATAGGAGCGTCGTCTCGTTCTATCGAACGGTGTCAGCCACTGACAGACGCTTTATGCTGTCTGCACTTATCGTGTGATAAGGCCGACCATGATACGGGGTCAAAAATGTCGCAGGGCAAGGCGCGTAGAATTTTAGTGGGTAGAAATACAATATAAATATAACCCAGACTACCCCCGAAAGCTGGGTACTGGGCTTGCAGGTTTTTTCCACAGGAAAAAAAATCAAAATTCAAAAATTATTTATTTGTAAACATAGGTTAAATATAGATCTTATAAAATAATTTGTTTCACTATGTTTTGCCATTTGCCATACAAATATAATCAAGAAGAGATGCATCATGCACTAATTATAACATGATGTCAAACAATAATAATAATTTGTTAAATGTCAACCAAAATAATAGTGTACTTAAAATTAAAACAACTTAAATTCAAAATGTGTCCAGTAAATATTCCGTTATCAAATAGTATTTTTTTTGTACCAAAAATCCATACAGACATTTCTTAAATTCAATTAAATTATCTATTGTAATAATATGTTTTGGCAACTTATCCTACTAATATTATAAATGCGAGTTTAGATGTTTGGATGTTTGTTACTCAATCACGCTTAAACGGCTGAACCGATTTGAATGAAATTTTGCACGAAGATAGTTTATAGCCTGGATTAAAATATAGGATAGTTTTTATCCCGGGTCCACGCGGACGAAGTCGCGGGCGGAAGCTAGTTGTATATAAAAAAGAGCAATCAAGGTACCTGAAAGGCGATGATCCCGTAAGCCTGCAGCATGTCCTGCAGCTGTGGCTGCTGCAGCGGCCCGGGGCGGGGCGACGTGGCGTCCAGCAGGATGCAGGTCCAGGTGCAGGTGGCGACCGTTGCAACGATGCCCACGGAGGTCAGCGCCAGCGGCCTGGAAACCATAGAGATGGAGTTCATTTCCGTGTTCGAACTGTGTAATGTTTAGAAACGTATTTTTGGCCACTTATAGGTACAAGCCCAGCCCAGTGTGGCACGATGACGGCAAACAAGCACATGGTTTGCAAGGAGACCGTAGCCCAATGAAGCTTGCAACTCCAGAGCAGTCGTTACGTACGCCCTTCACTGTGACAGTAAGAGCCACATGCATGTCCCTCTCTCTCCAACATGCTCCCGACAACAACATCAGCCTAGCTACTTAGCATAAATCATTTGTCCCACTCGCATACTAGCCAGTATGTGAGTGCGAGAGGGACCAATGCTTTATGTCCGACATAAACGCGATCATGTTGAAACATTTAATTTTTACATATGGTATGCTAGTAATGTAGCTTTGATAGTTTTGCTCTGGCAACATCCCTTCTCTTGCAACTTCCGTCACTGTCGGACGCACTAAATCGTGGCTCCGTTACTAAATTATAATTTGTACATTATTATGTAGCATTCGACTATACAGTTTATATACATATATAAAATATTTGAGTCTATATAATAAACCGGGGGCAACAGCACAGTAAAGGTAAGTATCTTTTCATTTCACAATCCATCTAGCCTAACCTCTAGAGCCCTCACCCATGCGTGTTCATACAAACGAACTGATTGCTTCAACAGATCATGCTAGCTATAGGTCGACCGCTTAACTCAGTCCTGGCCAGCGCGGCGCGCGGGTGCAGGGGTATGACGATAACGGGGCGCGGGCATGGACGGGAATTCAAGCGCCACATACCCTACACATCTGCTATTAGTGTCATTATTGCTGCGGTATTCGGTAAAACTAAGGATTTTTTCCCAGTTGGGCTGAACCCGCTGTTGAACTCACTTCATATCTTTAGGCGAGCCGAGCCACATGACTGGACAGAGCAGGAGGCCTATGATCACCATCCACACGCAGTAGGAGATGCCCACGCCACCGTCCGTGATCTTCCACCAGAACAGCTGCATGCTCTGCGAGGCTGGAAGATTATTGGAGAGACTGAGAATCAATTTTAAAATTATACAGGACTAATTTAAAAAAGTACTTAATGCTCCTAGCCGGAATCGAACCGGCGACCACAGGCATACATGGCCCCATCGCTACTAACCAACTGAGCTATCGGAACAATCTGTCTCGGCCCCTAAATCTTTCAATCAATGCCTTCTTACAACGCCTCAAGGAAACGTGTAGTGACATTTGAAAGAAGAAGAATTTTGAAAATCGGTTTACAATGGACAGAATTGTAGCCCTACAGGGTTTCGTAGCTGAACAAAATATAATGTACCATCTTGTATTTACACCTATGAAAGCAATAAAGATACCGATGCCGATACTGAGAACATACATATAAAAAACTACATACAGTGAAACATGGAACCTCCTCCTTTTTTGAAATCGGTTTAAAAGAAATCGAGTGCCCGGACTATACGTATAAATTTCTTACCGAAAATAAAGTTAGGCACGCCAGCGCTGAAGACCGTGGCGTCTATAAGGAAGGTGACCAGTCGCCTGGCGTGCTTCCCGAACGCCAGCTCGGCCACGGCGGCGTATGGGTACCTGTTCATCAATCGACGCCGTTATTAAGTATTTTATTGATCTCCCAAATATGGGTCACAGCTCACCAGACCCACCCGGCACACGCACCGCACCGCGTCGCCATACTAACGCGCTAGTCGCTAACGTAACGTAGTATTGAGTCGCTACCGTAACGTAGTATGGCGAGGCGGTGCGGTGCGTGTGCCGGGTGGGTCTAGTGAGCTGTGACCCTATATCTGCTGTAGGGTAACCACCCGAGATGTGTGAGGTAGCGGAGTGGTGTGCGAGGACAAAATCCACCAATACCGTTGCTACTGTTGCCAGCATCGATCACGAATTTCTTCCTATTGGTAGCTCCGCTCCCTCGCAGAGTTCTGGTGGATACTCACCCGCCGTGTGGAACTCGTTTAATATCATAGGTTCATACAAACTTTCACCCCCCATTTCACCCCCTTAGGGGATGATTCCTGGGATAAAAACTATCCAATATCCTTTCCAGGGTCTCTAACTTTCTCCATACGAGATTCCATCTACAACGGTTTAGCGGTTTAAGAGCGAAGAGGTAAAAACAGACAGACAGACGGATACACACTTTCGCATTTATAATATTAGTATGGATATGGATTTGTAACGTCTTGTAGGAAAACTATAGACATTTCTCAACAAATCTTTAGGAAGCGAAGATATATTCTGCTGCCAATGTTGCTACTCGTATATGTTGGTTGTATCGTTTGCATCCTAATCGACAAGCAGTTGTACTTATATTTATTTCTGTCGCCCGTCTACTACTTCGATGGAACCCATTTCCAAAAAGACATGAGGACGGTAAAGGCACAGTATAGAAGAATAATACAGTAGGTAATCTGAGGCCGTTTAGGAGCGTTCGTTACCTACTTTCGCTCGATGCGCAGGGCTGTGTCAAGTTTGTGGCTTGGCATACCTATAATACTAATTTTGCTTTTAAGTATGCAAAGTATTTCTGTTACAGTTTAATAGACAATATTGTATACACAAAATAATAATATTATAGATAGTTGGGTATGTGTTTTTAGTTTCCCAGTTCATGGAATATTTTAATACCACTATACTATGCCTAAAATATTTCCTAGTAAGTATAATAGTTGCTAAACTGCACTAGGTTGGTAGGTGCTTAGTTACAAGCTTATTCGGCTCCTTTTGATATCGTGGCACTGGCGGCTCGCTGTCTTCATACCTACGAGGCGGCTTCCTTTGACGTAGCGAGTGAGAACGAGCGAACACCGCAACGGCGCGGCCCCGATTGAAGCATTCTCCATCATTCCCGAAGGCTATGTGTGTGTGCGTACCGAACACGCGCGCATGTGTGCAGCCGTGCGATGTACCTTTGTTCGAAGTTTATCTACTGTTCCTATACTGTGGTAAAGGTCGCGGGAGTCCGCTGGATGTGGGCGACGGAGAACCGGTCATTGTGGCACTCTTTGGAGGCCTATCCAGCAATGGACGTCTTTCGGCTAGTAAGATGATGGATGGAACTCTAGGAATCACCCAAAAACGCAATGCATTCTAGTAGGGCCGAGCCCAAGAGACATGGGACAAAGACAACACCACATACCTACACAAGTAGAATAGAATATAATAGAATAGAATACTAGTTTATTGCCACACAACAAACCAGATACAGAAACAAAACATAACAATATACTAAACAGAAAAATGAAAAATAAATATAGTATAACTGTGCGACAAATAGGAGTGAACTCAGGGTTTGCTGCGGCACAGACTAGCTGCACACAGCGCTGGTTTTCAGTTCACCCCTAGTGACAACCAGTTTACAATAGGAGTGAACTCAGCATTTGCTGCGGCACAGACTAGCTGCACACAGCGCTGGTTTTCAGTTCACCCCTAGTGACAACCAGTTTACAATAGGAGTGAACTCAGCATTTGCTGCGGCACAGACTAGCTACACACAGCGCTGGTTTTCAGTTCACCCCTAGTGACAACCAGTTTACAATAGGAGTGAACTCAGCATTTGCTGCGGCACAGACTAGCTACACACAGCGCTGGTTTTCAGTTCACCCCTAGTGACAACCAGTTTACAATAGGAGTGAACTCAGCATTTGCTGCGGCACAGACTAGCTACACACAGCGCTGGTTTTCAGTTCACCCCTAGTGACAACCAGTTTACAATAGGAGTGAACTCAGCATTTGCTGCGGCACAGACTAGCTACACACAGCGCTGGTTTCCCACCCACACAGACCACTTTACAATTTGGTGGATGCAATGGTGAGTAAGTGCTGTCTTTAACCCCCGACGCAAAGAGAGGGGTGTTATAAGTTTAACGTGTCTGTCTGTGTATCTGTCTGTGGTATCGTAGCTCCCAAACGGATGGACCGATTTGAATGCTGTTTTTTTTGTTTGTTGTTTATAATTTTATCCCGAGTGTTCTTAGCCATGTTTCATGAAAATCTGTTCAGCTGTTTTTGAGATATTGGACTTTGAAATGAAAATTTCGGGGGATTTTAACTTTTCTAAGTTGTAGTTATTATGGCTGCGGACTTCTGTAAGGAGGAAGTACATCCCCAGTTCATCTGCTGTAGATATTTATCCTCTCTCTAACTAATATTACGTATGTCTCACCTGTTTTTCTCTCTGATGGCGGGTGTGATCTGCTTTGCCAGCAACCAGCACCTTCCCAGTAGTACCGCTGTGTATAGTTGCAGTCCGAACACAGCCAACACCAGTGGGATACCGTAGACGCCTGTAACAACCAGACAAATTATCTACCAGAGCCTCCACACCTTTTGATACCGAGCTCGTCGAAAATATACTTATTTGAGCGGCGTTCAGTCCATGATATGCTGAGCATTCTGCGCCAGCACCACACCTCGAATGCATTGACTTATTTCAGGTACTCAGTGTCTATTATTTGGTAACTGGTAATTGGATTATGGTATCTGGTATCCCGGTATATGGTGTCCAGGTTCATGGAACTGATATCCAGATTCTGGTATCTGGTTTCCGGTATCTGGTATCTGGTTTCTGGTACAGCTAATTGTTGAGATTATACTAATAGACTGTTCAGGTTGACCAACATTAACATACATAGACAGCGCTGCCACCATATTTTAGTTATTTTGTACTATGAAGTATGTTCATGTATCGCTAGTACAAACGACAACACTGTTAATTGACCATCCTGTGTTGCATGCACTTAAGGTGCATTGATGGTCAGTTAGCTGTGTTGTCGATAGTACTGTTAAATAAATTGCGAACTGAAAATGGGCCTCTTAATTTACGCCTAATATTTCAATACTTATATCAGAATTAGTACTCACCGCAGGCGATAACACTCCTGGGGAGCGCGACGACCGGGAACACACCAAACAGGTCGATGATGCAGAGCACCGTGAACAGCACACTCAGGCCGCCGACCGCTTCACCGGGAGAATACGCGGCGTGGCTCGAGACCAGCCGCGGCTTCGGGACACCCAGGCGCTGCATTGCGGCTGGGTACTTCATGGCTCAAGTCTGCAAACGGAGAATTAGATATAATAGCAAGTACTTACTTACGAAATTAAGGAACATTACTTACGAAATTAATATCTGCCACAACATTTGATAGATCTATCCAACAAAATCGTTGTTTGACAGCTAGATAACTCAAATCATGTCACGCTCTACCACCTAGGAAGTGTTCTTTTGCTTTGTGTTACATGACATTGACAATATCGGCCACGCGACGCGATTGTGGGCGAAGTTGCGAACCTTGTCTCGTTGCCATAAGGTTCACAACTGTTTAATAAACAATGATAGTGTCACTGTCCGGTGTTAGCCACGTTCAGGTGTATTTGCATAGCTTAAGTGTGCGAGAGCCCAGTTTAGTTGAACTGCCAAGAGGGACAGTAGACCTCACTGTCCCTACACACCTCACCTACAAACTTCACCTTACCCTACAGGGTAAGGTGAAGATTTAAAGGCTTGTAGTTTTAGGTGATTTTGCCCTGTACTTCCAACCCAACTACTCGGGAGAAGCGAGGGAAATTTGACCAGGTAGGTATACGAAAAGGAGACAAAACTTAATTTAGTAGTGCTGGTATATTTGCATCGCGGAAGTGTGCGAGAGCCCAGTTTAGCTGAACTGCCAAAAGGGACAGTGTGGTCTGGGTAAGGAGAAAATTTAGATTTCTGTCTGTCCATCGTCGGCTTAGCTCAGTTACCCTTACAACTAGAAAACTGTAATTCGGCACGGGTATATAAATCAGTCATGACGACAAAATAATAGTGCAAAATAGTAGTGCCGGCTAATTGGCTAATTGGGGATGTAAAAAAATTCGTGGCAGTAGTACATATAATGAATTTAAAAGGGAAGCTATCACGGATAAGTAGGCATAAGTCGACCAACTTAATGTGTACTTGGGAAGGCCAATCGCACCGCACGTCGATGTAACTAAGACAGACAGGTAACTACGGAACCCTACACTACGCGTGGCCCGACACGCACTTGACCGGTTTTTTTGCCTACAAGCCTTTACTGTCGTTGAGAGGGTTCCAACGGGTTTATCTTGGAGTTTAGGAGTTGCTATCACCTTCTTTCTCCGTCATCAGCAGGTGTAGGGTTTGCCATTTTATCACTTATCGTCGTGGATAAGATCCGCCTCTCCCCCACATGACCTGGGTGTCTTATCCACAGCGATAAGTGATAAAATGGGAACCAGCTTCGCCCGCTCGTCATCTCGGTAGTGGCATAATATTGAGTCAGGTCAGTTGTATATACGTATTTCTATATACGTAACGTAACTTTTTTCTATTTCACTACAAACTATAGACTAACAGTGTTGTTGACTGTCAATATCCCTAGTATATTTTGTTGTATAGGTATAGTAATAGAGACCATACACAGCCAACCAAGCCAAGGTTCGAAAAAAGGAATAATTATTGACGAGTTGCGCCACAAATAGCATTTCCGTCTAGACCGAAATGTCAGCATATATAAACCCGTTTAGATCTTTATTGCGTTTGCACATAATTAACGCTTTCGATTCGACATACAAGCTATAGTCGAGATTATTTTAATGTGGCCGACTTTTTATATAACTGGCATTGCAATTGGAACCTTCTACCGTAGACGGTAGAGCTGCTTCCTGAATGGACTACATTGATACAATGCGGCCAACTCAAATAATCTCAGGTAATATTTTTTTTCTGACTTTATTTTCCGTCACACCTGGCCATAATGTGAGTTTTACCGCACGCTACGTGTTCAAAGGGGTCCCAAAATGATACCACTGTTACTTGATTTGAAGTCTTAAAACTTTGATTTGAAAGTAATCGGGTGTATCGATTTTAAGAGGTGCGCGAGAACCGAGTTTAGCCGAAGCGGCTGTAGAGACAGACGTGGGTATGTCGCACAGGACGATGGATCTGGTCTAAAAGTAGATCAACGAGATACCAATTATGGGACGGCGTACAATTGAGTCTGGCTTTCAATTAGGCTGATGCATGTATTGCAAGAGGTAATTTTTAGGGTTCCGTAGTCAACAAGGAACCCTTATAGTTTCGCCATGTCCGTCCGTGTGTCTGTCTGTCCGTCTTCGGCTTAGCTTAATAACCCTTACAACTAGAAAACTGCAATTCGGCGTGGGTATATAAACCAATCACGCCGACAAAACAGTAGAATAAAATCCCGAAAAAAAAAATTTCAGGGTATCTCCCCTACATGTAAATTGATGATGTATTTTTTTTCTCGTTAAACATATAGTGTGGGGTATCGTTGGATAGCTTGTTCAAAAATATTATGGGTTAACTATTTTTCAACTCAGTTATGCGTTTGCGAGATACTGGGATTTAAAGCCCTAATTTTTGTTCGAGTCATGTGTCCCCCTGCCGGCTAAATGGCTACTACTGGAAACGTGAAAAAATTCGTGGCAGTAGCACATATAATGACTTTAAAAGGAAAACTATCACGAACAAGTAGGTAGGCATAAATAGTTACCGAGTAATAGTCGACCAACTTAATGTGTAATTGAAAAGGCCAATTTGCTTACAAAGTCGGCCGACGCAACCGCACAGCACGTAGATATAACTAAGACAGACTGGCAACTACGGAACCCTACACTGCGCGTGACTCGACACGCACTTGGCCGGTTTTTTTCTTTTTTTAGGTTAGGTTTCAGACTAAATCTCTGGACCGGACCCATTTCATTTTGTTTTCAGATTCTTCTTAATAACAAAATTTCACGAAAATACTAGGATTTATTTATTTATTTATCATATGGCAAATTATGCACTGTGATTCTGTGATGATGATGACTGTGTGTGAATTATACACTGGGTGTAGACTCGAAAATTATGATTACCTACTCCAAAAGAAAGAAGGCAAAAAAATATGCCTAGTGACGAAAATTCCATTCAGATATCTCAAAGAAGCTACAACCGTTTTAATATTGCTTGTTAGAGAGTGAAAACGCAAAGAGTGTGTGACGTCACGTTACGGGATGCTGCCGGGGGGCCGCGTCGACGGCGGCGCCGAACACGATGGGCTTCAGAGTGACGTCACAATCTTCTAGCGTCATCGTTTCATATAAAGTTGCGTTTTGCGAAAAAGGGACAGAACATACCCCTTCTTAAAACTTAGGACACTTATTACTTCACTTCACTTCGTGATTATTTAACCTTTTGCGTTGATTTTTCTCCATTTCACTACATTTTTAATCCTTTTGAGTGCATGATCGCTCGTGAGGTCTTTAAAGTTAAAGTCCGAGGGCAGTCCATCCACCTGGGTAAGAGGGCATTTCACCACGAATTGGTGCACTGTCGACTTGTGGAGTCACTTTTCAAAATAAAAAATCGGCCAAGTGCGTGTCGGGCCACGCGCAGTGTAGGGTTCCGTAGTTGCCTGTCGGCAACGGAAAGACACGCGCGCGCCAACTAAATGGTTGCGTCGACGGAATTTGTACAAAAGTTGGCCTTTCTAAGTACATTTTAAGTTGGTCGACTATTACTCGGTAACTAGTTTTGCCTACTCAGACGTGATAGTTTTCCTTTTAAATTCATTATATGTGCTACTGCCACGATTTTTTTCACATTTCCAGTAGCAGCCATTTAGCCGGCCCACATGACTCAAACCAAAATTTGGGCTTTATGCCCAATATCTCGCAAACAAACTAATTTGAAAAATCGTTTTAAAAAACCCATAATATTTTTGAACAAGCTATCCAAGGATACCCCATACTGGGACAACGAGAAAAAAAATACATCCCCGCTTTAGGTGTAGGGGAAGTACCCCAAAAAAATTTTTTTTCACGAATTTAGTCTTCTATTTTGTCGGCGTGATTGATTTATATACCCATGCCCAATGAAAGTTTTCTAGTAGTAATGGTTACTGAGCTAAGCCGAAGACGGATGGACAGACGGACATGGTGAAACTATAAGGGTTCCTTGTTGTCTACGGAACCCCAAAAAAGGAAAAAAGACAGGGTCGCGAGTTCTACAGCTCACAGTGCCACTAGTAGGTATAACTTATTGCTGTGGATAAGACATCCGTCCCTCTCGCACTCGCACATTTGTCAGAACGTGACGGATGCCTTATTCACAGTGATAGTGTGTATCATATTTTATATTGTATATTTGTATAAAAACAAGTGTTTTGTGGATATGTTCTTGACACGCAGGTGACATCTTTCATGTTTTTAATGTCATAAACAAGCAATGTCAACCAAAACAATGTAATGTAAACAAAAATTTCAATGTAAACAAAAACCAATGCATTTTTGCAATCGCAATACGCCACCGAACATGACCTTGATCGGTTCACATATTTATATATGTATTGGATATTTTTATTTTTCTTTAATTATTACCTATTAGGTTTTGTTTTTATTTTCTCTGTGTGTTTTTGTACAGGGTATAAGTTTGCCTATCTCGTTTTGCCTACCTTCCTCTCAATTGCTCAAAATTTTGCTGGAAGAAATCCCTTATAGGGATAAGTTCGCCTTTGTACTTTGATACAATAGTGTGACATGTATATTCTTTAACCTGTTTCTTTCTTTAATTGTATACAATAAAATGCTTACATACATACATAAGTTGATAACCGATAAATTAGCAACCATGCTACGACATTCGAGAATTGTACTTAGTTAAGGCCTTAATCTAATCTATGCTTTAACTTTTCTCCATTGTGTAACGAAAGTTGAACATATAAAATGTATGGATAATTGTCGTTACACAATGGAAAAAAGTTAAAGCGTAGATTAGATTTATTCACCCAACTGTCACAAAATTTCACGAGAATAGGCTGAGAAATGCGACCTGGCCCGTATTTCACCAACTTGACAATTGTCACCTGACTGACAATTCGCCATTCATTGCTTGTTCTAGAAGTTAAGGTGGTTGTGAGGTTACTTGTGGAATCAGCAATGTACGGAGAATTGTCGTTGTCAGGTGACAATTGTCAAGTTGGTGAAATAGGGGCCAGTAGGGTTATGGCTATGTATCGGCGAGATACACTATCCGTCTCTTGCTAAGTGTTCTAATTACAGAGATACAGGCTTGTTTGGGACTCGCTGTACAACTATCTTTACAGTACATATGATGCTACTTTCCCGCACTAGTGCGTAAAAGAGCACTTTTCGTGCATATGTCGAAACTTTAAAGAGCCATATGTACAGTAAAACTTTGTACGATACACGTGCGAATAGGTAATTCGCAACTCGTGTCGATTTATCACACCGCTCGTTGCGAATTTCCTATTTTTGGCACTTGTATCGTAAATAACTATTATGTTACTGTTTTTTTTTGTCTCAATAAAGTTTTTTCTTTACTTTTTCAATAAGAAAGAGAGGGGCTCATCCCGCCGCAAGTCAGCCTGAAATTAGTTCTGGCCTAACGTAATCGTTAGATAAATTACACGCCCCGGTATTGTACCACTTGTACAAACGACCACACTGTTAACTGACCATCCTGTGTTTATATGGAACCTTATTACAATGCACTTAAGGTGCACCGATGGTCAGTTAGCTGTGTTGTCGATAGTACCTATGTACCCAAGGTAGGTAGAAAAGGCAGATGTACCTTAGATATATTCTTGGTTTGTCTACGCCTGCTCCCCCGGCAAAATCCTATTAGCTACGCCCTTTGAACCTAATTGAATTCTTATTGAAATGGCGTCAAAATTAATACATAATTAATTTGAATCAATTAAACTCACATTAATACACATTTCATGTGATTCTGATTGCTGTGTGTTTTTAAGTGTTGTCACTAAGTAAGTAATTAAAACCGGTACCAAAAAAAACCTAAAGAGGACCCGCAAAAACATCTATAAAGTAAGTAAGTATACTGTTTAGTTATAAATGAAATAAATGAATTTTATTCTGCAAGTACAAGCTCTTATTGCCGACTTTGCGTTTCTGTATACCGTCATCAACTCATTGAGACGATTCTAACGAGCCCAAACTCAACGGGGTTAAGTCGGTTAAGTACTGAATTCCCATGGCCACCTTCTGTCTCCATCATCAGATCAGCTCAATGATACCATAATATTGAATTGTCATCTAAACTATATTTATATTTAAAATTTCAGCTCAATCGGTCACCGGGAAGTGGGTCAAATTTAGCTTGCAAGATTTGATTACAGACAGACAGACAGACAACGGGACAGGTGAAACTAAATAAAAGCTTGTAAAACCGTGAAATGATTCACAAAATTTCACGCGAATCGGCTGAGAAATGCGACCTAGAGAAGAACGGCCGGAATTCCATCCGCCGGACCGACATACAATAGCATTTCTGCCCAGAACTTCGTTCGCTTCGCTCGTTCGTTCAATAAGACAAATTAGTTCTGGCTTGACGTCAGAATTGCCTGACAAAAATCACGCCACGGTACATACGTACAGTCACCAGCATTAATATCTGCCACAACAAAGCGCGCATAAAC
The DNA here is from genome assembly GCA_947049275.1 of Epinotia bilunana. Taxonomy (NCBI): domain Eukaryota; kingdom Metazoa; phylum Arthropoda; class Insecta; order Lepidoptera; family Tortricidae; genus Epinotia; species Epinotia bilunana. Next base: position 5,942,384 of record OX346272.1, read on the forward strand.
ATCTGACACGTCTCTATTTCCATGGCCGTAAGGACGTGTCAGATATTATTGCCCTCTTTGTTAAGACGTGTGTGTTGTATTGGTGCTGGTGACTGTACATAATTGAATTCTTATTGAAATGGCGTCAAAATTAATACATCATTAGAGTCAATTCACATTTAATGTGATTATGATTGCTGTGTAAGTAATTAAAACCGGCACCTGCAGAAAAAATCATAAACAGGACCCGCCAAAAATCTATAAGTACGAGTATACTTAATTAATAAACGTACGTCGAGAATCGGCTGAGAAATACGCCTGCTGCAACGGCGAATCGATTCGCTTGTTCGTTCAATAAGACCAATTAGTTTTGCCCCGATGTCGCGACGCGTGCCTTATATGGGGATGTAACTAGTGGTTGAGAAAATTAAAGAATCTATATGGCACGCGCCGTGATGGAAATAGACGTAGGTGAATGAACCCTACCTTCATCTCCTGGTGGTCTCCCACTTCTCTCTCTCTCCTCTCTCTCTCCTCTCTCTCTCTCGCGCTAGGTCGCCTGATATGCCTGCGAGGCTGCCACGTACCACCTATAGTTGTTAAAGGTGTTTCATGACTTCACCGCTGTCACCAAGTGCCTCAAGGCTTCAGCCATAACACAAAGAATACATTAATATAGAGGGCTTCCTATTAGGGCTCGATAAGTAAGTCAGTGAGTCTTGTTATTAGGTGTTACAAAGCCCTCCTAGTTCCCATCAAACGATCCTTCACGAATATAACGGTGCCTTCTAAGGCTGCCGTCATATTCGAGTTGTCCTCTACCAACCTACGAGGCACCGAAGTGTGACCGGCCACCCCTACATCGTCTTATGACCCAGCACCCGGGCGCACCCGGCATACACGGGCTTTACGGCACTATACCTATACACCTCCAGGGAGCCCGGACAGGTATCAGCTTCAGAACGTCACCCGGCTAAACCCACTCCACATCCCACCGTACCCAAATGCAGTACCTAAGCCAGTCCTGCCCGCAGCAGCGCCGTCACCAGCACCGGTACGGTGGGGTATCTTTCCCCGCTTTCACGGGAGAAAACTGGATGCCCTTCTAGCCACAATACAACACGGTCACTCCACGAGTTCCCGCGAGAGCATGGTGGTTCCTCACTCCTCCCTTGAGAGTGAGAGTGTCAGGGTCAAACTAGGGGGATCACTATCCATAAATATCAACGAGCAACATAAAGCGTTACCACACACGACACCCTAGTGGTGGCCAAAGGGGTAGTTTCACCTGGGTAGCGAGTTGTACGTTACAGTAAGTATGAGTGTAATTGAAAGCTAAAACTATATGAAATCTTAGAAGGTTGAGACACTTAGCTTGCAGGAAACCAGCTGGTGTGGCTTCCTTCTCCATGGAATGAGCATCGGCAACCTCACAGGCACAATTCACTCTTATCACATGTTAAGGCGGTTAAGTACAACAGTTAAATGGCTCCCGCAACGGAAGCACTGAGTGATTGACAAAGCTCATCTACCATAGAGTAGAGTCATAGATATAATAGTTCACTCACCATAGAGGTTCTACCTTCCTGTTAATGTTGCCAGTTGTGAATGGTGTTTAAACGTCATCGCGATGGCCAGCATTCGCGACACCCGAGGTCAGAATCGTCACATAAATTTTCCTGCCACGGTATTGCAGAGTCGACATCATATAGTTAATAGCAACCAAAATAGCCAAATATAACGGCTACACCTCTTTATTACTGTAACTGGAAGCATTACGCCTTGGCCACGACTTTGGTCTTAAAGCGACCTGCGGCAGCGGTTTTTCTAATTCATTGCGCGTGATCCCAACTAACCACAGTACGTTGCGCGTCTCGACCGCGCAATGAACAGATAACACGCTGGCCAAGGCGGGGTGTGGTGCGTTGCGATATATTTTAGCTACTTTGGCTGCTACTAACGATTCTGACTGTACGTGACTAATTGAATGCTTATTAAAATAGGGTCAACATTTATACTTACGTAATTTGAATCGATTAAACTCACTTTAATACTTTAATTAATGTGATTTTGATTACCTACTGTGTTAAGTGTTTTACTAAGTAATTAAATGCGGTACCCAAACCAGATCATTATATATAGGCTTGTGACCTAAGAACGTAAGATTTGTTCTGGATGCCATTCGAACCAGTTTTTGTAGAGAAACAAATGTTTGTATGGGAGCAACTACAATTAAAAAATAACATAAGGTAAACGTCCACTGTTTCGGCATGTTAAGCCACTTATGAATTGGTAATTTTTTTGACACATTACTACACATGATATCACTTTGAAACAATTTGTGTGATGAATATTGATATCTTGCCTATTATTTAATGCAATTATAATATAGTTTTTGTTACAATATAACTTTTTTATTAATTTATTTGCAGACCTCGTATTTGAACCCTATTTCGTGATAAAATTTGGCTCTGCTCCTAAGTTTGTGAGTTTGTGACCCCTGTTTCGGCATACATTTTTTGAGTACCTTATAGTACGAGATACGTTTTAAAGAATGTACACCCTCATTTGTTCTTTTATATTGAACACGATTATAGATGAGGTAATTAACATGAATATTCACAAAATCCAAAACTTTTGTTCTTTTTCCGGGTTTTTTTTATGAAATGTAAGATTAAATACCTTATCCAATAGTACAGGCTCACCTTTTTTGAAAACACACATATAGGTTACCTATCTATATTAACCAAAACCGTTTAAGTTAAATATCTAGGCAACCTTTTGGATGTGGCACGCATCTTTAAACGCTGTTCTGTTTAATAGGGTATAAACTTATCACAGAAAACCGTTGCTGGACATAGGTTTTCCCCAAAGAGTGACACAATAAATCTACCACCTACTTATTGTTTATTCTGTGTTGATTACAGAGAAAAAACATATATATGTTTTGATTTTCTACTATTGTTTAACCTAAGACTATCCTAGCGATGATTGCTGAGAGGACGGACTCTCCTTAAATTAATCACTGCTGTGGGCTACATAAGCCCAGCAGCAGTTAAACACGTGTATTTAATTAAAATCATTTACTAACGTAACTAGTTGTTTTAAGTTTAAATTGTAACCAAGTTTAAATTTTATGAAATAAACGATGATTTAATTTAAGGAAAAATATGGCAATGTTTATGGGACTTCCACACTTTTTAAAGAGCAATCTTACTGTTTAATGGGGTATAAAGTAACCTTTCATTTAATTTAAAAAAAAAACGCAAAAATAACAAGTTTCCCGAGATTCAGGTCTCGTAGTCCTGGGATTTACCCAGGTAACACTATTGCATTTTATCAATGTATACATGTTACTTCTTCCAGAATAATATAATAACAAATGAGGTTCCACATTCCCCATACCTTATCTCCTACTAGGAGAAAGATAATCCCGTAAAAATAACAAGGGTCCCGGGATAGCAAGTCCCGTAGTCCTGGGATTTACCCAGGCACCACTATTGCAATTTATCAATATACTTATAAAAGTTCTTTGACACTCTTTAGGGGAGGCCTATGTCCAGCAGTGGACGTCTTTCAGATGCTATGATGATGATGAATATCATCATATACGTTACTTCTTCAAGAAGAATATCAAATAACAAATGAGGTTACACATTTCCCATACCTTATCTCCTACTAGAATTGATCTGTGTGTTTACCTACCACTATAGATTTCTCTGTCACGAACTTGGGGAAAAAGTATTAAAAGTAGTAGTCCCTTTCTTTGTGTTACTATTTCTTGGATATACGCGCAATTAATGACGCAGATCACTTTTAAATTATGGTCAATAACCATTACCTATGCTATATGTAATAAATAAACATAAAAATAAATTACAGGAATCGAGCAAGAAACAAAATTGTGCTGCAAATAAATATGCGAATTCACCTTAAAATTGTACATTTAGGTCACGTTCAAACTCATTTTATGAGAATTCTAGTGAACAAAACATATACCGAATTTAGCTCATAGAAAACGTCATTAATTACATTATCTGTTATTTAGATTGGCATTCACAATTTCTTAAGTATTATTTTAATACAAAGATACAAGGATGTATCTAGAAAGTCTTTTGATTCGTTAGTAACACGAAATAGGGGCCACACGATAAATATAATGACCGCTAGTTCGTGAGTCACCTTATTGCAATTTCATGGGCTCCTATACATAAATATACAATTTTTCCATATTCAATCCATTGTTAAGGAACTTAAAAAAAGCATTGTTAAAAGTTTTATTCAAATGGACTTGCCTTTCCCTTTCAATTTCCTTAAGAAGTCGGAGCGAACACCTTACGTTAACAAGCAGTACGCGCATACCACACAGCTGTTTTCGGCCGACTGACAGTTTCGAGCGGTGTTGCTATTAGTTTAGTCGTTAAAAATGTAGAATTTGATTTTTTGGAAAGACATTTCAACAGAGATTTTTTACAAATGTATAATTTTGATAAAAAATATTTGAGTTGCTTATTATAAGCGTCAGAAATAAAACTAACGAAATGACGTACTAGCACGAACTTATGGCCCGTTACCTTAGTTTAGTTAGTCAAAGACGGATCTCGCTGGCGGCTGCCGAAACGCTTCATACTAATTGGCATGAAAGTATAACGTCACAGTTTGCTATTTGTACTAATCGCTGTATAAAAATCAAATAAATTGCTGTTTCGGTCGCGAAATACTTCATTTAATCCTTTAGGTTCATAGTTGTCATGCATTTTTTTTTGTATGAAAGTATAAGGACGAGTAGAGTAGCTTTAAATTTACTCATGAACAATAAATAAAAAACTGGCCAAGTGCGAGTTGGACTTGCGCACGAAGGGTTCCGTACCATAAGCTATAAAGCTATAAAAAATCATGTCTGTTGTATGGGAGCCCCACTCCTAATCGCACTTGGCCGGTTTTTTAGTATTTGTAGTTATAGCGGCAACAGAAATACATCATCTGTGATAATTTCAACTGTCTGGCTATCGCAGTTCATGAGATACAGCCTGGTGACAGACAGACGGACGGACAGACAGCGGAGTCTTAGTAAAAGGGTCCCGTTTTTACCCTTTGGGTACGGAACCCAAAAAATGCATATTTTTTCAAAACTTTCAAGGTCCGGCCAAAGTTACAAAAATACCTATGCCTTAACATACGGTCAAGGATACATATCTTTGTAGCTTTGGCCGTATCGATATCTTTGTACAGGACTGTAGTGAGAAGCATTTCTTCAACCTTATCTTAAGTTAAGGGGATGCCTTGATTCGAGTCGAAGACGCCCCGTTGACAAAGACATGCTTATGCCTTCCGCGCACGAGAAAAAGAGATGGAACACTCTTCGGGAATGGCTTTTTTGGACAACTTACGACTAAACCTAACTTAGAGAAGTTTTATTTAAATTTCATAAAGTGAGATTTTAGATGAGATAAAATACTATAGTATTAACTTGATTTTGTCGTAAAATAATGTATAGTTTGAGTAGGCTGAGTAAAAAAAGGAAAATACAGACCCGACTTTGGATTTTTTTTCATTCGAGGAAATTTTAAGCAATCATGTTTCGGTAAAATCAGAAAAACAATCATATAGTCAAGAATCATATATCTGAAATCAGACCATATTGTTTCTTAATCTAGTCAGAACGGCGTTTCAAAGCACGCGATTATTTCCAATGCTGTGTAGCAACGTACCGCAAACGGTTCGAAATGAAAGGCCAATGTTATGTTATTACTTTACTCGAATAGTGACGCTGTTGTTAAAGTAGCAAGGCTCAAATTAAAACGAAAAGTAAGTATATCGGTAGTAACAAAACTTTGTATTGGCAGGTAGTTGAAGCGTAAGGTACCAACTTAGAACAACCACGGCATTATTAATAGTACCTACCTAAAATTACAGAAGGTGGCTAAGGTACCAACAAGGTGCCATTAAAAAAAAACCGGCCACGTGCGAGTCGGACTCGCGAAGGGTTCCGTACCACTATCTATAAAAACGGCGAAAAAAAACTCTAGTCTAACTATCGCGGTTCATGAGATACAGCCTGGCTGGTGACAGACAGACGGACGGACAGACAGCGAAGTCTTAGTAATAGGGTCCCGTTTGTACCCTTTGGGTACGGAACCCTAAAAACAGAACCCTTATAGGATCACTTTGTTGGCCGTCTGTCTGTCTGTCGGTCAAGACCCTTTATCTCGGGAACGCGTGAAGGTATCGAGTTGAAATGAAAACCATATGCTCAGGTCTACAGTCCCTAGAAACTGTGAAAAAAACAAACTTCTAAATTAAGGTTCAAAATGTTACGATTCTGAAAGTTCAATAAACACTTAAATAAATAAAAATATCTAGGACGTTAAAGGAGCTTTCACCTGTCCCGTTTTCTGTCTGTCTGTCTGTAATCAAATCTTGCAAGTTAAATTTGACGCACTTCCCGGTGACCGATTGAGCTGAAATTTTGGGTATAAGTGTAGTTTGGATGACAATTCAATATTATGGTACCATCGAGCTGATCTGATGATGGAGACGGAAGGTGGCCATGGGAATTCAGTACTTAACCGACGTAACCCCGTTGAGTTTGGGCTCGTTAGAATCGTCTCAATGAGTAGTTGATTATGGTTTACAGAAAAGTACAGTCGGCAATAAAAGCTTGTACCAAAAATGAAATTTTTGACAGAAACTTTTTATAATCATTTGAAAACTACCTTAAATACCACGGTAATAGGCGCCGTTACCTTACAATAGATTTCTGAATCTTAGAAATCATGGTTTTAGGTATGATTCATAATATTAAAAGGTCAGTTGCACTATAAAATCTGAGCCGCTTCCTAATAGGTATTTGACATAGGTATCTACGTCTCCTGTATTTACAACACGGGCGAAAGTAAACATTTAGATGCAATTAACTGGCAGGAATCATTACAGCGGGCGCCTACGCCGTAGGTGATTTCCGCTACTTAGCGGGAAAACACCGGAATCTACGCGAAACGAAAATGAACTTCGTTCGTGTATCATACCCGTCTCTGTCGCACTTGCTAGTTCGAGCGACAGAGAGAGAGATACACGAACGAAGTTCGCTTTCGTTTCGCGGTAGGCCATCTGCTACGAGTGAGCGTAGCAATTCTTGGCAGTGATGTTTTTTTTTTCAGTTTTTGCCCTGTTTGGCCTGCAGTGCGGCCAGTAACAGAATGGTTAGGAAAAGGTCTCTCCGGGGGCCTTATGGGCCTCCCAGAGGGAAAACAGTGATGTGGTAAGATGCCCATGTGAGTGTAGGTATACAACGGAAAAAAATCGCAAGCGTTACCTAAATAAAGCACATTTGCATCGGAAACGATAAGTTCTACTGTTGAAACTATTTAAAGTGGCCGATTTTTTATAAAACTGGTATTGGAACGGGATCATCGACCTTGCGCGGTAGATTTGCTTTTTGAATTGACTAATAGTTACTTTTGAAGCAATTCGGTCAACTTGAATAATACCTAGTACTAGAAATAGAAATAACTTTATTGCTTTCATGTTGGTTACAGGTGGTTAAATACAATATTTACAGTATACATGAGACCCTGTAAGGGTATTGCACGTTTTATTTTTAATCTAAAACCTAAAACTGAAATAATATAGGTAGATAATACGAGTGTTTAATTAAATTAACATATTTACGTAACTCAGGTTAAAATCTCTCATTTTCATTTCATTTATTTATTTATATGTTGCCTAAACTGCATTCCTATAACTAAGACTAGATTCTTATGATATGACCTATCATGCAGCATGCAGAAAAATAATAAATAAAGTTACCTATTAGATTTAATAAATATGCGGCTATCGAACCAACTGAATCGTGACCCACCATAGAAACTTGTTGCAATAAACGAACACACGTACGATCATATGACGTAAATATGTCAGTTAATTGTAACAAGGTTCCATGGTGGGTCAGGATTCAAATTTGTCGATTGTACATATATATGTAGTGTCCCACGATATGATGAGAAAGTCCGCTCTGTACAGGAAATGCCTCTACGATAGATTTCCGATACAGAGCGGAAAAACGCTTAGCACACGTAGCGATGCGTGACCTCGAATGGGTAATATTGGAGATAGGATATTTTGCACTACGGACACCATTTTTTCTTGTCATAAGATACTTACCTAATACTGTATACCATAATCGATTTTTATACTGAATACAAGGACCGACCAATTTACGCTATTTGTGTAGACACTGGCACCGTCGTCCCACGTCCAACGGACACTTCTAAAGCGGGTGCAGCGGCTGAAAATGCCGAAATTTGTAATAGTATTAAATATAGAGGTAAAGTAAAACTTTATACCCTTCGGCGTCGAGACCCTCGGTCCGCGGGGCGGCCAGTGCGCATAAGTTATTTGCGGAAATCGCGAAACGTCTGGTTGATGCACGAGTTGATTTAACTGGTGACCGAAGAGCTGGCGGCTTTCTCGCGCAACGCATCAGCATTGCAATTCAGCGAGGAAATGCCGCCGATTTAACTTAAAGTTAATTTAATTTTGTTAATGTTAATTATTATCTTGTATGTACTTCAGAAAATAGAGGTTAGACATACAAGGAAACTGTATAGTTAGGTACGTACTTACTTGCCTGTTTTATTGTCGGGTAAAAATACTGGATAAACCAAAACGAATAAATATTGTATTCACTTTGGGTACCTAAACTTTTCGCATCATTTTGATAATCTTAATTAATTGACTCAATTTTTAAACCAATAAAACATTTTAAAACTCGAATTTTGATTCACTCACTAAAATACCCATTATTTAAATAAAAGGAACTCTATCAGCAATCACATGAGATCGCTTGTATTGTATTTTTTTTTTATCCAGACGCGCGCTTCACTCAAGTCACAAATATTTTAAAAAATAACAATTGTTATCTATCAGTCGTCACCACGTCGTCACAAGCGCGTATTATCTGTTTTTTTTTTGTTTTTTGTTTTTTTATTTGAAAGGCAGTGCTTTTGCCAGACGGCCGCGACTCAAGCCGCCGGCCACGGATTACGTGGAACGGAGCCTAATTAGTTCATTCTACTGTGCAGCGGACAGTCGCATGCACAAGGCTTCATTGACTTGGCTAGGTTCATTAGTCATTATCATTAGGTACGAGGGCTGCTACTTATGTATCCGGAATAGAAAAAATAAACAAACGTACATTACTAAATATAGTTTTATTGTTTTTCAAAATATTCTCCGTGATGATCGATGCACTTTTGCATACGTGTAAACCAATTTTTAAAGCACTTTTGACACTCTGATTGATCTCGGTATCTCCAAAACGTGTTGTTTGAACGCTTCGACCGCATCTTCACGGGTCGAAAATCGTTGACCACGTAATTTATTCTTTACATTTGGAAATAAATAAAAATCATTGGGTGCCAAATCAGGGCTGTAGGGTGGGTGACCCGTTAATTCTATATTTTGACCTTCCAAAAATCGAGTTGTTTCGCGTGATGTATGACAGCTGGCGTTGATCAAATCAAATCAATCAAATCAATTAAATCAATTATTTATTCTGCAAATAGGCCACAAGGGCACTTTTACATGTCAAAATTGTGTTGTCATGGTGAAGAATGATTCTGCGTCGCTGGTTGTCTTCACGTATTTCTTCAAACACATCTGGCAAACAAATGGTCGTGTACCACTCCGAATTAACCGTTTTACGATTTTCTAGTGGCACTGTAGCCACATGGCCATTCATACCAAAAAAGCAGGCGACCATTTGCTTCAAGGTGCTTTTTGCACGAGTAACTTTCGTAGGGTTCGGCTCATTTTGAAACACCCACACTGTTGATTGCTGTTTAGTTTCGGGATCATACGCATATATCCAAGATTCGTCACCTGTGTAGATATTATAAACAGCTTTTGAGTCACCACGGTTATATTTTTTCAACATTTTTTTGCACCATTCGACGCGAGCCTCTTTTTGATCCTTAGTTAATCTAACGCGAACAAATTTTTTTTACAGCTAAATGTTCATGTAATATCTTATTAATGCTCGTCATAGATATCCCCAGAATTGTCTCTATCTCGCGATACGTAACATGACGGTCGTGCATTATAAGTTTCCGCACTGCTTTAATATTTTGTGGTACAACGGCCGATTTCAGGCGACCTTCCTTAACTTCGTCCGTAAGCATACTACGTCCACGATTGAACTCACTAAACCAGTGATACACAGTAGTTTTTGATGGAGCTTCATCAGTGCATCACCAAAAGTCAAAGTTAATTGATCTATGCATTGTTGTTGCGTTAAGCCACGCCGAAAACCGTAATAAATCATAGCACGAATATTTTCACGAGTAAGTTCCATTCTTGCAACGAGATAACATTTTAAACCCGCCAAAAACAAAAGACTGGCGTACACAAGAAAAAAAAAGCAGCCAGTATTAAAAGAAAGTTCAAATTTTACCATGGAGGTCAAAAATTGTGTTTAAGAAAGTTGGAATCCTGGATTCCGGATACATAAGTAGCAGCCCTCGTACTTGATCGGATATCCATACTGTTGGTTGTTTTAATATTTAATCTATGGGGAAGCACCCACTTCACTCGATACGTCTTTCAGCTCTATTCCTATTCGCCTTCATGAAGGCGTTACTCATATTTATATCAAAAAACCGTTTTTTAGGGTTCCGTAGTCGACTAGGAACCCTTATAGTTTCGCTTGGTCTGTCCGTCCGTCCGCGGATAATCTCAGTAACCGTAAGCACTAGAAAGCTGAAATTTGGTACTAATATGTATATCAATCACGCCGACAGTGGTAAAAAACAAGTGTTTTTTTATTTTTATTAGGGTACCCTCCCCTATACGTAACGTGGGAAGTGTTTTTTTTTCATTTCAACCCTAACGTGTGATATATTGTTGGATAGGTATTTAAAAATGAATAGGAGTTTGCAAAAATCATTTTTTGATAATGTTAATATTTTCGGAGATAATCGCTCCAGAAGTTAAAAAAATGTGTCGTCCCCCCCCCCCCCCCCCGTTAACTTTTGAACCATAAGTTTTAAAAATATGAAAAAATCTCAAAAGTAGAACTTTATAAAAACTTTCTAGGAAAATTATTTTGAACTTGATAGGTTGAAGTTTTTGAAAAAAATTACAAAATAATTTCTGAACTAAGTTTGTAATTTAACCGTATAAGCAGGTGTTTATTGTACCTGTAATTTCTAGAAAATCACAATTAAATGACGTGCTTTCAAATAAAGTAAAAACGGTGAAAATCGGTTCATGCAATAAAGAATTATCCCATAAAAATCATCTTCCATAGTTTAAGCTCGCGCGTAAAAGTTTACTTAATTTGCCGATAGATGTCGCTGTACGCGGAACACTCATATCCTACATGGCGGTCTTAAGATTTTTCCTGATTTAATGGGGTCGGAGCAGGTGCGCCCATACATTAGGTCGAAAATTTGTCGTGCTCGAATTGTCTTAGTTGTCTATGGTCGTTCGTTGTCTAATAACAAAATTGTTCGCAAAGTATATTGCTTGTATTGTTCGCTAAGTATTGCTTGTTTAACGCTTAAGTGGGGGACACTTACTGTGACGGACGGAAAACTACGGAACCCTACACTGAGCGTGGCCCGACACGCTCTTGGCCGGTTTTTTTCTGATTCTGAAGGTCTATTGAATAAATCCATTATAGTAAAACAAGCTTCTGCCCGTGACTTCATTGGCGTGGGACTCCTTTAGGTATATCGTAGCTCCATACCCAACAAGCAAAATAGTCTCAGATCACATATGTTATAGGAATAAGACACTTATAAGATTCTTATATTGATTTTGGCGTTCGCAATTACTCTTATATTCGTCCAGACATGCTATTTAGTATTTGATCACGATTACTCTGATAATTAGCCTTTTAAGCGCTTATAAAACTATGTATATAAACCACTATAAGACGCACCCTCTTGTAAAAGCTTTCAGTAAGAGCAATCAGACTTAAGAATGAACGTTCTTCTAAGTAGCACTTGTAAGCGCTTTTAAGATTGCTTATTAGGCTATTATAGACCCGAATATCCTATTAAGGCTGCCAAAATACACTTGATTCCATTTACACTTGTTACTTAGTTTTATAAGCGCTTATAAGTATAATATTTGAGTCAGTTACAAATAAAGTAGTTTTATAAAAGCATTTGTAAGTCTTAATTGAATCTAGTTTTATACGAGCTTATGAACGCTCTTAATGACACTACTTTTTCCAATAACATACTTGCAGCATGCTATTATAAGCGTAATGGTTTTATACAAGCTATGTTCAATGCTGTTATTGTCAAAGAAACACTTATTGATTCGTTGACAAAGTCATTATAAGATTATTTACCCTTGCAATAGGAGGTTTAGGCCAAAATAGTTCTTTTGATTTTCATTCCCACCTGTTCCTGATTGTGGGTTCCGCACAAATTAATAGTATATTGGACTATGATTCAAATACAGAAGAAAGATTTTGTATTAATTCATCAAGTGAGAGTAAAACTGACGTTGAAGACCAAACTTCAGATAATAACAAAAAGTGGCCAAGTGCGTGCCGGACTACGCACAACAAAGGGTTCCGTGCCTATTAAAAAGGTCGTATCATTACTAAAATGGCACTTAAGCCCTTTTCTTTAAGGAAGGCAGTTTTTTTGAAATATCTCGAAAACCTTTGAACCGATCTTGTTCAAAACAATTTTCTCTGAAATAATTTAATAATTCCTATGTCCATGATTTTTTTCATATTTTTAAAATACACGGTTCAAAAATGGGGGGGAGATTTAAGTGACTTTCGGGGCGATTATCTCCGACTCTATTCACTTTATCAAAAAAATTGCTAAGAACCCTTATTTTAAAAGGCCTATCGATTGATGTGCCACACGTAAGCTGACAATTAAAAAAAATTTGACTCAGTTTTATGTATGGAGTGCACCCGTAAAAGTTTTTTTTTAGTAATTTAAATACAAAACTATGTAGCGGCTAACGAAATACACCAATCCTCAAATTTTTATTCAAATATACCTTATAGCTTTCGAGTAAAATGCCTGTGACATACGGGCGGACAGACAGACAGACATGACGAATCCATAAGGGTTCCGTTTTTTGCCATTTGGCGACGGAACCCTTAAAAATTATTCATAATTAAATGTAATGGCCTGTCTTTAGAAACTTCATGAACACAGCCGTAGCATTTGTCTGACAGTACAAAATGCGTTGCAATCCAAGGTATTTTTTTTTAATACACGGTAATCCTTTTTGGTCAAATGGACCTTTATGGTCGATATCTAGAAACATCTTAGCCATTGCTCCAGCTCGTTGACACTTACAAACATTAGGAATAAAATCAAATATACACCTAATAACATTGACATCCCGTTTGGTTCAGTGGTCAGTGACCCTGCGTTAAGATGCAGAGGTCGCGGGTTCGAATCCCGCATTGGCAAATGTTTATGTGATAAATACGAATGTTTGTTCCTGAATCATGGATGTTATTATGTGGTGGTATATGTTTATTTTTGTTCGTTAACGATGTTCTACCGAAAACTGAAAGGGGTTGTTCAGTCAACGAAACTGAACAACTTTCAAAATAAATTTTTGACTTCCCCATACAAACTGTTAACTTTTTTCCCGATACAAAACAAGCCAATTTTTGCAGCTACTACTCGCTACTACTTACATAGTACAGCATAGATAGATGTATTCAATGACATACCAAAGATCGTTTTTTTTCGTATATAGGCTGATTTATAATTATAATTATTATTTATTGAAGTAACACCAAACCACTTAGGTTCTTTTGAACGCATGATGAATATGACCAACTTTTACTCTTAATATTACAACAAAAGCGAAGTAACTCAAAACAATATTAAGTACCCAAACTTCAATAAATACATACATACCTGCTTATATTCATGAATACAAACACCACCTACACGTGTTTTTTCAATAACACGTTGTATATTTACCGTTTTTTCTTATTTCATCACGGGTCCCCAAAAGATAACAACATGGCGAGTGAATGCAGTGACTATGGGACATTATAGAACCGAGTTTGTCAATAGTGGTATTGTAACACACTTCGAAATCCTAGCCTAAAATGGCTACCCAAAAAGACTGATGGGGAACATTTTGTTATTTTAAAATAATGAATACTCGAATGTATAATTGCTTAGTTTAAGAGGGGCTTTAAAATTTTAACCAGCAACTTGGTATGTTGCACGAAAAATACGAGTTCCCTGTACGTTTATGATTAACAACATGAAATAACGAACACTGAAAAAATATAATATGACTTACTTAATATAATATCCAAAATATTATAAAGTATTTTAATAAGTTTTCACGATTACAAGGAGCGTGCAAAACTCCTAATCTCAAAATTGATAACTGAATGATTGAACGAAATGAATGAGTAAGAACTTGTAGAAGAATTACAAAGTGCATAACAATCTAGTTTAGTTTTATAAGAGACTAATAATAGATTTCGTAGGAGTGTACGGTTTTACAAAATGCCGCTACACGGCTGTTACAGTCGTGAGTTGAATTCCATGAGGGTACTATTAGACTGTTAAAAAACTGAATACACTAATAAAGTGGGCCCTTTTCCGGGCTTGTAAGCGCTTATTAGTTAGGTATAAGTCTATTGAAAATTGGTCTTAGGATAATTATAAAACCGCTTTTTGCTCGTTGGGTACAAACTTTCACCTCCATTTCCATTTCACTCAAAACTAAACTGGCCAAATATGAGTTCAACGGTTTAAGCGTGAAAGGGAAAGACCGAAAGACTTTAGTTTTGCACTTATCCGACATTTTTTCCAACAGAAACATACCTACCGTTTTTATCTCGAAAACAACGATTAGTTCAATAAATAATATGATACACAAGGTAACTATATTATTTATTAAGGATGCTTGTTCTCAACTCAACACGATAAGCCACAAATAACAGGGGTAAGTATGTGAAGATCCAGATGATACGAACGGAAGCTAGCAGAGTGTTTTCGAACAGCGGCTGTTCGACCGAGAGCGATTCAGAACGAGGGGCTACCGCGAAGCGAAAACAAACTTCGTTCGAGTAACTCCCTCTCTGTCGCTCGAACTAGTAAGTGCAACAGAGAGGGAGATACACGAACGAAATCGTTTTCGTTTCGCGTTAGCCCCTCTGTTTCTTACCAAGTTCGTAATGAGATGAGACCGGAGACTAGTAATTGGAGAGTAGAGACATATTAATATGATAAATGCGAAAGTGTGTCTGTCTGTCTGTTAAGTAACTCTTAACGCTTAAACCTCTAAATTTAGTATAAAAATAGTTTAAGAGTCCGCAGTAAGCTTGATTCTCCATACAAACGTAGTTACGCTCTCATTTTAAAACTACGTGTTGGATTGTAACGAAACTTTGCATATACAATGACATGAGGTATATCTATGTCTGTAATTAGTTTATGTAGCTTTAGATACCATAGTGAAAAAAAACAGCGAATTTATGTTTTTCATTCAAAACTTGTTTTTACTGTATTTCGTTTGTTTTATAAACTGGAATCATATAAACTAATTACAGACATAGATATACCTACCTCATGTCATTGTATATGCAAAGTTATGTCACAATCCAACACGTAGTTTTAAATTGAGAACGAGACTCCGTTTGTATGGGAAAGTGAAATTCGGCCGAGCTTACTGCGGACTAAGATTTTACCTAGCGTTTTTTTATCCCGGAAATCATCCCCTAAGGATTGAAATGGGGGGCGAAAATTAACATGGAGCTACGATATAAACGAGTTCCACGCGGACGGAGTCGCGGGCAGAAGCTAGTTAATATAATAAAGAGGAAAACTGTCTGAGATTGTGTGTTTGAGTGCTGCACGTCTATCATGGGACGGCCGCGACATACTCTCGATTTTTCTCGCACCTAACACCTCTTTCTCTAAGTGTTCTAGTAAGAAAGAGACGGATAGTGCGAGAAAAATTGAGAGAGCTCGCGCGCCGTCGCATGCTAGGTTTTATGTCCGACATAAAACTTAGCGTACTAGCCGCCCAGGTGCTTGTATAAGGGCAATATCAGAAAGCTTGCACCTTCCACATGCGTCGGTTACGATGCATTCTCCGCATTCGGTGGCAGGATCGTGTGACCAACATGGACGTTTTACCTAGATCTAACATGGTTTTTCATCAGTACGGCATGGAGGCCATACTGATGAAAAGCCAGTTGAGATGAAGCGGCCACGTTAGTCGCATAACAGACTGCAGACTTCCAAAATCTGTCTTCTACTATGCGGATGGAAATCGTAAGTAATTGTGGGGCGGAGTTTCTGCGCTAAAAGGACGTATTAAATCGTCATCTCAAAACCTGAGATATACCTGCTGGGGTGGTTCCAAGATCTTTGTCCAATGTGTAGGTAATTTGCGTCTCACATTTTGCTTAAAGAGTGTGAGATGCAACGCACACATTTTTATTAAGTCCATAGTTGTCCATATTCGGTTAAGCAGAGCTCTAATAACGTCAGGGATGAAGATTCATGAACTTCGATGTTTAGTTTAGCCAATTTGTTAGCCCTACCTGTGGCCACAGACGAAAAAATATTACTTACTACGTTGTAAAGAATGTTCTCTGTTAACAAATTCCCTGTTTAGGTATGCCGATCGAGCCTAATGGCCATCCCTTTCAATTGCATGCAACGCGCTGCGATTGAACGCATGCGTGCCGTAGCAGCGCTAACATACCAGCTGGAGGCTGTAGGTAGGTACTCGTAGCGGCGCCGCCGCCGCCGCCCCTGCTGTGGCAGACCTATTAGGTACTGGGACTCACGTACCTACTGTTCAGGAGCTCCAACCCTTCAGCCCCTCCACCTTAGATCCCCTACTAAATACTACTACCCCTACTAAAAAAATCCTACAAATACAACTGGTGTGCATAACTGTACTTTCTATTCAGGCTTATTAGACTAAATCGTCGTATTGCCGTCCGGGACGTTTTACACATACGCCCCTTTAGCATAAAAAGAGGGCACCGCTTTGAGTCAATTCAGTGCTCATACTCACAACTTAATAGCCAATATAACAAGGGTCTCTAATAACGTACAGTTATTAGGAATGTAGGGCTCAAGTTACGCTAGCTATTGGTGAAATGAGACTTGTGAATCGAACAGTAATTCAATATGCGTATCGACGGGGTTTTGCGTTCGTTGACATGATATACCGCTTTCTTATGACAAATACTTACGTGTATATGTTATACCTTTGTCTGTTGCATCAATGGTGTAATGTTACTACTTTTGGCGTTCATTGCAATTAGCTCCAGGTGCAGTTAACTTGACCGGGGGTATAATATGTCATTTATTCTAATTATGCACTGGCCAGCATGTGGTTATGTAGTTCGTATCGTAAAGAGGTGAATGTGATCAAAGAATATAAATCGTGATGAACTGATGGCTGACATTAGCTACCATATATTATGATGACGCCCAGTAAGTATTTGCGGTTTCTCCGAACCTGGTTTTTTGCCGGACTAAGTAGGGCAAAGCCAAAAGGAAGGGACATAGTTTTAGCAGTCTATGTTTGTATTTACCTGACTTCCGCCCTAACGACTAAGCTAAAAGCTACTGAGCCGATTTTATCCAGATTTCATAAGGACCGGGTATCCTGTTTCATCCAGAGTTAGATCCCATTCGTATTGTTTTACCCATGTACTAAAAGATGGCGCTGTTGATGATTTTACTTCGTTCCATTATACGCAACCATGGTAACGATGACTCAATAATATGATTATTTTCTACATACGTTTTCCGTTTTATTTTATTCGGAAAACTACCTTAAAGATTACTAAAATAATGGAAGAATACGATTCTTTTTATTATTATTGAAACAAACCCATCTTTTGACTGCGCATGTTCCTATTCATTGATCAGTTCGAAAATGACGTGAAGTTGTAGATGGCGTAGCATTCGCGTTTTCCGCACTCGTTCCTTTTGTGACATTTTTGCGAAACGTTCATCACGTTTTCGTGTGAAAACTGATCTTAAAAATCACATTAGGGCATGGTCTATAAAGTTTTTCATACGAAAAACCGTGATTTAAAATCTCTAATCGTGGTTAAGTTTTTTCGTGCCAAGTGCAACTAAGCTATCAAGATTCCGCCGATACATCAAAGCCTACCCAGTGGGTGGCTTAACTTGGTGAGTTTTTGCATTTATTTCTAGTTAAATCGACTGTTTTGTCCGTTATGTCATCATATTTGACGATAAAATATGCTTATGCGTCCCTGAGGCTAAAACAGCTGTTACAAAACAGACTTGAAGTAGACAAATTTTCTTATAAAAAACTACAATCGCAAGCATATAAATGGTAATGGAAGTTTTCCTACCATCTCGTCATTCATTATTCACTACTTATCACCTAATTTTGCTTACAACTGAGTCAATATTTGAGTAATTCGGCGACGGCGATATTTACGTCACCATATTTTGGCAATACTTCAAGGAAAGAATCGTCTAAATAGAAAAAGCAATGATTGGTCAAGTTTCTATCAAATATAGATGAATATCTGTAGAAAACGGTAATTGTTATTGATTACGTTTAGTATTTATATTTTACTAACACATAACCTTAAAAAAATGGTTATTTTGCTCCTGGCACTCCAACTAACAATATACATCTGTTTGATCTTATTAGTGGCTATTGCTGATAAGATAAGGAATCTTATACAGATTGAAATGTGTTTATAATACGTCTACATAATTATGCTGTGTCTTTGTTTATGCATTTTTAATAACACATGATATGAATTATTACTATATTATCCATAATTTACATGTACATAAGAATCTGAAGAAAATTATTTGAATACATGTTTTTGTACTACTATTTACTTCCAAGGTCAAAATAAATAGTTTTAACCATATTAAGCCTAAATTAACCTTCGTCAGCTAATGGAATTATTGTTTTAGAACAAAAACTAAGTTTTAACATTTATATGGCATTCTGGCATGGATAGGGAATGTTCCAAAATACCACATTTCTAGCTTAACAGATTCTCACTTTACCTAAATATTTTAATAAATCATCATAATAATCAACTATAACATAAAATTAAAAGAATACCACTGGAAATAAAGTCTATTGGACGATGTAGTCACTGGCATTCATATCTGCCCCAATTAAGCACATATTTATAAATATCTTACGCAATTTTCTCCCAGTGGCGTGTTTCATGAAGCTGCAAGTTACAATTTTACTACCCGGCAACACTGGTCAAATGGCCAGCACGTCTATCATGAGACGGCCGCGACATACTCTCGATTTTTCTCGCACTATATCGCTTGTTCCAAGTGTTCTAATAAGAGAGAGACGGATAGTGCGAGAAAAATCTAGTGTTTCGCAGCCGTTTCATGATAGACGTGCAGCATGGTTAGCTCTCTCGCGCTATCTGCCTCTCTCTTATTAGAAAACTTAGAAAGAGACAGATAGTGTGAGAGAGTTCGTGCACCGTCTTGTGCTAACCATGCAGTTGTTATTGCTCAAGCGTCTCAGTGTTGCGAGTGGAGACTTTAAAATTGTAGCTTTGTGAAACAGGCTCCTGTTTGTTGCAGATATGCTGGTGCCTGTGCTACTTTAAGAATGTGGTATTTTACAAAGTGTATATCAATGATGTAATATAAACCGGCCAAGTGCGTGTCGGGCCACGCGCAGTGTAGGGTTCCGTAGTTGCCTGTCTGTCAGTTAAATCGACGTGCGGTGCGGTTGCGTCGGCCGAATTTGTACGAAAATTGGCCTTTCCAATTACACATTAAGCTGGTCGACTACTACTCGGTAACCACTTATGACTATATTTTATCGTGATTGTTCGTTTTCCTTTTAAATTCTTTATATGTACTACTACCACGATTTTTTTCACATCCCCAGTAGTAGCCATTTAGCCGGCAGGGGGGCACATGACTCTAACAAGAATCAGGGCTTTAAAGCCCAATATATCGCAAACGAATTACTGATTTGAAAAATGGTTTGTGGAAACCCATAATATTTTTGAACGAGCTATCCAACGACACCCCACACCATGGGTTTAACGAGAAAAAAAAATTGCATCCCCACTTTAGGTACCCGTTTTTCTTTCAAGATTTTATTGTACTGTTTTGTCGGCGTGATTGATTTATATACCCATGCCGAATCACAGTTTTCTAGTAGTAATGGTTACTGAGCTACGCCGAACACGGACAGACGGACATGGCGAAACTATAAGGGTCCCTTGTTGACTACGGAACCCTAAAAAAAGAGATAGATAGGTTATAAGCGCTCCAAAAGTGGCACACTAAACTGAGTCAATTGCACCAACTTACCTCAGTTTCGCGCCGTCAAATGTACGCTGTCAGATTTGGTGGCCATTTTGGAACCCGGAATTTCGTATATACAACGTATACACGTCTTTTTTTATATTACATCATTGGTGTAAATATAATAGTATGGTGTATAATTTAATTTTGTTATATTGTGTAATGGAAAAGCGTGTTTCTACATAAATATGTTTTTTTCATGTCCACATGTATGTTGTGCTTTTGAATGTGTTGACATATTGTTTAAAATTATGAATTCATATAGGTATTTCTTATTCATTATTCCTATAAGCCTGTTTTAACTAAAATGGCGTTAAAATTCGTTTGTCCTTATCTGTCACATTGACATTTGTGTTTGTAAGAAAGGGATAAAGCACATTTTATTTAGCAGAGGCATTTTAAGTTTAATGAATAAGGAGGTTAGTAATTAAATGCTAACTGTACAT
This sequence comes from Epinotia bilunana, assembly GCA_947049275.1. NCBI lineage: Eukaryota > Metazoa > Arthropoda > Insecta > Lepidoptera > Tortricidae > Epinotia > Epinotia bilunana. The sequence goes on from OX346272.1 coordinate 5,963,145, forward strand.
ATTTAGAATTTTTTATGTGGTTTTAAAGGTTTATTTTTTTTGATGTGGCAGATTTAATGTTGGTGACTGTACCTACTATTCCTACAAATAAACATGAATTCTCGCCTGTATTCCCAAAAGGAGTTGGCAGAACGCATGCAGATCAGGCCAGAATTGTGAACATAGTATTCAAGTTGACAGCACATTCAGAAAATACCAAATTAGTACATTTAGTAATAGAGCAGCATGTCATTTTTTTTATTTCACTCACAAACACGCCTTTTCATTTCATTATAGGTCTGAAGTGTAAATAAAATATGGAAAGCGAAAGGAAACAAGACTCCTTCTTCCGGGGCAAGAAACAGCAAATCAGGAATAAGTTTAATTTCAACGATAATCACACTGCAATAGACAATAGGGATGAAAAAAAACCATTCGATAAAAAAACCTATAGACTGAAAAAGTACAGCAAAAAGTACAAGCTTGAGCAATGGGAAGAGCAACGTAAAAAGAGACTACTCAGAAACCTGCAGAAAGATCTCAAAAGTGACGAAGGAGCTGGTACATACAAACCAAAAACCTTTGATGAGGACGCCACAGACGGTCAAGATGTTACAGGTCGGTTTGTAAAACACCCAGATCTGATAGAGAAAGAGAACGCAGAAAGAGTAGAGAAAGAGAAAAAAAAACCCATCACTCCCAGAGAGAAACATGAGAAACTCAAGCAAGACAAGTTAGAGAAACAACAACAAGTGCAGAAGGCAATTGAGGAGAAGAGGCAGAAAATGCAAGAGTACAGAAAGAAGAAGCAGGATACGTTTAAGAGGTTGAGCATGAAGACTAAGAAAGGGCAGCCGGTGATGACGGGGAGATTGGAACTGCTTTTGGAGAAGATACAGAAGAACAAATAGGACAGGTTAAGAGAACATTATAAGGATGAAATGGAGTTTAGGTAAATCACTTTATAGATGCGGTTTGCAACACGCGTAGCATGAGACCGCACGTGAAATTTATCTCTTTCTTATTAGTACAGCATCGTTAGCACAAGACGGCGCGCGAGCTCTCCCGCACTATCCGTCTCTTCCTAAGTTTTCTAATAAGAGAGAGACGGATAGTGCGAGAGAGCTGGCGCGCCGTCTTGTGCTAACCGTGCATGCAGACTGGCATTTCTCGCGCGTTTCTTGTGCTAGTCTTGCAGAGTTAATATATTTTCTTCTTTTCTTTATAGGTGCCATGTTGTTATTGAAAGGTGTGATATATCATATAACAATCTCTTCACAAGAACATATGAAATTGGCAAAATTGTTATTACACCTCATAACGAAACAAATGTTTTTATGTCAATTTAACGTTTTGCCACGATCCAATTTTAAACGATATGATACTGAGAAGAGGGAGAGCGCTGTACCGGCAATACAGAGGAAACAAGTTCAGGTCTTGTCCGGGGCTTCAGACAATGAAGGTTTATTCTCCCATTATAGATGGGCTCTGTATCATGTGGTTTAAAATGTTCATGCATTTAGTATCTGAGCATCAGTAAAGTGATTCGCTATAGTTTGGTTCTATAACCAATCCACTGTTCATTATGAATTGAACCTTTTTATTGGACCCAAGGTCTTAATAATCAATCATGTTGCTCTATAAGACTGAAAGAATGTTTGGGCTGTTATTGTCAGTAATTACGAATCTTATATTTCGCCTGGACGCTCGACTCTATACAAACGAATTTAATACATACATACATTCAAGCCTTTATTCCCAGGGGTAGGCAGAGCACATGAAACTTATGTTCCAGCGCCACTTTTAGCATAACTGTGGGTATAAAAGATCGACTTAATGTGATATTGCAGTGATAGGTTGCTAGCCTATCGCCCACAACACACTTCAATCCTGCTCCCTTAGTCCCCTGAGGGGGTGAAATGGGGATGAAGGATCGAGCTACGATATAAACGAGTTCCACGCGGACGGAGTCGCGGGCAGAAGCTAGTTATGTATATATAAATACATAAACTAGTACCTGTATTGTGTACTGTAAAAACCATTACGACGTGGCATGGTATGTTTCTTTTTCACATTGAAATAAATTTAAAACGGCGCAATATTAGCTAAGTCGATTGGCGAAGCAAATTCGATCATTATTATAAATCGTTTCTTCAATTTCATTCTTTTGTTTTTTTATTGGAACATAAGTCGGTCTGAATACTTAACATAAGCGCCAATTTAAAAGACTGTTTAAAATTCAATCTTAAACGTTTACGAATATGGTTGAAAATGAAATGCCAATTTTGATATTGGTTGCTGTATTAAGTGTACTTAAATGTATTCTTGTGTGCCAGTCTCGAGAAATACACAATCTAGTGTAATTTTTTATTTTGCATGAGGAACATGGTAGTTAAAGTGTTATAATATAGTTCTTTTTACATTTTTGTCTACTAATTGTAATTTGGAATTAACTGTAAGTACATGCTTTGTGTTTAATAATGGAGTTTTATTTAAATTATTTCAAGAGGGCTCATTTTTATTAGAATTCAACCTTATAGCATTTTGGTAGATAAGATAAACAAACTTTGCATTGATTTTTTAATCGTTAAGTAGTGTCCGTTCTATACAAACTTCACCATTTTTTTTTTATGTAAGAGTAAATCATAGAGTAGTTGAAAAAATCCGTTTACAAATTACCTATTTGATGAATGTTTTATTTCGTGCGCTAGATGCGGGTGGCGCAGGACCGGTCACTTTGGCACTCTTTGGGGGAGGCCTATGTCCAGCAGTGGACGTCTTTCGGCTGATATGATGATGATGGTGTTTTTTTTAAATCTTATATTTTAAAGAGGCTTTTGAACACTTGTGGTGACAATGCCAGCCTCATAGGAGAACACACCTTCGATACCTTTCAGTTAGGACTTATTTTTAGGCATTTAATATAGAACGTATAGGTTTTCATGGCGTCATCAGACATAGGTTCAGCAAGTATCAAATTTGTAGATGAAGCATTAACCAGTAAATTTCCTAACATTCTTTGCCTTTCACAACTAAACCTGGTGCATTATATCAAAATATGGACTAGATCTTCTACTTTGCCACAATTATCACATAGATTATCATCTTTTCTTCTCATTAAGTGATAGAATTTATTACATGGTATGTGTCCCGAGCGTAATCTTAAAGCGGTTATTAGTATTCTCCTAGTAAGCCTGGAACTATCAAACCATGGAACCCATCTGGGTCGTCCCTGCACACTGCGGTACCATATACCCTTTGTAGCAGAATTTTCTTCAAACTTTTTTTCCCAGATGATGATGGTGATGATCACAGTAGTGTCACCAGTTTTTTTATTAAAAAAAAAATGTTCTTAGACTTCTAATGTCAATATATTAGTAATCATATTACATCAAATAAACATTGTTTTAAATAACATGTAGCTATTAAATATTCAGATACTATGTTTACTTATTGAGCATGTTAATATTCAAAAGCGTTCAAGGAAGACAATATATGAGACCCTAAGCGCTACACGAATAAAAAAGAGCGGTATTTAAAAACGCTCAATGAAAGTGTCTCCTTAAACACGCTACTGAAATTACAAATTGTCTCTAGCCTCGTTCTGGCCCACAGTGTTTACAAAAATAATGTTTTTAAAGCTTTCCTCTCCCTGTGGTCTATGGCACGCAAAACTGATTTTTGCTCCTTTGGGCAAAAAAGACAAATTGAAAAAAAAATGCTGAGGGATCGAAAACTGGCTATTCTCCCTATAAACGGGCTAGAAAAAACTTGTTTTCGAATAGGAGTGAAAAAGTAATTGTTCCTCTCGCATTACGGATCAAAGTTGTACTTTTCCTCCCTGGGGCCCGTTTCATGAAGCTACAAGTTACAAATTACAAGCGGAAGTCTCTTTTCAAATTTCAATACATTTTGAAAGAAAGAGACTTCCGCTTGTAACTTTAGCCTTCGTGAAACTTAGAAAAGAGTCATTGTTGCGAAATGAGGGATTTCTATTTTCCTCATAAAAGGTGTGAAAAGCAAAGTGTCTCTGTACTAAAATTATTTTTGTCTTGGGTGTAAACAATTGAATCCCTCGTCACGCTCCAGATTCTCTGGTAGAATCTTTCGGTACGCTCGGGATTCTACTGTAGAATCTTTCACTTCACTCAGGATTAAATATACCGCCCTCGTCGTAAATATATATATAATTTAGCTCCCTTAAGACACAATCTAATATTTATACATTTAATTAATTTAATGTTTCATTTACTTACGGTTTAATACTTCTTAAATTAATTTTATTCTGACCATAAACAATTAAGACCGAAAAAATATCACCATGAAAATCGCGCGTCTCGCGGGTGATTTTCTTTTGCTGAATGTGATTTTTCCTTAGTCGTCTCGATTTAGTATGTCGGTATCAGGATCTTAAAAAGTTAAACGCAGCGGGAAATAATGGGTTTTGTATGGGTTATTATACTCCTAGGCAGGGAAGAGACTTAACTTTTTAAATGTTGGCGTCAATAATCGTCAAAAAACGATGACGTTAATTTATGAACAGCTAATGGAATGAAAGGGGCAGTGCTAATAAGGTTCAAATATTCTGAACTTTTTTGTAATAGACCCCATACAACGAAATGTCAGTGCTCCGCATCAAAATTAAAAAAGCTACTTTGTCTCACGGAGTGAGCAAAATCGCATTTTGCACACTGTTTTCACGCAGAAAAATATGCTTGTTCGAGCTGCTGAGTTCAAAAACATACGAGGGTGAATCAAAAAGTTCTTAGAACTGCATAGTGGTAAAACCTTTTTAGATGTAGGTTATTTTTTTTTTATTTGGCTGTCATTATGACATAATTATGGCGGCAAATTGTATTTGATTGCTTGTACCATTGCGACATAATTAATTATTTTGTGAAGATAATCGCTCAAAATTTTGCATTATGGAGAAAAATGAGTTACGTGCCGTGATTAAGTATCTGTGTCTGAAAAAAATGTCCACTAAGGAAATTCATTTGGATATCCAGCAGACTATAGGTACTAATGCTGTACCATATTCCACGGTCGCTTACTAGGTTGCCGAATTCAAGAGAGGTAGGGCCAACTGTGAAGATGACCCTCGCTCCGGCCGGCCTTCCACCTCTGTTACTGATGAAAACGTGGCGAAAATCGAAAAATTGGTATTGGAGGATAGAAGAATTAGCATTCAACAGTTAGTAGAAATGTGTAGGATCTACATTTCTTTTGGTAGCGTGCAATCAATATTGACGGATGTTTTAGGGTTTAAAAAAGTTTCGGCAAGATGGGTTCCGCGAATGTTAAGTAAGGTTAATAAAGAACAGCGTGTAGAGGTTTCGAAGCGGAATCTCGAAATCATCGAACGTGACCCGGATGCATTTTATCCTCGATTTGTAACCATGGACGAGACTTGGCTCCACCATTTTGATCCCGAGACGAAAAAGCAAAGCATGTCCTGGAAACGACCATCTTCTCCACCTATTAAGAAATTTCGAGTTTTTCCGACGGCGGGTAAAATTATGGCCTCTGTATTCTGGGATGCGGAAGGAATCCTATTCATTGACTACCTTCCGAAAGGAAAAACCATTACAGGTGCCTATTACACAGAATTGATCCCGAAAGTGCGGCAGGCGATCATAGAAAAACGCCGGGGAAAGTGGTCGTCGGGCGTGCTGTTTCACCACGACAACGCCCCGGCTCATCGCTCACAATTGGCACTCGCTGCGATCCGCCAAGCTGGCTTCAAGCTGTTGGACCACCCGCCATATTCTCCGGACTTAGCTCCTAGTGATTTCCACCTATTCCCGAAATTAAAGGAGCACATCCGCGGAAGAAAATTTCCTGTTGATGATGCCGTAGTGGGTGCTGTGGAGGAGTTTTTCGAGACCCAAGGAAAAACTTTTTTTTATGATGGAATAAAAAAAATTGAAAAACGATATCTAAAGTGTATAGAACTCCAAGGAGACTATGTAGAAAAATAAAATATAAGTAAACGATTTTCTTTTGTTTTTCACCCTTATTCTAAGAACTTTTTGATTTACCCTCGTATTTCCTATCTCCGGCCGGCTGTTCTCCTCTACAGGTCGCATTTCATAACCGATTCTTGTGACTAATGTATTTTTTTTCTTGTCGATTCAGTTTTGGTAAAGATTTTTTTTTGTGCGAGTTCTTTTCTATGGCTCGCAGAGCACAAATTATCCTCTCAAGTATGATCGAGCGCAAAGCCCACCAGTGCGTGATACGCAGTTCACTGCGCTTCGGATAGCGTATAAATGGATATTTGGGCCACCGAACACGCTCGCGACCCTAATTTGGTAGTTATTTCATCGCGAGCAGCACGGTTCCTTCTAATCAGCACACTTTGAAAGAGACGGGTAGGTTATCTCGCGCGGTGCACGTGCAGAGCGATAGGCCGAGTCGCGATTTCCATTGAGGGGTAGGTACAGTCAGCATCATATAGTTAGTAGCAGCCAAATATATCGGAACACGTCCTTATTACTAAAGGGGTAAGGACGATTACGATATATTTGGCTGCTTTGGCTGCTACTAACTATAAGTGCTGACTGTACTTTACATTCACACCCATGACTATACACGCTGTTCCCGGGAATTTCCGTTAACTTCGGCATATTGCAGAGTACATTCACAGAAACAAATAAGAATAATTAGTAACATGGAAAAAAAAAATTACAAAATTATTGAATGTAGCATTAACAGTGGATAAAAGCTGCTAATCTGATTAAATTAAAATATTGAATATCTTGATAACAGTAAGAGTTAAGATACTACTGTCTTGGAGAAATTAACTTTATTTGATCTAACCTATGCCCCCTTGCAATTAACGGAAATTGAAAAAAACACGTAGTAGAATAGGATTGCCTTATTTTATCGACAAACGTTTCACGCAAGCATTGTGTCGCCGATTATTACAAGCTTTTATTTAGTTTCACCTGTCCCGTTGTCTGTCTGTCTGTCTCTCTGTAATCAAATCTTGCAAGTTAAATTTGATCCACTTCCCGGTTTCCGATTGAGTTGAAATTTTGCATGAATATGCAAATCGCGTGACTATACAATATTATGATGACGTGGAGCTGATCTGATGATGGAGCTGGAAGGTGGCCATAGGAACTCCGTAATAAATCCACATAACCCCATCGAGTTTGGGCTCCTTAGGATCGTCTCAATGAGTTGTTGAAGGTGGTTTACAGAAAAGTACAGTCGGCAATAAAAGCTTGTATACCAAAAATGAAATTTTTGACAGAAACTTTTTTTCTCGTTAACTTTAGGTAGAAAGCTAAAAAGCTAAAAAGTTACTGTTTAGAACCCATTAGGTTAGTTTTATTTTATAACAAAGCCGAAAATTCGAATTTTTCTGAAAAAATATGTTATCGATGAAATGAAAATGCTGCGAAACATTCATTCGATGAAACTATGGTCGGTAACAAGGGCGAACACAAGCTGCCCGCTCGGCTTCGCCCGCATTTTGCTAAAAACCCGCGGGATAAGATATATCACATAATAAGGACATTATCCTGATGGTCCATTATATATACCTACGGGTGAAATATTATTCACAGCAGGCAGCGGCCGGCGAAACGCCAGAACCGAACATGTTTTATTTCATTTTCTCATACTATACAATCCTGCGGGCCCGCGCCGCCGCTCGCCCCGTCCATAAACAACCGTAGACGTTTTTGAACGTAAAGCAGCTAAATTGATATCTCCTTACGTTAGTTTATAATCGCTACTTTTTATCATATCCTCGTGTCATAAACACCCGACCCCGCTTTAACCTTTTGGCACCTTGACGTTGGCCCGCCTGCAGATACCAAAACATAAAACAGAAGTGACCCGTAGATAAACAATATCAAACACTTGCTGTAACCGTGCCCAGGGCAGATATTGGTGACATGCTGACATTTGGGTACTGATTTGAAGTTTGTTTTTAAAGTAAATTATTGCTTTCCATCCTTTAGAATATTCGACTGGTCGCGCTAACTAATATCTTTTAAATTAAACGTTACAGTTTTGACATTCAAGAGTCGATTTTGGCGCTACGCCGCTCCATTTGTGTACCAAACATGGACGATAATTACTCCGGACAAGCTATGGTAAAGCCTGCTCTATATAGTGGGCCATCACGACCCATCGTACAGGACGCAACTATGCGTTAGACGGAGAAAGACATCGCCGCGCCATAAGCCATCTGACACCACTACCCTCTCCACACGCTGGCCCATCCTAGTGGGCCATTAGGATGGGCCATCATGTAGAGGAGCCATAACAGTAATACCACGAACTAGCGATATCATCATCATCATCATATCAGCCGAAAGACGTCCACTGCTCGGCATAGGCCTCCCCCAAAGAGTGCCACAATGACCGGTCCTGCGCCACACGCATCCAGCGACACGCTGACCTAAGTTATGGTATAGAAAGCTATGGAAGAACCTATAAAACCTATTTAAATAATATATACAACCTCCAGATACGTCTACTGAAAACAATTGTACCAGTTAAAGTTAGATATAAATATAGGAAAAATTACGAAAATCTATTTAATCATTATAAGGTGTTAAATGTATTCGACAAGGTGGAACTACAAATTATAACACAGTACAACCACAATATAACCAATTTAAAGAAAAAAACAAGACCGAACCGTCTTCGTAGCTTATCTAATCACCCAACCTTTGAGGTGGGAAAAAGTAATAATGAATATGGGAACCGGGACTGGAGTTGTCTCCTACCTGCAATATTAAATAGATTTCCGGGTGAGCTAATACGTAACATTGAGGGTAAAACGTGTAGTAAAACACGTTCGATAGTCAAAAGACATATGTTAAAATTAAGTCGTAAACAATAAAGGTACTCACCATTACCATACTGTAAAAAAAAAAAAAATAAGTTACCTAATTAAGATAATAGTTATAAGGCAGGCTCCTTAACTGATAAAATCTTTTAAATTTAATATTAGTAGTTAAGACGGTAATTTAACCCCTATTCTTTTTTATTGGAATAAACAGTTCAAATTTTTTTTTTTTTTTTTAAAGTAGCGAGATAGTGGTATACAGATCTCAATAACGGACCGGCCACGCCACGGCATTGCGCGGCAGCGGCAGCGGTTTTTCTAGTTCATTGCGTATGATCCCAACTAACCACAGTGCGTTGCGCGTCTCGACCGCGCGCAATGAACAGATAAAACGCTTGCCGCGCCATGCGCGTTATGGCGGCAACGCATATAGCTCTTCTGTTACTCGAACCTACCCAATGATGGACCAGTTGTGAATTGCTCGTTTCAGGAGTGAAGCTTATCGGAATAAGATCACATTAGCCTAACGAGAGGGCACGTGTTCGAAAGTAATAACTTAATTAAATATTAACTCGCACTCATTTGTACATTATACAGTTCCCTATCGCTCACGTGTGGCCTTATCTGTCGTCACTCGTTACAGACGTGTTATAGACGTTTAAAGTATGATTTATTCAAGAAAGTAAGTATATCTACATGGACGTTATGTACACTTGGACTTTTTCCAAGAAAAGTAAAAGAAATATTTTTTGCAAAGTCAAGATCATCAATAGTCAATATTGACGGTCCTCATACAAGATAAAGTTTCTCAGATTCTCCATTTCAGAACGAAATTTTTGTATGTGCTGTCTTTTATTATTTGTATCTATGCGAGACCCTGGAATATTTCCGATAAAAAACCGAAAAAACAACTGAATTAAAGTTAGTCTTCTATTCTACATTTTTTTTTTAAAACCCTCACTTCCCGCTCATTTTACTTTCTCAGCTTTCTTTCTTCTCGGCTAGGCTTCGAGTTCGGGGCCCACTTGACTACACTTTAGATTATTTGAGTTGGCCAAATTGCAACACAGTAGTCCGTTCAAAAAGCAACTCTGCTGTCCAATCTGGAAGATTCCAATTCCAATGACAGCTTTATGAAAAGTCGGCCACGTTAAATAATCTCAAATATACCTAGTCCCAAGACTCGGCCTAGAGAAATGATATGTTTACCTCTGCACGCAGAGAAATGAGATGTGAGAATAGGACAACGGCTGTGCTATTGCGCTCTCTGTCGCGTTTACTTGCCATGATAGTTGCGACAGAGAGCACAACAATAGGACAACGGCTGTGCTATTGCGCTCTCTGTCGCGTTTACCTGCCATGATAGTTGCGACAGAGAGCACAACAACAGGACAACGGCTGTGCTATTGCGCTCTCTGTCGCGTTTACCTGCCATGAAAGTTGCGACAGAGAGCACAACAATAGGACAACGGCTGTGCTATTGCGCTCTCTGTCGCGTTTACCTGCCATGATAGTTGCGACAGAGAGCACAACAATAGGACAACGGCTGTGCTATTGCGCTCTCTGTCGCGTTTACTTGCCATGATAGTTGCGACAGAGAGCACAACAATAGGACAACGGCTGTGCTATTGCGCTCTCTGTCGCGTTTACTTGCCATGATAGTTGCGACAGAGAGCACAACAATAGGACAACGGCTGTGCTATTGCGCTCTCTGTCGCGTTTACCTGCTATGATAGTTGCGACAGAGAGCACAACAATAGGACAACGGCTGTGCTATTGCGCTCTCTGTCGCGTTTACTTGCCATGATAGTTGCGACAGAGAGCACAGCAATAGGACAACGGCTGTGCTATTGCGCTCTCTGTCGCGTTTACCTGCCATGATAGTTGCGACAGAGAGCACAACAATAGGACAACGGCTGTGCTATTGCGCTCTCTGTCGCGTTTACTTGCCATGATAGTTGCGACAGAGAGCACAACAATAGGACAACGGCTGTGCTATTGCGCTCTCTGTCGCGTTTACCTGCCATGATAGTTGCGACAGAGAGCACAACAACAGGACAACGGCTGTGCTATTGCGCTCTCTGTCGCGTTTACCTGCCATGAAAGTTGCGACAGAGAGCACAACAATAGGACAACGGCTGTGCTATTGCGCTCTCTGTCGCGTTTACCTGCCATGATAGTTGCGACAGAGAGCACAACAATAGGACAACGGCTGTGCTATTGCGCTCTCTGTCGCGTTTACTTGCCATGATAGTTGCGACAGAGAGCACAACAATAGGACAACGGCTGTGCTATTGCGCTCTCTGTCGCGTTTACTTGCCATGATAGTTGCGACAGAGAGCACAACAATAGGACAACGGCTGTGCTATTGCGCTCTCTGTCGCGTTTACCTGCTATGATAGTTGCGACAGAGAGCACAACAATAGGACAACGGCTGTGCTATTGCGCTCTCTGTCGCGTTTACTTGCCATGATAGTTGCGACAGAGAGCACAGCAATAGGACAACGGCTGTGCTATTGCGCTCTCTGTCGCGTTTACCTGCCATGATAGTTGCGACAGAGAGCACAACAATAGGACAACGGCTGTGCTATTGCGCTCTCTGTCGCGTTTACTTGCCATGATAGTTGCGACAGAGAGCACAACAATAGGACAACGGCTGTGCTATTGCGCTCTCTGTCGCGTTTACCTGCCATGATAGTTGCGACAGAGAGCACAACAACAGGACAACGGCTGTGCTATTGCGCTCTCTGTCGCGTTTACCTGCCATGAAAGTTGCGACAGAGAGCACAACAATAGGACAACGGCTGTGCTATTGCGCTCTCTGTCGCGTTTACCTGCCATGATAGTTGCGACAGAGAGCACAACAATAGGACAACGGCTGTGCTATTGCGCTCTTTGTCGCGTTTACTTGCCATGATAGTTGCGACAGAGAGCACAACAATAGGACAACGGCTGTGCTATTGCGCTCTCTGTCGCGTTTACTTGCCATGATAGTTGCGACAGAGAGCACAACAATAGGACAACGGCTGTGCTATTGCGCTCTCTGTCGCGTTTACCTGCCATGATAGTTGCGACAGAGAGCACAACAATAGGACAACGGCTGTGCTATTGCGCTCTCTGTCGCGTTTACTTGCCATGATAGTTGCGACAGAGAGCACAACAATAGGACAACGGCTGTGCTATTGCGCTCTCTGTCGCGTTTACCTGCCATGATAGTTGCGACAGAGAGCACAACAATAGGACAACGGCTGTGCTATTGCGCTCTCTGTCGCGTTTACTTGCCATGATAGTTGCGACAGAGAGCACAACAATAGGACAACGGCTGTGCTATTGCGCTCTCTGTCGCGTTTACTTGCCATGATAGTTGCGACAGAGAGCACAACAATAGGACAACGGCTGTGCTATTGCGCTCTCTGTCGCGTTTACCTGCCATGATAGTTGCGACAGAGAGCACAACAATAGGACAACGGCTGTGCTATTGCGCTCTCTGTCGCGTTTACCTGCCATGATAGTTGCGACAGAGAGCACATTTGATTGCGCCACGAGCAGCGAGGGAAAATACTACTTTACTTGCCATCTGGCTTCACTCCAATTTATCGTAGTTTATATATTCTTTAATCGAAGAAAGATCTAAAAAAAAGTTTCTTTCAAAAATTTCATTTTTGTACAAGCTTTTATTGCCGACTGTACTTTTCTGTATACCGTCATCGACTACTCATTGAGACGATTCTAACGAGCCCAAACTCGATGGGGTTATGTGGTTTTATTACGGAGTTCCTATGGCCACCTTCCAGCTCCATCATCAGATCAGCTCCACGTCATCATAATATTGCATTGTTACGCGATTTGCATATTCGTGCAAAATTTCAACTCAATCGGAAACCGGGAAGTGCAAGATTTGATTACAGACAGACAGACAGACAATGGGACAGGTGAAAGTAAATAAAAGCTTGTCAAAAAATAGTTTGAACAGTCTTCAATTCAGTACTACCTCGACTGTACCATGGTAAGGTGGAAAAGAATTGTTCATGTATGTGGCTTCTGGCTTGGCGAAGTACTGAATTGAAGACGGTTCACACGTGAACTGCTTTCCGAGAGCAGATGCATTGATTATTACAGAAAAAACCGGCCAAGTCCTTTTGCCTGTCTGTCTTAGTTACATCGACGTGCGGTGCGGTTGCGTCGGCCGAATTTGTACGAAAATGGGTTTTTCCAAGTACTTACGCATTAAGTTGGTCGACTATTACTCGGTAACTACTTTGCCTAATTGACCGTGATAGTTTTCCTTTTAAATTCATTATAATGTACTACTACCTACCCCAATTTTTTTCACACCCCCAATAGTATAGCATTTAGGGGAGGGGGGTCACATGACTCGAACAAAAATTAGGTTTATTTTTAAAGATCATTTATTCTCATTAAGAATTTTACAATTCACTTATTTTGAGAACTTAAAATTAAACATATACCTATGTTAGAAAGTATAAAAAGAGGGTAATTCTTTACCTACATAAAAAGTGGGTAAGTAACCCACTTTGGGTTGTAAGATAACGAAAACATTGAGTTACGTAGACTTATAATTATTTTTGATTTATTATTGAGAGACTTCCTCAGATTAATATGACAGGTGTTCAGATGTATATGTACCTTTCTATGTGCATTTATATTTGAAGCCTTGGGAATGCTCTTATATTTATGAACTCGACTGTACCATAGCCATACGTACTTATAACGCGATGGGTGTTATAAGTTTCACGTGTCTTCTGATGTGTGTAATCGCGTCGGGGGTTTTGAATAAAAGATTTCGAAGAATTTAGAACTTCCTTTTTTGAAGTCGGTTAAAAAACACTTTTTTTCGCACACTGTTCCTACTTAACACTGTATTACAGCTGTAGGGTAGGTGTTTAAGGGCGTGTACTATGCAGCAGGAGTTTGTGAATAATAAATGCACAAAACTTACAGTTCAATGGTATATTGTCCGAGTAAGCGAGTAACACGAAATCCATACACAAGCAAAGCACAGAAGGGTATTTCTACCCTGCACAGGAGCATAAAGGTGGTTTTCCACCGGCGAGGCGAGGCGGGGCGTGGATGGGCGAGAATTGAAATTAGTACGGGACTTACTACCTATTTCCACCGCGCGCGCGCGCGCTCAGTGCAAATAGGTAGTAAGTCCCATACGAATTTCAATTCTCGCCCATCCACGCCCGCCTCGCCTCGCCGGTGGAAAACCACCTTAAGAAGGTCTTCGAAGCTTATCGTTGAAAGGTTGAATGTACCCATCTTTTTACACTTGATCGCATATAGCTGCAGCACATTGACATTTGACACACGTTCATTATAAATTATGCCTTGAGTTCAATTATTCTTAAGGAACCCAAACTCGACGGAACCGACTAAAGACATATCTCCCATAAATTTACGACTAAACTCGTGAGAACTGTTCCTGAAACGAGTTAAATTCAGGGTTTAACAAAATTAAAAACACCCGAGCGGTACAATGCCTTTACACACGTAGCTGCCTGTCACCTGACACCGAAAATTAGGTTCTCATTTTTTTTATCCATGTCGAAAACTACAACGGACATTAAGCTCGAACCTATGCACTGCCGCTCATCGCCTCGCTGTCCGCTGGCGTCTAGACCGCGACCTCAAAGATATATCGTTTCTACCAAACTACCATCGTTATATTTATCGCCCTGTTGGTTTGGCGACAGTTATCAAAGAGAGGCCATTAAGGTCCCACGAAAATCGAAGTTCGTGTATTCCGTCCCTAAAACTTGAATCTTGGAAGTAAACGGAGATATTCGACCTTCCACTAGGTCACCACTTTTATTACACCACACACCCAACATAATTCTCTCTCATATTACATCCTGTCATCTCAATCTCGGCATGTTTGCGCGAATTTCCATATTGACACAAGCCATCTCTGATTGCCCCAATTAACTTAAGTTATTTGATAAGTCGTTTTTTGTTTATACAAACTGAGATAATCGGCACGCTTTCTGATAGTGGTTCCTAGAACTGGCTGGTAACAGGCGCTTAGAACTGAATATATCCGGTTTAGGCTTCTTCTTCGTCGCATCCTCATGACTGAGGGTCGTGACTACACGAGGTCGTTGTTTTGCGCACTAATGCTCTCCGGGCCAATCCGTTTTCGGCCATCCGGATAGACGTCTGCAGGTTTCCTTTACAGATACTGCGTCGGTCCAAGTTGGTCCAACGGGTTGGTGATCATCCACAGCTCCTTTTTCCTCCCACGTGTCCACAACGATGAGTTTTTTTAGACTATCGAGTTCTTGTCTGGCCTTCTCAGAAATTATTGCCGGAACCATCGCACCGATAGTCACTTGCCATAAGTTTTTATTTAGTACCTAAGGACTTACTTATTCTCGTTGTAGTTTTCCAGTACAACTTTGTAAAGTGTCCTCGCCAAGCGGGCAAAGCAGGGTAAGGCTAGGTATTATCTAAAATCCAAGTCCAATCGCTTCAATTAGTACGATCCTCAAGGGCTGACTCAAGTAAGCCACTAATTTGTTTAGACTCCGCTCCATTCACCTTGCTGGCAGTTTCCAACCATCGATCGCAAGGAACCAATACTCTTGCGATACCCTTCGCCCTCATTATCTGTTTACCGAGCCTGGGGGGCGCGTGCGGCGATACGGAATTAGTCCGTTGAGGTTCGAACTGGACGCCGCTAGCTGTTGAGTAAACAAGTCTTTGTTAGTCGAGTCCGTTTTCCTGCCCCGCTATTCTGTAACTTTTTTAAGCTCACCTCATCGCTCACCCACAAATATGTATATCATCGCCGCGATTCGTAACTAAGCGTTAGGCAGCGGTCTAGTTTTGTTAGGCGTGACGGGTGGGCTGAGACGCGTGAGCGCGTAAAGAATGACAGCCCTGCTCGTGTGCGTTACAGCACTGTCAAGTAGTATCGAAATTACTCAATTAACGAAGGAAAGACGTGTGTGTCGCCGTCCACGTCTATGTATGGGAATAGATTTTTCAATGCATGAAGCATTTGAGTATAACACATGAAACTAGCTGTGACTGTGTCTCTGCCCGCCTAGAATTATTTAATAACACTTATACAAACTTTTAACATTAGGTATCCTATGATTCCTAATGCCCCTTTACGTGACTCAAACACTCTTAGTGCTAAATTTCATTGGAATTTGATCGGGAGATGCGGGTGGCGTAGGACAGACCGTTGCGACCCTCTTTGGGGGAGGCCAATGTCCAGCAGTGGACGTCTATGATGAAGCGTAAAACAGCAACACCTGAGTTACTTTCGCATTGTTACAATATATAAATACGGTCATATAACATTTTATTCTATTTAACCAAGCTTTAAAAGATAACTTTTCTTACGAGGGGCAGAATAAAGTTGCATCATACAGACCAGACGATCCCGCGAATTGAGATTGTTCTTGTTTATCGACTGTTGTGGTTGTGCCTAAGCTCTGCCATTATAGTGTTTACCTAATGATAACTTAAATAGGTAAACACATATTTACGGGGTTGGGCACGTTAGGACGAAACAGGGGTGGAATCTACACAATACGCAAACTTTTGGAAATATATGTTACAGTGACAGTCGCAAAATCTGAATGATATTTGGAACCGTCAGACTCTTTTTAATTTATGAAATAGTTGAGTTTTTCTCATCTTCCCAATTATTGTCATAAAACAACGTACCTAAACGATTCAAGAATATAGATTATAGTAGACGACGTTTTCAAATATTTTTTGGAATTTGCATTAATTGGAATTTGCATTTGCCGTCTTTTATTTATTTATTTGTATTTTCCTACTTCAAGACCTCTATGACCACAGCCAGTTAGATTTTTTATTAAAAGGTGAAACTCTTCGGTGCAGGGAAGGACAGTCTTCCGTTCGGAATTTCTCCAACCAGGCGACCAAACCATCCTGCTAAGGAAGCGAAGGTCAGCTAACAGCTTCTTACTTAACAGCTGTTGAATTAATTCACTGTGCAAAGTTCATCACCCCGTCAAATAGCCAACAAATCAAATGGCCACGTTTCCTTATCGACCCCACTACACTAAAAGCCTACACTTCCCAGTGACGTCACACTAAAGCGGTTTATACGAGTCTACACACATTGAATTACGCATCTTAATAAAGATAACACGTGAAGCCACGGGTCTGATAACAGCACGTATAAATACTAGCCCTTGCAGCCATTTTTATCAGTTTGCCGCCAGCCGCCCTTGTGAAAATTGCGTTCCAATTTTGAATATTGAATTTTAAATTTTTCTGCCGTGTGTCGCGTTTGAGTCGACGTTTTTCCCGCTTAATGTTCATTTAGCAGCAACCTCAGGTTGTTGCTTAGCAGTGTATAAAAACTTTGAGAATTCCGCTTTTAAAGGTACGGTATAAAATATATAAAACTAATCATTTATACTGAAATAGATGCTTATTGTATAATTAATGACTAATTATTTCAAAATATAAGTATTTTGGGTGCTAAATCAAATTCTCTATTATAAAATAAAAATAAAAAATAAAAAATCGTTTATTGCCACATCTTAAAGTTACAGCTAAGCTAAAAAACTAAACTTAGTAATCTTAAAATTATTATCATAACATAACGTTTATAAAAGGGGAATTATAAAAGGCTCGAGTAAAAAAATCTTAGCGACTGATGATGAGCTGTTTTAATAACTTGAACGGTATGAATTTAAGTACTGAAGCGAAAAATTAACTAAACTAAGGACGAATATTGATAACTTAATATTAAAATCCAGAACGGGCTAACAAAAAGTGGGTTGTGATCAATCCATTTCAGATATTAAAATTCTTCGCCTACATTAACGTAAATTAATTATTTTTGACACTTAAAACTTTAATTTACAGTCACTCGTTTAATTACTACCCTTTATAAAACTGTGACTCATAATCGTAGCAATGATGAAATTTCATATAATAAGTACTCTACGAACGAATTACAGTGGTACTGTCTAAGTTTATTTGTTCAACTGGTACCTATACCTATGTGTTTAATCTACCGACTTGTTATATTTTATAACTAGCTTCTGCCCGCGACTTCGTCTGCGTGGTCCCGAGATGAAAACTATCCTATATTTAAATCCATGCTTTAAACTATTTTCATGCAAAATTTCGTCCAAATCGGTTGAGCCGTTAAGCGTGATTGAGTAAAAAACATCCAAACATCTAAACATCCAAACTTTCACATTTATAATATTAGTAGGAAGTAGGATGACGATTGAGTAGATTTTTTTCGAATAGTTCTCTCTCTCTAATTAGGGAAACAAATGTTTACGGGGCTGGTCACGTTGGGGTGAAACTGGGATGAAATCTATACAATATGGAATCTTTTGGAAACACATTTTACATTTGACGTTTCAGACCCAAAATCTGTGTTTTTTATACTACGACGATGGTAAACACGTTCTGGCTGATGGTATCGAATGCAAATAAAATTATTAAAAAATATATCACCTCTATCCGAAAATGAAAGTTAATTCTGTCAAACGAACGCTAACTAAAAATTACTTTGTACTATCGACAACACAGCTAACTGACCATCGGTGCACCTTAAGTGCATTGGAATAAGGTTCAATATAAACACAGGATGATCAGTTAACAGTGTTGTCGTTTGTACTCAAAAGTATGAGGTAGTTTATTACTTGCATTTTATGTCAGGATTTACTAATACAGTCTCGGCCGTACTTATACCTATTTACTTTGTCGAATTGTATTTTTTTTAAATTACTATAAACAGTAAACACTAAGAAATATAAACACCAATAAATATATGAAGCGCTTATGGCCTAGCGACGCCTGCGAGTCGGAAACGATAGAGGTGGTTTTCCACCGGCGAGGCGAGGCGGGGCGTGGATGGGCGAGAATTAAAATTAGTATGGGACTTACTACCTATTTCCACCGCGCGCGCGCGCGCTCAGTGCAAATAGGTAGTAAGTCCCATACGAATTTCAATTCTCGCCCATCCACGCCCCGCCTCGCATCGCCGGTGGAAAACCACCTTAACGCAGATTAAGCAAAGATGGCAGCGGTCAGTCTTTGGATGGGTGACCGCCTGATGGTTGAGTGGTTAATATAAATGAGCGCTTCCGTGCTTTGGAAGGCACGCTAAGCAGTTGATCCCGGCTGCTGTCTATAACAGTAGTCGTTAAGCCGAGTTAGAGGCCTTCGGGCGGCTTAAGAACTTCTAACAGTCGAGTTGCCCACTCACTTGACAGAGGGGGGACCTTTAAAGGCCAAAATAGTGTATGCCATACGATTAAATAAAACCAAGAAATATAATCTCGTTTGCGGCAAACCAATTTCTCAATATAGATCCTTTAATGACGTCCCATGCATGTATAAATTGTTCCAGCTGTACCAACAAATAATATAATTTTCCATAAGAATATAACCATATGTATAATATACTTGCACGGTCGACAATGTAAACTTATCCCTATGAAAAAAAATCGCACGTATTCGATAATTTTCGGTAACATAGATGTGTGAATTAAAATCTAAGTCACGTACACGTAATAAATAAAAACGGATATTTTTATATCTTCCTGATAGAGGTCAATTCTAAAAATATATGAATCGTATCAAGATAGGTATTGAAATACCTATCTTGTTGTTCTCTGAAGAGAACACTTGAAGTCTCATGTTGCAATATGATGGTTGGAACTGTCAAGTTAGTGAATAATGCTCTGATGGGTCACGTAACTTTTCGAACGCACGTTACGTCAACTGTAATTTTCCCATACAATTTACATTTAGATCTACCTGATGCGCGTACAGTGCGTTACGTGATCGACCTGCGGTCCCTATGGTCACCTGACATTGTCAATTTGCCGTATATTGCTGTGTTTATGAATAAAGATTGACCCTAGCAGCTCCGTTACTCCGCGATTCCGAAATGTCTAGCGCATATGTAACGATCTAGTCAATTCATAGTATTACACTGAATAACTCCCCATTGCAATTTAATACGGGCATTCATACATTGCATTCGTTCAAATATATACGTAGTGAACTCTCGCCCCTCGCCCGCTACCCGCCGGTTTCCAGACCGCAGCCTTATATTCCTTGTATGCTCAACAATAGGCATGATGCCTCATGTTCAAATTGATAACGTAGTAATGTTAAATGGATAGAAAATCATCAAATTATCGTAATAAAGTATAAATTATAAAATATAATTCAAATCGTAAAAAGATATGTCCCATGAAAGTTTAGAAAAAATATGCATTTTTTATTGTCCAAGAGTACATTTAAAGTTACAATAGAATCCTTACGCTTTTATAGAAACAAATTTGTATGACAACTATGTACTTAAACGCCGTATTTCGCGACCGAAACAACAATTTACCTGACTTTCCATACAACGATTAGTACCTACAAATTTCATTTGTGACGTCATACCTGTGTGTCTATCAGTATGAAGCGTTTTGCGCTGCCGCTAGCGAGGTCAAATCTTTGTCTCAAATTTTTGGGTATATATGTTATTTAATTATAGGTACTCCCATACACACATTTGTTCCTCTCCAAAAACTGGTTCGAATGACGTCATAAAAAATCTTAGGCGGATGTCACACTGCGCCGCATCTCCGGACGGAGGTGCGGAGCTGCATATAAATATCACCGGACGGAGGTGCGGTGCAGTGTGTCATACCAGACGGAATTTATATACAAACTGAGGTACTTGCATACAACGAGCTCCGCATCTCCGTCCACCTAAGTCATCATTGGAACTTTTCTCCGTCAGCGGTTGGCCTTGCCCGCGAATTTCCAGCGCTTGCGCACACACCGCCGTGACGTCACCGTGTACGTTCGTGTGATTGATCGGTTGATAATATTTATAAATGCGACTGCTATGTCAATTTCTCGGTATGCGGTTGAAGAATTTATCTATTGATTTGCATGTCATGGATTGAAGTTTGTCAATGCCAGATCTAATTCCATTTGATATTCCATCCTCAACCTGATATAATAACTATAATAAAGTTGTTCAGTATAGAGTAAGCTTGGACTACAGCTGGTGCATGCATGCGGCTGTCAAGCGGCGGTCGTGGGTTCGAATCCCGGCTCGTACTTTAGCTTTTGGAGAAAGGAAAACATCGTGAGGAAACCGGTCTAATCCCAATGAACTAGTGCCTATGCCAAATCCTTGGGATAGGTGTCAAAGCGGACCCCGGGCGCCTTTAGGGGCACAACCGGGAATAAGGCTAGGAGGATGATCAATAAAGTTGTTCAGCGGTAACAAGCATTACATATGGGCAAGTATATGCTAATTTTATAAAAGTACATTTTATGATTATGACTGTTGATGTAGGGAATCTGGGAAAATATACAATTAGGGTATGAATTATAGAAACAACCAAACGAGACATCGCAAGTGGTTTACTACCCCTAATTACACTGTTTAAGTCCTTAAACTAGTAAATTATGCAAGATGGCCTTGGAGTATCATGTAGCTTGCCTGTACGTCTAACACAACTTGCTGACAAGTCGCTTCGCGCGTGACTGAGCGTCTCCTGTCGCACTCGCACCTTGCAAATTAGATAGAGGAGGGCAGACCTTTCTCGACTAGGTATGTCTGACTATCGGATTAATGTTGTGTTTACTGGCTCGCGCTGGCTTTTCAATAACCGGCATGGCCTGTTGAGTCAGTGACCAGCATCCTGGGGTGGGCACGTCATAAATAGCGAAATAAGCTAGCTACCACTTGTCACCTGATGTACCTACTTAATCTGCAAATAAATTCTATTCTATTCTATGGCACCATCTGATGGTAAACAAATGGACCATACACAAGATAAATCCGTCGTGTTTGGGTTTATGGGAATACGTGTACTGACTGTGCAAAAAAGCAGCATTTTTTTACACGGAAACTCATTTTAGGTGTCTTTTAGATGCCGATTATTAAATAGCAGTCGGGTTTTTTGAAAAACCTTTTAATTTCACTTGTTTTCATGGCTGACCAATGTGATTAAACTGACTTAACAACGCGTTGATGTTTAACAATTAATACTATATTTGCATAAATAACATAGAAACCAGTTATCTATCTATCATCATCATCATCATATCAGCCGAAAGACGTCCACTGCTGGACATAGGCCTCCCCCAAAGAGTGCCACAATGACCGGTCCTGCGCCACCCGCATCCAGCGGACTCCCGCGACCTTTACCAGGTCATCAGTCCACATTGTGGGGGGCCTACCCACGCTGCGCCTTCCGGTACGTCCCTTCCGACTGTCTTCCGGTGTCTCAAGACGAGAGTCTTTGACCAGTGTGTGTTGCCAGTGATGACGTATGGCACGGAAACGTGGTCGCTTACTATGGGCCTCATAAGAAGGCTCAAAGTCACCCAAAGGGCAATGGAGAGGGCTATGTTGGGAGTTTCTCTGCGCGATCGCATCAGAAATGAGGCTATCCGCAGCAGAACCAAGGTAACCGATATAGCCCTCCGAATCGCTGAACTTAAGTGGCAGTGGGCGGAGCACATTGCACGTAGAACCGATGGTCGTTGGGGCGGAAAGGTTCTCGAGTGGCGACCACGTACCGGAAGTTATCTATAGTGTTTCAAAATATTATATAGAATAGAATAGAATAATCATTTATTCATGACAACAGCACATACATACACAGATCACAAATACAAAAGAGAGAACAACATTGCCACGAAATGGTTCCATCTCAGCTTTGTGCTATCAGCGGTGTGTATATCTGAAACATCCAATCCAATTAGGCTTATTAATTTAATCAATGTTTTGACTGCGCTATTATCAATTAATACTATCGCCACTGGTCCATAATTTCAGGTCCATCTAATTTCAATATAATATCAACTGTTTTAGATTTGATATTCATTTTATACCGCATTGGAGTAATTTTTTGTACGGTCAAAGACATGCACCCTATGCTTTGTGAGGCAACGTACCTATACTTGTTTTTGACGTCGACTGTACAGCAGAAAAGCTTATTTTGAACCTTAACTGCATTGAAATAAAGTAGTAAATGGCCCTGCCTTTTCATTCGACTAAAGGTACTGGTACACATGCTGTTTAGTAGCATGCTTGTATGAGCATGCTCAATTATTATATATGCAAATAGCATGGCTACTTACTAGCAACTTTACATTTACACATGCTATTTGCTCGAAACTAGCATGCTTTCGTTTGACACAAAAGAGCATGTGTAACAGTACCTTAAAACGTGGTGATGCAAACGGTGTACTAGTATTACGTAAAAGTGAGATAGTGATCGCTATGCGAGCAACGCTGCCAAGTTTTTATCATTATCATTATCACTCAAGGCCAGGAATATATTCTGTCACTAAGTATTAAATGCTCCGGATGAAGTGCTGGATTGCCAATACCAACACATATATTTATAGGATTAGATTCATTTATCTTAAATCCTAACGGAGCTTATTCCGACCCGGTGAACCGATAGTCAATCATATTGACAATATGAGCTTCTATTCAAATGACTTGTAGATCCGTGTGCGAGCGGAGGGCACAGCATTCTAATTCCGGCAAGGGCGATGTGTGAGGAGATTGAACATTTGTTTACGAGATCTATTAAATATATAGTTGTCTACTACCTTCCCATGACATAAGCCTTATTGAGTTTATTATGGAGAATAAAGATTACGGCTACTAACTGTGAATAAGTAGTACTTTAAAGGAACATTAGGCCTTCAGCTTCAGCGAATTTCATCAGGGCAACAATGTTTTTTTCACGCCACTGCTCGGGAATGTGGCAAAAGATGGTCAGAATTCAGGTTTCAAAGCTTTCAAGGCTGTGGTGTTTGTATTGTTTGTATCAAGTGCCTACTTTCTAGCCTTTACAACAATGTACTATTGTGTAATGGTGTCCTCTTATTTATTTACGTATCGTTTGTCCACAGGGAGCACCGGGTGAGACCGGCGCGTCTGCCTGTGCCGGGCACTCGAGCCCGCACGCCGCGCGCCCGCGCCCCGCGCCGCGCTGCTGGCGCCGCGCCCTCAACGTCGACCCGCCCTGGCTGCGCCGCGCGCCGCCCCGCTGACGCCACACCACGCCACACACGTGAGTCTACACTTGAGTTGAGACCACACGAGCCGTGAGCAGTTTATCACGTCATGACAAAGGTCATTCGTCTCCGTTCCCACTGCCGACGATAGCAGAACGTTGACCCGCCCTGGCTGCGCCCCGCTGGCACCGCACCACGCCACACACATGAGTCTAGACTATTTGGTCATGGGCAACGGCTCTGGCGTTTTAATACACGAGCCATGAGCGGTTTACCACGTCAGGATAAAAGGCGTTGGTTCCTACTGCCGATTGTTGCAGAACGTGGACCCGCCCTGGCTGCGCCGCTAACGCCACACCACGCTACACTTGTGGAAACTAGTCTTCTGCTCATTGGCTTTCCTAACCCTCGCCTATAAGCTCACATGGGTGACGTCTTCGTGCTCTCGCTCCTATTTGATTATATCAAACTGTACTTTTTCTCATTAACCAATCTGACCAGCGGCCATTGTTCCAGCTGACACTTGTGGACTAGCGCTAGTGGGCCCCCACCGCCCGGCCCCCCCTGACCGCGCGCCCGCCGCACCTCGGCGCCGGACTGAACTCGACCCAAGGGGACCACGAACCGGCATTGCAACAGGACTGTTTGCTATATAAACGGGATAAGATTATTAGGTGAGTTGTACATGCTGTAATATATGTGGGTCAATCGACAATTTCTTGGCTTTTCAGGCCAAGAGAATATGTCAAGGTTTCTTAGAAAAATTGTTACGACTTGGTCTTCGAACACGCTTAAAAGATAGTCCAAAGAAAAGAGGTTCACGTCATTAAAATAAAGTCTACATTTGGTGGATAAAATCAAAGTTTAAGGAGACTTAACCTTGACAATTAGCGTCAGAAAAGAGATGATTCACCCATGCTCAAAATGTAATTCTGCTACCACCTCATAGAAGTGTCGCTGTTTGGGAAAAGAAAACTTATAGCACCTTACACTAAAAACTCTTGCCAGATGTTAAATTTTGAAAACTGTGAAATGTTGGCAATATATTCGCTAATGGGTAACATATTCTTAAATTATTATGTTACTGAGCTGATTTGCTGATAGAAGACGACGACCATATGAATTCTGTAATAAAACGATACTGTCTAACACCTTTGTAAATACCATGGTTGCAACGAATAAATGATTATGATTAGATGCAGCCCGTACGTCGGCACATGATCACGTTACATACAAATCATACTTAGTTTTCTAACGTAGCTTAACCGTTTTATATGAAGGCATTACTTACCACATCTTTGGTAGACTGCGACTGAACAAAGCACACGATCGGCAAACGAAATCCCATCTTGTAAAGCCGATTTTCTGCACTCTCAAACTAATGGTTGTATGTGTATTCAAGGAGGATGAAGGTGATTGAAGAAGAACCGCGCATCCGCGTGATGGAGGGAGCATGGAGCGTGGAGGCGGCAGCGAGGGAGATAGTAGAGGGGGGCGCTCAGGAGGACCCCTTCTACGTGATGGACCTGGGGGAGGTGGCGGCGCGGTACCAGCGCTGGAGAGAGCTCATGCCGCGCGTCGAGCCGTTCTACGGTGAGTGTTCCACTAGGGCACCCCGTGGAGAGTGCTGTGGGGAAGATAGTAGAAGGGGGCAAGGAGGACCCCTTCTACGTGATGGACCTGGGGGAGGTGGCGGCGCGGTACCAGCGCTGGAGAGAGCTCATGCCGCGCGTCGAGCCGTTCTACGGTGAGTGTTCCACTAGGGCACCCCGTGGAGAGTGCTGTGGGGAAGATAGTAGAAGGGGGCAAGGAGGACCCCTTCTACGTGATGGACCTGGGGGAGGTAGAGTGTTACACGAAGTAGGCGGAAAAGCTGTTGGAGGTGATAGAGTCAGACATTACCAACTCCTCTGAATGACAGGTTTTACCAAGAAACTGATAATAATGTTTTTTAATCACAGTGAAAGACTTCGAGGTTTATGTCGTTCGAGCCTCCCAAGACTTTTTAGAATAGTCTCAAATGTGTTAGGGCATGTGCTCGCATAATCACTGCAAAGACAGGCTATGTTAGTCACCTGAGAGCTCATGAGGGTCATTATTCGAGCGTTTGTTCCGAATCGCTTTGGTCACATTTTCGTAGAGGTGGCTGCAGATTTCGATGTCGTTTCTGGTTTACCGGGACACCTAACAAATATCCGAAAACGGCATCAAAATCCATGCCCAAATCGTCAATCATACGTCCATGAAAGTGAGGCGGTTGAAATGACCAACGAACCAGATTTTCTCCTCTCCAGTAGCCGTGGCCGAAGTCGGCCAGGTTGTTGACGATGACGATGATGATGATGGTATTGCTTGTTGCAGCGGTGAAGTGCAACGACGACAAGGTGCTTGTGCGCACGCTGGCCGCGCTCGGCGCCGGCTTCGACTGCGCGTCGCGCAACGAGATCGACCTCGTCATGGGGCTCGGCGTCGCGCCCGAGTGAGTGGCATGCACCCAATTACCCATTAGAGTGGCCTAAAGGCTGTGAGCCTTTCAAGGGAATACAGAGAGGTCGCTGCTAGCGGCGGCGGCAGTTAATGTCTGGGTAGCTCAGAGGGAGAGCGCTGTACCGGTGATACAGAGGTCGCAGGTTCGAGTCTTGCCCTGGGTTTAAGACGATGATGGTTTATTTTTCTCCATTATATTTGTTCTCTGTATCATATCGTTTAAATGTATTAGACAGGTTTTGACAGGTCTTAAGCGACGCTCGCATTTAAAAAAACTCGTGTACCCAATTAGCGTAAGTTGTTAAATAAAAATTAACTCGGTGTCAGTTTTGTGACGACAATTAAGCATTCCAATTATGTGAAATTAAACTTGTTTCACATGTAAATAACGTGTATATGCATAGCATTTATAAATTTAAAAGAAAAAGTTTATTTGTATACAAACTGTATACTTAATTGTCGTCACAAAACTGACACTGACTTAATTTTTATTTTACAACTAACGCTAATTGGGTACACGAATTTTTAAAAATGCCCGTTGACAACATATCAAAATATGTAATGATGCCTAAATGGAAACCCATATCGGTAATTACGCGTTACCTGAACGTAATAAAGTAGCATTCAGGGTTTATTTTTCTCACCCGTTTTTATGAAAATCGCGAAATTTTATAAGCGTGGTTTAAATCGCGTGTGACGTTGAATACAATACTACGACTGTCATATAAAAGGTGTGCAAGCTGCCATACAGAGCCTGTGATATTGACGTCATTATTTACTGACCTTCTGGAATTCGGCACTTTTCAATTTGATATTTCTAAATGAAATTACAATTTAGGGAGAAAAAAAGTATCCCTTAAAAAAGCATTTTTCTAATGAAATTAATCACAAAATGGCCTACTTGAAAAAATTAAACGTTTCCAACTGCTTTAGGTTATATTTAACGTGCTAGCGATAGCGGTTTTTCACAGAACTTTCCTGTTCAATTTTCCTTCCTTCCGCCCTCTTTTATGGGCGCGTTTTCGCTCATGTCGGCCTTCTAGACATCCACCCATACTTTTTTTTGCTTCCCTGTTTGGCCTGCAGCGCGGGCAGCAACAGATTTACTGCGAGATAACCTTGAGGGCCTTATGGGAACCAGAGGGAAAACAAACACCCATCGCCTCGTTGGTCTGCTGCGGTGTTAACAGCTGTCGAGACCCAGGCCATGGCATTTGTAGCACCGCATTGAGCCACTAGCGGGCGCCACACGCTGGTCCGCGTATTTATACATTTTGTATAGCACCGAGTGTTTAGTGGCCGCGTCCAAGCCACAAGGTGCAGGAGTGCCTCGCGCTCGCTTTCTGTGGCCGCCTTTAGGGGCGGCTACTAGTGGCTTCCTGCTTAGTGGCGCGGTCGAGTCGCGCAACGCACTGCGGTTAGTTGGGATTACACGCAATGAATTAGGAAAACCGCTGCCGCGCAATGTCGAGGCCGGGCCGTTAGGCTGGGTGGCACCAAACCGTTTGCAATCGTAAGCGATGTTCGTTAGAATCTGAATGTATTGAAAGTTTGACAAGTTTCTACGGAATGACAGCTGCAGGCGTCATGTTAAACGTTGATCGGTCTGTAATCGTTGGTGCAACCCACCCTTAATGTGCGACAGAGTGACCGTACGCCCTTAGTTACATATTTTAAAAAAATGCTAATTATAATCATCTTGACAGACAAGGCTATCGATTAAAAAAAAATGCACTCAAATCGGTTAATCCGTTTAGCAGCTACCATGCCATAAACAGACACTGCATACGTTAAACCGCGTCATTGTAAACGTTTAATTGCTTGTCCACAGACGCATCATCTTCGCGAACCCGGCCAAGATGGCGTCGCACATCCGGCACGCGAGCGCCGCCGGCGTCGACACCATGACCTTCGACTCGGAGCCGGAGCTGCTGAAGATCAAGCAGTACATGCCGCATGCGCAGTGAGTGTACTTGTTAGATCCATTGCTGCGACTTTCCAGATCCAATATTACTTGTTGGAGCCGTTGTTGGGACTTTACGGGTCCAATGGGACTTGTTGATGTAGAAACCGTTAATGAACTTTACAGATCCAATAGTACTGGTTGGATCTGTTTTTGACAAACGAAGCGACGACATACATACTTATATATTCGCGTTCATCACACAAATAAATACCCATACCGGGATTCGAATCGGAACACTCTCATCCCAACCAGGTCTAGGACCTAGTTTAACGTGGTTGTCAGGTTTTCAGATCTATTAGTGCTTTAGTGGCACTCATTATATCCCTTATAGCAACGTTTTGTGCACAGGCAGATCAACAAGTGTACAGTTCGGGATCTCTTAGAAGAGGATTCGTGTTTCGGGTGAAATCAGTCAATCGCGGGAAATTGTATATAATGTATATAAATATTTTTTGAACGAAGCGGAAACTTTTAAGAAAAGTGTCAATTTTAAATATTTTTTTAAAATCAAGAACGAGTGATAGAAGCAACAGGGATCGCTAAATGTACATTAGGAAGAATATTAAAAGAAGCCGACCAAAAACCACCTGCCCTTTGAAACGCCACAGAGAAAGAGACCGAAAAAGGATTTTGTAATAAACCTGGATAGTTTTGATTACGATGTTATCAGGCGGGGATGGTTTATGATTTTCATTCTAAATTCAAAGATTTGAAAAATTTGCGAGTAAAGCTAATAGAAGCGATAAATTTCAAGGGCTCTACGTTCACGCTACGAAAATTGGGAATATGGTATTGTAAAGCCAAAGATAATCGAAAAACTTTAATGGAAAAGCATGACGTGCGACAAAAAAAAATAGAATTAAAGGTAGAGAAATAGTGTATATGTATGGACGAATCGTACATACACACGTCGTACGTTAATGGGGAAAGGTTGGTCAGACTCTAGCAACGCAGGGATTAAAAAGCCAATTCCCAAAAGGCAACGTCTTAAGCTCATGCCGGTAGTGAAAATGGCTTTATACCTGGTGCGTTGCTTATGTATAAATCAACAGACACAACAGGCGATTACCATAAAGACATGAATAGAGAGAATTATGATAAATTGGCTTAGAAATCAGCTCATTCCAAATTTGCCAACCAACTCAGCGTTGGTTGTTGATAATGCCCCATATCACTTCTAATACCCGGAAACGAGACATGATAGATTGGTTAAAAAATCACAACATCCCAGTAAACCCCAACCAAAACAAACCAGCCATTTACGACATTATCTTGCAAAACAAACAAGAGCATATACAATATTCCATAGATAAAATAAGGGCTGAATATGGTCATTCCGTTCTGCGTTTACCTCCGTCCGTACCACCCACTTTAATCCCATCGAGAATATATGGGCTCAAATAAAACAATACGTAGCCCAGCGTAATTTTGACATGAATATATGACAAGCATAAAGAATCTTTTGAAAGAAAAAGTCAATATGATTAGCCCAGAAGATTGGAAAAAAGTTTGTTAGCACGCAATTAAACGTGAAGAAGACTTTCGTATATACGAAAATAAAATAGACGATTACAGTGACCAATTTATAATGAATACAAATGACTCTGATGCTGAATAGGCTCACATTATACTATCAAATTTTTTAATATAAACGCAATTTTCCAATCTTATAATTTTATTTTTATGAATTGTGAAATATGTGACAAGTGTTCTCAACTCGATATAATATCTCCCAGAAACGATAAATGAAGGTTTCACATTCTGTTTTCAAATTACCTCCGGACGAATTTCAAATTCAAATTCCATTTTATTTCGATTATGACAAAAAGTCAAATCGCAATATATTTAACTACCGAAAATATAGTATAGCATCATTAAATTAAGGTTCATTTTATATTGATGTTCATTGTTTCCTTAAGTTTTTGAGTTTATGAGAAAGCAGAACAGCAGTATCACCTTCGTGAATTACCGCCGATAGTCGAAATCTCTTTCTTAAATACGAATCCTCTTCTAATAGATCACGGACTGTAACAAAAAATATCTATTCAGCGGGCCTAGCATGGTTGCCATTTTATCCCTTATCGCGTTGAATGATGTCATGTCTTATCGACAAAGATAAGTGATAAATCGGTAGACTTTTTTTTACTAGGGGCACATAGTTGTTCAGGAGGAGTACTAGACATATTCGAATATATTGTGTGAAGTGCAAAATTTATGAAGCGCGGTACTAGGGGTGCATAATATGGAGCTGGTTGTTGTAAAAACTTTAGTTGATTTTTTATAGCGCGTTGGACAGCGGCCACACAGGGTAATTAATTGCACAGTATGACCAGGAACATATTAAATTGATGTAAATATTAGAAGTACACCTAGTTTTGTGTATATGTGAGTATCGCGTAAGTGCATGTGTGAGAGAGTGAGCTAATGAGCGTGTAAAAGAGAAGCATTGAGTTTCGACTAGGTCGGGTCATTCTACTACGAGCGCATAGATTGCACGTATTTATGTTTAGGTATGACTTGAAATATAGATTGAGTAAAGAAATTATTCTACTGTAACTAGGAACTCATGAGGGTGCAGTTGGTCCGCAGACTAGTGCTAAGTATCCGGTTGGTCCGCAGACTAGTGCTGCGTATCCGCTGCGACGCGGCGGCGGCGCAGTGCCCGCTCGGCATCAAGTTCGGCTGCGACCCCGGCTCCGACGCGCCGCGTCTGCTCAAGCTGGCCGCTGTACTGGGGCTCGAGGTCAGTTGGTCCGCAGACTAGTGCTGCGTATCCGCTGCGACGCGGCGGCGGCGCAGTGCCCGCTCGGCATCAAGTTCGGCTGCGACCCCGGCTCCGACGCGCCGCGTCTGCTCAAGCTGGCCGCTGTACTGGGGCTCGAGGTCAGTTGGTCCGCAGACTAGTGCTAAGTATCCGGTTGGTCCGCAGAAGTGTTGCGTATCCGCTGCGACGCGTCGGCGGCGCGTTGTTTGCCACAGTTATTTTTTTATAAAAGACTGTCCAGTTGACTCTAGCCTCACCTCAGAGTCTAAGATGAAGCTTAATGGTTCAGTAATATATTCACTATTGTTTTCATTCATCACAGCCTTGATACAAAAAAAATGCAATAACTGCCGTGTAATAATATAGTTTTATTTCCAGGTGGTGGGCATATCCTTCCACGTGGGCTCGGGCTGCGCGGAGACGGAGGTGTACGCGCGCGCCGTGCAGTACTGCCGCGCGCTGTTCACGCTGGGCGCCGCGCTCGGCCACGCGCGCATGCGCCTCGTGGACATCGGGGGCGGCTTCCCGGGCGGGACCGACTCTAGCATCAAGGAGGTTGGTGCTTACTATTGCGTATGCTTATGACGGAGACGGAGGTGTACGCGCGCGCCGTGCAGTACTGCCGCGCGCTGTTCACGCTGGGCGCCGCGCTCGGCCACGCGCGCATGCGCCTCGTGGACATCGGGGGCGGCTTCCCGGGCGGGACCGACTCTAGCATCAAGGAGGTTGGTGCTTACTATTGCGTATGCTTATGACGGAGACGGAGGTGTACGCGCGCGCCGTGCAGTACTGCCGCGCGCTGTTCACGCTGGGCGCCGCGCTCGGCCACGCGCGCATGCGCCTCGTGGACATCGGGGGCGGCTTCCCGGGCGGGACCGACTCTAGCATCAAGGAGGTTGGTGCTTACTATTGCGTATGCTTATGACGGAGACGGAGGTGTACGCGCGCGCCGTGCAGTACTGCCGCGCGCTGTTCACGGAAATTATCTCCTAAGGGGGTTGAAATGGGGGATGAAAGTTTATACGGAGCTACGAGTTCTACGCGGACGGAGTATCGGGCAGAAACTTCTTCTATTTAATGTATGAAACGACATGACACGACACGTCAGACGCGTATGAATCGGTCTTAGCATGAATATCTGAACATGTTATGATGTGCCTCCGTGCTAAATAAGTTGTTCCGTTTTGAGGTGTCGCTGGTGATCAACGCGGCGCTGGAGACGCACTTCCCGGAGCGCGCGGTGCGCGTGGTGGCGGAGCCGGGCCGGTACTTCGCGGCCGCCGCCTACTCGCTCGCCGTCATGATCCACGCCAAGCGGGAGGTACGTTACCCGACCCATCTAATTGTTAGACCGATAAAGAAGGTGCTAGTGTCCGGAGTGTCGGTGGCAAATTTCACACAGAGGGAAATGGAGTCGCCTAAGTATTTTTATGATTAAACGAATAACGACTAAATGATTAATTTTGCATAACACTTCCTATAAATGATCTTGCGAGATTTGCGAGCATTACCTATACCATCCAAAATATTAGTCACATTTTTTATTCATTTTTTTTTTCTTATTCTTGATGTTAAATAATGCTGAGCATTTTAAATATTTACCAAACGCAATAATAATGTCTAAATTGATAATTTCAAATGATTCGTTTGTAAATTACAAACTTTTTTTGTAAAAAAGGAAGGTCGCATATGGTAAAAAAATATATCTACTAATGGTGACATTTGTTAAAAGATATTTAATTACAACATAACATTTGGGTGCTCCTGTAATCGTTCTATGAAAATAAATAGTTTTAAGTACTTTACAAATAGTACCCAATTAATGTCATAATAAGTACTTTAAGTAAATGAAAAATTTGTTCATTGAATCTTAAAAAGTTAATCATAAAACGACTCCATTTCCCTCCGTGTGAAATTTGCCACCTGTACTCCGGACCAGACCTCCGGGATTCCGAACCAGGATTCCGTGGGGCAAATCGTCTTGACAGCTAGGGACTTCCTATATCGATAAACTCATTTATTGATACTAGTTCTAAATACTAGTAATCACACAAAGGTTTGCTTATTAAATGTTTTTTATTAAAAGAATATAATGTAATAAAGTAACTACTCAATTTTCTCCTTCATTTTTGAAGATTCTTAAAATTTTACTTTTCACAATTTATTTCTTCATGACCGTCCCATCTATACTGCTCACAACAAAATAAGGGCCGCTTACATTTTTCTATTGTATTGTTGATTATTGGACAGAAACTAATTGATAAGTGGCTAATTAATGATGCATCGTTCAAAATTCAACCTCTTTCATGCTCGTGTTTAAGTATAATAGAAGAGAAAAGAATAGGTACTTACTATTTTATATCATTTTCCCGGAACGATATCTATACTTGTGGTCCCTATTTTCTTCTGAGTAGTATATTATTGTTAAAGTACACCACCAGAATTTTTTCCATATCTTCAGGCGTTAAGCTTCTCCGTCTTGGCTGAAAAATCCATTTCATGTGGCTAAAAGACTTTTCAATTTCTGTGGAGGTTATGGGAGCATAACAAAATTTCATAAAGTGATCAACCGTATTTCGTTTATTTTTCGGTTGTAATGTGACTTCTTCACCTTTTTGTAACAAATTGATTTTTTTTTCATTGTTTCGTACCCGAAGTTTTTGTAAAAAGTTGTTTTTTTTAAAGTTACGAAAAACACACAATGTTGGGGGCGGTCACTAGTATTTAGAACTAGTATCGATAAATGAGTTTATCGATATAGGAAGTCCCTAGCTGTCAAGACGATTTGCCCCGCGGAATCCTAGGTCTGCTCCGGACACTAAAGATGGCTGGCGTGTAGAGCGCGCTCTGAAGGGACCTCGGCCTTTGGCCTCGCATGCCCCCCCGCTGCCCGCCTTCGATAATTCGCTTGTAAACTCGGGGATAGGGTGCCGCCACTCGTACGAAATTGGCAGACTGCAACGTGACTTCAGCCCGTGTGGATAAGGGCCGGAAGCACGGCGGCTCGCCAAACCAAGGTCACACCGCACTAGGTTTTCTGTGACCTCGATGACCGTCCGCCGATTTCGCTCGTTTGGCGTCGCCTATAGTAAGTCCGCGTGGGTGAACGGCAGCGAAAGGGGGAACTTTGGGCCCTCGGGCACGCATAGAGAACGCGCTCTCGTGGAACGTTTCGGGCCTTCGGCTTTCGGCGCGAAATTAATAGTTGCGTCTCTCCCGAAGCTCGGCCCCCGGCCTCGCATTATTACTGGGGATGGAGACCTGCCTAGACACTCGGGGTGTGTGCTTTTTCTTCTTAATTGCCATGTCAAAGTAATTGTGGTGGTTGCATAAGAGGATTGTTACTGCCTGAAGTAGGAAACAAAAGTACTAAGTTCTCGGAGTTAAGTATCTTGACTATCCTCCTGAGCCCTGGGTAATATTATAAAGAGGAAAGATTTGTTTGTTTGTTTGTTTTGAATAGGCTCCGAAACAACTGGACCGATTTGAATTTTTTTTTCTCTTCAGAAGCCGACATTATCCCTGATGAACATGGGCTAGTTTTTACCGCAGGAAAATGCTTCATTCCCACGCACTAACCGTGCGAAGTCGGGCCGGGCAGCTAGTCCTACTAATATTATAAATGCAAAAGTTTGTATGTTTAGATGTTTGGTTGTTTGTTACTCAATCACGCTTAAACGGCTAAACTGATTAAGATGAAATTTTACACAAAGATAGTTTATAACCTGGATTCAAATATAGGATAGTTTTTATCCCGGGTCCACGCAGACGAAGTCGCGGGCGGAAGCTAGTATTAAATAAAACTAGTGAAAAATTCAAGATTTGTATCCGAACCCCGATTGTTTTAAATTCCACTGTATGAAAGTGAATCTTTACATTTTCGGCTATTTATGGAACTCTTAAGCCGGATCTCAGGATGGGCACAAGTGAAGAGAAGCTAAAAATGTTATAATCCGGTCAGACGTTTTAATCAGACAATTGTTTTATCCAGATCGTGACCAAGGACGCGCTCGGCGAGGACGAAACGCACACCATGTACTTCATGAACGACGGTGTCTACGGCTCGTTCAACTGCGTGCTGTACGACCACCAGCAGGTGGAGGCTACCACACTCTATGTGAGTACACACATTGTGCCTTCTGGCTCTTTATTTTAGTCTGTATTCATGGCAGTAAGGGCCGCTTCAGACCGGAATGGCAGCGGCGCGGCGAGCACTTTCAGTGTCAAATAATTTTAAGCTTTATCTACATACTAAAAAAAGATCGCGCGGTGACGCGAGCAGCCTCGCGGCCACGCGCGTCTTGGCGTATTGGACTTTTTAGTATGTAGATAAAGTTTAAAATTATTTGACACTGAAAGTGCTCGCCGCGCCGCTGCCATTCCGGTCTGAAGCGGCCCTAAAGTTGCCCCGCTGAATTGTATGTGTAGGAGGAATTAGGTCCCTCTTTGCTCAATATGGATAGTGACACCAAATGAAATAATCGATAATGTTGAGTTTTCTCGAAAATGGATTAAAAATATAGCGTGGGTTGCACCAAACCCTCTGTGATCGTAGGCAGCGTTCGTTGAAATCTGAATGTGTGGAAGTCTTCTATGGAATGACAGCCGCCGGCGCCATATTAAACGTTGAGCGGTCTGCAATCGTAGGTTGGTGCAACTGGCGCTTAGTCGCAAAAAGAAAAAAGTAACACAAGACATTAAATAATCACGAAGTTGTAAGTGTCCGAAGTTGAGAGGCGGTTATACTCTGTTCATTTTCCGCAAAACGCACCTTCACATGAAACGATTATCGTTTACTATACATCAATATTAGAGGACAATCTTACACAAATCGAGCTAGCCCCATAGTAAGCTCAATAAGGCTTGAGCTATGGCAACTAGACGACGATATATTTATTAAAATAAAAACTTTAATACATAGAAAACATCCAAGAACCAGAAACGAATATTCATGCTCATCACCCAAATATTTGCCCTTACCGGGATTCGAACCCGGGACCTTCAGCTTCGTAGGCAGCGTTACTGCCCACTAGGCTAACCGGTACTCGTGACGCCACGGGCTTGAGGCCCGCTCTCTCTATCAAGCAATATTAAAACGGTGGTATCTTCGTAAATTTTTACACATTTTAATAGAAATTTCGTCATTAGTCATGCAAACGAAAGCGTGACCTGTGAAAACGCGACAAATTGAAGAAAATTACATATGGTATTACTAATTAAAGCAGGTTATTTTTTACAGATTCCTTGAATATTTTCAAGATTATCTGTAAACATAAGAAACGGTATCATCATTATCATCAATATTATTATATCAAATAAACAGCCGACAAGGATTAAGATTACAAAGTCATACTAACCTAAAAAATCCGACATTGCATCTAAACATTGTTTCTCTTGGAAAACAACTTCTTTCTCCTCTTGTTTTTGCTTGAACTTACTGATCATAGTATGTAGCAGCTTTCGCACATTACTTTTTATTGTTTTACCCATATTACGGCAATTATAAATGTTCACAAAATACTGATAACTCTAACCAAAGACTTTGACGTGCCTTTGATAGATTAATAATGTTGTCACTTTAAAATCAGTCCGGGTCACGCTTTCGTTTGCCAGACTCTAGACATGTTTTTTGCCTTCTTTCTTTTGGAGTAATACTACTAATATTATAAATGCGAAAGTTTCGATGTTTGGATGTTTGTTACTCAATCACGCTTAAACGGCTGGACCGATTTGAATTAAATTTTGCACGAAGATAGTTTATAGCCTGGATTAAAATATAGGATAGTTTTTATCCTGGGTCCACGCGGACGAAGTCGCGGGCGGAAGCTAGTAATAAATATAATAAGAAATTTAGAGTTGGGACTCTACTGGCGTTTGCCACACAGGGTGTTTAAGACTAAATTTGGCCTAGCGAGCCATATATGAAATGAAACATCCGTTATTACTAGTACATCGAAATCGATCGACTAGTAGACATATTTGCCCGATATGTTATGGCAGATAATAATAATAAATAATAAATGCTCTTCGTTGCACCATGACAAGAGAGAAACATCTTACAAAAAAATTGTTTAATAAATAATGGTAACAACAGGCGGTCTTATCGCTTTAAAGTGATCTCTATCTCGCGAGCGAGCAGATTTTTATATTTGTCATTTTTTCAGCCGCACACCGAAAAGT
The DNA here is from genome assembly GCA_947049275.1 of Epinotia bilunana. Lineage (NCBI taxonomy): Eukaryota > Metazoa > Arthropoda > Insecta > Lepidoptera > Tortricidae > Epinotia > Epinotia bilunana. The sequence continues at coordinate 6,000,363 of OX346272.1, forward strand.
CGCTGCCCTGCTCCCTCTGGGGCCCCACCTGCGACAGCCTGGACTGCGTGCTCCCGAACACCCGTTTGCCACCTCTCCCCGTCGGCTCCTGGCTGCTGTTCCGCGACATGGGCGCCTACACCCTGCCGGTCGCGTCCGCCTTCAACGGGTTCCCGCTGCCCAAAGTGCGCACCCTCATCGACCACTGCCTCTGGTCAGTACTTTGCCATCGATAAACACTGTCCCGACTAGTCCCGAGTACTAGTTTGCCACCTCTGTCTCATCGATCACCGCCTCTTAGTTCGTAAGCCAGCTCCCAAAATGCCTACGTCTCATGAGAGCACGATAAAATGTATGGCACAGCACGGTGGAAAGTTGTGCTGAGCGAAGATCAGAAGATTATCACACCTAAAATTGGCCGGAAGTTTGAGAAAATCCTTCCGGCCAAAATGTTAAGGGTATATTTACGTCACGTGACATCAGTACGACATAAACATGTACGTCATCATTTAGCCCTTTAATTGTAGAGAGAGTAAAGGTAAATCTGGTGTCCAAGGTGTAAACATTCTGGTGTCCAAAATGTACCTATTTCAAACAAAGACCGTATTGATACACTGGTTTCGTTCATGAAATCATATAAATGGCATTTCGTACTGTTGTTAATCTTTAGTATGAGCTGCTCCTCCAAGCCAGACTAATATACTCTAGATGGCTGATTCCTGAAACTAAACGATTGCCTTCATGTATATGTAATCACGCTTAAACGGCTGAACCGATTTGAACGAAATTTTGCACGAAGATAGTTTATAGCCTGGATTAAAATATAGGATAGTCCGAGTCCACGCAGACGAAGTCGCGGGCGGAAGCTAGTATGTCATATTTATTAGTATGAAATAATTCGTGCAACCAAATACGCAGCAATGATGCATTATTGTATTGTATTAAAATATTCCCTTCTCTATTATATTATAGTAATTTGAATACCTACAGAGCTTTGAAGGGTTTACGCTGATAATGTACAATACGCAAAATGCTAACTGCACGCATAATGTGCAAACAGTCAACCCACATCATGATAAATGTACAGAACGAGAAATGTAAAATACGCAGATAGTACAAGCAATAAAATGTACATATGATGATTGTACAATATGCAAAATGTACTCCACCCGGTAGTGGCAAAATGTGCAAAGTTAGAATGATCAACACGCAAATTGTTCATTACGGAAAAATAACAATACGCAAGATGTACTGATAAATTATAAATTATAGTTTTTGGTGCTAATAAGTGTCCGTTGGAATCTATTTTATTTTGCTTTGTGTACATTTTACGTTTTGTACGTTTGGCGATTGAGCATTTAGCTTTTGTAACATTTTGCGGATTATGCGATTTGCATTGAACAATTCGCGGAATGTAGATTTTTCTTTTTACACATTATGCGTTATGTGCTTTCAGCGTTAATACATTTTGCGTACTGTACATTTCTCGTTCTGTACATTTATCATGATGTGGATTTTGCGTATGTGCAATTTGACTGTTTGTACATTACGCGTGCAGTTAGCATTTTGCGTATTGTACATTATCAGCGTAAACCCTTTGAAGGACTTATCAAAAAACTGTTTACGGTATGTGCTAGTGCTGCACTCTGGCGGCAGAACATTGCAGAAATACTCCCTATTTGACCGAGAGGTCGTTCTGTAGTCCCCAACTTCTCACAAAGCTTTGCTTAGGGTGGGTTGCACCAAACGGTCTGTAATCGTAAGCGGTGTTCGTTAAAATCTGAATGTATGGAAAGTTTGTCTAGTTCCTATGGAATGACAGCTGCAGGCGCCATATTTAACGTTGATCGGTCTGTACTCGTGAGTGCAACCCGCCCTTAGTTTTGATACCGTGCGGAATTTATATCCAAACTGAGGTACTCGCATACGACGCGGAAACCGTCGCTCCTCCAAATCATAACGATTTGTTAAGATCGCTTTCCTAATATTACAAGCTTTTATTTAACTTGCAATGTATGTTTTTTGTCCGGGTGGAATCTTGCAACTGAATTTTGAAGCAGATATCTTCAACCGATTGAGCTGAAATTTTGGGTGAAGGTATAGTTTGGAAGACAATTCAATATTATGGTACCATCGACCTGATCTGATGACGGAGACAGAAGGTGGCCATGGGAATTCAGTACGTAACCGACGTTGAGTTTGGGCTCGTTCGAATCGTCTCAATGAGTTGATGACGGTGTACAGAAACGCACAGTCGGCAATAAAAACTTGTTTCAAAAATGTGTATTGTTAACTTGCAGGTCCGTGCTGAAGGGCCTCTGGCCGCTTTCCGAGTCGCAGTTCGAGCCTAACCTGGGCCGCGTGCCGGCGCCGCAGACGCCGCCGCCGTCGCCGCGCGAGGAGCGCCGCGTGTTCGTCGAGTGCGCGCTCAAGTGACGCGCGACGCGACGCGACGCGACGCCACGCGACGAGCGTAGCGTAGCGTAGCGGCCGCGACAGTGGGGAGAATAGACTTTTGGTTCACTGTAACACCCCTGACACATCAAACATAGGACCGTCTGAACAGATAGAACTTTCATCTTTTTCCGGTTGGAAGCTACGACGGCACAGTCAGACACACATTACACTTTTAAACCCCCTGTTTGCGTCGTTGAGAAGTCGAATTTCACTAATAAATGAACCAATATGCCAATTTTCACAGAATCTCTCTTTATTATGGATTCGAAGTCTATTCTCTCTGCACTGTGAAGTTTTCGTTTCATCAATATTATTTGGTACCGGTTGCTTTGGGGTTTTCATTTAATATAAATTATAATATAATTTCTATTATGTATTTCAATATTATTTAGAGGTATATTATTAATTTCTCGTAAAGCCCCATGTTATATTTTATGTCTCATAAAATTGTTTTTTAAATTTTCAATGAAATTGTTTTATATCTAACGGACATACAAAATACAATATGTTTGAATCGGATCACCGTGAAATAACCGTTGATATTGTTTAAATTCATGTTTATTGTTTAAAATGTAATTATGCTTCAAAATGTATCAGTAGTTTCATCATATTTGACCCATTGGCAACTTGTCTTTTATAGTAGTATTTTTAATTCGCTGTAGATATATCTGTGATTTACTAAAGTTTAATTTCACAGCATGGTTTTATAAGTTTTATGAATTTATGTCTAAATGTCTCCTTAACACTTTCGATGTAGCTAATTTGCGCCATAAAGCGGGAAATGACATCGTCTACGTGCGTTAGGCAAAAGTGTTAACATTGTTTGTTATAAATATATTTGTTTAATCCACAATTGTCGATTTTTAAATATGTACTCATTGTTAAAATACTAATTTAGCTTGCCCATTTAGCATTGGTATCCATTAAAAATTTAATAAATAGATTTACCCATTATAGTTCTAAATTTCACTCTTTATCGTCACTTCATTATTCACGTAATAATTACTTTATATCACAATATCTTTATTAAATTTACTGCCGAAATGTATTTAAACTTAAAGCTTTTTAAAATTAACGTAGACTTAGACATTCCTCTGTATGAAATTGTTTTTTTTTTTTATATAGTCTTCACAATTTTGATAGCCCTGTGTCTTGTGTAACTACGACGTTTCGCAATAAATGTGTTATTTCAATATATGTTGCAATTGGAAAATGTATTTTCATTTCAACTTTTGCCTGCTAGTCAACAAGTAAAATCAAAAGATTTTTCGAAAATGCCATCTTTTTTTTCTGAAAGCTATGTTACTCCCACGATTATGAGGTATACAACGACACCTCATATGTCAAAATCCATCAAACCGTTTGGACTGTAGCCCGCGAAATAGAATTTTCTTGTCCACATGCAGACATACATACACGAACAGGCACGAACACTGAAAGTACTTTTTTGTATTGGTTTTAGTTACCTCCATACCAACTTTGCACCCGTATTTGGACCCCTTAAAGATGGAAATTCCAAAAGTCCCTTCTTATGCCTTGTCTAAGTTATAAAAGGAAGTTCTGGCGTAAATTTCCAGTTTCTAGTTCCAGTAGTTTCTGCTGTGCGTCTGCGTTGATCAGTCAGGACTTATTTTGTATATACTATATGGATAGATAGATATAGATTAAGAGCCGAAGAGTTATGTATTAATTAATACCAGCGAAGATCAGAGCGTCAAATGGCTTCAATAGATAGCACAGAATAGTAGGGAAGATGCAATATTTCATTTTTGCTTTCATTTGAAAGAATCGCATGTAGCATGACCACGAAAGTATTAAAATATTATAATTTATAGTCAAATAAAAACCGGCCAAGTGCGTGTCGGGCCACGCGCAGTGTAAGGTTCCGTAGTTGCCTGTCTGTCTTAGTTACATCGACGTGCGGTGCGGTTGCGTCGGCCGAATTTGTACGAAAATTGGCCTTTTCAATTACACATTAAGTTGGTCGACTATTACTCGGACTCACTTATGCCTACTTGTTCATGATAGTTTTCCTTTTAAATTCATTATATATACCACGAATTTTTTCACATCCCCAGTAGTAGCCATTTAGCCGGCGGGGGGGAAACAACGAACTAAAATTAGGGCTTTAAAGCCGAATATCTCGCAAACGAATTACTGATTTGAAAAATGGTTTCTGAAAACCCATAATATTTTTGAACGAGCTATCCAACGATACCCCACACCATGGGTTTGACGAGAAAAAAAATTACATCCCGGCTTTGGGTAGGGGAACCCTAAAAAAAAAACTTTTTCCAAATTGTATTGTAGGTACAGTTTTCTCGGCGTGATTAATTCATATATCCATGCCGAATCACAGTTTTCTAGTAGTAATGGTTACTGAGCTAAGCCGAAGACTGACAGATAGACGGACAGACATGGCGAAACTATAAGGGTTCCTTGTTGACTACGGAACCCTAAAAATCCTGTTACAAACTGACAATTTAAACTTTCGCGCCTAAAAGGATCTACAGATCCTGTACTGGAGTGACGACTCCTGTGTGTGTGTGTGTCACTCGCCATATTTGTTTGTCCGTGGTACGTCCCTGATGTCATAGTTGCCTAATGGGGTATACAGATTGTGATTTTACCCCAATTTGTCAGTACAACATGTCGAAGTCATAATTGGGTGTAGCGTACAGATGTAACAATCCGACCACTTGTGCATGCGAGACTAATTAGTCAGGACAACTCGTTTGACAGCAGCCCACATGCATCCAGGCCATAGCAATTAGTCAGCTTCTGATGAATTACTTAGAGCTGACAATCATGACATGTATACACCGTTTTGACTTTTACTGGAGTGACGTCACCAGACGCTGATTGTTGGATTAAAACACGTTCCGTTTCACATTACTTCAAATCGTAATTATTGTTTGAAATTTGTATAAACTTACTATTATTTTATGTGTTTTCAACATTTCGGTCACAAAATAATGGTAAATATTATAGCTGTATCTTCCCTATTAGTAGTAGGTACCCTAAAGGTACAGAAGGTTTTTTTTTCTGGAGCCTATGCTACTCCCATCCATAATGATAACTACTTTAGTTCCTATGTTTGTTATCATCAAATTTTGGAAATAATAATATGATATTATAATAAAATAATACAAAAGCCGTTTACTTAGGATTAAGTAAACAAAATAATTGAATACAGGTTAAGTTTTATCTGTCTCTCTTATTAGAACACTTAGAAAGAGAGGTATAGTGCGAGAAAAATCGAGAGCTCGCGCGCCGTCTTGTGATAGATGGTGTTATCTGGAGGCACGGCGGTGCCATTGCAAAGTCGGCTGACTCACCGACCATCTAAATTCTAAGGTACTTCTCGGAGAACTTGAAATTTTGCATGCGGTTAGTTTTAGGTGTACAGTACAATAGAAAACTATACAAACGTTATTTGCGGTTTGTAAAATAACATTTCCATACAGAGTCTATCAAAAGCTAAATATTATTTCCAGCTGCATTCATAATTGTATCATTTTCTATTCAATTCGTTAACCTACAAATAGAAGTGAGATCCCATAAAAAACCTTCGTAGAGCCAAGTCAGGCATCTATCTAAATATCTATTTGCTATAATACAATTTTTGAAACTAGGTCACATAGTTTTAGGTACCTGTGCAAATAATAAAAATTGCAGGATAGTTGCGTTCCCTAAGTTCTAGCCTTGATATAAGCTTGAATCCCACCTGGCTTGTCGACTTTTTACTTGTATAGCTAGCAGCAGAAGTAGCTACGCAAAATAAAACGCTCAAAATTATTTTTTTTTTTTTTTATGTATGTATCTCCAAAGACAAGTTACGTGATTAATTACAAATATATACTAACCAAACTATTAAGTTTGATGGCGAGACGCACGCATTTACTATAACTAGTGTAACTTAAACTAATATGCTTTTTATATCTATTACCTAATCTGGACAGTCCTCTTCATATTAGTCGTGTGTAGGTCACTTTGAGCACTGGGTTCGCGTAGCTGCTCTTGCTGCTGACTTTACATGTTTTGGGCATTGAAATGGTCAAATGAAATCAGGTTGTTCCAACAAAATTTTATTCAACGAATTATAACAGGAATCGATCAATAAAATGCTAAAAATATTAAATTAACATCTTCACAGCTCTGACCGATATGTTGAAATAACAATAATTCTATAAAATATATATTATTTAACATTATAAACAATTAGAAACGACCAATAAATGCATTCTAAGCCTTAAAGTACTAAATATAGGTTCATTCATTATATAATAATCATTTTTATTAAGGCAGTCTATAAGCGTATTCTTTGTTCCTTTTGTAAATATACGTGGTTTTGAATGGACCTTCATTTTACTTAATTAGCTAAAGGCATCCGAAGGACTTAGAACAAAGATAACTTAAGAATTTTTTGGCCAAATCATAAAGGGCAGTGCACACCGGCGTAACACGGAGGAGAGAAGTTCCATCATACTCCTGGCGTTTTCCCGGTTGTCTCCTAAAGGAGCCCGGGGTCCGAGTTGGCACCTAATAGACTATTTGACAACAGTGAGAATAATTTGTTTTTTCATTAGCAACAGATAAAAATGACAAAAATACTGGGAAACGAACAATCTTTCATTTAAGTTGTCAATTTTAAGATGTCATTAAAACTAACAATAAGGACGTTGTTTGATTGTGACGTCACAAGCCTGTAATCCCTACAAATTCCATACTAACGGTGCGTTTTTGACGTTTCATAAAAAGAAGCTGATTTGACTTTTGTCAAATTGTCTATTCCAAGATTTGGCGTAGGCAGTTGTCCTATGATAGCGCCAGCCATCTACGAGGGCTGCTATTTATGTATCCAGGATTCCAACTTTCTTAAAAACAATTTTTGACCTCCATGGTAAAATTTGAACTTTCTTTTAATACTGGCCGCTATATTTTTTTTCTTGAGTACGCTAGTCTTCTGTTTTTGGCGGGTTTAAAATGTTATCTCGTTGCAAGAATGGAACTTACTCGTGAAAATATTCGTGCTATGATTTATTACGATTTTCGGCGTGGCTTAACGCAACAACAATGCATAGATCAATTAACTTTGACTTTTGGTGATGAAGCTCCATCAAAAACTACTGTGTATCACTGGTTTAGTGAGTTCAATCGTGGACGTAGTAGTATGCTTACGGCCTAAGTTAAGGAAGGTCGCCCGAAATCGGCCGTTGTACCACAAAATATTGAAGCAGTGCGGAAACTTATAATGCATGACCGTCATGTTGCGTATCGCGAGATAGACGCAATTCTGGGGATATCTATGACGAGCATTAATAAGATATTACATGAACATTTAGCTGTAAAAAAAATTTGTTCGCGTTGGATACCGCACAATTTAACTAAGGATCAAAAAGAGGCTCGCGTCGAATGGTGCAAAAAAATGTTGCAAAAATATAACCGTGGTGACTCAAAAGCTGTTTATAATATCTACACAGGTGAAGAATCTTGGATATATGCGTATGATCCCGAAACTAAACAGCAATCAACAGTGTGGGTGTTTCAAAATGAGCCGAACCCTACGAAAGTTACTCGTGCAAAAAGCACCTTGAAGCAAATGGTCGCCTGCTTTTTTGGTATGATTGGCCATGTGGCTACAGTGCCACTAGAAAATCGTAAAACGGTTAATTCGGAGTGGTACAAGACCATTTGTTTGCCAGAAGTGTTTGAAGAAATACGTAGACAACCAGCGACGCAGAATCATTCTTCACCATGAAAACGCCAGCTGTCATACATCACGCGAAACAACTCGATTTTTGGACGGTCAAAATATAGAATTAACGGGTCACCGGTACAGCCCTGATTTGGCACGCAATGATTTTTATTTATTTCCAAATGTAAAGAATAAATTACGTAGTATTTTTAATTCGCTGTAGATATATCTGTGATTTACTAAAGTTTAATTTCACAGCATGGTTTTATAAGTTTTATGAATTTATGTCTAAATGTCTCCTTAACACTTTCGATGTAGCTAATTTGCGCCATAATGCGGGAAATGACATCGTCTACGTGCGTTAGGCAAAAGTGTTAACATTGTTTGTTATAAATATATTTGTTTAATCCACAATTGTCGATTTTTAAATATGTACTCATTGTTAAAATACTAATTTAGCTTGCCCATTTAGCATTGGTATCCATTAAAACATGAATAAATAGATTTACCCATTATAGCTCTAAATTTCACTCTTTATCGTCACTTCATTATTCACGTAATAATTACTTTATATCACAATATCTTTATTAAATTTACTGCCGAAATGTATTTAAACTTAAAGCTTTTTAAAATTAACGTAGACTTAGACATTCCTCTGTATGAAATTGTTTTTTTTTTATATAGTCTTCACAATTTTGATAGCCCTGTGTCTTGTGTAACTACGACGTTTCGCAATAAATGTGTTATTTCAATATATGTTGCAATTGGAAAATGTATTTTCATTTCAACTTTTGCCTGCTAGTCAACAAGTAAAATCAAAAGATTTTTCGAAAATGCCATTTTTTTTTCTGAAAGCTATGTTACTCCCACGATTATGAGGTATACAACGACACCTCATATGTCAAAATCCATCAAACCGTTTGGACTGTAGCCCGCGAAATAGAATTTTCTTGTCCACATGCAGACATACATACACGAACAGGCACGAACACTGAAAGTACTTTTTTGTATTGGTTTTAGTTACCTCCATACCAACTTTGCACCCGTATTTGGACCCCTTAAAGATGGAAATTCCAAAAGTCCCTTCTTATGCCTTGTCTAAGTTATAAAAGGAAGTTCTGGCGTAAATTTCCAGTTTCTAGTTCCAATAGTTTCTGCTGTGCGTCTGCGTTGATCAGTCAGGACTTATTTTGTATATACTATATGGATAGATAGATATAGATTAAGAGCCGAAGAGTTATGTATTAATTGGATACCGCACAATTTAACTAAGGATCAAAAAGAGGCTCGCGTCGAATGGTGCAAAAAAATGTTGCAAAAATATAACCGTGGTGACTCAAAAGCTGTTTATAATATCTACACAGGTGAAGAATCTTGGATATATGCGTATGATCCCGAAACTAAACAGCAATCAACAGTGTGGGTGTTTCAAAATGAGCCGAACCCTACGAAAGTTACTCGTGCAAAAAGCACCTTGAAGCAAATGGTCGCCTGCTTTTTTGGTATAAATGGCCATGTGGCTACAGTGCCACTAGAAAATCGTAAAACGGTTAATTCGGAGTGGTACAAGACCATTTGTTTGCCAGAAGTGTTTGAAGAAATACGTAGACAACCAGCGACGCAGAATCATTCTTCACCATGAAAACGCCAGCTGTCATACATCACGCGAAACAACTCGATTTTTGGAAGGTCAAAATATAGAATTAACGGGTCACCCACCGTACAGCCCTGATTTGGCACCCAATGATTTTTATTTATTTCCAAATGTAAAGAATAAATTACGTGGTCAACGATTTTCGATCCGTGAAGATGCGGTCGACGCGTTCAAACAACGCGTTTTGGAGATACCTCAATCAGAGTGCCAAAAGTGCTTTAAAAATTGGTTTACACGTATGCAAAAGTGCATCGATCATCACGGAGAATATTTTGAAAAACAATAAAACTATATTTAGTAATGTACGTTTCATTATTTTTTCTATTCCGGATACATAAGTAGCAGCCCTCGTAACCTTCCGAGCCAGAGGGTAACCTAAACCTTGTAAGGATCAGAGTGGTCCACCGAAGAGCTATTGTTAAATATACATGAAATAGTTTGTCAAGCGAGTCATGTCCACAGCATTTTTATCAAATCCTACTAATATTATAAATGCGAAAGTTTAGATGTTTGTTACTCAATCACGCTTAAACGGCTGAACCGATTTGAATGAAATTTTGCACGAAGATAGTTTATAGCCTGGATTAAAATATAGGTAGTTTTTATCCCGGGCACATTCACTGCCATGAATCGCTCCGCTTGTAGCCCGATCTCGTCGTTTTCTCCGTATTTAGCGGAAAGTGCCTACGGTAGACTCCTTTCAAAGTACTATCTCTGACGAACATACTTGGTACGTTCAATTTTAGAATATATCTTAAGGCGAAAGAATAGCTTTGCAGCAGCTCGCGACTAACAATAGGTACTTTTTTGATGAAATTTCCATTTCGGGAGGAAACGGATTCCACTAACTAAATCTTAACAAATCACTTTGATTTTGATGTCGATCATTTCAGCATAATATTTTCTAGGTGCCGATTATTAAAATAAATACAAAAAAAAACAAAAGGAAAACCTATAAAACTAGTCTTTCATTGTGTCAATAACAATATACTAAAAAATCATTGAGATTGGTAAATATTTAGAAGTGAACAAAACATTATCTTTTCGTATAGACTACTGCGTAGTATTCTTCTCTCTAAATATTTTATATTAATTAAGAGTATTGCACACTTATTTCATTATGTCTTGCAATTCTTACAAATACTAATTTTTCAGAGATTTCCTAATCCATACTAATATTATAAATGCACAAGTCTGTGTGGCCTTTTCACGCTTAAACCGCGGAACCGATTAAGATGAAATTTGGTATCGAGATAGTTTGAATCAAAGGGAAAGAAATAGGATAGTTTTCATCCCCTCGGGGGGGAATGGGGGAGGCGGAAGTTTGTACAGAGTATCGATACAAACGACTTCATGGCGAACAAAAGCTAGTTTTTAGGGTTATTTGGAGAGCGCGTGTCGATGTAACAATGACAGGCAACTACGGAACCCTACACTGTGCGTGGTCCGACACGCACTTGGCCGGTTTTTTATAACATACTTATAAGGTGAAAGCGCTTGTAAAGCTTAAATTTAGTTTATACCGAAATATAGTACCGTTCGTCGGTGTTGATACTTTATAATTTTATCCCGTATAAGGCCTGAATCACACTGGCGCGGCCGGCGGTGGCGGTCAATAGTGAATTTGACAGCTAATGACAAGTTTACCTTTGACCGCCGCGGCCAATCTGTGAGAGGCTTTAAGCCCGCATCACACTGGCGCGGTCAATAGTAAACTGCCGGATGGTAAGTAGACCCCGTCGCTTATAGACGCTTGAATCACAGCGTTTTTTGGTTGATTTGAGGATTCGTTGTGTTGTGGGTGCTGTCATCTACATATCATTTATGACCTTACTAGCGACCCGCCCCGGCTTCGCACGGATACTATATTATACATATAAACCTTCCTCTTGAATCACGCTATCTATTAAAAAGCAGCAAAATCCGTTGCGTAGATTTAAAGATCTAAGCATACATAGGGACAGACAGCGGGAAGCGACTTCGTTTTATACTATGTAGTGATAACGTCAAATAATACTAAGATGACAGCTGTCATACGAATCAAGATTACATATCTTATCTGGAGACAAATGCAAGTGCGATACTCTCAACACAGTGCAACCTCGTCGAGCTCTGGCGTCCTTTAGGCTGTCGCTTCACATCTTCAACTCTTCTCCATAAAGCTCCCTAATTTTCTTCTTGTCCAGCTTCCCCATAATGTTCCTCGGCATCATCTTCACCACCAGCATCTTCCTGGGCAGCTGGTAGGGCGCGAGTCTCTTGCCCGCGTCGAGTTTCAGATCCTGACAATAGAGAGGACAAATTATCGTCTACCAAATTGTTTAATAGCTCATTTATCAGCTCATTTATCTTTCGGGCGGTTGTGGAACGCTTTGCCGTTGCGTATAAGGTGTGCATAAAACTCTTGCCATTTTCAAAAATCTGTTGAAACAATATTATCTGTCTTGTATATATTGTATGTATGTATACGAACGAATTTTGGCTTAAGCTGAAGCACATATACGGCATTTCCCTCTTGTCCAAGATACAGGGTTTCATGGCAACAATTGTTCCATGCACCCAGCGCTACTACTTTACACGAAAAAATTAACTCGGATTTTTTGACAGATTTGGCCGGGTTCGATTCCCGGCCTTGGATGAGGCTTTAACAGAAATCTTTGAATGCAGTTTTTTTTATCGGTCTCGTTTCTCGTCTCCTCAGAGAGAATTTCCTTATCTATTGTAATTTCAGATTTTACCTCCTCTACCCTATCTCACTGCCCCGTTTGAATAATACACCCTGTGTAAATTAATACCAGTGGCTCTGCGAGCTGTAGAACTCAAGCCCCCGTCTCTTAAAAAGAAAAATATTTCGAAAAATGTGGCTCACAGATTTTCACTGTAGAGGAGAACAGCGGGAACGCGGGGCATACAAACGATTTTCGGCCCGAGCTGAATACCTGCAAGGTCAAGGTGGCTTGGTCCTTAAGCACCACCACGGCGGAGACGACCTCCCCGTGCTGCTGGCTCTCCACGCCGAGGACCGCGGCGTCCGCGATGCTCGGGTGCTCCAGTATTGCGGATTCCACTTGGAGGGCGCTGACCTGCCCAAAACAAGAAAATACAATTATCAACGCCTTTTTACACACTTTTATTTAACTTGCGTTCATCGTAAAAAAGTTGTTGTTCACAAAAACCGACAACAATCGGATTCAAGTGACAGACGCAACTGCGGACGTTAAATACGAGGGCTGCTACTTATGTATCCGGAATCCAGGATTCCAACTTTCTTAAACACAATTTTTGACCTCCATGGTAAAATTTGAACTTTCTTTTACTACTGGCCGCTATATATTTTTTTCTTAAGTACGCTAGTCTTTTGTTTTTGGTGGGTTTAAAATGTTATCTAGTTGCAAGAATGGAACTTACTCGTGAAAATATTCGTGCTATGATTTATTACGATTTTCGGCGTGGCTTAACGCAACAACAATGCATAGATCAATTAACTTTGACTTTTGGTGATGAAGCTCCATCAAAAACTACTGTGTATCACTGGTTTAGTGAGTTAAATCGTGGACGTAGTATGCTTACGGACGAAGTTAAGGAAGGACGCCCGAAATCGGCCGTTGTACCACAAAATATTGAGGCAGTGCGGAAACTTATAATGCATGACCGTCATGTTACGTATCGCGAGATAGAGGCAATTCTGGGGATATCTATGACGAGCATTAATAAGATATTACATGAACATTTAGCTGTAAAAAAAATTGTTCGCGTTGGATACCGCACAATTTAACTAAGGATCAAAAAGAGGCTCGCGTCGAATGGTGCAAAAAAATGTTGAAAAAATATAACCGTGGTGACTCAAAAGCTGTTTATAATATCTACACAGGTGACGAATCTTGGATATATGCGTATGATCCCGAAACTAAACAGCAATCAACAGTGTGGGTGTTTCCAAATGAGCCGAACCCTACGAAAGTTACTCGTGCAAAAAGCACCTTGAAGCAAATGGTCGCCTGCTTTTTTGGTATGAATGGCCATGTGGCTACAGTGCCACTAGAAAATCGTAAAACGGTTAATTCGGAGTGGTACACGACCATTTGTTTGCCAGAAGTGATTGAAGAAATACGTAGACAACCAGCGACGCAGAATCATTCTTCACCATGACAACGCCAGCTGTCATACATCACGCGAAACAACTCGATTTTTGAAAGGTCAAAATATAGAATTAACGGGTCACCCACCGTACAGCCCTGATTTGGCACCCAATGATTTTTATTTATTTCCAAATGTAAAGAATAAATTACGTGGTCAACGATTTTCGACCCGTGAAGATGCGGTCGACGCGTTCAAACAACACGTTTTGGAGATACCTCAATCAGAGTGGCAAAAGTGCTTTAAAAATTGGTTTACACGTATGCAAAAGTGCATCGATCATCACGGAGAATATTTTGAAAAACAATAATACTATATCTAGTAATGTACTTTTGATTATTTTTTCTATTCCGGATGCATAAGTAGCAGCCCTCGTACCTACAACAGACGCGCGAATTACCCCCTCCATACGTTAGCGGGCGCATCCGAAGATGGCGTCAGCATATGCATCTGCAGACGTGTAATGGAGGCTTTATAGGGGGGCTGGCCGGGGAGGTGGACCTTGGCCCGAGCCAGGCTTCCAGCGGCTCGCCGTAGGCTTAGTATGGATTTGATATTGACTTGAATACCTTGTAGCCGCTAGTCTTAATGATGTCGACGGAGGTCCGGCCGAGTATCCGGAACTGGTCGGTGAAGGCGGCCGTGTCGCCCGTGCGGAACCAGCCGTCGGGGGTGAAATCGGCCGGGTTCACCGCGCGGTTGTAGTATCTGGGGGGTTGAATAAGGGTTGAAGGGGGTACTTTGCGTGCCGTCCTATGAACGTTTTGAGTTTCGAGTATCGCCCACATCGCTGCTCAAAATACGGACGAATACTAACTAAGTAGACGCATGAAGTAGACCACATAAGACACGTCAACGCATATACGCAGCGTATTAATCACAGATGTGTGACCCCACGGACCTCCTTTACCTACCTTTACCACCCAAGAGTTAAAGTTTTTATACTATTTGCGTAGCCATTTTGAATTAAAAGCCTTTTTTTGTATTAATCACACATTGTCAATTACATTAAGTAACTAATTTAAATAAATACAAATAAAGACATCATATCATACCATAAAAAAAAAATTAAAAGTCTCGTAATATTTGATCAAATGTCGGTGTTTCCAGTAAATTTGATAAAGTCACAATATCTTTGCCCAATTTTAAGGTCAAATATTTGATCAAAAATCTTTGTCCAGTGTGTATTTGCGTCTCACATTTAGCTTAAAATTTTTTTGAGACGTAATGCGCATTACTAACCTGGAGAACACTCCGGGCCCCATGAGCAGCAGCTCGCCCTGGCAGTCGTCGGAGGAGTGTCGGGTCACCTCCGGGGCCGCCCACTCTCCCCAGGAGCCGTCGGATTCGTCTCTGTGTCCGCTGAGTTGGTCCAGCGATATCTGTAAAAAAAAAACATAATATGTAATTGTGATTATTTAATCCCCTGCTTTACTTTTTTCTCTATTAGACAATATTTTTAATCCTTTTACGGGAAAATTTAACATACAAAATATAAAATTATTATTTTATTATGTGTCTACTACACACCTATTGGATCTATGCGTCTAATTTGCGAGACACCTTACAGTTTGTGTAATTTGTGTGTGTGACTGTGTGTCAGTGGCGGCGCGTGAACATTTTCAATAAGCAACCCGGAACCAAAAACAATATTTTTAGGCGAGCCGGTGCGAATCGGCTTGTATGGGCGCTCCGCCTCTGGTGTGTGAAGTTATGAATGGCGCTACCGATCCCTGATTAAACGGTATACACGGGTATAGTTACCTTGGTGTCGACCGGCTGCGCGGTGACGGTGACCACGGGCGCCAGCCGGCCGTCCCTGGCGGCGGCCAGGCGCGCGGCCACGCCGGGCAGCGGCAGGCCGACGCGGCCGACGGCGCGGCCCGCGAGCGGCCGGTACGGGTTGGACAGCGCCATGCCCGCCTCGGACATGCCATAGCGCTCTAGCAGACGGTGCCCGGATATCTGGAACAAATCATTTCATTATAACTTTCATCACACTTGCTCGTTAATGGTGTCATTCCATGCCTGTATACAGAAGGATAATGGCCTAAATTGTTCCCACAGGAATTATGGCGAGTTTGTAGTCACTAGAGAGTAATGAGCTTGTGTGTGATCTGACTGCTATAAAGCAAATCTAGTTGGCCGCGCGCCACAAGAATTCTACTCTGTGATTGGTTGAAAAAAATGTAGTTGGCCACGCGCAGTTAGAATACTACATTGGTACGGTTGTATGAAACATAGATATATCTATCTTATGTAGTTATTTATTTCCTCGCAAATGTAATAAAAAACATTGTGTATAACACGGGCGTAAGAATATTGCAAACTCGAGTTATCAAAAGCCTTCTGATAGACTCTTGTTCGCAATATTCCACTTACGCCCCTCGTTGAACAATGTACTATTATGCGTTAAGGGGTTATACGTGTACGTACGTGTCCAAAACTGTAGAGTAAATACTGCCAGAAAAACGCAGGCAATAGAGACTACTTTATAGTCAGAGCACACAAAGTAGTTTTATGCCTGCGTTAGTTTGACAGAATTAACTCGGATACAAACAAATATTCCGAAGTTTTTTCCGAAAATATCAGTATTCCTTCTTCTCCTGACGTACTCAATCGTGTCTTAAGAGATCTCAGCAATGCGTGAAATGTTCGCAGCAGTGGAAAAACTGTTCTCAACTGTGGAAAATGTGTTTCAAAATATGGAACAGTTATTCTCAGCTAGGGCACATATGTTCCAAAATGTGGAACAAGTGTTCTAGATTGTGGGTCAAGTGTTCCTAACAATGGAACAACTACTCAACTTTTCCCACTTATGGAACAACTACTCACCGGTGCCCACTTATGAAACAGCGACTCCGACAGTGGCTCGGACCCAGTGCACATCAGCCGCATCCTCTTTAGCGTCGTCTTCACATATTCCGTTGTCTTTTGACTGCGGAACCTCTTCTCGAAGTGTGCAGCTAGGCGAGCGCACATGGACGTAACTCCGTGGAACACAGTCACTTTGGCTTCTTCTCACGCACTCAGCCGTGTCGTAAATGATCTCAGTAGTGCAAGTTTTTAACAGTGGAACCAGAGTTCTCATCTATTGAACATGTGTTCCAAAGTGTGGAACAAGTATTTCCTAATATGGAAAAAGTGGTCCTATACATGGAAAAGGAGTTCCCAAAAATGGAACTACTACTCACCTGTTCCCACTTATGGAACAACGACTCCGGTAACGGCGCGGACCCAGCGCACATCAGCCGCATCCTCTTTAGCGTCGTCTTAACATATTCCGTTGTCTTCGGACTGTGGAACATTTTCTCGAAGTCGGCGGCTAGGCGCGCGTACATCGCTGGAACTCCGTGGAACACGGTCACTTTGGCTTCTTCGCGCTCGCCCATGCCGAGCAGGCGGGCCCAGACGGTGTGGGACACGAAAGAGGGTAGCATTCGTAATCTGTGTTAAAACAATTCAGTTAATTCATTGTTTAGTTGCTTCTAAGGCCCATAGTCCTTCTGAAAGGATTATGGTCTTAAGAGGGAAGTATAGCTAGCAGCTCGCGACTGACAATGGTACTTTTTATATGAAATGTCTATTTCGGGAGGAAACGCTTTCCACTAACTAAATCTTAACAAATCACTTTAATTTTGATGTTAATCGTTAAAACATAATAATATCTAGGTTTATTGGTTTCGCTTAAAAAAAATAGGTGCCTTTAAATTTAAAGAAAAGGAAAACCTATAAACCTAGTCTTTGATTGTGTCAATAACGTACTAAAAAATCATTGAGATTGGGAAATATTTAGAAGCGGAAAAACGATTTCTCTTTTTGTATGGACGAGTACATAGTATTCCAAAGGTATACTTCCATCTTAAGGGCATGACTGGAAAATATGAGATTTTTCAATGGCTATCTTGTACACTTTATGGGATATCGAGCACAGCCCGTGTTTCGAAGCCCCAAGTATTTTTTTTTTCTAGTGTAGACCTGAAACACCTATCAAATAGCCATTCAAGATTGGTGTAGCTTTATAGAACGGCCCACATGCGTTCATATATTGAATTTGCTAAACGGCATGAACCGTTCGCTGCCCGCTGCCGCCCAGGCCGCGACTGTTTCGGTGCAAATTATTTTTTGAAAGCACAAACAATCGCATAATTAAATATATATTGGATACACAATAGAGTACCAAAAGACATAATGCTAAAGACCTGAAGGTTCATTAATATTGTGATAATTACGTTAACACAACAACTTAATCATGCAACAGAAATAAAAGCCTAAAAGAAAAAAAAACTGGTCTCCAACGCTATATATAGCGAATAAATGGCCGAAAGCTTACCTGGCTCCAATAGCGAGTGTAGAGAGCATGGAATTAAGCTGCCCGTGTATATGGTGCAGCGGCAGCGCGTGCAACACCACGTCGTGCCGCGAGCAACGCCACGCGAGGTGCAGGCTCGCTATCTGCGCGGCTAGCATGCTGTGGGTCCATACGACGCCTTTTGGCTTGCTTGTGGTCCCTTTCAAGAGATATACTTCGATTGGTACTATTTATCACATAATCCACCATGGCAATTTAGTCTCAAGGCGCCCATACAAGAAAGAATGGCATTGAAATTAGAATCTATTATAAAAGAAAAGAGCAGGTTTGTTAGCTTGAAGTTTCAACCTTGTGTGTCTGTTAAAAAAAAGTTTTTTTTTAAGACAGTGTAGTGTGATAACTAATATACCCTCTCACATATCTGCATGTATACTCGTGTGTACTCTCAAGTATATGACTACTCATGATGCTAATATATAAGCCCTGTAATGCACCATATAACTCTAATAAACGTCGTAAAACTATCACCTCCTTTCAATCATCTCCAGCATCACATGGCGACCTTGCCACTTGCCACTAGTATAAATTCCATAGAGGAGAGAGTGCCTTTTAAAAGGCCTTTGGGCGGGCAGCATATTTCAGAAAACTTACCACTAGTATAGATGAGTAGGGCGTCTTTCTGCCCGTACCACAAGTTGGAACGGCCGACGTCGCTCAAAATGTCTTCTTTCGGCTTCAAGAAGGTGCTGTTCGGTTGGTACAACTGAGCGGTTATCTCATTCTCCTGAATAAAAACATATACGTTTTGTCAAACATCGGTATGACATCGGTATCAATCAGAAAACTTATTAAAGACACATTTTAAATAGTGATTCCATTGCTTATAGCAATGCTTGTACAATTTATGACGGGATTTTGAGTACTTTGCGAGCTTTAACGGTTAACATAACCGTGTCTTAAAGTGGCTGTCACATCGACTGATTAATTAACTGTACTAGGTTATGGTTTGGAGAACACACAAAAATTCTAAAGAGACACTTGTCCTAAACCACCGTAATTCCGAAATGTAAAAATCCAAACGCCATTTTTCGCTTTTAAGCTAAAATTTTAACGCAGATGGTTTAATAGAACATATAAGTAGGTTAGGTTAGTATTACACATTCTGAAAAATCATGAATTCCTTCTGCGGAACATGGTTATCGGGATTATGAAATTCGTAAAAATATGCTTTCGATCAAATGACTTTCCGGCATTATGTTTGTCCAATGCTTACGTACAGTACGCTTACTGTTAGTTACCATTGACAGATGGATTGTCTTCATTTAATTTTCAACTTTAATCTTATACAATTAAAATAGTTATTACTAAATCGGTAGATATGGGTAACAGTATTCTGAAAAATGCTTTATCTGTATGAAATTAAAGTTGAAAATTTAATGAAGGCAATCCATCGGTCAGTGGTTAACTAACAGGGTAACCTATCGAAGTTTCGAAAAACACTTGCCCGATTTTCACTTGTCCGAAAACGGTTAACCGAATTCTTATAATCCATATACTTTGTTTACCATACTTTTGAAATATCGCTGGTTTGTTTTCCCACATTGTCGTTTTCCCGAAACTCAATAACCCGAAGAACGATTGCCAACTTTATTATTTGACAACCGAATTGTTTACCACCTTTTCATAATTCCGATGCTACGTAAAATCGAAATCTCATTTTACACGATTAAAAAAACATTCAGATATGCTAAAAACCCTAAAGAAGTGCATTTTAAAATTGCAATGCGAAAATAAACTTTAGGGTTAGGTTACATTTAAAACTGTGACCTTAAAAAATAAACAATTGATAGAAAAGGCGCTTAGGTCCAAACATTTAAGTAACAAGAGTGCTGCACGAGTTCTCAAAACGCGCAAAAGGGGGGGGGGGGGGGCGCTCGCAGGGCGAAGCCCCCCGCAGTAAAAAAACAACAAATGATCCTAAAAATGGTATTATTTGTAGGTTAGGTTAGGGTTAGCTTCTGTCCCTTAGAGCGGAAATAGGCACCCCGCGAAGCGGGGTGACGTCGACACGCTGGCGGTTAGGTTAGGTTAAAGTGACTGTATAAACTTACCCACACTAAGGGTCAAGCAATTAATATTGACGCCTACGCTAATAAAATAGCAAACCAATGTATCGAGGATTTGCATCGACATGCTACAATTTCGATCTTTTAATATAATAGCGGGATAATAACATTTCGGACTTAATACTTTTCGGCACTTAAAACTAGTTGGCAAATGATCCTTCGGAATTTTAATAAGTGTCTATTCGAAACATAAGCGAAATAAAATTACAACGAACTGAGAATTGGGAAAATAATAATATGGGAAAAGAAATTTCGGGCAAACAAAAATTCAGCCAACTGATAAAAAGGGATTTTAATATTCGGTAATACGATTTTCGAGTTTATGATAGGTAACCAACTAACAGTAATCTTACTGTAGGAGTGGTATCCTTCGTAGATTAAACGACCTCTATTTTTATTCAAAGGAGCCCATACCTTTCCAGTTACTAGTACAGGCCTGGAGATTTCTTTAGCTATCGGACGAAGTATGTCCTCGTATTCGGTAGCACATATGACGAGGCTGGCAGTGCTGTCCTGTAGGAAGTACTTGAGCATTTCCGGTGGGTGCAGAGGTGTAAGCGGTACGGCTGAAAAAAGGTATGGCTCGTAAATTTTAAATAATTTGAACCATTAAAATCTACCTTAAGTTCAAATTGCAATTACCATTCCAAATATTTACACTTGGTTGGTTAAATCGTAAGGTAGATTTAAACGGTTCAAATCATTAAAAATTTACTGGATATTACTGCTGGCTGTCAAACTCTTAAATTATGAGACTGCCAAAATGCGATCATGGCTTCGAATCCCGGCCCGGCTACCAATGAGCTTTTCCTTTTTTATACCGAATTACATCTGATATTTACCATTAATTTCTGAAAGGAAAACATCTCTCACTGGACCATCCCTCTCACCCACGAGTGTCCAGCAATGGGACGTTTAAAAGCTGACGATGATGATAATGATACACACCTATGTTGCCAGACATCCAGATGGCCCACTGCACGATGACGTGCGACGCGTTGTTGCCGCACATGTATCCGATCGTCCTCTCGCCGTCGCCCACTGTGGAAGAGTAGTTTTATTGGTGTAACAAATATGGGGTGGGTATTGTAAGGCGCCGTCAGTTTATTCACAAGCAGTTACTGGGATACCAGGGAACATAAGAACGCCGAGCACGTTCTCACCAAACCACCAATCACCAAATTATCAGAAATCGGCGAGTCTCTGCATTTTCGATTGAAACGGTCCAGAGACGAGATCAATTGTGATTGATGGATTCTTGTCCGCTCCACTTCCGCTTCAGTGGACAAGCAGTGTCGGCATGGTGGGCAGAGGCCCTCGGTGTGCTGACCTCCTGGTCCGTACATACAGAAGTCGACCGAGAGATCGATTAGGGAGGGTCGGAAGAGAGTCCTAAATAGCACAGATAGAGCGTAGATGGCCATGGCATCTCACTAAGTTTCGCGGAGATCACCTGGCTGCGCTTGAGATGGTCATTTAGATATCTGCTTTGGCAGTTATCTCCTGGGTGACGGCTTCCTGCTCCGTAGACATAGATATTGACCAATGGAACAGGGTTAATATCGGTACCAGAATACCAGTAACTAGAGCCTGATAAGTCACCAGGCTGTGCAGAGATCTGCATAAGGCACTGGTCCCACCGCCGGCTAGTAACCTAGAAAAGTTGGGCGAGTAACGGTTCATTGCGTGCTGACCAGGCACAGTGTGATCAATCGACCTTTACAGATCCGCAATGTAATGCTACTCGCCCAACTTTTCTAGCTTACTAGCCGGCGGTGGGACCAGTGCCTAAGGTACCGAATCGATCCGGGCCGATACATGAGCGGCAATAGAAACCTCAAAAAGGAAACTCACCCAGCTGTGCGGCGATCTCCTGGCTGAGCTGGCTGGCGGCCTGATACAGGCCCGCGTACGTGTAGATGCCCACCTCATCCTGAAGCGCCACGCGCGAGGGGAAGAGCAACGCTCGTCTGAACACTGGGACCACCCCTCCTGTGACGTGGACCGCATTATAAAGTACATAGTCGTTGGACGATTGGTTTACCATAGTCACTGGGCCCTAGTGGGTAGTGACCCTGCCTACGAAGATAGAGGTCCTGTGTTAAAATTCCGATAAGGGCATTTGTGTGATGAACACGAATATCTGTTCCTAAGTCCTGAATGTTTTGTTGAATACAGTTTGAGTAGCTGACTCGCCTGCGACGCGGTTGTTGTAATAGCCCCCTAGAAGTGTATTGCCGGTAATTTGACTGCCCCGTAGTGTGGCATTGGATTGAGCGGGTAGGACTACTTTGACATATGACTAGCATTACCACGATTTCAGATTATTTAATTAACATAGCTCTTAACACGTTCACTGCCAGAAACCCTTTCTCCGGCGCTTTCGTCTACTTAGCCGGAAAACCACGGCGTCGGCTACGAGCGAGCGTGGCGCTACGAATTCGTTAGCAGTGTATGTGTTAAGTTTATTTTGTAAGTAACAATAGCACGACACCGCGTGATTTATAAACTACCCCACTCTTTCTAAGTGTCCTAAATAGGAAGAAACAGAGAGCTTATCTAGCTCGCGTGAGGCACGTGCTAACCATGCTGGTTTGAAATAAAACATTGATATTGAATATTTCTATCTAACTAAGTAGCTCTTCTATCATACGCTAATAAGAATGTACAAAACAAGTTTTAAGATATAGTTGAGATTGTGTAATCTGGCCGACTTTTGATAAAACTGTCATTGGAGTCGGAATATTCTACCAAGGACGGTAAAGTTGCATTTTGAATGGACTACTTTTAAGCAATTCTACCAACTATATCTCAAGTATACATAACAAAGTTTTTATCTGGGGGCATCAATATTTTTCCCCATATCAGTTACATTTCGATGATTACATCACTTTTACCATACTTATCATAACGAATGATATTGATAAAGGTACCACACATGGTTAAAAATGATTCCACTAATATTTATAAGCTACTGACAAGGGGCTTACATTATGTGGTTTGAATTCAAAAGTGATTACAGCTTATGCAATATCCATAAGTTTTGTGAATGCATGGCTGCACTTTCCTTTTCCAAAGTTACTAGTTCAGATTATGAAAAAAATGCATTCCAATACTTTTATGAACTCGTGTCTGGTCTACAATCTATGTTTCCCAACTGTAAAAGTGAATAAACAATATGCAGAGTAAAATTAGTTGGCGAACAAAGGGCTTAGGAAAATCCTATGCAATGAAAAGGACTAAGAATATTTTAGCTATTTGAGAAATAAACGAAATAAACCACTAAATAAAGTAAAATATAAGAAGTATAGCAAAATTTTTAAGAAATGTATATTACATGCACAAAAAAAAAGTTACATACTTGCAGAGCTGTAAGAATAAATGCAAAGCTACTTGGAAGGCTATTTGCCTCCACGGTAACAAACAAATTGATGGAAAATAACATAGATAACATTTGACATAACAATCATATTTACTGAAACCCGGTTGACCTTTGTATTGTATTTAATAATAACTTTATAGATCCGCCAATTTCAATAAACACACCGCAGAGCAATCAGTCTTACAGATCTGTATTACTTAGCACTAACCCGTGCACTATTTTCTTGAAACCAGTTAACGAAATAAAGAGCTATAGGATAATTTTGTCTGAAAAATTGCAAATCAAGCGGTTATGACAATATAAATACAAAAATGCTCAAGTTGTGTGCTTTATATTTGTGTGTTCCTCTCATTCATGTTATAAACCTTTCTTTCCTTGATGGTAGTTTCCCTGATGAATGAATAGTACATTACTATAGAGGCCGGGAAGTAAGGGGTTGCCGGCCGAGTACATATAGACGGCCGAGCGTAGCGAGGCCGGCAACCCCTTTTCACGCCGAGGTAAGTATAGTGCTTTTCTCAAACATGCAATGAAATAAATATAAAAAAACTCCAAGAAATCAAACTTTAATTTTCATGGCTGAATGCCGTGATTCTGTGCCACAAATAGTGGAATTGAAATTAAAAAAGACCATCTTGCCGGCCTAGGCCTCCAATTTTGTATGAAATGCCATTACGGGTCTCTCGTCTCGCTGCGCCCGAAACGTGACACTTCGAAGCCCATTATGAAGAACACAACGTCAATATTTCATTGCATGTTTGAGAAAAGATATGTGTAGTCAAACCATTGTTTAAAAAGGGTGACTAACAGGATCCTAATAATTATAGGCCTATCACCCTAGTTCCTATTATTTCTAAAATATTAGAAAGGGCGATTTATTCCAGATTAAACGACTTTTTAACGAAGCATAATGTCCTATGTCCTGAACACTTTGGTTTCCGAAAAGGTAAATCCACTTCTCTTGCCTGTTTTGATCTAGTTAAGTTCATTAACGAGAGTACACCTGCCATGTCTATCTTTTTGGACATGACAAAGGCGTTTGATTTTGTCAATCACTCTAGACTCCTACGCAAGCTTGAAGTGTACGGTGTGAGGGGAAGAGCGCATGACTGAATCAGGAGCAATTTGGCAAATAGAAAGGAATGTACGGAAATTAGCCAAATCACAAAAATAAAACATGTTATCCTTAAACAATCATATAGGTCGCAGTTTCAAATTGTCAATAAAGGAGTTCCTCAGGGTAGCATTCTCAGACCTCTGCTATTTCTCCTTTATATTAATGATAATGATTTACCGAATGCTACTCCATATAAAAGTATAATGTTTGCTGAAAGCTGCCGCTGTTGGTAAAATGTAATAATAGAAATGACATAACTAATTGGATGCAAGTAAATGGCCTAAGAATAAATATTAATAAGACTAAATTCATGTAAATTTCCTCATATAATTCCAGTGACATACCTATTAGTTTTATTAATAATAACGAAGAAGTTGAAAGAGTGGATACCTTTAAATTTCTAGGGATAATAATTGACCAACACTTAAATTGGAAGGAGCACATAGAGCAGGTTTGCAAAAATTTAAATAGATTCGTTTTCGCTCTTAAGAGACTAAGGGATGCTGATACAGCATCCCTTAGTCTGCTGAAGCTGCACTTACGGCCTATCATGGCTATGTATCGTCGGTTCTCTTATATGGATTGATTTTATGGGGTAACTATGTCGACGTAGACAGTTTTCAAAATTAGGGAAAATGTGTTAGGTTTATTTGTAACGCAAAGATTGACGATAGCTGTATTCCACTTTTCAGAAAGTTGCCCTTACCGTGCCTATATACAAGAGAAGTCACGTCAAATTCACAATATTTTAAAATTAGACTCAATACCAGGCAAAGAGAAACAAGAGTAAGACTGATGAACAGGTTATATAGACCATCATGCAAGACGTACATCTATAGGAGAAACATTTATAACATGTGTATTGAAATATACAACCATATACCGAATGGCATAAGATTAGACAAGGACCTATTTTACAAATACAAATACAAATATTTATTTGCCAGAATATGGTAACATAAGGTCTTAAACCTAAGTAAGTACGTACATATTCTACCTGCATTATCAATTACGATGTCAGTATTATATGATTAATTACAATTACAGCAGTCAATTATTCAGATAGAAAATAAAATAAAAAGTAAAAAATAATAACATTAGACACTAGTTTACATTATTCGTCATATATTCCTTAACACTATAAAAATATTTACATTGCAACCAGTCAGTTAATTTCCTCTTGAATATATTCCTATTTTCTAATTTAATGAGGTCAGGCAAATTGTTATATATAACGATACACATGTTATAGCAGTTTTTTTTGTACATGGCAGATTGGCATGGAAGCTGTAATAACAGATTTCTGTATTGAGCCCTAGTGTGTCTTACAGTGGAGTCAGTATGCCAGTACAAGCCGTTGTCTGTCTGTCTGTCTGTAATCAAATCTTGCAAGTTAAATTTGATCCACTTCCCGGTTTCCGATTGAGCTGAAATTTTGCATGCAAGTATAAATCGCGTGACAATGCAATATTATGATTACGTGGAGCTGATCTGATGATGGAGCTGGAAGGTGATAAAACCACATAACCCCATCGAGTTTGGGCTCGTTAGAATCGTCTCAATGAGTAGTTGATGACGGTATACAGAAAATTACAGTCTGCAATAAAAGCTAGTACCAAAAATTTTAGTTTTGTCAGAAACTTATTTAAGCATAAATTGACAGAATGGTTATTGGACAATTGTTATTATAGTGTAAAGGAGTTCTTTAATAGCAATAGGATATTATGATTATAATTATTTTGATATTGTTTTATGTTGTGTAGTGACATTTTTATTTTTTGTAATTGTTTTATTTGTATGATTTATTATGTAATGAAACTCAAGACATTTGCATGCCTGCATGTGGGCTGAATACACTGTGCTGTGAAATCTTATTCACATCTGTATTATATACCTACTGTATTCTGGCAAATAAATGATATTGATTGATTGATTGATAAATGTGAAAGTTTGTATGTTTGTTACTAAATCACGCTAAAATGGCTGGACAGGTAAAGATGGAGTTTAGTATACAAAAAGAGTATAGCCTGGATTAACATATAGAATACTTTTTATCCCAGTAAAAGTCCAACAAAAGGAAGTTAACGCGAACGAAGTCGCGGGCAAAAGAATAATATAAAATATATTTATTTATTTATTTGAATCAGCCACAACAAACGACCAAACATATGCTACTAGACTGCAAGCAAGTAGAAATATACAGGAAAAAGCACCAAGGGTATCCAGACACACTACGGGACGCAGTCGGCAACACCAAGGCACTCACCAACTTTCTAGAGGAGCTGGGGTGGTTAGAGTAGAGCTTCCCCACCATTTTCACGCAAAATAGACACACTGTATGTCGATTTGCGGAAAAGAGCCCAGTATAACTAACGCCAAAAGAAGCATGTTTTATTTGAAAAACTTTTCTCTAAAATCACGAATGTCTGAGATATTAGAGCCATCGCGTTCGCGAAACACTAGGTATAGGTTAGGTTCCTTAGGTAGCTTCAGATGCCCGAACCCGAAGGGCATATCGCCCAGAAATAGGACCCGCTATGCGGGGCTCTGAAAAAACTCTTGCGTTGCGAAAAAAATGCACCTTTTTTTTTAATCCCCTTAGCGTACCCTTATATTATTAATATTATTATAGTATCAATACCCCCGAACATCAAAAGTCAATAATAGATTACCTGCTTTGATGTCAGCATTATACGTCTTCACCAAATCAATGTCGATCTCTTCTTTTACTGCTGTCCCAGTAATACCCGAGATTTGCCTACATGATGTAACTGAAGCTGAACTGCGAAAATACCGGCTGAAAACCCGAAAAGAGCGGAGAGACACTTCCATGGCACCCGAAACTAGTAAGATTATGGATTAGATATCGCTCAAATAGCACTTTCTCAAAGGTTCGGCTTAACGAAGCCGAATATTAATTGAAAATAGCAAAACAAATTCAATTGCGACAGATTACTTTATTTTGCTCAAACTTCAAAGTCTTCAAACTTTTTTACAAGAGGTGAGTGGTGTTGCTAGCTCAATTGTTTTGACAGTTCTCTCGAGGCACATTCGATTTCTCGGCGGGGTTATTTATAAGATCATTTCTTTATTGTTGTGTCTCGTTTCCCTTTCATAAATATAAACCAAGGGAAAATTAAAATTATTCGGCTCAATTTCCAAGTACTTTACAAATATAAGCGAATTGTCCACATATATATAACGAATCAAAAGGAACTCGAAACGGATTTGATACGAATTAAAGAGTGTTGGGAGTAAAAAGAACCTTATCACTGACGTTGCCTTGACGGCCTTGACGATATCAACTGTCATGCATGTTGTTGATCGATTTAGTTTACTCGAACTCTTTTTATTTTAATAAAATGAAAACAAAGCGTTATTTGATATTCTAACGCTTCCAACAGTATTTCACAATTTTATCAAAACATTACAGTTATAGTGTCGAGTCAGTATTGTATCAGTATTGTATTGTTTTTGATTGTAAGCAAAAGTGTAGTGATCAGCTGTTTTTTAAAATATGGGTTTTGTGGATAACTACACAGCTAGCCTCACGGCAACTTTTTACGAGATGATTGGTGAGTTTGCTTTTTCATAAATAATGTATATGTTACAGTTACAATTGGGTTCTCATAAGATTTTTCGCTAGGAAACTCAGTACCTACTTTTCAATTATTTCAAACTTCTGGTAATTGCGCCATGGCCCTCTAAAAGAACCGGTTTTCACTCGGTGAAATATTCCAGATCATTTTGCAATCTCATGATCATCTCAGGAAAAATTGTTTGACAAGATATAGTGTGACTCACTGAATGTATGTCAATATATTATGTGCTAATTATAATTCCAAATATAGGTACTGTATAAAGTTACTCAAGAGCTAGAGCTATACAGTATTGAAGTTGAAGGAACTTCTTGGACTTCCCAAAAGCTAACTAGACATCTTATTGGAACTGTGTTCAATGCTTGATCTTTCTGATTCTTTGTTTTCTTTGTACATTTATCTTTGTTTTGTATCAACGGCCAACTGGTAAGCCTAGTCTAGTGGGTAGTGATGCTTGCCTACGAAGTTGCAGGTTGGGTTTGAATCTCGATAAGGGCAAATATTTGTGTGATGAACATAATATTTGTTTCTGTTTCTTAGATGTTTGCTACATATATGTATTTAAGTATTTATATCTATTAAATATATTGTTGTCTAGTAGTCAGTCCCATAACACTAGCCTTTTTGAGCTTACTAGGGGACTAGGTTGATTTGTATTTATCCCCTAATATTTATTTATTTTATTGTTGACAGCGATTGCACATTATATAGGACAGTATAAGTATTTAATGATATGTAAAATATTTTCTTAAGGTGGTTCGACAACCATTCAAAACATCTTTTAACATTTGCAGGCTAAATTATTACAGACATAGATATACCTCGTGTCATTGTACATGCAAAGTTTTGTTACATTCCAACACATAGTTTTAAAATGAGAGCTTAACTACGTTTGTATGGAGAATCAAGCTTACTGCGGACTCTTAAGGGAACTTGCTCAGATTTTTTGATCGTTTGGGATTGTGCATTTATGAACTTTTCTGTTTGTGTAAGGCATATAAAACTATCTACCATCACGGTCTTGCATGATCTGTTACTAGAGAATACATATTTATAGTTGAATTGTGAAAGTAATTGTTTCTGCCTCTTCACTGTGACAGAGGCAGTGCAGCTAGTGTTATAGTTACATCCATACACCGACTTATCAAGTTATCATCTACAGGGGTTGAATTCGATCGAAAAAACTCGAATCACTGATGGTCCCAATACTAAATATCCAGGAACCAAATTTCAGATATTGAAATATATCCGTGTTTTTTATGTTGTTTGTGTCATTTTTGGCATTCTTATAAATAGAGTACAATTTAGTACAGTAGGTACTATCGACAAAATTGAATCCTGACCCACCATGGAACCTTGTTACAATTAACTGACATATTAACGTCATATGATCGTTCGTATGTTCGTTAATTATGACAAGGTTCTATGGTGGGTCATGATTCAGTTGGTTCGATAGTACAATAGGAAAATGGGGCCGTCGATGTGTTACGTCATTCCAAAATGGGGGGGGGGGGGGGGGCTGACTATGGGATGACTGTAGTCATTTAGAGGGTCCATTCGAGGAATGAACTGTATGATGATAGGGGGGGTTCAAAAATCGACGTAATATATGGACAAGCCCTATATACCAGAAATAAGTTTCTGTTCAAAAAATATTTTTGGTTCAAGCTTTTATTGCCGACTGTACTTTTCCGTATACCGTCATCAACGGTACTCATTAAGAGATACCTCATGTCATTGTATATGCAAAGTTTCGGTACAATCCAACTCGTATTTTTTAAATGAGAACGAAACTCCGTTTGTATGGGAAGGTTAAATTCGGCCGAGCTTACTGCGGACTCTTAAGACGACTCTAACGAGCCCAACTAACAACCCAAACTCAACAGTACTGAACCTTCTGTCTTCATCATCAGATCAGCTCGATGGTACAGTCAGCAGCAGAAATTGCTAAGCAGTTCTAGTGCTCAAAATGATCTACACACGAACTCTAATGTCAAAGGAATAAGGATCTGTGTAGGTCATTTTGAGCGTGTTATTATGATGCTGCAGTCAGCAGTCTACAGTTCGTGTATGGTACAGTTACCATAATATTGAATTGTCATCCAAACTATATCTTTACCCAAAAATCCAGCTCAATCGGTCAATATTCAATATCAATATCAATTTAACAATGGTATAAATTGCATTGAAGAGGGATGCCTTTTAAAAAGCCTCAGGGCGTGTAGAGGACAAGGATATCTTTCAGCTAACCTGCTTTGTAATAAGATTTAAAATAAAAAGGTTATTTACATATATGACTTTCGATCTCTGATTCTGTCTAATTATAGAGTGGTTTCTCTCAGTATTTTTCCTTAATCAATCCATTGTGATGCATTTTGATTGCAGAATACATTAATTTCAAGCTTCATCCACTGTTTGTTACTAATAACATCGCTACAGTGCGTGATACTGATAACAAAGAAAAACTAATTTTACAATATGGCGATTCCGTTACATAGCATTCTAAATTGGACCTTATATTAAATTGATAAAGTCCAATTTTTTATATGCTGAAATTAAATGAGAAACTTAAGGATCAAAATATTATATCAAAACATCGATGGTGGGCCATCTTTCTTAATGGTCTATTGTTTTTGGTTTAATTTCTAACGTCATAGCCTTACTTGAGAATCTTAGCGAACGATTTTGAACTGTATTATCATTTATTTTGGGTTGAAATTATAATTGTTGTAATAAACAATTGAATTTTCGATACTCTTTAAGGTATATCTTAAAGAGAATCGAAAATTCAATTGTTTATTAACATAGACTGTTCAAAAGTTAGACATTGCGAATATCTATAAAATACCAGCTGCCCGCGCGGGTCCGCCCCGTGCGGTTATGACAAAGCGAGCTGTGTCGCGGCGAGATAGACTATCCATCTCTTTCTAAGTTTTCTAATTAGAAAGAGACATATAGTATATCTCGCCTCGCGATAACCAGGCGGAGCCACGGGATAGATATAGCCTATATCCATCGCGAAGGCCTTAAAACTGGTATGAAATAACGTTTAAAATCGGATGAGTGGTTTCGGAGATTACCCCCTACATACATACAAACTCACTAAGCTACACACTCACAATATTTATTTACATTTACCTATTTATAATATTAGTATAAACTAGATGTTTGCGTGGCTTTGCCTGCGTATTGCAAAGAACGCAGGCAAACCCGCGGGATAAAATACAGCCTATAATAACCATCCAGAAATTCCATTCTACACGCGGGTGAAAGTTTTTGTGAAATTGCATAAGGCGTTCCGGAGTTAACCCATATCATACAAAACTTACTAACCTACAAATTCACAGATAGCGCCGCTATTCTGTAACTTGTTTTAACATCACCTCACCCGTCACCCTCAAATATATCTTGACGCAGCGATTCATAGTGTTTAACCGTAATCAGAGGTTTGGCTTTGAAAGGCGTCATGGACATGGTGAGGCGAATGTACGCGTTCAGAATAACAGCGCAGTAGGTACCGCATTATTTTACTACTTACCTTACCTCTATCATGTTTAACTGAAGACATTATGCATCGCAACGAGTACATACACTGCATAATTTCCCTATCCGCAATTCCCGAAAAGTCTTATCTTGTATCCAAACGTCCATTCTAAAATACACCTAATACTATAAGACGTAGACTCTAATTTAGATCAGAGCATGAGTTCTAACGTTCGGCCTTTGATTTGGCAAATCGCAGTAAGTGATATGATATCCCTTGTAATCGGTTTAGCCATGACTCCTATATAGAACGCATGCTACTTACTGCTGACTGGTTGTACATCACCACTCACACAGGGCGGTAAAACTAGTCGCTCTGTGAGCTGTGTTCTGAATCGACAAAAAAATCTATAATTATCGAACCTACTAACAAAACTTTATGAGAATTGGTTAAGTAATGCGACCAGACCCCGTATCGTGGTCGGCCTTATCACGCGATAAGTGACAAGATAGGAGCGTCGTCTCGTTCTATCGAACAGTGTCAGCGTGTGACGGACGCTCTATCTTGTCACTTATCGTGTGATAAGGCCGACCATGATACAGGGTCTGTAGAGGAGAGCTGGACAGCGGGATTTACGGACAAACGAAAGTATTTTGGCCGGACGGACAAATTCGTTCGCTTCGCTCGCTCGTTCAACAAGGAATGTCTAAGAGCGCAAGGCTATAACTATGCCTTCTGAGGCTTCCTTTATTACCGTCCGTGGCGAGTGAGAAGTGGTTTCCGCGCGCATAGCGGGTGGTAAATTGAAACATAAGAGTGTTGCCGACCGTTTATTGATTTGAGGATTCGTTGCGGGGTGGGATATCGTGCTGTTGTTGTAATGTCTCAAACTAATTTGAAACTTTCGTGAAACAAAGTTTTAACCGCCTTCAATTCAGTACTCCGCCAAGTCAGATGAACGTTTGCACATTTCCTTTCCACAGGAATATTGATTATTACAGAAAAAATCCAAATCGCTGTAGGTATAGGGCCGATAATATTTGAGGAGTTCCTTCGATTAATCAAGAACGGTAATTCTGAGCCGTTGGCACTTCATTAGTTGCTATTTCAACGAAATCATATCAGAGTCTGTGACGTACTTTCATAGTTTTAAGTACATCATTGGGGAGTTGTAGGAGACATGAATACACGCGTGCCTAATATATTTGAGGACTTCCCTCAACTCCTCATGGATCCCATCATCCAACTGTATTTTTGAATAAAAAGTTATGCGTGGTTATACATTTAAAAAAATACATATACGCGTTGACTTGAGAACCTCCTCCGTTTTTTTCGTCGGTTAAAAAATGTGACCAATTTGGAAGCATATACAATAATCTACACTAATATTATAAAGAGGAAAGATTTGATTGTTTGTTTGTTTGTATTGAATAGGCTCCGAAACTACTGGACCGATTTGAAAAAATCTTTTACCATTAGAAGCCGACATTATCCCTGATGTACATAGGCTATTTTTTACCGCGGGAAAATGCTTCATTCCTACGGGAAAACGGGTAATCCGTGCGAAGCCGGGCCGGGCAGGTAGTATATACTTATAAACAAAAACAATACAAATCGGTTCATAAATGACGGAGTTCGGAGGTAACAAACATAAAAAAAACATAATCTAAAAAAAAACGAATTGCGAACCTCCTCCTTCGCGACTTCAATTCAGTACTTATTTGAAGAGTTTCTATTTCTCCGGAATCCCATCATCAGATGCTGACCAGCTTCGAGTAATCGGGGAACATACACAAAAAATTAAAGGCTCCGACAAATTGAGAACGTCTTCCTTTTTTGAAGTCGTTTAAAAATATCCAAGACGATTAAGTAATAATACTTCTGCTCATCAAATATTTGTCCTTTCTAGGACTCAAATTCAGAAGTTCAGAACTTAGATCTTAGTATCGCACGCAGCCTACAAACGAGGCTGACCGGTAACCAAAATTGACGAACACAATCGTATTATGTTGTTACGACAAAATACTAGAATGCTTACTTATAATCAGCAAGAAAAGTATTTCCGATAAAATTATGTGCTTTCATAATCAATAACATACAACGAAGTCATCCACTTGAAGTTTCAAAACTAATAAGTTGAACGGACGATACACTCCTAACTCCTAATTCTTACTTAGTTATTAGTTAAATCAAGATATCAAGGAAAGCGAACTTGAGTAATTTTAGAATGATAATGATTCCCTCGGTCAGTAAGACGTCAAGCTAAGTACTCAACTAGTCATTCTTCACCGGACCTTGGTGACAGCTATACGTCGACGCATCACTTTGTAATTCACAAGTTTCGTGACTTATATGCAATTTGGCTGTATCAACGGTCGTCGGGTTATCAGTGTTATTAAAAAAATAAAAGGTTTTTTATTTGTGAGCAATGGTGGACAGTCAGTGCGCCGCGCGCCAAGTGAAAGCTGACATGAGTGTCTTCTTGAAAAAGTTCGATTTTGACGCGACAAATGATTTTGTGAAAATAACTATAGCCGTTGCCGGCTTCTATATGGGAATATTTTACTGTAAGTATTTCTTTTAATTGCCTTGTTACGTTATGCCGGTATTTTATTTGATTTTCGAAGTAGAAGGTTGCTGATAACGATTGAACCAATGTTTAAACGAATGCATTTTTACGGACGAATACAGGTAATTAGTAATTATAGATACTATCACAATTAAATAAATACTAAATCCTAAATTACTACCGAATTACAAAAGTTAAGTGTGATATGAAATTACTTAAGATTGCAAACTAAGCGGTTTACTAAAACCGCAAAAACCGACGCGTTTCAAATTCCGTGCCATTTATTTTCATACAACCACAACGCCGGTCAATGGTCTTAGTACGAAACCCAATTCGGCCATTTGTAAATTTGGAACGCATCCAAACGGTCTAATTTTTATAAAGTTTTTAAGGCGGGAAAAATGTAGACTTTTGACAATTCCCGTTTGGAGAGTCGGGATGGGGGACGAACCTCTTAGCGTTTTGACCGCTCGCTCGGTTGTCGAAAATATTTGCAGGGAACATAATTAACAACATAGAAAAGTTTAAAAACCCCGGATATTTTCATTTCAAAGTTCAATATCTCAAAACCGGTTGAACCGATTTTGTCAAAACGTAGCTAAGAACGATCACGTCAGCTTTCGAACAAATAAAACCGTATTAAAATCGGTCCATTCGTTTAGGAGCTACGATGCCACAGACAGACAGACAGACACGTCAAACTTATAACACCCCTCTTTTTGCGTTGGGGGTTAAAAACACGTCTTTATCAAATGTGAACTCTGATATTCGTCTATTAATATTATTTGCCGTCGACCACAATAACGACATAAAACGCCTTAAAACGCTCAATATTACCCTGGGCTCATACAGCCAACAGATTTCTCTAATCAATTAAACACGTTTTAATAAATAATTACCCTTTTCCCGGATGATGTTATCCTATAAACGTCGTAATATAACGTTTTTATACTCGTCGACCTTAATGTTTGAATTAAGACTTCGTACACAAAACTTAAATCACATACTTTTTACTATGGAGCTCCCAACTTAACATTTCATAACTGTTGAGACAACTAAAATGAAATGGACCAATCACGTGGCGCCTTTACTGAACTATAATGTATTTGACCAATAGGACGCCGTCATGAGAAAGTCAAAAGGTAATACATCAACGCACAAAAAAGAAAAAGCCGTTGGTTGCACTTCGTTTACCAAGTTTGTTTAATTAGTTCAGTTGACTCGTAGAAAAAGTATTGTACGAATATACAATACTTACATAATTAGCTTTTTAAGTCTCGTACCTTAATTAGGCCACTCAGCAAGCTTCGTGGCCTAAACGCGGTACTCAAATGGAAAAGCATACATTATATAACGATTGCATAAAATACTATTTTGATTGGGTAATGTTCAATTATTATAAATGTGTGTTACTGGTACAAGAATCAAGACGCACAAGGCTGACTCAGAAATCGGAATCATGCCTAAAACACGTGACATCAGGTATTATTCAAATAAATAACGACGTCGGTTTGTTGATTGCAAATGTGATCTACTGAAGATGATGACCTGAGTATTGTTGCACCGTTGAAATACCTAAAGATTATGTAATATTTTTGTCTTAATCAGCGGTAAACTAACCAATGTTTCGTGGACTTTCTGGATACGGTACAAGAGGGGTTGATTTCATTAATGTATAATTTGTTTTATTTATTATCTTAACAAAATTTTTAAAAGTTGAAAAAGGTTCTACGGGTATAATTATTGAATATGTTCGCAAAATTTCATGAGAATTGGTTGAGAAATGCGACCTGTTAGAGGAGAACAGTTGGACATGCGAAAGAAGGGGTGTAGACTCGAAAATTATTATTACTCCAAATGAAAGAAGGCAAAAAAATATGCCTAGTGCCGAAAATCCCATTCAGATATCTCAAAGAATAACGAAACTACAACTGTTTTAATATTGCTTGTTAGAGAGAGAGAAAACGCAAACTGTGTGACGTCACATTACAGGATGCTGCCGGGGGGTCGCGTCGAACACGATGGGGCGCGGCACGTTGCCGTCTATTAGTGCGTCACAATCTTCTAGCGCCATCGTTTCGTTTGAAGTTGCGTTTTGCGTAAAAACTTTGGACACTACTTTACTTATAACTTCACTTATAACTAAGTGATTATTTAACCTTTTGCATAAATTTTTTCTCCATTTTTAATCCTTTTTCGAGAAAATATGTCATTATTGATTATTTTATTTAGTGTCTACACCCCTATTAATGCCCAAGCTGTAACGGGAACTTCCTTCGCTTCGCTCGTTAGTTCAATTAGATATGAATGTGGAGAGATGGAAGAGACGACGTTAGGCCAAGGAAAAGGTGGATGGACTGTGTGAGAAAATATGAAGAGAAGTGACGCGATTACGGGTGACAATATATTGAAGGAAAATCATCGTCATCGTCATATCAGCCGATAGACGTCCACTGCTGGACATAGGCCTCCCCCAAAGAGTGCCACAATGACCGGCCCCGCGCCACACTCATCCAGCGGACTCCCGCGACCTTTACCAGGTCATCAGTCCACCTTGTGGGGGGTCTTTCCACGCTGCGCCTGTAGTGAATAGAATAAAGGCAAGAAATGATGCTGTTCATGAGTACAGATATAGAATAATCATTGACACAAGGTTAATAATCGAAAATCGGCCGAATGTTATTTAATTTCTTCAATAAACAGATAGACAAGTATCGAGTTCAATCGGTGACCGATAGCGCGGCCGATAAAAGTGACGGTCAAGCGCGAGTCGGACAGCAACGATTCGTGTTCTTCGGGAACTATCTTTTTTTTAAATACTACTACGATGGCAAACACGCATACGGTCTGCCTGTTGGTACCTAAGCAGGCACGTAGTCTATGGACGCCTGCGGATTAGTTTGAGAATTGCCTCTCGCCTTCATCACATCTTTTGACTTCTACGTTCGCAAGGAAGATGAGTGTTGCACAGTCTTGTGATGAGCGTTGCACGGTTTTGTGATGGGCGTTGCATTGTTTTGTGATGAGCGTTACACAGTTTTGTGATGAGCGTTGCACGGTTTTGTGATGGGCGTTGCATAAATTTGGGATGAGCGTTACACGGTTTTTTTTGTTTTAATTTTGCAATCTGATGATTATGTGATTCCATGGATTAAAACATACTCATGATATAATCTAAGGTCCAGCGATGTGGCCTGCTACATCATAATGCTCTAGCGCCATTTCTCTGCCACGATACATGGCTTCTTAAAAATTTTTGCTTGCTTTCTTTAGACATGTATAAATATATTTTTGTTTTATCTTTATTATTTAAATTTTGTATTTTATCAATGCCATGTATGTTGTGGGAAAGAATAGTTGTGGGGAAGATAAGTTTTAATCAATCAATCAATCAAGGATGCGCTTTGAATCACAGAATGAACGTAGAAGTCGAAAAAAGTGCGTTAGAAAGAGATGGGGGGTTCTCTAAGCTACGCACCAGCGGTACGAATGAACTGACACACATACCACCAGCGAACGGAAAAACCATAGAAGCCTAAGTAGCGCCGGAAAATGGCCCCACAGAATGGGTGCCATTGCCATTGTGCGGGGATGGGAGCGGGGTGTCAAAACGGTGCCAGGCAGCCATCTAGTTCGAACGCGCGGATACCGGGTTATAAGACACGTGTTTGAGGACTTTGTATGAGAAATTTGTATGGAGTTCATTTTTATGGTTTTTTCGTTCGCTGCATGCCACAGATTTTTATTAACATTTCACACTACTACAGAGTCGGTTATTATTTACTGATTTATTTAGGGTTGGTTCCGATCTCGTCTACTGATCCACCCTGTATATACGCTCCACACTATGTCATTTCCACCGACTCCGCCGCCCAACGCTACGGTTGCTCATAAACGAAGCCTTGTAGGACACTTATTAGTGTCTCGCATTCTGCAACACGATTAACGGTATTTAGCGTCGCTTGCGCAGATGTCTCAGCCCCTTTAGCACCTGCATTGCTTGCTTGACGAATATCCGCCGTGTTGCTTGTTCAATAAAGACTTAAATTGTGTGACAGATTGGTATATGCTTATGATCGCTTAACAGAACCGTTGCAGGGTTTTTATCATCATCAGCTAAACATGATATTATAAGGCATAGGCTATTTTAATGGATGAATGGAATTGGGCTACAGGCCCGTCTACTTGCCACTTCGGGTAAACTCTGCTTTCGCGCGCCGCAGGGCTGTTATTCTGAACGCGCTCATTCGCCTCACCTCACCTGACACGCCTAACAAAACTAGAACTACGCTTAGTTACCAGGTAAGAATCTCGGCGTCGAGATATATTAGAGGTGACGGTGAGGTGAGGTTAAAATAAGTTTCTGTCAAATAAATCATTTTTGATAAAAAATAACGCCAACTGTACTTTTCTGTATATACCGTCATCAACTATTCATTGAGACGATTCTAACGAGCCCAAACTCAACGGGGTTACTCCGGTTAAGTCCCATGGCCACCTATTGTCTCCATCAACAGATCAGCTCGATTATACCATAATATTGAATTGACATCCAAACTATACTTATGCCCAAAATTTCAGCTCAATCTGTGGAGGTTACCTGGTTTAAAATACAGTTCCAAGATTTGTCCTAACAAACGGACAGGTCAAGTTAAATAAAAGCTTGTAATTTGATCTGACCTCCAATTACTTATAGTTGTTTTGAATCCACGGATCAAATGTGCTTTGAGCTCAGTTCAACAGCTCAGTCAAGTACAATCCTATAAAAAACATTCCATGTAAAAAAGAGGCCAAGTCTCGAAACTGTTCCACCGTAAAAACTTGTGAGATATTTTGTAGAGCCATGTCTCAGGCATTCTTATTAATCTTTATTTGCTAGCTGAATAAAATTCTGCAACTTGGCAATATTATTTATGCAACTAGGAAACTGTACCGAAATTGCTAAATATTTTAGTTTTTCCTTGCTTTATACACTAAACAATAATGAATTGTATTCTAAATTTGAAGCTTCTATGTCTGCTAGAAGTGCCTTAGAGTTTTGATGATCGGCCAGTCGGTGAGTGAATGACAAAATTAAGAAACTCTGACTAGTTATAATTTTTTAAACTACTGGTTCAAATTGAATGAAATTTGAAATATACCGTGTTGGTGCAATGCCTGCTTGTTTACTGAAAATTCAGGCTTCTAGTTTTATCCACAACGAAGTTATAGGGGGGTCGAAAATGGCCTGAACTGCTTCGAGAAAAGGATGATATGGCCGTGCCGCTGTTTCACTCGACTTGGCGGGGGTACTGTCGTGCCCCCAGACCCCAGATAAGTTACAGAACCGTCACCACTCACCAGTAGGTACATGGGTACATCGGTGTCATGGAACCGTGAGGAGGTTAAGGACGACTCTTAAGCGATTTTTCACATGACTGATTTCTAAATTGTACCTTAAGTGTCAATAACAAGGACCTCTTTCAAATAACCACGTTTTAATTATTTCCCTTTGGAAAATAAGCTGTTTCCAAAAGGCAGTACTTAGTTGGTGCGTCAGTATCCGCTAATAGGTTAAGGCCGTTCCTCGTTCTCGTAAACCACGGCACTGTATAAGAGACACGTTTGTCTTCTGCGCACTAAAGGAAGAGATGCAATCTTATTCGGGAATTAGTTTTTGGACAAATGTCATATTTTTAGGGTTCCGTAGTCACCAAGGAACCCTTATAGTTTCGCCATGTTCCGTCTGTCTGTCTGTCTGTCCGTCTTCGGCTTAGCTC
The DNA here is from genome assembly GCA_947049275.1 of Epinotia bilunana. Taxonomy (NCBI): domain Eukaryota; kingdom Metazoa; phylum Arthropoda; class Insecta; order Lepidoptera; family Tortricidae; genus Epinotia; species Epinotia bilunana. The sequence continues at coordinate 6,040,636 of OX346272.1, forward strand.
AGTAATCATTACTACCAGAAAACTGTGATTCGGCATGGGAATATGAATCAATCACGCCGACAAAACAGTACAAAACAATTTGGAAAAAGATTTTTTTTAGGGTACGCCCCTACACCTAAAGCGGGGATGTGATTTTTTTTTCTCGTCAAACCCATGGTGTGGGGTATCGTTGGATAGCTTGCTCAAAAATATTATGGGTTTTCTGAAACCATTTTCCAACCAACCAATTCGTTTGCGAGATATTGGTCTTTAAAGCCCTAATTTTAGTTCGAGTCATGTGTCGTCGTCGTGTCCCCCCCCCCCCTGCCGGCTAAATGGCTACTACTGGGGATGTGAAAAATTTCGTGGTAGTAGTACAACCAGTAGTGGTAGGTTTAAAAGGAAAACTATCACGAACAAGTAGGCATAAGTAGTTACCGAGTAATAGTCGACCAACTTAATGTGTAATTGAAAAGGCCAATTTTCGTACAAATTCGGCCGACGCAACCCGCACGTCGATGTAACTAAGAAAGACAGGCAACTACGGAACCCACTGCGCGTGGCCCGACACGCACTTGGCCGGTTTTTTTTAAGATGCTAATAGTTCTCCTATTCATATTTGCTTTCGAATATTTAGACTAGGTAAAATTACCATCAATTAATACGATGTTCAATAATGTAGGTAGCTATTGTTTGAGTTGACTAAAGTAAAAGGCAAACAAGGATTTAAATTAGTTCTCCTTATGGAGAAAGTTATAAACAAATTCAAGATACATGTATCCGATAATGTATTCTTTAAGTTTCTTACTTCATATAATACATTTGCAGTGCATTCCCTTAATAAAATAATCCTACTAATATTATAAATGCGATAGTTTAGATGTTTGGATGTTTGTTACTCAATCACGCTTAAACGGCTGAACCGATTTGAATGAAATTTTGCACGAAGATAGTTTATAGCCTGGATTAAAATATAGGATACTTTTTATCCCGGGTCCACGCAGACGAAGTCGCAGGCGGAAGCTAGTAACAAATAAATCAGCCTATATACGTCCACACACAGCACAGGCGTCCTCTCATGAATGAGAGGGAACGGGCAGTTGTCCCCACGCAAGACCAGCGCGGGTTGGGGACCGTCATCATCATCATATCAGCCGAAAGACGTCCACTGCTGGACATAGGCCTCCCCCAAACAGTGCCAGTGACCGGTCCTGCGCCACCCGCATCCAGCGGACTCCAGCATCCTTTACAAGGTCATCAGTCCACCTAGTGTTACCTGCCTACCCGCGCCGCGCCTTCCGGTACGTGGTCGCCACTCGAGAACCTTTCCGCCCCAACGGCCATCGGTTCTACGCGCTATGTGCCGCCCACTGCCACTTAAGTTTAGCGATTCGGAAGGCTACATCGGTTACCTTGGTTCTGCTGCGGATAGCCTCATTTCTGATGTGATCACGCAGAGAAACTTGGCGACCGCACTTACACTTTATTTACTTTTGTAGCACAGCCGTTATTATGTATTCTGTCTATATTTTGATACCAGGGAAGTACCTAGTAGCTCTTGCTCACTCGTTGGTATGTTCTCTCAACTCCGTTATGTCCAGCTGTGGGAGAGTCGTGTAGTTCGATTCAAGTCGTGTTCAGTAGTGCCACAAAATATAAGTTACATCGGCAATCTTCGTCCACGCCGACGAGTGCTGACACGTATCATTCATTTCAATAAAGATCTTGTTGCACTATACGTAAGGTACAATATGCAATGACAGATGAACTCGTGCTTTCCCGCTCATGGCGCCAGACAAAATGGCGGGCGCCGAAGCTGCCGACGTCGCGCGCAAAATTTCGGCCAATGTGCGTTGAAGATTTTACCCGCGCAAACGCGCTGCCTTATGATTGGTTAAGAGTCCGCAGTAAGCTCGATTCTCCATACAAACGTGGTTACGCTCTCATTTTAAAACTACGTGTTGGATTGTAACGAAACTTTGCATGCACAATGACATGAGGAATATCTATGTACCATAGTAAAAAAAATACAGTGAATTTAAGTTTTTCATACAAAACTTGTTTTTGCTGAATTTCGTTTGTTTTATAAACTGGAACCATATAAACTAATTACAGACATATTATATACCTCATGTCATTGTATATGCAAATTTTCTTCACAATCCAAGACGTAGTTTTAAAATGAGAGTGTAACTACGTTTGTATGGAAAGGTGAAATTCGGCCGAGCTTACTGCGGACTCTTAAAAGGCTTTCAAAAAATGCTTTCTGCGCAGGTACATTTGTGATACTGCTGTAGTTCCTTTAGTATTTCCTTTCTCATGGACTGACGTATCACGAGCTGAGGGTCGTCACTCTCGACGTCAGGGTGGAAGTGGTACAGCACCCCCGTGACCCCGGTTGTGGTTTATAATAGGAGCAATAAATGTAAAGGATGACTCCATAGAATATCCGCAGTTATTATACACTAGCTTCCGTCCGCGACTTCGTCTGCGTGGACCCGGGATAAAAACTATACTATATTGTAATTCAGACTATAAACTATCTTCGTGCAAAATTTCATCCAAATCGGTTGAGCCGTTGAAGCGTGATTGAGTAACAAACGTCTAAACATCTTAACATCCAAACATCCAAACTTTCGCATTTTTAATATTAGTAAGGATCGGTCCCAATGTTTCAAAATTATTGAATTTGGAAAAAATAATTGAAGTTGTGATGGAATATAATATAGGTAATATGTAATGGAACTTGGTGGGGTTTTTTCCCGAAAGCTGACGTGATCGAGACGGTTCTTAGCTGCGTTTCAACAAAATCGGCTCAGCCGGTTTTGAAATTAAAATGTCGGGAGCTTTTCAACTTTTCTAATTTGCTAATTGAGCTTGCATTTTATTTCTTAATTTGCTGATTATTTCGTTAAAATTAACTTTGAATCAATGGTTCTTCACCACACTTAATCACAGAGGAACTCCGCAACTATTTCCACTCATTATTATCTATTAGCGGTTGCCCTTGAACCCCCTGAAAACAGTTCCCGTCCTGAATGTCACTCGCGTCTTATCTCGCGAAAACAGCCTACTGCCCAATATCTTGTACACGTAAATAGACACCGATCATAGAATTAGCGGTTGCCCTTGAACCCCGTGAAAACAGTTCCCGTCCTGAATGTCACTCGCTTCTTATCTCGCGAAAACAGCCTACTGCCCAATATATTGTACACGTAAATAGACACCGATCATAGAATTAGCGGTTGCCCTTGAACCCCGTGAAAACAGTTCCGTCCTGACTCCTGAATGTCACTCGCTTCTTATCTCGCGAAAACAGCCTAATGCCCAATATCTTGTACACGTAAATAGACACCGACCATAGAATTTGTCTTCTGAGGAAATCACACTGATCACACTGATATTATAAATGTGAAAATGCGTTGATGTTGTCAGAAAGACATAATAAGATTAATAAGCTAACTGTATTTATACGACACAATTTAAAAACTTCAATAGCGCGATGCATAACGTCGCCAATTTTCGAGCATATTCTAGCCTTAGTAGGTCATTCTCCAGTTTTTTGACGGCGTCTAAACTCCGTCAAACCATAAGGTGACCCGCAGACCAAATTTGAGACTAACCGATTGGATAAAATCGTGTATACGTAACAGCGCCATCTTTTGTTGTCAAGTGAACACCGCGGGGCGGCGATGACAATCAGTATAATTTTGGTGGCAAATTCCAGCAAAAACTACTGAACCGATTTTGATGGCACTTCCTAATATTGTAGTTTAGACCTCAGAATAGGTGCCTTAGAACTCGAGATATTAATAATTAACTATAATTAAAAATGGCCGGCATAAAATAAATATGGGCGACGGAGGAGTTGGTTCCTATCAAAAACTTAAAGCTATGGACCTAACAAGTGCCTGAATAAAAATTGGTGCTTTTGTCCAGCGTGTCCACATTTACGACAATTTGTTTGAAGAGCACTCTGCCCCACTACAGATGCCCTACCGCGAAACGAAAACGAAGTTCGTTCGTGCATTTCCCTCTCGGTCGCACTTGCCAATTCGAGCGATAGAGAGGGAGATATGCGAGCAAAGTTCGTTTTCACTTCGCGGTAGACCCTCAGGACCAGGCAGGGCACACACTGGGCTAAACCGTTCGGATGTTATGGTTACTTATGTTATTAACTTATTATCTTCATAATTCTTCGGGGTATGACCCGCGATGAGATAGAAAATTACTGCCTTGGCTATAATTGCATATAATTCGCTCAACGTCCGTGGCCTTGACTTTAGAATCACCTGCCGATGTGTATTGACCTTTTCGTCGCACGCCATAGTTAGTTCATGTTCGTGTTACGTGTTGTTCTGATGTACCAGGCCTTTCAAAAAAGTTGCCTTACATTAATGGATAATTGGGCCAAAATTCTTATTAGTGCCTAAAACAGAGATGAAAATGTATAAAAACTTTTACAAAATTGTAGATGTCTCGAAATATTTTCCTAGTAGTGTTACGTTAGTTCTCAACCGGGTCTCAATGTTTATTATGAATGTCCCCACCATATACTCAGTCTTGTATTACAGAATCGTCTCATTTGGTACCACTGTGTTACCAGTCCCCATGACCCCTCCAAAATAATGTCCACTGCGTTACCAAACAATAGTTTTTTTTTTATTGAGCCCAATCATTTCGATAATAGTCATCATTCGAGTATGCGAATACTTTTCTGAATTAGAAAATAATGAGTTTTTTGAACATTAAGTATCCAAATAATTAAAAAAATATGCGGTAAAATGTACAAGGGACGTTTTTATAGGCACTAAAAAGAATTCTTGGCCCAATTGTCAACCGTCCCCAGCGATTATTCTTTTAAATACTAAGCCGGTGCCGCCTGGCAAACAGACACCGTCGCCTGTAGACGCTTGCGACGCCGGAAGAAATCACTAGCGCGCTGCCGACCCTCGATTGATTTGAGGATTCGTCGTGTTGTCAGCTAGAGACAAATGCAGTTGAGACAGATGATCCAAATCCGTCCTAGGGAGCTCTGTTGACCTTTGTGTATACCCAGCAAATAATCATAAAATGACCCGGTGTTATCGACAAGAATCCTCGAAACACCCCTATGCGCGGCAAATGGTAATTTCCTTTTCGCTCCTCAGGCCATCACGTGAACTGGAGTAATTTTCAAATTTATAATAATCGTGCTTCTTAGTTCTTGAGAAACGGGTCTGGAGTGCGCTTTCGATTTTTTGCACCCATGTATTAGCGAAACTGTCTAATAACTCAAGTCAGAAACTACCTTATGCTCCGAGAATATAATCGTTTTCTGCTTGCGTTCGTTTTACAGAATTAACTTTGAGTTTCGTTCTGGCTACACGTCGTTATAACTTTTTTGAAGTAAGCTGGGTCTAGTGATGTGCCGAGGAATATTCCCGGGAACGGGAATATTCCCGTATGGGAATTTCCCGGGAATATTCTCTTGTTCCCGGGAATATTCCCCAAACAGGGGAATATTGAAATACAAATTAGGAAAATTAAAGTTGTAATAAAAGTAAATAAAATGAATAGTGCCCCGACAAATAAAGTGCCATTCGCCAAAAACTGCATTATTGTACTAATTCTGAATTTGTATCTCAGTTACCATTTAATATGTAAATATTTTCATATTTTGTATTCGTATAATATTTTATTGTAGTTTTTTTATTAACTTTGAATCGTTTTTGTTACTTTCAGAAGTACTTTTGTAAAATTTGTTTTTTTCTGATGGGGGAATATTCCCAATAACTGGGAACATTCCCATTGTTTCGGGGAATATTCCTGGGAACATTGGGAATTTACTTTTGCGGGTAAATTACTCTGGTTAATGTCTTGGTAAAAAAATCAAGGGCCCAAGTTATCATGGAATCCCTAATAGCAAGATATATAAACATACACAATTTCAATATTCCCGTATGTTCTCTTGTATGGGAATATTCCTGGAAACGGCACATCACTAGCTGGGTCGCTGCAGAAATATTCATCAAACGAAAAAGCTTTTTAAGGCCCGACGCGAATGTGAAATTCACGCAGTCGGTCCAAAATGTAGTTTAATGCGTTTGTTTACAATTATTCTCATTTGGCAGTGTGATTATAAATGTAGAGTTATACCGAATTCATACTACTTAACCTGATGTGACGTTCTCTAATTCGGTCTGACGCCGCAAAGGGAGCCGTTACGTCAGAGCGATTATTTCCCATATTCCACAAAACGGATGATGCAGCTCAGCGAAAGTAACTTCAATTCCTTTGTTTGCGGATAGCCGTTATCAATGTAATTCATTCTTCGTCTGGCAAGGGCGTGACATTCAGACAGGAAGTGTTCCATAGTCTAATCCTCCTCGCCACATCTCTGGCCAATCCTTTAAGGAGTCTAGCTCGTCCTGCCATCGCCGGCAAGGTCTGCCGCGTCTCCGTTTTGAGCTGTCGGGCTGCCATTCAATGAATATAATCTTACGAAATGTATGAAACTGATATCGTTCTGCCATCGACAATAGCCTTGTAAGACTAACAGGACCTTCTTAAAATAATTGAGTGGCGGAGCGCCCATACAAGCTGATTCCCATCAGCTTGCCTCACATTTCTTTTTAGGCAAGCCTTTAGTTATATACTCCACTCTTTCATACATTTTTGTTCCGGGTTGCCCTTCGAAGATTCTCACGCGCTGCCGCTGTTCACAGAGTGCCCACTTTAAGATTATAATAGAGCAGCAGTAGCAGTCTAGTCAGAGACCTTCTTCGTCTTAATTTCCTAGAACAGGATTAACATTTTTTTCTGGACCCACCTAACTCATGGCCAGCTGTGTGAAAGTTTCCCGTTGTGTCACAGCGTAACTTTGTTAGCTTTTTCAGTTTGTATGGCTAACTACTGACTAACGTTGGCCAAGCATTTGGTCAGCACCCAGGAGCCGACTGTAGGAATACGCTTGAAATGTGTTGTGGGCGCCAGCCAGCGGACCCCCAACGACCTTTACAAGGCCATCAGTCCACCTCGTGGGGTGTCTACCCACGCTGCGCCTGCCGGTACGTGGTCGCCACTCGCGAACTTTTCCGCCCCTACGGCCATCGATTCTATGTGCAATGTCGCTCACTCCCACTTCAGTTTTGCGAGATTATGCATGGCATGTACTCTACGACGGAAATATCTATTAGATTAAAATTGGTCGTGAAGAAATAACGTGAATCTGTATGAAGGTGTGTTAGTGTGTTTAAACTTGTCTAGAATATAATAAAGGTGGTATTTTTACGGTTATTACGGTTGCACGGTTGAGATAAAAACACTGATAAGAATATCACGATATATTGATATTATTGATTGGGGATTTGAGATCGATGAAGGAATGACGCTTTGTTATAATAACAATGACTAAATATAAGAAAGAACTATCTATCTAAATAAAGGCGCGGATCAGAATTTATCTATATGACAAAAATGGTTTCGTAACTATGTCTGTCCGGCTGGCGGATGACTCTTCGTGTTCTGCTGTACAGGTCGCATTTCTCAACCGATTCTCTTGAGATTTAGTTTCCAGGGTAATAATGATATGGTTTTTGTTTAATAATAAAGTTTTTTGATTCAAAATCAGTATATATTTTTTATAAAATAAAAAGGCAGACTCGTGAGTTACAGCGCACATAACTTACTAGATGGTTACAAGTATCTGGGGACAATCTTACACAAGTCCACCTTTGCTTCGTTTTGAGGTTGCGCAAACTACCTAAGCATTTATCAAATCTAAACTTAACCCTTGTCCAATAAAGACTGGCCAATGGATATGTGTTGCATGTGTAGACTTGTATAATCGTAACTTGTAGCTTGGTAATGGGTGACGATCGTGCAGTCCTGAGAGCGTACTCGGGACGTCCAACTGGTGGAAGACTTGTTGGGCGTCCTAGGTACCGGTGGGGTGACGAAGTCGCAAAAGACTTGGGCTGATAACAGCCCAGGTGTTTACGCGCTCATGCGTTTCACCTCACCCGTCACGCATAATGAAACTACACCTCTACCTACGCTTACTTACTACGAGTCGCGGCGTCAAGATGTGTTTGTGGGTGAGCGTTGAGGTGAGCTTAAAACAAGTTACAGAATTGCGGGGCTGCACTGATCGAACTCCGGGCGGGAACGGCTTTGGTCAGGGAAGCCTGAGTTCCTGTATCTCCATCTCTGTCGCGCTTGCTAGTTCGAGCGACAGAGAGGGAGATACACGAACGAAGTTCGTTTTCGTTTTTTGGTAGGTCCTCTGGCGGTCTTTGTGTTGGAGTTTGAATGTCGGAAAAAACCATAGACTGCGAGCTCCTTACAAATTTCTACCCAAACACGTGCCTAAAACCCGGTATGCGCATGTTCGAACTAATCGGCTGCCTGGCATCGTTTTGACATCCCGCCCCCCGCATTATACCAATGCACCCATTCTGTGGGGCCATTTTGCGGCGCTACTTAGACTTCTATATGGTTTTATCGTGCGCTGGTAAGTAAGTAGCTTGGTAAAACAGGTCACAGTAGTTGCAAATCGTTAACTGAATTCGCCTATAATGTGGAATATACGGTAATGATAGGTGTCAGCCCCCGACCGGCCGGCGATGGGGACGAAAACAAAATTATAACAAGACGGATCACTGGTGCAATTTGCCCACTTTTTCTCTTTTTGCGTGCCAGAGCGGCGGCGTTAGGGCTGCGTCTGCAATCTGCATTCTTCATCATTTCGCGATAAAGGGCGAATACCCAGCAGATATCTGCGAAGACTTGTTTTCATATAATTGACACCTAGCATGCAACTTGTATGTATGTATGTAAGCACTTTATTGTACACAATAACAGGTTAAAGAATATACATGTCACACAATAGATCAAAGTACAAAGGCGAACTTATCCCTATAAGGAAGGTAGGTAGACCGAGATAGGCAAACTTATACCGTGTACAAAAACAGAGAAAATGAAAACAAAACCTAATAGGTATTAATTCTAGACAAATAAAAACATGCCAATACATATATAAATATACAGTATAAAATATAATACACACTATATATATCGCAAATATACAATAAATAAATAAATACTATATTCAACCAATTCACAAGTCATTGGAAAGCCACAACTTCTTCAAATTCATCTTAAGTGACGCAACAGACCGCGACTGTCTCAGCGACAAAGGCAACTCATTCCACAACTTAACAGCGTGCGCGGTAAAAGATCTGGAGTATGTTCGCGTCTTTCTAGACGGTACAGCAAGAGTAAGGTTAGCACCCGACCGCAAGCGGTGGCCACTGCCGTCTGCCACTTGTCAGTTAAGTCTCTCCATACGAATGCAATAGATAGCTGCTGATCACAGATTGTTGGCATAAAGTGCTGGTTATAATAAGAACATGTTTTAAGTTTAAGTAATACAGGCGTTTCTTCGTCTATTATTACTATTTCTTCGTTTTAGCATAAAAGGCCCCGGGACAGATACGTCCCCGTTACGTTAAGTTTCAATTTTCATGTTAAAGCTTGTGTCGTAATATTTCGTATGCGGTTTGGTAAAAAGATGATTTTCGAAGGCTCTGAAGGATATCTTCAACCGATTGACCTGATATTTTGGGTTGAAGTATAGTTTGCATGACAATTCAATATTATGGTACCATCGAGCTGATCTGATGATGGAGACAGAAGGTGGCCTTGGGAATTCAGCACTTAATAGATGTAACCCCGACTTTGAAATGAAAATGTCGAGGGTTTTTCAACTTTTCTAATTTGTTAAGTATTTTAAGTAATTATCCGTTCATCAAGCTAACATCAGCGAGCGCGTCCGACAATTTTGCTTTACGACTGAACTATCTTTTTATTAAACGTCTTTGACAGTGGACGAGTAATCTATATTTGGTTCTAGATTAAAATAAGGCGACCTTCAGCAGGTGGTCAACAGCCATTACACAAGTTGGCCCTGTATGGATCCCGTTATTTTCTACTAGCTTCTGCCCGCGACTCCGTCCGCGTGGAACTCGTTTATATCGCAGCTCGATACAAAGTTTCATACCCCATTTCACCCCCTCAGGGGCTGAGTTCCGGGATAAAAACTATCCTATGTCCTTCCCTGGGATTCAAACTATCTCCATACCAGATTTCATCTGAATCGGTTCAGCGGTTTAAGCGTGAAGAGGTAACAGGCAGACAGATAGACAGACAGACAGACACACTTTCGCATTTATAATATTAGTATGGATTATAGGGCCATTTACTTGCTTAGTTTTGAGGTTACCGCCTTGAGACTTCAGGGTTACGTAGTCAGAGGGAAATAAAAGGACCTTACTAACCATTTTGACATTGTATCTTAGAGATAAGCATTTTTGATGCTCTTTTTCTTAATTTTTATGCGCAAACCAGCTCGAACTCACTTTTGTTTTAAGGGGATGCCTTGATTCGAGTCGAACACGCCCCCTAGACAAAGACAAGTTTATGCCTTCCGCGCACGAGAAAAAGAGATGGAACACTCTTCGGGAATGGCTTTTTTGGACAAATTTCGATAAATACCTAACTTAGAGAAGTTTTATTTAAATTTCATAAAGTGAGATTTTAGATGAGATAAAATATTATAGTATTAACTTGATTGTGTCTTAAAATAATGTATCATTTGAGTAGGCTGAGTAAAAAAAGGAAAATACAGACCCAACTTTGGTTTTTTTTTCTATCGAGAAAATTTTAAGCAATCCTGTATCGGTAAAATCAGAAAAACAATCATATAGTCAAGAATCATATATCTGAAAATCAGACCTGATTGTTTCTTAATCTAGCCAGAACGGCGTTTCTAAGCACGCGATAATTTCCAATGCACCGCCTTAATTTGCCAAGAATAAGAGAGATTTGCTTTAAAGAATATCGGAAGGTTGAGTCCCACATACCCCCCGCAATGGGCCAGCAAAAGCATTCCCTCTGCGTGGAAAAAACAAAAGGTGATCGTTATTTGAAGCAGTAATTGTAATAACGTAGGCATCGGAGTTTTTGTCGCATGGTAAGACTAATAGCAAGTTATGGAGTCGACATTTGCCATAAATGTAAACTCTTATTCATACTCATACTCATTTATTTAATTTATCTTAAAATGCCTTTAGAGCGGTCGGTCATGTATAATAATTATCTTAGTCGAATTATATAACAAAATATTCTTCTATTAGATTATTCTCCTATCGTTACACATATTTTTTACGTGTTTTAATATATCTTCTGTTTGTTTATGAATTTTCGTAATTAAATCAGTATAAAAACTACAACTTAGAAAAGTTGAAAACCCCCGACATTTTCATTTCAAAGTCCAACCTCTCAAAAACGGCTAAACAGATGTTCATGAAACATGGCTAAGAACACTCGGGCTCACAACAGCTTTCGAATAAAAAAACCGCATTCAAATCGGTCCATCCGTTTGGGAGCTACAATACCACAGACAGATACAGAGATACACAGACACAAACTTATAACACCCCTCTCTTTGCGTCGGGGTTTAAAAATGGTAATTATTTTTTATTGTAATATTTATGTTCCAAAGATAACATTAAATAATCGTTTCTAAACTCGTCCACGTTCTTGTCCTTGATTATAAAAAAATACCTAACAAATAAATAAATGAGTATGAGTATGAATAAGAGTTTACATTTATGACAGATGTTGACTCCATAGCTTGCTATTAGTCTTACCATGCGACAAAACTCCGATGCCTAGTAATAAGGTTCTTAAACAAGGCAAACCTCTTCCCAGCTACTTATAATTTGGATCTTTTCAAGACGAGAGTGAATGGCACTATACCTAGACAGTGTAAAAGTAGACGCATGTAATCCTCGACCTTCATCACTTACCATCAGGTGAGGTATATAGGTAGTGGTCAAATGTGTACCTATCCATACTAATATTATAAATGCGAAAGTGTGTCTGTCTGTCTGTCTGTCTGTTACCTCTTCACGCAGCTAAGCTTTCTGGTTGAGTTATATCTGTTATATTTTCTATGTATTTAAGTGTTTATTTATGTATCCATACTTATATTATAAATGCAAAAGTGTGTCTGTCTGTCTGTTACCTTATTTCCCTCTGAATACGTAACCCCGAAGTCTCAAGGCGGTGCAAAGTAAATGACCCTATAATCCATACTAATATTATAAATGCGAAAGTGTGTCTGTCTGTCTGTCTATCTGTATGTCTGTTACCTCTTCACGCTTAAACCGCTGAACCGATTGAGATGAAATTTGGTATGGAGATAGTTTGAATCCCGGGGAAGGACATAGGGTAGTTTTTATCCCGGAAATCATCCCCTGAGGGGGTGAAATGGGGGATGAAAGTTTGTATCGAGCTACGATATAAACGACTTCCACGCGGACGGAGTCGTGGGCAGAAGCTAGTACTTAATAAATAAATAAAAAACAAAGGGATGGAAAAGGCCAGATTTGATCTGCAATTTCAATATCTACCCGAGTTGTTGTTTTTACCTATGTATACTACAATGTTTCCTTTACATTAAATGATCATTTGATCGTTGATATTATTTGAACGCATAACATAATTATTAGAAACAATAACAATAGGTCAGGAATGATGACTGGTGTATCAACACTCGATTATTACATATTAATCGATTTTACTTAAGACAATAATGATATATTACATTGTGCGGTTAAATTGATTGACTATCCGTTATGTCTGCGCGGAAAGTTTTCGAGACAAGATTCATCATCATTATCATATCAGCCGAAAGATGTCCACTGCTGGACATAGGCCTCCCCCAAAGAGTGCCACAATGACCGGTCCTTGAGACCGACCGACCGACCGAGACAAGATTACAATCATTGAAATAAATTAAGAATACACTCGTACTATAAACTCAAGCATATATTACTAAAAAGTGTAGGCAGAGGACATGACATTTAATTCGTAGATAGCATATATCTATCTATATCATAAACTAGTAGCTGACTGAGCAGTAGAACTAGCGAGCCGGTCTTTAAAAAAAAACTCGAATCTTAATTGACAAAAAAATAGTACATTACTGCAGAGGCCGTGAAGTAAGGGATTGCTGGACGAGTTTGGAGTAGACGATAGATGCAACGAGTCCTTTTCTCAAACGATGAGAAATATTTAAATTTAAACACGTTTCTGACAAAAAATCATTTTTGGTACAAGCTTTTATTGCCGACTGTACTTTTCTGTATACCATCATCATTCATCGTCATTGAGACGATTCTAACGAGCCCAAACTTAACGGGGTTACGTCGGTTAAGTACTCAATTCCCTTGGCCACCTTCTGTCTCCATCATCAGATCAGCTGATACCATCAGATGGTACCATAATATTGAATTGTCATCCAAACTGTACTTATACCCAAAATTTCAGCTCAATCGGTCACCGGGAAGTGGGACAAATTTAACTTGCAAGATTTGATTACAGACAGACAGACAGACAACGGGACAGGTGAAAGTAAATACAAGCTTGTAACAAATACAAGGTAAGGTAATCAATTGAATAATAGGTAATTTCCCGCCTTTTTAATTTTTAAACATTCCATTTGAACAAGCCGTTCGAGCACCATGTTTAACCGCACATAAGTATAGTACCATTAGATTTTTTTTTTTTATGTCGCAAGTATGCTTACAGAGTCTAGTGGTGGTTGGCAGTACCTATGTAATTTTTCCTTTGTCAGTTTATTAGTAAGCAAATTTAAAAAGTTAGAGTTGCGGGCAGTAATGATTTTACTTAGGGTTTTCATACATTACTTCTTGGCGTAAGGCCAAGAAGTAATGTAAGGAGCCTTAAACAAGAAACTTCGTGTCTTCATTTCGTGATATTAACGCATACATTTCCGAGCATGTTTGAGAAAACTAAGTATATTATTATTGAACTTTAGTATTATTATGTTTGAAAGGCTCTTATTGATCGGAATAAGTACAATATTTCCCTTTTCTCAAACATGCAATGAAATATTGACGTTGTGATCTTCATAATGGGCTTCGAAGTGTCACGTTTCCGGCGCAGCGAGACGAGAGACCCGTAATGGCATTTCATACAAAATTGGAGGCCTAGGCCGGCTGGTCTTTTTTAATTTCCATTCCACTATTTGTGGCACAGGATCACGGCGTTCAGCCATGAAAATTAAAATTTTATTTCTTGGAGGTTTTTAATTTATTTCATTGCATGTTTGAGAAAAGTACTATACATACCTCGGCGTTAAAAGGGGTTGCCGGCCTCTATAGTAATGTACTATTCATATATCCTAGATGACAAAACGTACAAACGTAAACGTAAAATCCTAATTTTATCTGGAGTAAAATAAGGCTGGGTTCACACGTCATTGTCCTGCACGTTTTCTGCACGTATTTGGTTTGCTTGACAAGTCCGGTGAGTATTCGTTTAAACGTATAAACAACATTTTGTATGTGCCACTATGTATACGTTAAGATGTATACTGCAAAAAAAGTGCAGGACAATGCCGTGTGAACCCAGCCTAATACGAAACCACTTGATCACTTCACTTTAGATCACGATTTTATTAAGTCATAAGTTACTCCACGTTTCGGATGTGCCACATATCTGTGGACCAATCTACTAACAATAATCCCAGTCCAGCACTTTTAGCACACGACGACGGCCGCGACATACTCTCTATTTTTATCGCACTATACTTCTTCTTCTAAGTGGTCTAATAAGAGAGAGACGGATAGTGCGAGAAAAATCGAGAGAGCTTGCGCGCCGTCGCGTGCTAGCCGTGCTGTTTAGTAAAAATAATGCGTTGAAATCGTGAAAGTAAATGTAGGTATTTGTACATTCTGATAATTTCATCACAGCGACAAGTTATTTATATATAATGCTGAAAACAAACATTATCATGCAGGATGTTTGTATCGCTCGGAAACACCCTTTGTCGTCTAATCAATATAATGTTAGTAATTACTAACTAGGCGTATTCAACGCCGTAGTACAGTCAATTGTTGAAAAAAAAAAAACCTATGTATCGAATTATTCTCTCTTGAGAGTTCCCAGCAGTGACAGCATGCTCGACACAAGTCGACTCAATCATTTTCTGTTAATTTCTAGCAACAGTTAGTAACTAGTTTTCGACTGAGATATGGCGAGTCTCATTGTGTATACCTACAAAGTTTCATGCTTGCCAGCATGCCGTTTGGAAATGAGAACCAATCTACGTTTGTATGGAGGGTCGAGCGTCCTGTGGACTCCTGTAGGTATAGTAGGCACATATACCTACCTCATCGAACATTTGAACCAAGCTCGTATCACATAACCCTCTTTTTTACATCCTGTTCACTATCGCCGTCTATTGCCCGTCTGGCCACGACGATGCATAGCTGACCCCGCCACGTATCACGCGAGTGCTCGCCCGTGTCGGTGTCAAAGTAGCAGTGACTCACGAGAGAAGAGTCACTCATTTCTTTCTACAGATGCCGGCAAATAACTTGCGCAATGCGGGACGAAGGGGAGGGGCAGTTCGCAAGGCGACCGGCGAGGAGAAAATTAAATTTTCAATTTGCACTAAGAAAATATTTCGCGACCCTACACTGCGCTATTCTTAGATTACAAAATTCAAGAAGCTGCGATCCCCTTCAAGAAGCTTCGCGATCCACAGGTTAAAAAACACTGATTTCGGGAAAATTGCGCAGATTGTCGCGCTTTGATTACTACTTTGAGTGAGATAATGCGGGGGGTCATAAGTAGGAAAAATATGATCACAGGATTTCTGAATAAGCCCTTTGTATGTATTATCCTTGGAATCACTCATAGAGTACATTTGAACGTCTGTCTAACAAATTAGATCAGCTTGACAGGACTGGCTTCTCGCGAAGCCGCTGGACCGAACGGAGAGTCAAGGTGTGGATTGAATTGAAGCATACTATCGCGAATAGTTTTGTGTAAAAATATTTTATCTGCACACGCTTTTACCTACTGTTGTTATTTTTTTGGTGGCTATCTACTCGTTCATAGGGTTCCAATCAGTCCAAACACTAATATATACATATTTATAAATATATATTTCTTACATTCGAACGATGCAACTTCGTCCATCACACAATTATTTGCTCACCGGGATTCTACCCAGGGGTAAGAATATCTTTGCTGTAACATGGTGAGAGGTAAGGTGACCATTGAGTTGAAGGCTGCTACAAGGTGAAGTGAAGACGTAGAACGCTGTCACCAAAAAATATTATTTTTACGAATTTGGCTCCAGGGCCGTCAGTTTAGTAGGTAGAGTTACTACCCAAACTAGAGTCTAAATTACATCAACCTCCTTTCCCGTCTGATAAAACACGTGAAGTGCATCATGGGTGCACACATTGTAAAGATAAAAGTTTCGTAATACGGATAGCCTTTGACCCACTATCTCTCGCACGTAGACAATTCTGTCGGTGCAATTACGAAATGATATTTCTTATGTATCTAATATGTTGTTGTAAAAGAAAATCAAACCGTTTGCAATTACTATAAAAATACTTGGTTAGGTACATATACAATGTTATTGTTGCTGTTGTTGGTATCCTAGGGCACCCAAGGTTGAAATTTTATCACTTGTCTGAATAAGACATCCCGTCACTCTCGCACTCATGCGAGTCAATCGGTCAATCGGTGCTTGTCAGAACGAGACGGATGCCTTATCCACAGCTACAAGTGATACATACAGACCCCGTAGCATGCACGGCCTTATCACACGATAAGTGACAAGATAGAGCGTCCGTCACTGGCTGACACCGTTCAATAGAACGAGACGGACGCTCTATCTCGTCACTTATCGCGTGATAAGGCCTCCCATAATTCGGGGTCTGGTTATGCCTGCAGAAGTGGATAGGGCCATCGAAAGCTCGCGCCATGCCTACATTACATTTAAGATTTTATATACTATGGATGTTTAGGAGAAGCCCTGTCTATAAAACCCATTCATGGCCAATGACTCACGCATGAGTCATACCTCTACGAGCGATTCCAGCAAAAGCGGAAAAATTCTGCTACATTCTTAGTCGTGGCAGTCGGGTAATATATTATAGGTACTATAGCTTCTGCCCGCGACGCCGTCCGCGTAGAACTCGTTTTTATCGTAGCTCCGTACGAACTTTCACCCCCAATTTCACCCTCTTAGAGACATATTTCCGGGATGAAAAGGGACTCAAACTATCTCCATACCAAATTCACACTTACAAACTTTGCACCCCTATTTAACACGCGCAGGGGTGGGTTTTTCTAAAACCCTAAAATTACTTTTCTTGTATTGTAATAAGGAGTCCATAAACAGTTCCAAGTATCTAGCTTAAAATATACATACAAACAAACTCATACATACAAACTTTCAATCCCCTTTTTACCCCCTTGAGGGTGGAATTTTCAAAAATCCCTTCTTAGTGGGTACTTAGGTACGTCATATAAACTACGATTGAAACGAGTTTCACGCGGACGAAGTCGCGGGCAAAAGCTGGTCCTAGTATAAAACCCATAATTTTTTCCCCTCACTGCCTCGGAAAACCGTCTTTTATCCTTTAAAACCAGTGAGCAAAAACGCATTTTATCCACTAGTGGGGAAAGTTATTTGACCTTGGAGCGTGTTCGTGTGAGAGATGTAAGACTGTAAGTAGCTTTTAACAGAATAACAAAACGTAAAACGCTCATAATGCAAAAAAAACACAGATGATGTATTTCTGTTGCCGCTATAACAACAAATACTAAAAACGGAATAAAATAAATATTTAAGAACTTATAAATAATTGCTTGTTGCCTTCATCAAATCATCAGGCGCTGGGTCTCAAAATGTATGGGAAAACTAAAATCCGACTCGCACTTGACCAAAATTGTACTTAATATTATTTAACGTTATTATTACTATTAAAAAAAATTAAAAAATATTATTTAAATTAAATACTCGCTACAGTGAGGAGAAAAGTTTTGTGTTACACACGGGTGCAAATGTATTTTATTTCTCGTGTGTTGAAACACTCGCTACGCTCAGGATTCTATTTTAGAATAGTTCAATTGTAGCATCCTTTCGCTTGCTCGTGTTTCAATTCCACACTTGCGGGTAAAATACAACTTTGCACCCTTGTATAACAAATAACTATTACCTTGTGGCCCGGGGCATCTTTAGCTAAAACGTGTTTGTGGCCCTCTTTGGAGAAAGGTCTAGTACGGGTGCTCTAACAAAACGATTTTGAATCCGAATCACGAAAGACGTGGTCCCAAGTTTCCCATTTACTCCCAGTTATGTCAATATCAAATTTCCCATTTATCAATATGTGCCAGTATGAGTATCTTTATTGCTTTCATAGGTAAATACAAAATGGTACATTATATTTGTTCAGCTGTTTTTTGGTGAGATATGGCACAGCGAAATGTCATCCCGCTCGAATGTGGAGCAGCCCAGCTGGGGAAGTACCTCCGCCTTGCAGAAGACCACGGCCACAATAACACTACTACTTGCTCTGTAGTAGCGTTGTGTTCCTGGAGGTGAGCAAGGTCGCCAGAGCTCCCGAGGATGCGTTGTGTTGAGAGCGAGGGAATTTGTTCGTTCAGCTGTCAACACGGCGAATCCTCAAACATATCAAGGGTCGGCATCGCCCATGTTACTCCTTTGGAGTTGCATGCGTCTATAGGCTGCGGCGTCCGCTTACCATCAGGCGGGCCGTACCGCTTGTTTGCCACCGTCGTTGTATATGAGGGCTGCTACTTATGTATCCGGAATAGAAAAAATAATCAAACGTACATGACTAAATATAGTTTTATTGTTTTTCAAAATATTCTCCGTGATGATCGATGCACTTTTGCATACGTGTAAACCAATTTTTAAAGCACACAAGTGTTGTTTGAACGCGTCGACCGCATCTTCACGGGTCGAAAATCGTGGACCACGTAATTTATTCTTTATATTTGGAAATAAATAAAAATCATTGGGTGCCAAATCAAGGCTGTACGGTGGGTGACCCGTTAATTCTATATTGTGACCTTCCAAAAATCGAGTTGTTTCGCGTGATGTATGACAGCTGGCGTTGTCATGGTGAAGAATGATTCTGCGTCGCTGGTTGTCTACGTATTTCTTCAAACACTTCTGGCAAACAAATGGTCGTGTACCACTCCGAATTAACCGTTTTACGATTTTCTAGTGGCACTGTAGCCACATGGCCATTCATACCAAAAAAGCAGGCGACCATTTGCTTCAAGGTGCTTTTTGCACGAGCAACTTTCGTAGGGTTCGGCTCATTTTGAAACACCCACCCTGTTGATTGCTGTTTAGTTTCGGGATGATAACCATATATCCAAGATTCGTCACCTGTGTAGATATTATAAACAGCTTTTGAGTCACCACGGTTATATTTTTTCAACATTTATTGCACCATTCGACGCGAGGCTCTTTTTGATCCTTAGTTAAATTGTGCGCTATCCAACGCAAACAAATTTTTTTTACAGCTAAATGTTCATGTAATATCTTATTAATGCTCGTCATAGATATCCCCAGAATTGCCTCTATCTCGCGATACGTAACATGACGGTCATGCATTATAAGTTTTCGCACTGCTTCAATATTTTGTGGTACAACGGCCGATTCCGGGCGACCTTCCTTAACTTCGTCCGTAAGCATACTACATCCACGATTGAACTCACTAAACCAGTGATACACAGTAGTTTTTGATGGAGCTTCATCACCAAAAGTCAAAGTTAATTGATCTATGCATTCTTGTTGCCTTAAGCCACGCCGAAAATCGTAATAAATCATAGCACGAATATTTTCACGAGTAAGTTCCATGCATTCTTGCAACGAGATAACATTTTAAACCCGCCAAAAACAAAAGACTAGCGTACTCAAGAAAAAAAAATATAGCGGCCAGTATTAAAATAAAGTTCAAATTTTACCATGGAGGTCAAAAATTGTGTTTAAGAAAGTTGGAATCCTGGATTCCGGATACATAAGTAGCAGCCCTCGTAAAAGCTATAACCCTGTAGGGCACTACAATATAACTAAAACTAAAATTTTGGTAACTTGCAACAGCTTAAGGCTGTCGCTTAATCCTTATATATACACAAAGTAATGAGCATGCAAAAATAGAATCAATAAAGTAAACAGATATATTTAACTGAGCTATATTTGAACTATACTACAGTATTAATATAATCCATACTAATATTATAAATGCGAAAGTGTGTGTGTTTGTTTGTCCTTCTTTCACGTCGCAACGGAGCGTCGTATTGAGGAGATAGTTTAGAAGCTGGAGAGTGACATAGGCTACTTTTTCCAGCGGGAAAACATCTAATTCCCACGGGAAAATTCAATATGTTACATTTTCCTATAACCACGCGCGGGCGAAGCCGCGGGCATCAGCTAGTTGTGAATATTCCTTTTTAACCGACTTCAAAAAAAAGGAGGAGGTTCTCAATTCGGTTGCTTTTTTTTTTTTTAATTTTTTTTTCCTCAGAACTCCGTCATTGATGAGCCGATTCGTAAATGATTTTTTTTGTTTTTAAGTATATGCTTCCAGGTGGGTCCCATTTTTTTGAAAATTCAATTGGATGATGGGATCCATTAGGAATTGTGGGAACTCCTCAATTATATTAGGCACTCGTGTATTTACATCCGGAAATCATAAATTGGTGGAGTGGAATTGATGATGAAGACCACAGATGACTTATGGAATTCCTCAATTATGTACTTAAAAGTACAAAAGTATATCAAAGATTCTTATAAGATTCCGTTGAAATAGCAACTAATGAAGTGCCAAGGGTGATCCTTGTGGAATCGACGGAAGTCCTCAATTATTATCGGGTCACATATAGCGATTGGGTTTTTTTCTCTAATAATCAACGCATTTGCTCTCGGAAATCAGTTAATGTGGTAAATTGGAAAAGAAATGTGGAAATTGTTCTCGTGGCTTGGTGGACTACTAAATTGAAGTCGGTTGAAACTTTGTTTTTAAAGTAAATTATCTCCTTTCCAGTGGAGTACGTAGACACAGAGTACAGTCTGTGGCTGACGTGGTTCCTGATGCCGGTGGTGGTGACCTTCCTGCTGCCGGCTGTCATCTTCCTGCTCATCTACATCAGCGCCATCATCTTCCATCTCTACAGGCTTTACAGGTATTCTACGGACTATTCGATCCTACTTTTCCCGGTTGTACCCTGAGGGTGGTTCACCAGAGCTTTGTGAGGCGGAGAGCGAGGAAAAAATCCTGGCTGCACGGCTATCATACAACGGCCCGCGAACTGTGTCGCGGCGAGATAGACTGCCCGTCTCTTTCTAATTAGGACGCTTAGAAAGAGATGGATAGTCTATGCCGCCGCGTCCTGTGGATAGCCTTGCTGGCCTCGCTTGCGTATCGCTTACTATTGGCCCATTCTTTCCTCGCCGACTCGCTAC
Organism: Epinotia bilunana; assembly: GCA_947049275.1. NCBI lineage: Eukaryota > Metazoa > Arthropoda > Insecta > Lepidoptera > Tortricidae > Epinotia > Epinotia bilunana. Next base: position 6,061,994 of record OX346272.1, read on the forward strand.
CTCGCCACATGAGTAAATAAACGGAACAGAGACTAGCTTCTAAAGAGCGCGCAATAGGTAATCTGGGTTAAAATCAAAAAAATTGTACATAGTCTAATCTACAAGTTACAGCGTAGATTAGATTAAGGCCCTTAACTACGTACATTTTTTTTTTACCTATCTGGTAGGGACCAGGCGGACAAAACGAAACAAACACGACAATGATTAGTTTTTTAATATTTATTGATTACAAATTACTTTAAAAAAATTATTTTGTCGCATAACTATCGTTAGGTTATAGTAAGTCTTTATTAAAAGGGAATAAGAGCTTTTGACGACTTCGATTGCGCAGTTACTTTTGATGCTGACTGTACCTATTTTTGTCGGTGGCAAACAAGCTTGCCCACGTGATGGTAAGTGGTGGTGTAAGCACCACGGGGGGCCCTGACCTGATCCCTAAGATTTGGCGTGCACGTACAGGCATTTCTTTTACAAAAGCGAATCCCATCTGACCTTCCAATCTAAAGGGAAAACTATACTTTGATGAGATTATACCGGATTGCTCACGATGTTTTCCTTCACCGAAAAACTAATGGTAAATATCAAATTACATCAAAAGTTCTGAAATACTTAGTGGACAGGGTTCCCACGTATTTGTTCGAAAGTAGCATGCCTGAACATAAATCATTTACGTTGATACCGTTAATATGATAAGATAGTATTATGTAAATAAATAATGCAATTTCCGCTATCAAGCCTAATTAAAAATTTATTAAGGCATGACTCGATTGCATGTCTACTGATTATGGTTTATTCTAGTGATTATTATTTTGTATCCATAATAAGATAATTACCTCCATATGTTGTCTGTATGTTAATGTAATTTTAGATAAAAAATATTGCCTGTCACACGGAACTAGTAAGTCCTAAATTCCTTCTGCAGTAACATACTCTATATGAACATAAGTCAACGCACGTAGAAAGACCTCCGGGCGCCATAAATGCCAATTTTATATGTCGTCTGGAGCTCTTTTCAACTTACTCACAGTAGATGGTTTCGTATGAACTATATTTCTTATGAAATAAGACTTATGTTCAACTTTACCTAGGTACCAAAATTAGTAAAAAAACAATTTATACATTGTATTTAATATCACGCGTATGGGTCAGGGGGTTAATTAAATCCGCCGATAGACAAGCCCGTGTCAAATTCATTAGTGAAATGGAATCATTACCTAAAGATAGGACAGACACACAGACAGGTTAATTGGCGAGATAGAAGGTTGTTTGCCTTTGAGCTGGAGATATCTTTGCGAAAATGGGGTTACATGAGTCTGACATTTTTGAGTATCGTTGCAATTTTATGATGTAATCGCCTTGGTTTGCCCAGAAGAGGGCCTACTTGTGATCCTAAATACCGAGTAGTGATCCCGCTTGCGAAGCTGATAGTAGTCGCCCATTGCTTTTAATAGATTTCTAGGAGCAGATCTTATTACTTTTGCGCAATCCGGTTTTCCTCCTACTTTGCACTGATGAATCCCAATTTGTTAGGCTTCGCGAAATCCTGATTGAAAGTAATTTTTTTGAGACTGCAGCGTGTTAGGTTCGGTACCTTTTCGCCTCTACAAAGCCTAGCTCGGATATCCATCCGAGCTAGGCTTTGTACTGTCGTACTGTACTGTCTAGTTTTTGATGTGAGCAAGGGCATTGTTTATCTAATGTAACTGTTACCGCAAAGGCACAGTCACCAACATTGATATCTGCCATAACAAAGCGCGCATAAATATCTGACACGACTTTTTCTAGGTCCGTTAGGACGTGTCAGATATTATTATGAATACTAATGCTGATACTAATGCTGGTGGATGTACTAATAAAAATGGCTATCCTCACGTCGCAACTCTATGGTAAGTGAATAATTACGTTACCTATTCTGTGATTTAATTGTGCCAGGTTGCGCGTGGTGGACGGTGTTCACAATGACTGGCGGCAAGCGGCGAGACTGGCGGTCTGCGCGCTGTGGGACGCTCACGGGTGGTTGTGGCATGGTAAGCTTTTTTACGAATCGTCATCGTCCTATAGTTTTTTCCTAAAGAAGCCCGAATTGGTGTAGGCACTAGTTTTACGAAAGCGGCTGCCATCTGACCGTCCAACCCAGAGGGAAAAGTAGACCTTTTTTACAGACGAAAAAAAAGGAAAAGTCACAGATTCTGATAAGATAAATAGCTAATGAAGTGCCAAAGGAGATCCTTGTGGAATCGACGGAAGTCCTCAAATATTATCGGCCCACATTCAGCGATTCGGTATTTTTCTCTAATAACCAACGCAATTGCTCTCGGAAATCAGTTCATGTGGTAAATTGGAAAATAAATGTGGAAATATTCTCGTGGCTTGGCGGAGTACTAAATTAAAGTCGCTTAAAACTTTGTTTTTAAAGTAAATTATTGCGATTAGAATGGTTTCCTCGCCATGTTTCCCTTTACCGAAAACTTGCTGTTTAATGTCAACATATTTCGACTTTTCGTGTATTACATTGTTTTTTTTGAAAACTTGGATATTACGAGGTATGGTTCGAAACCACGATACGTCGGATAGATATAAGTATAAATCCGACTTAAGCCGTCCTTTTAAAATTCTCGAAAAAATATGTAATTTTGGATGTACCCTACTTGAACATTTATGTATACACTAGCAATGCCTGAACCCCGAAATTTATTGTTATTATTTATCCGATTTCTTTGATAGGCGATTAAATTTTTAGTCTATTATCTTAAAAATCCCCAGGGTATGAGATCCAAGGGCTGGAGAACATCCCGAACGGCCCGTTCCTAGTGATCTATTACCACGGCGCCCTGCCCGTGGACATGTACTACTACATCGCCCGTATGCTGCTCTTCAAGAGGATGAAGATCTATACAGTTGCCGACCGGTTCATGTTCAAGATACCCGGTGAGTAATTTTATTAGTCAGCAATCCTCTCGGAAGTGGGAGTCCCGCCGAGCGGAGCTCTGTCGCCTTTAGATAAGGGCCCTGGAAGTGGCTTGTTGATTCAAGAGCTGCCAATGCATTGTACACCAAGCCGCTCGAAAGTAGGAGTTCCTCCGGGGCTCTGTCACTTTTTAGGGTTCCGTAGTTAACAAGGAAGTAAGGGAACGAAGGGAGTTTAGCCATGTCCGTCTGTCCGTATGCGGCTTAGCTCAGTAACCCTTACTACTTGAAAACTGGAATTCGGGCTATATAAATCAATCACGCCGCCAGTAGGTACAGTGCAATAAAAACATGAAAAAATATTATGGTACCTCCCCTCCACCTAAAGTTATCCCTATCCTTATCAAACACTCTGTTTCAGGCTGGAAGACCCTGCTAGAAGGTCTCTGCGTGATCCCCGGCACAGTGGGCGAGTGTGTGGCCGTGCTCCGCGCCGGCAACCCGCTCGCCATCTCGCCTGGCGGTGTGTACGAGGCGCAGTTTGGCGACCACACGTATAAGCTGCATTGGAAAAACAGGCTTGGGTTCGCGAGGGTCGCCATGCAAGCTAAAGTGGTGAGTCACAATTTAGTAAACTTACCAAGTCGTCGCGTATTTATTACCAGCTGTTCGAACAGCTCTTTCCGCGCGATTACAAAGAACTCGATATCCTCGGAGCCACGCGATAAATTACTATGTATATCCTATGTATGTCTTAATGATTAATGATTTTTTTCTCAAACAAGCTCGGAAAGAGTCGCAATTTTTTTTTTCGCTCTTTTGTTTATGGTTAGAAGAAAATGAAATTAAAAAGTATCAACCCGAAAGTAAATTCATTTATTTGAGATAAATGAAACATGAAATTAATTAAATGTGTTTATACTTAATTAATTACTTGAAACACCGCATTGAGTGTAAAATATAGTGTGGAGTGAATACCGCCTTTGAAAAAATTCTTAGAAAGAATACTTACATATAAATCATAGTACAAGTATCACCGCGTTATTAGGTATTTCACAATATGTTTTTTGTAATATCTTTGTATTATTTCCTCACATGTTTGAGAAAAGCACTATGTTTACCTTGGCGAAAACCGGGGTTGCCCGACTCGTCTCTTGGCAGGCAACCCCTTACTTTCCGCGCCTCGACAATAATGTACTATTAATTGGATTAACAATTCCGGAGATTGTGATTTGAAATTATTGTATACGATGAAAAACTGTTTTGAAACAAGAGCTTAATGAACTTTAAAGGAGGACACAGTCAGAGCTTTTTTTTTCTCGAAAATAAAGTATGTACATTTTAGGCTTAAATTAGGTTCGCCAAACTCACGTTTAACGGCGAAATGAGGCACTCATTTTCAACGTTAGTACTTTGATTGAAATTACATGATTAACGTTATTACTAAGGTTGATACATAATTATAATTATATCAGCTTGAATTAGGTCGTTTTTGTTTTTTTTTCGACCTAGTGTTTCATTAATACCGTCTCTATACAAAGTTGCATGTAGCTAATATAAATAATAACACAAGATAATAAATTATCACATAGGTGTTAGTTGAGAAAATGCCACCTCTTAAGACGTGTTGACGTGATTTTATGAACTTTTTCGCAAATCGTAACTTCTAGTGCTTTCTTCCGAAATACGAATAGCGGCAATAACATGCTTTGTAATTTTGTTGGGATATTTTAATATATTCTTCAGAGATCTCCTTAAAAAGTTGAATGGCCCAACTTATTACGAAAATGATACAAGATGTAAAAGAGTACTGTTTTTTTCGTGAAAAAATCCTTTTTCTTTTCAATGGATCGTATTTTCCAGCCCATAATCCCAATGGTGACCCGCAACGTGCGCGAGGCGTTCCGCACGGTGGGCTGGCTGCGCGGCGTGTGCCGGCGCGTGTACGCCGCCACGCGCGTGCCGCTCGCGCCCGTGTACGGCGGCTTCCCCGTCAAGCTCGTCACGCACCTCGGCCGGCCCATCCAGTACGACCCCAGCCTGACGCCGGAGCTGTTGGCGAAGAAGGTAGGTCTGATGAGCCCCGACCACTCTAATGCTGGCACCACACTGCGTTGTGCGCTGTTCGTTATTCGGCTTATGCGCCTGCATTCGACGCAGTATGAAGGGTGTATTCGTCTATATATAGCGTACGCTTTATACTCCAGGAAAAATACAATTTTGAAAAACATTAATTTATTATAGCGTTTTTTTTGTTGATTTCATTTTAAAATGTATTTATTCAAGAATCCGACATACTCTTCACCCGGAATTAATTATGTAGATTTAAATGAGGCATGCATTGTCTCTTTTTGTATGATTTATCATGAAAATTATAGAGCAAATGTAAATGAACCAAAATAAAGACAAAAATATGTATTAATATTTTTTGTGACATTTCAGAAACTAGTTTTTTTTAAATATTCTTCGGATTCTGTCGCTGGGTAACTTTTTAGATGATAATATATCCATTACACAGAAAACTTAAGTTACAATAAATTATTTTCAAAATTGTCAGTTTTTCCATACAAGTTGTCAGTTCATTGACTGGACTATTATTCGGCCGCATAACACATAAGCGCGAATAGCGAATACGCGTATCCGTCGACTTGTCGATTTTTTGGTACACATCAAAGGACGCAAATAAGCCGAATAGCGCGTCGACTGCCCATATTTGCCCACTCATTTGCTCGCTTGCTTCTAAAATAGGCATGATGCCTCATGTCCAAATTGATAACGTAGTGATGCTAAAGGTATAGTAAACCATCAAATTATCGTAATAAAGTATAAATTATAAAATATAATTGAAATCATAAAAAGATATGAACCATGAAAGTTTAGAAAAAATATGTATTTTTTTGTATTGTCCAATACTACATTTAAAGTTACCAACAGAATCCTTACGCTGATATAGAAATAAAATTGGGGCGCCTTAACGTAGGTAAAGAGAGAGGCAGAAAGAGATAGTAAGCTCATCAAAGACGGCGAAGAAGGTAGGTTAGAGAACGGAACGGGAATCGCGCTCATATAAATGGGTGCCATTGGTGCCTTCACACTAAATGGTTGGCCCTAAAAAGCGCGCTCGTATGTTGGGGCGCCTTCTTAGTTATCGTAGCGCTCTTCTTCGTAAATCTGTTGAGTGACAGAGAGGGAAAATAGAAGCAAACTCGTCACACATCTCGGGGAGGCTATATATTACGATCTAAGCTTGACGCTGGAGCAGTTGACGAAGGAGGGAAGATGGACCCTAAAAGTATAACATAAACATAACATAAACATAATTTATTGATAAAACATAAAGTACATCAGTTTTACTATAGACTAGGAGCTTACTATTAGAGGTAAATAACACGTGTGCCTGAGCTAGGATACCCTGTGTTTCAGGCAAAAAAGAACTAACAATTGAAAATCAAGTTATTCATAATATAATACAATATCATTCTTATTGGCTAGTATAAAATAGTTAGGAACTTATAACCTAGGCGCTAACTATGAAGATATAATAAAATAAAATGTTATTTTAAAACGATAAATAATTTCTCTGTATCGTCATAGGACATATTCTGTAGGGCTTCTCGTAGCATTGATTTACATTTCATGTAGTTTAGAGGATATAAACCTAGCCGCGCATTAAGTCTATTGTAAAGAAGTGGACCTAGGAAAAGAAAAAATCTAGAAGAGAAAGCGTGTCGTTTTTGCGTATATTTAGGACAAACAAAATCTTAACGCCTTTTACTGGCATGATCAGAGTTGTAAGGGGTTACAGCGTGCTGTTTTAGAACTGTGTGCAATATAAACAATTGGCGAACTGTTAAAACTTCAGATAATTTATACAGAAGGTTAGTGGGGAATTGATAGGGGCGGAAAGTAGAAACCTTGAGGATTTCTCTCTGGGCTCTTTCTAGGTTTAGTAAAGTGGTTTTAGCCAAGCCACCCCACGTAGAGATGCAGTAAATTAATACAGATTGACATAACGCAAAGTAAACTTGTTTGATTATGTGCGAGTCTGCAATCGTACGTAATTTTTTGAAAATAAATATTAACTTACGAACTCTAGTGCACAACGCTTCCACATGATGCCGAAAAGAGAGGGTCTCATCAATTATGATTCCTAAATACTTTATTTTGCTTGTGGTAGCAATACCCGGACATGCACACTGGTTATTTGTGGGATGTTTACAATTGTGAGTATAAGGTCGACTGTAAGGTGATACGGAGCGCGTTATGCGCGCTTGTAGGTTGGGGCGCCTTCTTGGTTAGCGTAGCTAAAGAGATTGACAGAGAGACATAGTAGAAGCAAGCTCGTCACATACCTCGGATGCCAAAGCGATTAGAGAAGAAGGTAGGACAGAGAGCGGAGCCAGAAGCGCGCTCATATTGAGGGGTGCAATTGGCGCAGCGTGGGTAGACAGATCACCAGGTAAAGGTCGCGGGAGTCCGCTGAATGCGGGTGGGGCACTCTTTGGGGGAGGCCTATGTCCAGCAGCACGGTCTTGCGGCTGATATGATGATGACACTATATGGTTGGCACAACGAGTGCCAACCATATAGTGTCATCATCTATTGGGGCGCCTTCTTAGCTAATGTAGCTAAAGAAAGTAATGGAGCTCGTCTGTGCCGCGCCCAACACGAATCTAAAATCTTGAATTATCTAAAAATAATTTCCATTGCAGGTGGCCACAGCGATAGAAGACCTTGTAGAGGAGCACCAAACCGTCCCGGGCAACATTCTCCGCGCGCTCATGGAGAGGATCGTTGATCTGCCAAAGAAAAGGCCAGCCAAGCCAGAAACCAGCCAGAACGGCAAGTGCCAAAACGGCTCCGTGCCAGAAGAGAGCGAAAGTCCAAGTGTCAAGACGAAAGTGTCATAAAAAGTGCGTAGATTTTGTAAGGTTATGTTAAGCGGGGCGCACGCTTCGGTTGTATGTGATCGTGTGTTTTGGCTGAGAATCCTTGGGGGTAGTTAACAGGCAGACTTCTATGGGATGTAGATGATAACGACTTCATTATATGATGAAATAAAATAGTCAGTAGTCAGTTAGCAACCATCTGAAGATAATATTTTGGCACTACACATTTGCTGTTAGCAGCGTTGCGATTCTTAGGTTACTACAGAGGCCGGGAAGTAAGGGATTGCCGGGCGAGTAAATATAGACGGCCGAGTGTAGCGAGGCCGTATAGTTATGAGGCCGGCAACCCCTTTTCACGCCGAGGTATGTATAGTGCTTTTCTCAAACATGCAATGAAATAAATTAAAAAAACTCCAAGAAATCAAACTTTAATTTTCATGGGATCCTGTGCCACAAATAGTGGAATAAAAATTAAAAACCGCCACTTATTTTGTATGAAATGCCATTACGGGTCTCTCGTCTCGCTGCGCCCGAAACGTGACACTTTGAAGCCCATTATGAAGAACACAACGTCAATATTTCATTGCATGTTTGAGAAAATGTACATTTCATTTACATGTCGATCCATGGTTTTTCTGGAATGTACCTAAAAGCGCTTACGGCGCAGGCGCCCGCTAGGCGGGTTCCTGGCAGTGAAAGTGTTAAAGATTTCATTTGAATCATTTCTACATACCTTAAAATGACATTACCGTATGTTTTAGTAGTATATACCTAATAAGAATCTTCTACAAACAAGAACATATCCTTTCTGTTCATCAACTCATCTAAGTGGTTGCAAACGGGCACAATGACCATGAAGGTCGAAGGAAGGGTTGTCTTGAAAAATATATGCGTGCGCTCCTACTACTTAAGTGTAAATTTTGTAGATATAGACATATATAGATGAAGCTCTTCTTTCAAAACGTATAGATAAGTTTTATGTGTATTTCCGAGATTTTTTGCTTTTTGTAAAAGGAATGAATGGAGTGATGAAGCGAATTGAGAGTTTTTCCTTTTCAGTACATGTACATTCGACCATAGTTAGACTGACTATAGAAATGTTTTTCCTGTCAGATATGATAGGTTGTACTTACTGTGGAAATGAGCCTGTTTTTAGTAGCTTCATTTACATCGGACTATAGTTAGATTAAATTATTTATTTTTTCACCTTATTCGCATTGCAATAAGGATAAAAAGTGTACGGACCGTTTTGCTTCGACTGTACAGTCTGTTGTAATAATGACAGGGCAATCTGGGCATGCGTACGAAAACCGCCATGTTGGTTCTACTTTCGTGACGGTAACTATTTGACTATATAAATGCTTTGTCATGTCAGATACGATTGTACTTACTGTGAAAATGAGCCTGATTTTTTAAATGAGTGCAAATAGATTTTGATATTTTACTATTGTTAGCATGCATAGAAAATGATATTTACGAAGTTAACACCAAACCCCAGGAATTTATTAACTGTATTAGAAAAGGTCACAGTCAAGTCAGGTTTTATAGATTTTAGGTTAGTTAAGTATATTTTCTGTATGTGTAATGTTGTATCAACGGCTCCAAACAGTGGCAGAGAGAAGAATAGAGTGGCGGTTATTCCACGGACAAGAGCCCGGCTCTTAACTTTATGATAAAGTATATTTTATTAGCTTCTGCCCGCGACTCCGTCCGCGTGGAACTCGTTTATATCGTAGCTCGATACAATATTTCATCCCCCATTTCACCCTCTCAGGGGATGATTTCCGGGATAAAAACTATCCTATGTCCTTCCCCGGGATTCAAAGTATCTCCATACCAAATTTCATCTCAATCGGTTCAACGGTTTAAGCGTGAAGAGGTAACAGACAGACAGACAGACACACTTTCGCATTTATAATATTAGTATGGATTACCTAATACGTACCTACAAATGTGGAAGTTTGGATGTTTGTTACTGGCACGCAAAAAGGGCTGAACGGATTTAGATGAAATCTGGCTTAATGTTTCAAAATGTAGATTAAGACATGGTATATTTTTTATCCCGGAAATCATCCCCAGGGGGTTGTTTTGATATGGGATGATCATGCATAGATGAATACGCGGGAAAATGCCAGTATAAACGTATTAACAACTTATATCGTTATTTATAAACACACATCAAACCTATTTTAGTTAACATGCCGTTAAAATTCTCGTTAAAATCTGTCACTTTGAGATTTGTTTGTGAGAATGGGACAAAACACATTTTAGTTAACGGTGGTTTTTTGTTCTATGAATAATGGGGTTAGCTAGTGGGGTCATATGTAGGTATATATATACGTGTGAGAAAATTAGGTACAAATGTATATATGCAAGTCTATACTGCGCATTAATGATTAGGAAGTATGAAGATTATGACGCGATTACATTAGTCGCATTGGTTAAAAGCAGACTCGAGCTGCTTTCAATATAACGGTTATTAAGAGGCTGTTAGAGGGGTACATGAACTTTTTCTTGTCCCTTGGTTTTTTCTTCATGTTCAGTTACCACAACATGTGTATTTGATGAAATCCATAAGCTTTTATAGCCAGATAAACAGTCTATAAAAAACGTATTCTAGCAGAAAACATGGGTGTCGAGGGGACAAACCATTATTTTCATACAAATCGGGGGACATTTTAAGTCCGGTAGGCCGGTGAAATTGAGGGCAAGTTAATGGTAACTCTTTGGGGGAGGCCTATGTCTAGCAGTGGAAGTCTTTCGGCTGATACGATGATGATGACCTGATGATGATGCGTCTAACTGACGTACCAAACGTTAACTTGAAGGACTAGTGTAAATGACGCCTAAGCGACAGTCGGATAAATGTCTACCGACTCCGAGGCCCAACCAACTAATGTAATTGTGCCCCTAATATGCATTTTATTTGTAAATTGCACTCGCAAATTTGAACTGTCTATTCATTCCTTTAAATTTATTTTAGGTGTATAGGACCATTCTAAATCATTGTTCAAAACTTTGGACATATCAGAGTATAGAATAAGTTTTTTTTTAATTTAAATTATTATGTCGCAATGATGTTTTTAGTAGTCTTATTTTATAAGTCAAAACAGTAAAAGTTTTTATTGAAAATCCCAATAAGAGCATTTTTTTTACTGTATTTGTGACTTAAAAAACTAATGTGTGTGTATTATGAAAACAATTATGTACAATTCCTTATAACTCCTATAGTAGCTATTTCTATAAGTAGGTACATTTCAAATACAAAACAGCAATAAGGTCTATTATTTTTGAAATTTACTAAAGTGTTGCCTATATGTCCAATAAGATAGCTTGTTCATAAAATGGACACTTAGATATAAGATTTCCATAAATATTTAATACTCTGGACAGGTTATGGTAATAATACCTAATACCACGTGCGAGCGAGCTGGTAGCATACAAATCTCGATAAGTGTGACAGAAAGGGAAATATAAATTCATTGTCCTTGTTCCACTTTTTTTTATTTGCCACAACTGATTTAGTATGAAGTTGTGGCACATAAACCATTACCCATCCAAATTAAGTAGGTTGTTTATGGCAAGTCATCAGCCATTTTAAGACCAGTTCTTAATTTAGCTGCATAGGAGCCTTTCCGTCCCTCAATGTGGCATCACGTACAGCCTGTCCAGAGTATTCTAGGTTCATGAGCGGCGTGTTTCATCAAGCTGACAAATGACAATCAAAATGTACGTCATGAGTTATCAGTGTTGGCTGAATGCGCCGAGAGCGCGAAGCCATTAAAAAAAAAAGTTATCAGTGTCATTTGTTACACTTGTGACATTTCATAATGCTGTCGAGTCTTAGATATAAGGGATAATTTTAGAAATTTGTGTGTGTTTTAGAGTCCGCAGTAAGCTCGATTCGCCATACAAACATAGTTACGCTCTCATTATAAAACTACGTCTTGGATTGTAACGAAACTTTGCATATACAATGACATGAGGTATATCCAGGTCTGTAATTAGTTTATGTAGCTTCAGATACCATAGTAAAAAAATACAGCGAATTTTCATACAAAACTTGTTTTTGCTGTATTTTGTTTGTTTTATAAACTGGAACCATATAAACTAATTACAGATATAGATTTACCTCATGTCATTGTATATGCAAAGTTCCGTCACAATCTAACACTTAGTTTCAAAATGAGAACGAAACTCCGTTTGTATGGGAAGGTGAAATTTAAACTCGATAATAAGTAACAGTCACTTTTTAAAATAATTGTCACTTGTCCGCTTTATGAATTCGAATGATCAATCACAATCAAGATACTAATTTTCAAAAAATAACCGAGCTTCTAGCTAGTTTTATAGTATACCTACTTGAGATTATTTGAGTTGGCCGCATTGCTTCAAAGTAGTCCAGAAGCAACTTTACCATCCAATGTAATATTAGCATGACAGTTTCATAAAAAGGCCGCCACATTCAATAATCTCAACCATAATGTGCCGTAAGCAACGCTTTCGAAGTGCCACAGTTGTAACCTAACCTATCTATATACCAAATTGTATCTGTTTCAAGTTTGATGTGTATTTTTTTGATGGATTTCTTTCCTAAGTGCGTATTGTAAGGGTGATCATCCTCCAATAGGAAGATGCGTGAGCGATGCTAGCTATGCTATTGGTGGTGTTTTTCTGCTACATCCTCACTTGCCAACTGGCAGATAGTCATCCAGTCTCCACAAGTGAGTCATTTTGATTCCGTGTTATAACTAGAGATGTACCGACTAGTCGGGAAAGCAGACTATCTGGTCACATTTATTATAGACGGCGACTGGTCCAGCCTTTGGAAACTCATAGAATAAAAAAAAAGTACGGGATAGTTAACGCATCTTAGCCAACCTAACAAAACACAGAACTTTTGCACCTTATTACAAGGCAATAAAGTGCATTCATTTTTCTTTACGTTGGTAGTAGACCATAAGAGAATCCTGAGAGGTTATATTCTCTTTGGACTGAGGCTCTAGTTTAAGTTTTACCGAAACAAAACGTTACGACCGCGTTCGCGTTAGCTGTCAAATCCCATACATATTGAGGGTAGTCGGAACATCTCTAGTTATAGCATTAACCCTTTTCCAGACCAGTAGTTGAAATATGACAATCTAATGTCAGTCTTGTTTATTGACATTAAGAAACATGTTTGACAGTGCGTATATGTTCGATATAAACGCCACTGTCCGGAAAAGGGTTAAATATTGCAATTCTGCTGGTTTACAATCTGGAAACATTAATGCAGAATCAGTTGTTTTATACAGCAACCAGCTGAAATAAGTACGAAAAAATATGTAAAACAAGCCTTATTCTCTTGTGCTTTTGTTGCAGTTCTTAAAATTATCAGTTGTACATTTTAAATTGTAATTCGGAAGGGACATTAGGGATACGCGCTTGGGAAAGTAACCCTTCACTATTTATACTTAATTTAGCAAACAAATACTTATTCTGAATAAGGAAATATTTTTGTATATCGTCTTTGATTTCTTCCCTCTTATACCTACTCCCAAAATCAATTTTTCCATAGTTTCGTCAAACTAGAGATTAACATAATTGTAGTAGGTACTTACGTACAGAACGTCCTCTGTTTAAGAAAACCGATGTTTGACAGGCAGAAAACTCAAATAATGGCATCCCGCTCAATCATGTGGCACGTGCTCTTTCGTTTAGTTAGGGTCACCACGCTTGGGTGAAATAGTCGTGCCGCGTTCGGGTGAATTGCAACTCGGAGGTGCGCATAGGCCGAGTTTAGTCAATGCGTCCAGAGGGAAAGGCATGGTAAGTAAGGGGCCCTTGCTTACCATGCCTGTCCCTCTGGACGCTTAGCAAGGGCAAGGGGACATGTGGCTAATTTCATAACAGTTACAATAGTCTAGTGGTACGGTAGCCTAGTGGTTCAGGCCTGTCAAGCGGCGGTCGTGGGTTCCAATCCCGGCTCGTAGCAATGACATTTTCGGAACTTATGTACGGAATATTTACCGTTAGCTTTTAGGTGAAGGAAAGCATCGTGAGAAACGGGTCTAATTCAAATAAGGCCTAGTTTCCCTCTGGGCTGGTAGGTCAGATGGCAGTTGCTTTCGTAAAACTAGTGCCTATGCCGTCTTCGGATTAGGTGTCAAAGCGGACCTCGGGCTCCTTTAGGGCACAACCGGGAACACTAGGGGGATGATGATACAGCTATGTCACAGGTAGTCAACTAACTAATCACTGTCCTACTTTCTAGTTGAATACTACTATTTCTTGAGGTCATTTCCTTGAATGTCAAATCCTTCTGGGGCCCATTTCATGAAACGACATATTAAAATAAGTTTCAATCAAAAAATTCATTTTTGAGTACAAGCTTTTATTGCCGACTGTACTTTTCTGTATACCGTCATCAACTGCTCATTGAGACGATTCTAACGAGCCTAAACTCGATGGGGTTATGTGGTTTTATTACGGAGTGTCTATGGCCACCTGTCTCCATCGTCATATCAGCTCGATGGTACCATAATATTGAATTGTCATCCAAACTATACTTATACCCAAAATTTCAGCTCAATCTGTCACCGGGAAGTGGGTCAAATTTAACTCTCAAGATTTGTCCCATACTAACATAAGTAGGGTAGACCGGGGACAATTGAAACAATTTGCCTGTAACCGTTATATGTATAGTTTCAACAGCATTGAAAGCAGACGTGTACAATTTTATTACAAAAACATTTAATTACGGTCAATCGACTTTAAACTCTGTGTGTTGAAATCTAAGACTGTCAGTAATTTGTGAATTTTATATTCGCCAACGACATTGTGCTCCCGCGTACGCCGCATAATCGACGCCGTAACGGCTCTTCACCCCCTCGGGTAAAAGAGAGGTTCGCAATTATTTTGTCTCTAGCTTGCGCAGCGGTAAAGCAGTGGCTCCATCTGTGAGTAAACACGGATCAGCATGTACACAGTGCGTTCACCTACTGGAAGTGACCCAGGTGCCGAGCGCAATGGATCGGTTCCGGAGCTGACCAGTGCAAATTTATATACCTAATGAACACGCAGATGCACCAAGAATAACTTTTCGTCACAAGCGTAAGCAAAATGATGTAAATGACCAAACTAAGTGCGAACTTGCTGAAATACGAAAACAAATGTCAGAAACTATGATATACTTAAAATCTGTAAATAATACACAAACGGAAAGTTTAAACAAATAACATGAAGATGTCGCTTCAATAAAAAACGATGCAAGAAACATTAGAGCCGCAGTCGATGCGTTAAATACAGAACAGAATAAATTAAAGTCAGAAGTGGCGGGTTTGGTTCACTTCGCTAGACAGACTGAAATGAGGGTGGACACCGTAGAATCAAACTTACAAGTTACAGCAACTCCAGGCAACTACCTTGACTGATACTACTAATACACCTCTTCCGTGTGAAGATATTATAACTGAAATAAAAGAGCGCAGCCAACGAGCTAAAAATATAATTGTAGCAGGAATGCCCGAGCGAAACGAAATTGAAGAAGCTGCAAAAACTGAAGCTGATAAAACAGAGGTAATAAATATAATAGAAAACATTCATACCTACAAAGATTTTCCGTTTGGGAAAGCCTAATCAAGACAAGAGCCGCCTCGTCAAAGTATGTTTTGAGACACAAGAGACCGCTCTATCTATTTTGAGAAAGAAAAACACTTGGAAAAGTGAATCAATTAAAGTATTCGGAGACCAAACACCTTACCAAAAAAGACTTTTCGAAAAGCTTGAAGGATGAACTTGCATCTCGCACTGCAAACGGAGAAAAAGATTTAATAATCAAATATATCAAAGGGGTCCCTAAAATAATAACATCAAAAAACTTCAATCAGCAAATACTGCCAGAGCCGACCAGAAAGAAACATCCAACAGTACAACACACCAAGTGACTGATACATGGTTCAACCTAACGCGAGATAATCGCGGACAAACATACATACATACATAAATACATAGAAACATACGGGTCAAACTGAGAACCTCCTTTTTTTGACGTCGGTTAAATACAAATGTTCACAAAATCTCGAATAATAAAAACAATGACACTACTTTATTTATGGTTTAACCGTAGATTAGGTAACCATTGAATCGATTGTGCTTAATTTTTACTAGGTAGCTAAACTTGTATAATAACTTGCATTGTGTCAGATGTTGTTGAAAATGCCATTCCACATGTCGTCTTAGTACAGTTTCGAAACACCCTCCACACTCTTTGCCCTCCGCCGTGTTTCGCGGACCGCGCGAACGCGCAACGCCGCTTCGCTCGGTGCCGAAACGCCTCGTGTGTTCTGTGTCTTACCATGTGAATTTATAAATTTTGTAATTGCTTTACTGATAAATAAATGACGCCTTGACCAATATAAACTGTCCTTCCGGCCAGTGTTGCCGGAGCTTCTTGAAATAGGCTCATGGTGGTACCAGGCAGAGTTAAACCTTGCAAAAATTTCGGAGGACGCACTAAAAGGAGTAAATATTAAAAACAGATATAATTTAAAAGTCTTGTTTCATGTCTTATAGTAAAATAGTGATTACATTATAAAATAATTCATATTAACATTACCTAACCTATTTGCGGTCCCCGGGAAATCAGAAATCAATATTTTAAACATGTAAAACCTCAGTTTAATATAATAACTAGGGCCTGGACTTTTGGGTGCGGCTTTTACCAAGTTGTAGGGAGAGAACACCACTGTTTATCGATGTTATAGACAAACGATAGTTTTTTTAAATACATTTTATGCGAGAGAAGCCTCACAACCTATGTCAATATGACGTATACAATATAAATGTAAAACCTGCTGATAGCGGTTTAAATACTCATCTACCGTTGCCAATATGTACCTATTAAGAGGTGTGCCATTGCTATCTGTTGTATGGGAACCTTGCACTTTTTGACTATGCGCTGAAACTTCAAGTGCAAAAGGTGTCGTGCAATAGCACACCAGACCCCGTATCATGGTCGGCCTTATCACACGATAAGTGAGAAGATAGAGCGTCCGTCACTGGCTGATACCGTTCGATAGAACAAGAGGACGCTCTTATAGCGCTATAAGTAGGTATTTGTTACTACGGGCGATATGTTTCGAACAATAGCATTCGAGTCATCTTTTGTTTTGTTTGGTCTATGACATACAGTCTTATACTTTTCGCTTTTGAATTCCAGTGTTTAGCAAAATGTATCAAAATGACAGCGGTCACTATTGACTTGTTATCTACCGGGAGCCATAACCGACTGCATCGTCTATATAAAGTCATTATAGCTGTTGACGTCTTCGAACTGCTGCGGAGGCGCGGCGCGTGCGCCGCCCGGCCTGTACTGCGGCTGCTGTAACACACACATTCTTAAACACCCCGCACACGGACAATTTTATTGCGCAACTTACACAATCTATGAGTTATTTTTTATACCGTAGTCCAGATATTTTGAAACTCGATTGTAACAAAATTTGACACGTTTCGACACACAAAATCTACCAGTATAGGAAGTGAAGTGAGTGGTACTGCACAGTCAGCGTAGAGAAACGTGGCCCCCTTGCATACACACTTCTATGCAGGGGAGTCACGTTTCTCTGCGTCTAACTGTACATGGACGTAAAAAGGTACGTCATTAAAGGCGCATTTTTATTGGTCGATAGCGTCCGCGTTCGCGGAGCGGGAGATTTCCAAAACGCAAGCCACAGGGCTGCGGAGAGACCAATGAAAATGCGACTGCAGTTTCCTTTATCGTATCACATCTTAAAAACGTACAAATAAATTATATGTGATCTTTATCTAACGTGCTAGTGTGAAAGGGACGAATGCTTATACTGGTTATACAGAAAAGTATGAAGATAAATGGACAGTGAGCATATACGCTTGTGAAGCGTGATTATTTACAGAAATGCAAAAGAAAGATTTGTACTAACTGTAAAATTAATATAACCCTTTGAACGCTCACGGCACCTATAGCGTGAGAGGATATTATACTGGGTGACCAAAAGCGAATAAGATGATCATATTGAACAACTTTTCCCACGGGACCAACCACGAAATGGCAAGAAAAAAACAGCCAATTAAGAGTAAACTGTGAGTTAATTTAGAGTTCTAGATCACAGTTATCATGAGCTCGGTCATTGTGGCACTCTTTGGGGAGGTCAAAGGGTTAGATGAAAAAAATACTTATTTATAAGGCGAGTTTTTTATTCCTTCAAATATAACACAATAATGCTAGTGTCAAATACTGATGTACTTTTTTTGTCAATTTTAATGGGTCATTATTTCAGTGCCCTCGCTTTTATTAATATTGATGAATTTTCGAGTTATTTGAGGATTATAAAACTAGACTTCGCGGTAAATATAGACACAACGTCACTCAAAGTCATATATTATTTCTTAATTAAGTATTAAAATAGGGTTAAAAAGTTATCTTTAAGTAAAATAAATAAACGTTTTGTGAAAAAATTGTAGTCTCTAGTACATAGTACATTCCAGTACCCAGTAGAATAATTTCGAATATCAAATAGGTATCATTTTCTCCTATATCATTTCAGATTTTATGCTACCTATTATCGTCGAACATCATTTAGTGTGCACTTTATTATAAGAGTGATGATAATTGATAACACAAAGAACAAGAATGACGTCATTACTATATACACATTAACAAGTTCGCAACCAAGAACCCGCCTAGCGGGCACTCGTAATGTTTGCTCAGATGCCGGCTGAGCCCGCTAGGCGGGCAGTAGTATGAACTTACACGCCTAGCGAATACTGTCGGTTTCTGGTGAATTGTTCCATTTTTAGTCCAGTTGCGAAAGTGTTAAAATTGCTTCGAAGGGCCAACAGTTGACAGTTGTCACTAGCCAGATTTTGTTAAGCATTCTATAGTAGAGTCGGGGCAAACAGAAATGGCCAAAACAAGACACTATATGGCACATAACCACGATTCTGCGTTCACGAAACTTATGGGATATCCCGAGACTTGGAATTGCCTTCTTGGGTAAAGGATTATCCTTTGTGTGTTATTCATATTTTCTTTTGCGTGAGGTTTGAACATTTTTGACCATTTCCATCGCCCTGAGTAAAGACACGATATAAACATAGCATAAGATAGTAGCTTAAATGCGCTTGCGTTATTTATAGACCTGATTAACGGTAGACCGTGGGCGTTGGACAAGTCATGAGATACAACAGAGGCTCTACTATAAGTTTTACCGAAACAAAACTTTACGATCGCGTTTGCGTTTTACCCTCAATTTGTATGGGATTTGACAGCTAAACGCAAACGCGGTCGTAACGTTTTGTTTCGGTAAAACTTACTTATACTAGAGCCTCAGATATAACCTTTTCATGACGTTGCTTTCACATCCACTGGTTAAGAGTCCGCAGTAAGATCGGCCGAATTTCACCTTCACATACAAACGGAGTTTCGTTCTCATTTTAAAACTACGTGTAGGATTGTGACGAAACTTTGCATATACAATGACATGAGGTATATCTATGTCTGTAATTAGTTTATATGGTTCCAGTTTATAAAACAAACGAAATACAGCAAAAACAAGTTTTGTATGAAATAATTAAATTCGCTGTATTTTTTTTACTATGGTATCTGAAGCTACATAAACTAATTACAGACATAGATATACCTCATGTCATTGTATATGCAAAGTTTCGTCACAATCCTACTCATTTCAGATTTTATGCTACCTATTATCGTTTGTCAACTAAGTTTGTATGGAGAATCGAGCTTACTGCGGACTCTTAATGAATCATTTATTAGGTTCACTCTATATATGACTGCAACGTCATTATACATAATATAGGTTATATTATATCACTATTGAACTTCGTAAAGTGTGTCCGACCCACCCATCGTAAATTGTACATATTCTGCTCGCGCTGTTTCGAGTAGAATCATTTAACTTATCTACATGTTTCGAACTCATCGGGAGAACTACATCAGGTAGATCGTTATCACAGATAGGTGTAGAAGAGTCTGAAGACTTCCAGCGAGTTCGAAACATGTCGCTAATGAAAAGGCGAGTATCAACTGTGTTTTCAAATGTATGACTCACGATAATTTAATTTAAGTTATAGGCTATGTTTACACTGGCCAATGTTAGTATAAAGGTGATGCAAGCATTACTTGGCAGGCGGGGGAAGGCCGCGTTCACATGTGCGGGCGTCCGCCCCGGGGCTGTTGCTGTTGCTAAAACAAGTGGTGGCTACACAGGTGTGGACGAAGCTTTAGGAAAATGGGGGAAAGTCTTGCACTAGACCCTGACTGATTCACTGGCTTTCAGTTAAATTCGTTTAATGTATTTGCAAGCGTGCAAAAGCTACGGTGATCAGTGAGCCGTACGGTTGTTTGTCACCGACGTGGTATTAAAAAAATAGATTAAAATAATGAATCAAAACGCTCGTCGAAAAGTAAAAAAAAAAAAAAACAGATTGTAAAGTGAATATTATTTATTCATATTCTGTGAACAATTTTCTACTGATGTCAACATTACTCAACCGCGATGAGTGTAATTGGAATAGCTGTCAGTTAATATAGACTTTGAAGAATTTGTATGGAAATACTGGCACCGCCAGTTCCATTCTAATTCCCATTTTATTATCAACCTGTTACTTTTAAACGAGCGTTATAAAGAGATATAACAAGGCTTTGAAGTAAGTATAGCCTCTAGCCAAAGTTTGGAAATGTAGAAGGGTAAGGCCGCGGAGCGTTTCAACCGCCGCACTTTTATGTAACGATTTGTGGAGAGACTGTGCAAAATCACCAAGTTTGAATGAAAACAAATAAGCTTGTTTTTCTACTTGCAATATATATTAAAACTTAATGCCACCACGAGGTTTTATTCGGCAGTAAATCGTTACATAAAAGTGTGGCGGTTGAAACGCTCCGCGGCCTTACCCAGAACCGATCGTTGTGGAAAACTTAACTCCCCTAGCTATCTGCCGTAAACAAGAATTGGCAATGAAATCTGAATCAATTGTACAATGCGCGCCACATAGGTTGGCGTCTCTTAGTTAGCTGCAAGTCGCCTCCACACACCCGTCTAACTAGGTAATGCAATCTTCAACCGAGATTGGTGATTCGCGTTAAAATTCTGATGTCGAGATTAGGGAATCGAGATCTCGTCAGCCAAATCGACGGGAGCTCGAAAAATCTCGACAATATCGAGATTCCGCTTAGTAAATATAGCATTCATTAAGGTTTAGCTATTATTATTTTGAGCATAAAACACGTCTATGCAATACTGAACAAACATTTTTCGTCGACATGTACAACACAAACGTAAAAATTTACATATGCACCAATATTACATGTTTTTCTTTTATAATTTATTTTGAAGCATTTACTTTATTGCCTTACTGTCCTACAAAAATCAATAACATGCTTATGGGTACAGAAATCTCGTTCAAGATCTCGATTATTTCGACCGGGATTTAAAAAAACGAGATTTCCTGCCACCGAGATTGAAGCTCGAAAATCCGCTCGAGATATCGTGATTTCGAGATGTCCTGAGATCGAGATTGCATTCCCTACGTCTAACCGCGCTGACACCTTTTCGACAGTACTAGCAGCTAACATCACAGACGCAAAGTTATGTGGCGCGTGATAGGAAACAAAGTGGCATTTGATTTCTTTTTGAAGTGGATACTTCTTTGCTCGCGTTCTTGTATAGGGGTACAGTTCAAATGTATCACGTGACTTCCGAAATAACTTTTTGTAGAAAAGCCTAATCTGACTTCAAATAATTGTTTGTCACATGTTTTAATCCTTCTTTATTTGCCATTAGTTGTTAATCACAAAATGTTATTTAGTTTATGTGGCGGATATAATGCTGAAATGTACACCATAATAGCAGGCTTCGCCGGGTTTTTTTATTTGGATTCCATAGCTAACAAAGAAGTATCCTTAAACTTAATTAACGCTTGTATCTCCGACACAACCCGCTTCTTTTACGAAACAAAACAAATGCAACTCTGTTCCAATTTAGAATTATCGAAATTCCATTGAATAGGGAGTCTACTAGATGTTACTTTACATTATATGAAAGACCAAGTTTTCCAAATGAACGAGTTAAATTAGAGTTGATAACACAGTATAGTTCTCATGAAAATAAAATATCTATGTGTAGGATAGAAATGTAATTCACAATCGGGATTTTTGATACCAAATTTTAATTTATTGAGAAAGAATATTTTTGACAAAGGACGAATCATTGAGATTTTGAAAAATAAACACGTACAAATGAATAAATATTAAGGTACAGTTCCACAAATCCAACTAGCCCCACATTAAGTTCAATATGGGCCGTGATACGGGTTAGCTCAACTAACCGATGAAATATTTAACATCTATTAGTAGTACGATTTACATAAGTTAATACAAATAAACCAATAATAAGTTTCTGATAAAATAAAATAAAACATTTTTGGTACAAGATTTATTGCCAACTGTACTTTTCTGTATACCGTCATCAACTCCTCGTTGAGACGATTCCAACGAGCCCAAACTCAACGGGGTTACGCCTGCTAAGTCCTGAATTCCCATGGCCACCTTCTGTCTCCATCATTAGATCAGCTCGATGGTACCATAATTTATTTAATCGTATGGCGTTTCATGTAGTAGGAATATACATTTTATGTAAAAATAGTAGCATATTTAAATATATGCACATTCCGATTGCACAGCTAATACACAGCTTCTGTTGTTAAATTATAGAAGTCCCTAGATTGCCCTGATAACATCTTTTAGGACATCGCTTCACGATATGGTCTATGGTTTGATCTTCAATACCGCAGCCACACAATGGGCTATCTGTCCATTCCCATTTGTGCTACCATAATATTGAATTGTCATCCAAACTATACTTAAACCCAAAATTTTCAGCTCAATCGGTTGAAGATATCTGCCTCAAAATTGAGTTGCAAGATCCCACCCGAACAAACATAGTTACATTGCAAGTTAAATAAAAGCTTGTAAAAAGCAGCTGGGTTTTTTTTTAGATTTTGATTTCACTCGTATATGGAGCTGTCTAATAAGTAGATTAGAAGTCCATGTTGCAACATGTTTTCTAAGGAACCCTGTCAAATTGTCGATGAAGAGACAGAAGCGTGAATTACATTTCTATTCCTACCGCCACTAAGTAAGCTCAAGAATGGATGTGGCATGATGAGCAAATTACGTATGATGGATATTTACAGTGAAGCGAAGTTTCTAGTGATCGAAATCAAGCAATATTTAAAAAAGAGGTACTTAATAGGCAATGCTGTTCTCAAATACGCCAGGAAACATTGTTTTTTAAATAGAAACGTGCCATATGTGATTCTGGTCTCTTTTTTACTGTGATGTTAAAAAATTACAAAACGGAACGCTTCAGGAATCACCTGGAATTTCCCCACCTTGTCAATTGTCACCTGACATTCCTGACAATAAAAATTCGACGTACAATCAGCAGCAGAAGCTCCAAAATAACACGCTCAAAATTATCTAGACAGTCCTTATCCTCTTGACATTAGTCGTGTGTAGGTCATTCTGAGCACTTGCCCCCGTAGCTACTTTAGCTGCTGACTATACATTGCTGCCTCTACGAGTGTAGGTGGGTGCCGGACGCAGAGCTGTTACTTATCGAACCAGTAATGCACGTCGCATAGATATTATCAGTTGACAATTGTCAAGTTAGTGTAATAGGGGCCTGGATGTCTGTACGTCTGTCACTGATGTTTTTGTTTGAAGATATAAGGCAGTGAATTATATTTCCTCGGTTTTTGAGAAAGGCTTACCTTGACCAGTAGTGATTGCCGGACTCATGTGACTAGATTCTACAACACACAACTCAGGCAATTTACTTCCTGGCCTTCAAAGAAAAGACTAAAATTTTTATAGTACTTTGTTAGAAATAAACAAGGTTGGACATGTACGTAATTCAGAATTATCCTAACTACTGACCGGTTCTACTCACTAGTAGATTGACATTACGGGCGACATTACGAATGTCGGATCAGTTTCGAACTCATGCTTTAATTGGGATGAATTTTATCGACACGGCCACCACACTACCTCACGCAATGCAGATGAAGCGGGCCTCAATGAGGTCGCTTTCTGAGGTCCGCTTCAAGTCCTCATCGCCATACTTCGCATCGGGGACATGGCCTCGAGAGCATTCATCTTTAGGAGTTCCTGACATATCACCCGTAATAACAATTTAATAAAAACAGTCTAGTAGTTAGGACAATCCAATTCTGACCAACTCTTGATAGTTAAAATCGAATGTACAGTAAGCGGCAGAGAAACATGACCTTACATAGAGACTTGTATGCAGCCCGGATTTCGCAGCTGGCTGCACAGAAGTCGACTATACTAAGTTACCTGTTGAAGGAGGTGTCTGAGGCCAGGGTTGGAAGGCATCATGGGTCTCATGATGCGCGGAACGGGCCCCGCACCCCGCTGCAGCTGCTGTTGCAGCTGCAGCTGTTGGTGTTTGCGTTGTTGCTCCTGTAATCAATAAACAGGGGCGAGTCTTACGTGGGGGGTAAACTTGCACCAAGCTCGGAGAAGAAGCACATTGCGCGAGGGACCGCAGCGGAAGAAAGGTTCCCGAGCGGCGACAATGTACTGGAAGTTGCAGCGTGAGTAGACCCCCCACAAGGTGGACTGATGACCTGGCAATGGTCGCGGGAGTCCGCTGGATGCGGGTGGCGCAGGACCGCCGGTCACGGTCATTGTGGCACATGTCCAGCTTCTTTAGGCTGATGATGATGATATGATGAGACACGTGTCTAACTAGCCCCATGTTATATGAGCCGGTGTCTATTTAAAGTGTATTAGTACTCGAATATTCATAAAAGTGAAGTGATGTTAAAAGAAGTGTCATAACGGGCCAAGGATGGAGACATCGACAGCAGGATCAAGAAAGCTAAGGCTGCGTTCGCCCAACTCAAGCCCGTGTAGGAATCATGCGTGCTCACGCATCGCATTATGAGTCCGCAGTAAGCTCGATTCTCCATACAAACGTAGTTACGCTCTCATTTTAAAACTACGTGTTGGATTGTAACGAAACTTTGCATATACAATGACATGAGATATATCTATGTCTGTAATTAGTTTATGTAGCTTCCGATACCAAAGTAAAAAAATACAGCGTATTTAAGTTTTTCATACAAAACTTGTTTTTGCTGTAAGTCGTTTGTTTTATAAACTGGAACCATATAGACTAATTACAGACATCGATATATCTCATGTTATTGTATATGCAAAGTTTCGAAACAATCCAACACGTAGTTTTAAAATGAGAGCGTAACTACGTTTGTATGGGAAGGTGCAATTCGGCCGAGCTTACTGCGGACTCTTAAGGTTTCTCTCTTCGAATCAATCGTCAAGTCAGTTTTGCATTATGGCTGCGAAACGTGGAGAGCGACGAAGGGTCTGACGAATAAGTTGCAGGTTTTCGCCAATAAGTCCCCGAGGTCTAAGGCCATAAGAAATTAGGACTTATGGAGTTTGTGCAGGGAACAACCCACTGCCATAGAGATCTCGATGCGCAAATGGGGATGGATAGGCCATACGATTCGAAGAGGGGAACTTAATAATGCAAACATCGCTGTTGAGTGGAAGTCGCCGGACGGAAGGCGAATTCGTGGAAAGGCATTCCAAAATTGTATTTAGGTGACACTGAAATATTATATAAGTTTCTTAGAATACAAAAATATGAAAGAGATAAGGTGTTTTTGTATATAAATATAATACCAAATTAATTTTGTATTAAGCAGTAATGTCTGCTAACAAAATGTATAAATTTCAAATGGAAGTAAATATTTAAAGATGTAATG
Organism: Epinotia bilunana; assembly: GCA_947049275.1. Classification (NCBI taxonomy): domain Eukaryota; kingdom Metazoa; phylum Arthropoda; class Insecta; order Lepidoptera; family Tortricidae; genus Epinotia; species Epinotia bilunana. Next base: position 6,087,646 of record OX346272.1, read on the forward strand.
CTCCGAGCCGGAATCGAACCGGCGACCACACACATACGCTCTTAGCCAACTGAGCTACCAGAACAATCCGCCTCAGTCACCAAATTTTTCAATCAGTTTGTTTGGCTGGCTCGGAGCATTAAAATTAAAATATCCTTTAATTAGAAATTTATACATTTCGTTAGCAGCGTTACTGCAATACATAATTAATTTAATATGGGGTGGCGCATAGTTATTGACGATTTTTCAATATAATCGGAGCCGTTGGTGCTGTTAGTAAGGCTGTGTCTTCTAGGTAGATGTCGCTACACGCCTCCCTAAGGCGTTGTAAGAGAGAACTGATTGAAAAATTCGGTAACCGAGACAGATTGTTCCGATAGCTCAGCTGGCTAAGAGCGACGGGCCGCGTACGCCTGTGGCCACCCTAAGAAAGTGTCAAGGGCTCACCTCCAGCTGTTTGTAATGCTGCTCCTGCTGCTGGGCTGCCTGCAGGTGTGACATGATGTCCATCTGGCGACCGAACAACTGGATTAACCGTTAATTACTGAAGACAGCCACCAGCATTGTAGTCTATATACTAATCTATACCAGGGATGCCGCGGATGCGACTTTTTAGACATCCGCGGGTGCGGAAGCGGATGCGGATATTTCTAGGCTCACATCCGCGAATGCGGAAAAGACTCAAAAACTCAAATACGTAACGACTTTTTTTTATTGGGGGACAATTCTGCACAAATCGACCTAGTCCCAAACTAAGCAAAGCTTTTACTATGGGTACTAGACGACGATAAACATATTTATATAGATAAATAAATACTTAAATACATAGAAAACATCCATGACTCAGGAACAAATATTCGTGCTCATCACACAAATAAATGCCCTTACCGGGATTCGACCCCAGGACCTCTTGCTTCGTAGGCAGGGTCACTACCAAGTAGGCTAAAGCGGTCGTCAAACTTTAGGGACTTTAGGGTCAACTTTAGGGACTTTAAGGTCACGCAGTACAGAAACGAAATGAAGATTCTTATTGACTAATCACGAAAATATTGAACACGCCGTGTTGGCCCCTATCTGGTCGCGAACTGTACTACATCCGCATCCGCAAAAACTCCGCATCAATTTTTGCGGATGCGGAGGCGGATGCAGATGTTGAAAATCATGCGGAACATCCGCGGTTGCGGATGCGGATGTGAATGTCTGCAACATCCCTGATCTATACTAAGGGAGCGACAACACCGCTGCTCAAAATACGCTCGACAGACGCACCGAAAACGCAGTAATATGTACGAGAGAGACGTGACTTCCAGGGACCGGAACCGGTTATCATTAAATGGTTTGGGTATTTGACAGAATTTTTTTCACAAACCCTATGGATTCGGCGAGCATATCGTCGACTTAGCCGAGCGCAAGTCTAACCAAATTGAAAGAGCTAATTCGGGTAAGCGCTTACCAAAACTAAAAACCCTTTTAATGGGGTTACTATGTTAATAGAACGCGATGAAGCTATTTTGATTATTGCACTACAAGCAAGCGGAAAAGGGGATCACTGTTTAAGGGATAAGCGGTTAAATATTGGGGTTTTCTACACCCTATTCAATATTCAACTTTGAAACCTCATCGAATATGATTAACAGAGCCCGGAATTTTCACGGCAAAATCTCACTCCCACTCGCAATTTTACTAGTGTTAGAAACATTTTTTTATCGTTATCGAGTATTATTATCGAATCCGTGCTCGCAGTATACGCAGTGGTGTGATCGCTAACTAATGTAAGTTTGTACGTAGGGGATAATCTCCGAAAACACGTTCCCGTTTAAATGCTTTTTTTTGTGTAGAGCTTTTTTCCGGTTAGACATAGGCTTTAATTCATCCCGCGGCTTTGTGTACTCTGCAATACGCGGACTGAGTTATAAATGTTATAATAAATAAATAAATATTAAAGGGTAATCTTACACAAATCGAACTAGTCCTATTGTAAGCTCAATAAGATTTGTTATGGATTAGACGATATATATAATAGATATAAATACTTAAATACATACAAAACATCAAAGATTCAGAAACAAATATTCCTGCTCACCACACAAATATTTGCCTTTCCCGGGAATCGAACCCAGGACCTCCAGCTTCGTAGGCAGCGTCACTGCCCACTAGGCGGGTCGATCGTCAAAAGTTAATATCGAAATAGCTGCTTATAGCCCGTCCAGCTGCTAAGCTCTTGGACCTTTGCTGCTAAGGCACTTCAGTTTCCTCCTGCTATTACGCTGGACCAACTCCTGGAACTCTCGTTCTACTGCTAGACTTGCAACAGCTGCTCAGTAATTCCCGGTTCTTGAACAGCGCCTCCTGCTAAAGATTCGTCGCCAACTGCTGGATCGCCTGGTTCTGTTAGATATGGAACATTACCTGCCTCTTGATCTGCGCTTCCTTTAGTGCTGCCTCTAACTGCTGGAAGTCCTGTCTTGTCCTGCAACAGTACCTGGCTCTTGAACTGCGCCTCTTGCTGGTGCGCCGCGTCCAGCGTCTGCTGCAACTGCTGGATCTTCTCCAGGTTCTGCTGCCGGGCTGCCTCTAGGCCATCCAGCTGTGAGGGCCTCATGCCCTTGCCGCCGGGCGCCTGCTGTTGCTGCTGCTGTTGTTGTTGTTGTTGTTGTTGTTGCTGTTGTTGTTGTTGTACCTGCCCGCCCATGTTACCCATGCCCATCATGCCCTGCTGGAAAATTAAAGAAATTAGTCAAAAACCTAAATAAGTGCGAGTCGGACTCGCGCACGAAGGGTTCCGTACCATTATCTATAAAAACGTCAAAACAATCACGTTGGTTGTATGCATATTATATTGTATGTATATTATAGTTTCGAACGTCCTATACCTGCGGGTGCTGCATTTGCTGCACGAGCCCCTGCGGGCTGGGCGCGGGCCCGAGCGGCGGCATGGCGGACATGCCCGGCGCCATGCCCGGCGCCATGCCCGGCGCCATGCCGCCGCCCATGCCGCCGCTCATGCCGCCGCTCATGCCGGCGCCGGATATGCCCGCCGACGACATTGTTGGCTGCATCGTGCCGGCACCTGTTCAAAACATTTCTTGACATAAGAGCGAATTATATCATTGTTATTGCATAGCAACAGCGGTTTCTTTATCATTCAATTCATTTTAATTTCAATCTCAGATTAGGCCTTTCACAATATGAGTCGATGGTGGCTTAGAATCCCGGCTCGTACCAATGAGTTTTTCGGAACTTATGTACGGAATGACATTTGATATTTGCCGTTAGCTTTTCGGTGAGGGAAAACATCGCGAGGAAACCTGCATACATCTGCGAAGATATACAATGTTAAGTCCTCAACCCGCACTGGGCCAGCGTAGGGACTATTTACTGCCCGTTCCCTCTCATCCATGAGAGGAGACACAGGCCTGGGCGCCGCGCTGACGGCTTTCTGATCTGCGCCATCTTCTGCTGCTAGATCATCTGGACATTCATCAAGTTGGAGCAACCCCTTGGCAGAGGACTTAACGAGTCTAACACTTACCCGCCATGGTTGCCGTGGGCATAGAGCCGGGCATAGGCGCCGCGCTGACGGCTGGCATCTGTTTGTTGATGATCTGCGTCATCTTCTGCTGCTGGATCACCTGCACCATCCAATAAGACCGCCATCATTAAATAAGATGAAAAATTTCGTTTTTGGTACAAGCTTTTATTGCCGGTATTTTATTGACAATACTTACGGTCCCATCACAGGATAAATACAATAATACGTCGATTCCTCAAGGGTCTCAGCACCATCACCTTTTGCACTTCATTAATTGCTACTTAAACGGAATCATATCAGAATTTATGAAGTACTGTACACCATTGAGCAGTTCCATGTCATCTATGGTCTTATACATCAGTTCCACGTCACCAATTTTGTGGTATCCGTGGGTAGGTAAATACACGAGTTATAAAAGAAAATACCGAAATCACTACACGCGTGTCTTATAAAATTGAAGAGTTCCCGCAACTCCTCATGGATCCCATCACCCAACTGGTTTTTTTTTTAACAATGGGACCAATCTGAAAGCCTATACTTTCAAATAAAATAAAAAATTTACGAATCGGTTCATAAATTACGGAGTTCAGGCCCCGTATCATGGTCGGCCTTATCACGCAATAAGTGACAAGATAGAGCGTCCGTCACTGGCTGACACCGTTCGATAGAACGAGACGGACGCTCTATCTTGTCACTTATCGCGTGATAAGGCCGACCATAATACGGGGCCCGAGGTAACAAACATTTAAAAAACTAATGATAAAAACAATAAAAACGAATTAAGAACCTCTGTGATTTGTTGGATAGATAGGAGTTGGATAAATAGTGGCAACTCACCTTTCGCAGCCGGTCGACGAAGGTGGCCTGGTTGTTGGGTATGAACCCGAGGTAGGCCTTCTTGTCGGGCGTGTACAGCAGTATCAGCACCTTGATGTCGCACTGCGGCGGCGACGACATCGGGGAGAAGTGGACGCAGCCGGCCTGGGGGCAGAGGTAAGCATCGAAATAATACTAATCATTACACGGTTCACGTATTAAGGCGATGCCTTGATTTGCCTTCCGCGCACGAGGAAAAGAGATGTAACACTCTTCGGGAATGGCTTTATTGGACAGATTTTGATAAATACCTAACTTAGAGACGTTTTATTTAAATTTCATAAAGTGAGATTTTAGATGAGATAAAATACTATAGTATTAACTTGATTGTGTCGTAAAATAATGTATCGTTTGAGTAGGCTGAGTAAAAAAAGGAAAATACAGACCCAACTTTGGTTTTTTTTCTATAGAGGAGGTTTTAAGCAATCATGTATCGATAAAATCAGATAAACAATCATATATCTGAAAATCAGAATTTATTTTTTCTTAATCTAGTCAGAACGGCGCTTCAAAGCACGCGATAATTTCCAATGCACAGCCTTTAATGTCTCTACGGGCGACATGTTTCGAACTCTTCGGGAGTTCTTCTTCAGGATGAGGTTTTCGCGGCGGTGTCGCTTGAATTACTGCCCGCGCCCGTTCCGAACGCCGTGCGGCGCGTGACGCAAAGAAATCATTCGCATACGGGCCTTTCCCGCTTGCTATTCCGGCTAAAGTAGTTGCAGCTAAGCTTTCTGGTTGAGTTTTACCTGTTATATTTTCTATGTATCTGAGTGTTTATTTATGTACTTATACAACGTGTTTTTTTAACCGTCTACTTAAAGTATCCAAAACGTACTAATCATTCGTGAAAAAAGTTATTTGTAATGTATACATTACCTGGGCTTCGGCTTTGAGACGGTTGTGTTATTCCAGCACGCCGTATTAAAATGAGAACCAAACTACTTTTGTATGAGGAGCTTTTGTATGGAGCTTCCTGGTGACTCTTTAGAGTCCGCAGTAAACTCGGTTCTCCATACAACCGTAGTTACGCTCTCATTTTAAAACTACGTGTTGGATTGTAACGAAACTTTGATGTACAATGACATGAGGTATATCCAGGTCTGTAATTAGCTTATGCAGCTTCAGATACCATAGTAAAAAAATACAGCGAATTTAATTTTAAATGACTTGTTTTTACTGTATTTCGTTTGTTTCATAAAGTGGAACTTCGTCTGGAGTTTCGTCACAATCCAACACGTAGTTTTAAAATGAGAACGAAACTCCGTTTGTATGGGAAGGTGAAATTCGGCCGAGCTTACTGCGGACTCTTAAGCTGCCACTGAATATTCGATGAGGGATACCAAGAAAACAGAAGAACTGATATGATAATGTACTCACAAACCCGTTGACCATGACCTTGGTGAGCGCCTCCAGCGCCTCGTTCTGCTGCAGGTGGAACAGCACCGACTTGCTGTTAACATAAAGTTCAAAGTGCTCTTTATTTGTTAAACATAGGTATATCGGAAAGATACAGAGATGGTAAATAATTATTGCGAACCACTATGTTAAGCCCAAGCCAAATTTCTAGAAAGTGGCACTAAAAACGTGCTTTGCCTACCCCTTCCGGGAACATGTGTCATTGTGGCACTCTTTGGGGGAGGCCTATGTCCAGCAGTGGACGTCTTTCGGCTGATATGATGATGATGATGTTACAACTACCTGTTGTGAAGGTACTGTCATATTAATAATTTTAATAATTTAATAATTTATTTATTCAGGAAGTAAACTTATTTCTATTAACACTTTCTTCTGCCAAACCACAATGCGGTTTGTTGGCAGACGATGCTCCAGTTTATGCACAAATACATGTTTACAGTCGCGACATTATGTAGGTATGTAAGTTAGTAAGTATTAGGTGTAAGTAATTTATAGCACAAACAAGTTTATAGAATGTGTTTAACTATAGGTATTACAAATTTAATGTATCTTTGAATTTGGATAGTAATTCAGTGCTTGTTTTATAATTAAATGATTGTTTAGTTTTACATGTTCGTTTTATATCTGATGATAAATTGTTGTAAATCTTGGGGACTAAGTATGTTCTACATCTTTGACCACAATAATTCGTGAAACTAGGTACCAATAACTTATCAGCTTCTCTATTTCTAGTTAACCTATTATTGCTAATTACATTTTTGAATTCATCATTAGATATATTTACCTGTCCTTGAGGTACTGGCCTCCGATGTTGCTGATCAGCTGTTTGGGCATCAGCTGCATCAAGAGTTTGTTCGGCCAAGTGTCCACCTTCAACTCCGGCTCTATGTCTTTGGAGTTCGCTGATACCTTTCGCAAAGATATACAAATTTGAAATTACAGCATATTGATTAAAACTTTCACGAGTTTTACAATACAAAACAATACAAATACTCTTTATTGCACACCTCACACAAACAAAGCAGTTAAAAAGAAAAACAATACAATAACATGTAGGTAGAGGTAGACAACAGGCGGTCTTATCGCTGAAGAGCGATCTCTTCCAGACAACCTTTGGGTATCGGAGAAAGAGATAAAACTAGATTATATGTAGTAGGTGGTGCAGAGATTATAATAAGCCAAAAATCAAAATAATTATATTAATGCACGTACATAAATAGCTCTATATACAGAGTGTTTTTTTTAAATGGGACAGTATGGGGAAATCCGAATCTAAAGGAGATAGAGGAAAAGTGTCCAAGGAGACATTAGGTGTTTTTTTATGTAAACAAATTTGGCTCGTTAAAATTTTTGGTCAAGCGTGAGTTGTTCTTAAAAGATTATAAAGTTGGTCAATTTTTTTTTTGACGCGGGTCGGCTCTGTTTCATGTAAGGATTATTTCATTCTATGGAAAGAAAAAAATCTGAACAGCAGAAGTTGGTCAAATTTAATGAAAACTAATCTTCATACAGTTGGTTTATTACTTGAGTAAATGTTAAATTTGACCAACTTCTGCTGTTCAGATTTTTTTCTTTCCATACAATGAAATAATCCTTACATGAAACAGAGCCAACCCGCGTCAAAAAAAATTTGACCAACTTTATAATTTTTTAAGAACAACTCACGCTTGACCAAAAATTTTAACGAGCCAAATTTGTTTACATAAAAAAACACCTAATGTCTCCTTGGGCACTTTTCCTCTATCTCCTTTAGATTCGGATTTCCCCATACTGTCCCATTTAAAAAAAACACCCTGTATAAACATACATACACAATCATACATATGTACAAATAACACAAATAAAAATATATAAAATATAAACAGTCAGCCAATAATAATAATAGTAGGACAATCAGGGTTAGGGGAAAGACAAATAATGTTCTTTAAGAAGAGATTTGAAGTTGCCAATAGATTTAGCTTGTCTTATATGAAGAGGGAGAGAGTTCCACAGTTTTACTACACGTACGGGGTTTACCTTTCGTATACCTTGTTCCATACGTCCAGAAAGGTTTGAAATGAATGTCTAAAACTTCAAAGTCAATATTCATATTCATATTCATATGCATTTATTTCATGCATAATCAGATACATTAAATTACATAGATGTTGGTTGCAAAGTAAGAGGCGCTGATACCCCGGTAGGGCACTGCAAGGATCTTACAAAGTAAATAAACTAATAACGTCATAAAATATGAAATATAATATCGGCATGCTTATTCTTATTATTATTATTAAATACATTTATTTATTACGGACGTAGTTGAATTAAATATTGGTTCATTGTGATTATAAATAAAAATGTCAACATCATTGTTACTATAAATTAAAATTAAAATGTCAAAGATTTGATAGACTTACTACTAAATGTCATGCAATGTCAGTCATAAACTCCTGGATTGAGTAGTATGCTTTTCTTATAAGGATTTTTTTAAGTTTATTACAGAGTACAGGATATTTGTCCTTTGCTTTTATGTCTTCTGGTATTTTATTACAAATTATAACAGCTCTATAGAATGGACCTTGTTTGTACAAGTTAAATTTAGGCTCTGGAACAGCTAGCTTGTTTTGACGTCGTGCACTTTTCACATTATACAAACATGAACATATGATTGAGTCGCCCTGATGAGTTCATTTACTAATACTAATTTTACGGGGAGGTGCTTAAGCGAATGGCTTGTCTGACGTCGGTCGTGCTAACATATTATCGTCATCATAGCTCGTTGGGGTTAAGGTCAAGGTCACTAGGTATGATTGTGGAGGGTTGTAAGAGAAGGGGAACACCAAGAAAAAGGTGGACGGAATGCGTGAGAGAAGATATGAATAAGATTGTGACCAGTGATAGAGAGGTATAGAATAATAAACTGCGCCGACCCCAAGTAAACGGGATAAGGACACGCTAATGATGATAAAGGTCAAGGTCATTGTAAAGAGGTCACGTTCTGAGTCTGATAAAACAGTCATCAAAATTGTTCTTCAAGTAATTTTTGCTTGAGGTTTTCATAGTCAAGGTGAAGGTCACCATCACGGTTAATAAAAGGTCGTTACTTTTCTTTTTTTACTAGAACGCACTTGACAGGGCTCGGTGAGAGTCATAGTAAAGATGATCATGTAAATCAGTCAAGAGATCTTCCTAAAAGTAAAATATTAAGTGATTATTATATTGACAGTCATGTTAAGTTAAGGTCGAAATCATTGCCAAGGTGAAGGCCATATTCATGGTCAAGGTCACTTTTTTATTTTTAAGTTCACTTACTTGACAAGGCAGATGCTTGGTGACCTTCTGCTGGTCTCCGGGGTTCTTGCCTTTCTCCATCCACTCCAAGACCCCGCTCCATATATAGGTGCGCTGCGGCGCCGGCGCGGCGCTGCCGGACGGACCGGCCGGCATCATGCCGGGCATGCGCGCCATGGTTTGTGGCTGGAATAAAATTATTATGTTATTGCTGTATGGCAGCGGTCGACAACATTTTAGCAACAATTTAAATAATCTGAATTCAATGACCTGTGTAAACAAAACAGGGAGACTCACGGGCCGCCTGGTGCCGACCGCTGCTGTATGGTATTTAACCCTTCGAACGCCAGTCGTGCCCACGTAACCAAAAACACACCAGCGAGCTGCGTGAGCAGCGCAGAGTTGTTAGCGTACAGCGGGTTGCGCGGCGGGGCGAGCCAGTTGGGCCGCACGGTTGCCGTGGGGAACTACTGTACCTGAGGCGGGTACGAGGGCTGAGCGAGTTGCGTGGGCAGCGCAGAGTTTTTGGCGTACAGCGGGTTGCACGGCGGGGCGAGCCAGTTGGGCCGCACGGTTGCTGTGGGGAACTACTGTACCTGAGGCGGGTACGAGGGCTGAGCGAGCTGCGTGAGCAGCGCAGAGTTGTTGGCGTACAGCGGGTTGCGCGGCGGGGCGAGCCAGTTGGGCCGCACGGTTGCTGTGGGACGGAACTGCGGGGGGCGGGGGGCTGCGGGAGGTGCTCCTCGACCTTGTCTGTGGGGAGATGCTCCCATAAGTAAAGTCAACAACGAGGAGAGGAATACATTTGATTTATTTCATACTTTATTTTTAATTTAATTTTTCATATCAATTCTTGGTACGATTAAAGAAAAGGCCGAGTTGCACTCCGGGAGTGCCGGCAAAAGTGAAAACTCAATGACATTATAACAGTTTCTCGATCAGGTCACGTGTCCGTCTTACGGTCACGTGACCTGTCTCGAATCTCATGTCTTACTAATCTTACGGTCACGTCACCTGTGGCGAGTTTTTTCCCCATCACAAAAAGTGCACAGCGCCGCTAAAGAAGTTTTCACTTCAAAAAAAACTATGTCAGATCGGACGAAGATGTCTTACATGTAAGGTTCAAACTCTTCCTAATAGTCCAGTCTATCACCACCTTACACGTTCCTAGATCGTTATCTCGAACACTATATAACACATCGCACGCTTGACACCAAACTTTTTGTAATGACGGAAAGATCACCAACTCACGTGACGCATATTAAAACATAAATCAGAGCATCCGCAGTTGAAATAGTTTCCCACTCGTATCACTACACGGTAGTTGAATCGTCAATCATCATTCTCCTGGGCTTTTACCAAGAAGTGCCTAAACGAACCCGGGGTCCGCTTTGGCACCCAAATCCGGCGTAAAAGGCCTAGGCACTAGTTTTACGAAAGCGACTCCAACCTGACCCTCCAACCCAGAGGGAAAGCTAGACCTTGTTGCAATTAGTCCGGTTTCCTCACGATGTTTGCCTTCAACGAACTACTACTGTTAAATATATTATCATACCTTACCTTACAATGTACATGGCTTTACAAAATAATAAATAAATAAATATGTATACACCCACTGAAGGCAAATACATAAAGTAAAACAAATGATTATCTGTTCCGTTCGATGTCCGGGATCCAGAAGAATTGAGAGGGCGCCACTGCCCACGACCGGAAGTAGCCGTTTGCGTCAAATGAGTCGCGCCATTGCTGTGATGTCACATCCGCCTTTGCTAACCTGTCAACCCGAGAACTAGCGCCCGTGAACGCGCCGCCATGTTGGCTTTCTCATTGTTGCGTCGTCTGCCATAGAGATCGTACGTACCGTAGCTATTTTATAAATTGTGCAACGAGGAATTTTAAGCCTCGATTCTTTAAAAGCCAGATAACTTTTAACCTCGAGGGAGTCCTAACTATAAGAAAAGGGAATCGCGAGTGATAACTTTTATTATCGGAATAACCTTTTTTTGTATTTTTTTATTTTTTACTTCGTTGTTCGCGAGTGTTTTTGGATCGCATTATGAACAACGAGAGTCGCTCCGCGTCGGAGGAGAAGGAACGCGCTTCGCGATCATCTTTTTATAGCCGACGGGCACCGTGAGCGGGGGGAGAAAACCCGCGCTCGCGCAGTCAGTGCCGGCGACCCGCGGCCGCGAGCCTTCGCCGCGCGTGGGCTCGCGCGCACGTTGAGCCACATTATCGGGCCCGGAATGGAGATTTGAATATCTTTCGAGCCGATCGGTGAGTCAGTGACATAACAATATCCTAGGTGCCCCGCGTGCTGCCAATCGTTATGATGTAATGGTGCTATCCGGTAGTCTGGTACGATGCCGCTACCGACAACGATCACTTCTTACCCTTTTGCCGTCCGCCTCAATGGCGCCACCCCCTTATCTGGTGTCGTCCGCCTCAATGGCGCCACCCCTTGTCTGGTGACGTCCGCCACTTTGGCGCCACCTCCTACCATGGGCCGTCCGCCACGACGGCGACGCCGATCGCGATGGCGCTGCCCGCCGCTGGCTCTGTCCGCCACGGCGGGCCTGTCCGCCTCGTAGGTGTTGGTCGCCTCGTTGGTGCTGGCCGCCTCGATGGCGTTGCCCGCCATGCTGGGACTGTCCGCCTCGCTGGTGCTGTCCACCAGAGCGGTGCTGTCAGCCACGCCAGCGTTGATCGCCAGGGTGACACTGTCCGCCACGGTGACGTTGCCCGCCATGCTCGCGCTGTCGGCCTCGCTGACGCTGGCAACCACGGCGACATTGCTCGATATGCTGGCGTTGTCCGCCTCGCTGGCGATGACTACCACAGCGGCTATGACCACGAAGTTGGCGCTGTCCGCCATCTTATCTTATCTTATCTAGATGAGGGCCCTTTCGGATGCACTTCGACCCAGCGGGATCTTTTGTGCATTTGCCCTCTCCTTTATGCCTACTCCCAAGCTCGCTCCATCGTTTCCACAAAGCGGATGATGCAGCTCAGCGGGAGCACCTTGAACTCCCTTGGTTGCGGATAGTCGCTACCAAAGTAATTCATTCTTTGTCTGGCAAGGGCATGACATTCACACAGTAAGTGTTCCATGGTCTCATCCTCCTCGCCACACATTCTACAGACTAAGCTGTCCGACAGTCCCATCTTGGCCAAGAGATCCTTGACTCCGAAGTGACCTGTGAACACCCCAGATATGATTCTGAGTTGCTTCCTGCTGGATTTCCAGAGCTTGTTAGTCCAGCCCGAGTCCACTCCTTCTATGAAGAGCTTAGAGTGCCTTAAGCCCGCCTCATTCCTCCATGCTGTCTCTGTCCGCCATGCTGGCGCTGCCCGCTATGCTGGCGCTGTCCTCCATGCTGGCGCTGTCCTCCATGCTGGCGCTGCCCTCCATGCTGGCGCTGTCCGCCATGCTGGCGTTGTCCGCCATGCTGGCGCGGGCCTCCATGCTGGCGCTGTTCGCCAGCTGGCGCTGGCCGCCATGCTGGCGCTGTCCGTCATGCAGCCGCTGTCCGCCATGCCGGCGCTGTCCGCCATGCCGGGGCTGTCCGCCATGGCGGTGCTATCCGCCACGCTGGCGCTGTCCGCCATGCTAATGCTGTCCACCTCGCTGGCGCTCTCCGCCACGCCGGCACTTGTTGCTACGCTGGCACTGTCGGCCACGCTGGTACTGTCCACCTCGCTGGCGCTGTCCGCCACACTGGTGCTATCTGTCACAGCGGTACTGTCCGCTATGTCCGCGCTGTCCGCTACTCTGGCGCTGCCCGCCTTGGCAGTGATGTTCGCTATGATGGTAACGCCCGCCGTCCGGAGTGGAAGACGGCCCCGCTACAGCGGTACGGTAGAACTACTTACGTCTCCGGGCTTTACACAGGTAATAATCGACGAGAAGCTGCGCGGCTTACCCGGCGTTCTGGCGCGAGCGAGCGACCCAGCAGTTGCAGAGTGCCGCGGTGCAACCTAACGTTTAGAATGAAGCCCGAAGTCCTCAATTATACCAGATTGGTCCAGTACGCCGCATGCCGAGACCCCCTGCGCTCTCTGACCTATTTGATAATTAATCAAATTACAAGGTCCGCTTGTACGTTCGTCACGTCACGGCACAACGTAATACCTTACAGTCGGATCACGCGAACTGATTATGGTCGTTAAAAAGTAAGTGGTAGAGGTATCGGATGTCTCCGACCTCTGAATATATATTTCTCAACCCCGTCAAACTGTCCTCGTGCCTGCGGAGAATGATGGCATCGACAAGATGGGCAAACAGATTTCACATCGTCTCTTAGCTCGCTTTCGCTCTCCCGCTCAGGTTCTGCTCTATAAAGACAAACCTTTCGCAGAGGCCTAATAAACAAAATTGGGACAAAACAACTTGCCGCTTCTAAGCGAGCCCGAGATTCCGCTCTTGAGTAGAGCTCTCGAATCGGGTAAAAGCCACTATTAAAAATAACTTGCGTGAATTCTAAGCGAACTGTCTAACCGAAACAGTTGCATATACTTGAAAACTTCGAATATCATCTTAGCTTACGTTTCCTTTTGCTCAAAAACCCCTTACTTCTCAAATGCACAAACTTTTACACTACAATATCCGTGTCCTTTGCCGATACAATCTCGACGCAGAAAATCCTCTTCAAATAAGCTTTTCAAAGCTAAAGTACTTCTACTAACTAGTCTAAAACTTGTAGTTATAAATTATTCGTGATAATTTCAAAGAAATTAACATTATTTAAATTTCTTGTTGGAATCCCAGGGCTTTCTGTAATTTTCTATATGAAAGACGTCCTTATTACAAACCAATTGAAGTGATCACTAATGAAACAGAGAAATCATTCGTAGAAGTTCATGTCTTTGCCGTAGACATTGAAAAAATTAAAGCCCATAAGCCCATAAAGTCCAACTTCTTGGTAGGACTCCTAATCTATATAAACGCCTCCTGTTATATAATTTTATGTAATAAAAAACATTGTATACGTAAGCCCTTACTACTTGTCATGTAGGTCGAGTTCCTGGTGCCGAGGGAAAAGGTAAACTCTACGGCGCGATTTTATATGCCTGTGTCGCCGAGGACAGTCTCATACTGGAAGGCATCGTCTCAACTTTGCAATCTTTGCGCCGTGAGTCGTCTCTCTGACTACACCTGCGAGACTACGAAGAGCACTATGCACTCTCTCGTCTCTATGCATTTAACCCTAAGTGAGAAAGACTAACTTTATCGTAACGAATGTTGTGCTACAAATGGACAACTGGTGGGAGGTAGCATGTATGCCTATTCCTGCTGCAAACTGCTGGCCGGAAAGAACCGTCTACGGAAAACACTGGTCCCATATTACCTGCATGGTCGGTAATGCCCAGAAACCAACGGGAAAGAAATCTTCGTCCGCTGGGGTGTCCCGGCCATCGACTTTAAGTTCACTTGGGACGGCACCCACCTCTGTGGCGATACGTCTCGATCGACTCGCAAGTCTCGAGCGCCTACTGTCACGACGTGTTCAACAGCTTTTGGAGTTAAGACATGACCTACGCCACCTTCCAAGCTTGTGCCTCGCGCTCCACATCACCTCGTCACCACGTTGGGCCTGTTCAACACAATGACTTCCAAGTGGGGCAGTCTCTTCTACTGGCCAGACCTGAAGAGGCAAGTCGTAGCCGATGAAGGTTCACAATGTGCGGGCGTTTCTAGGTGACTTAACGGGAAAAACCTGTACCTGAAACCACAATCTCACAAAAATGTTTACAAGCGGAACGCATTTAACATGTGTATTGCCATCTTCAACCGTCTGCCCGAGGAATTAAAGAAGTTAGAGGGTAACCTGTTCAAATCTAAGTTGAATAGCTGGCTGCTGGATAAATGTTTTTATAGTATAAGATTATTTTTGGAGACATATAAGATTGTTTAATTATAGACCTAAAATTTAATTAACTATGATTATATGAATTATTTCTTCCTTTTGACATGTAATATAAATGTAAATAATAATATAAGTATAATGTAAACAATGATGTAAAATTAATTTTAGAGTGTATTGAATATTTGCACGCCTGAACCGGCTTAATACATGACACTATTCGTAATACTATGACATCCACTTGTACTGTATTTTATGCAAATAAATATTTGATTGATTGATTGATTGATTGACACGTCCGCCAGTTGGTGCGGAAAATACTCCTCCGGGCGTCTGACGCCTGCATGGATCCAATTGCCATTGTGGCACTCCAGGTACATGATAAACAACCAGGTACCCCCTCCCTTGCGCACTTATTTCTGTCAAATGTGTTCGATTACTGCATTCAGTACGAATTATTATTCTTGTTCATAAATCTGCAATCAACACTTTTGTGTGAGCTACTGTTGATCACTAGGATATCTTCGAACGCCTCAATACCTTCAAAACAATGTGCCTAGAAGACCGCTCCCTTCCAAAACATTGATTAGGTTAGAATGCGATAACTTTAGATAATTAAAGACCTAAGCACAACAATCTTACTTTAATAACTTACATGAAGTACCCAGAAGACGGGCCGCACTTCTACCGTAATAGTTTTCGGGACAGAGTTCACGGCCTTGTTTAACTTCACTGTAGTAGACAAATCTTGCTCTATATTCGAAATTTGATCCCAACAATCTTGTTGTTATTTGATCCAAACCATCTGGTTATCAACATCCTTATCGGAAAATAACAAAAATATTAACTCGGTGTTCTGGATACTTGTAACGATTTCAGAAGGTTTGTCCAAGCCAATCTTACGGTTATAGGAGCCAAGGCTTAAAAGTACATGTATATATATATATACTTCTTCTGCGTTTTGGTTTATGCTACATCTTCGGACAGAATCAGGCCTTCAAGTAACATCTGAGTATATCTTTTCGACCCGTGGTATCGTCGTTGAAACTGACTGGAAAATTTATCCAATCAAAGACACTCTAGCACCTTTTGCCTACGCTTTTATTTGGCAACTTGAATCTACTTTTAGACGTTTATATTAGACCTATAATTTTTAGTGCATGTTAGAAATGTAACATTAATACTTAACTCTAACTCTGCTAAGCAATTTAGTTTCCTTCTTTAGGGAAATTCTAATTTCTACTGGCGCGTGTGCGCCCGCTTACTCGCCACCAGGAGATAATAAACAGATCTCAATTCTTCTGGATCCCGGACATCGAACGGAACAGACAATATAAAATTTTACCTTCCAATAAAATTATTATTATCTTTCCTGAAGATGTCCGGGATCCAAGTAATGGCTTCCTGGGGGCTACCAACGGCATTTCCTTCGCAACAATGAGAAAGCCAACATGGCGGCGCGTTCACGGGCGCTAGTTCTCGGGTTGACAGGTTAGCAAAGGCGGATGTGACGTAAAAGCGATGGCGCGGAGTGACTCATTTGACGCAAACGGCTACTTCCGGTCGTGGGCAGTGGCGCCCTCTCAATTCTTCTGGATCCTGGACATCTTCAGGAAAGATAATAATAATTTAGTTGGAAGGTAAAATTTTATATTCTTTCATCGCCTTAAACAAAACTGACGAACATAAATACCTATTCGGAAAACATAACGCTTCTTTTACACCCCTGACGCAAAAAACACTCTCCTAGTTATAAGTTTCACGTCTCTGTGTATCTGTATGTCTGTCTGTCTCTGTGGCATTACGATGAACGAATGGGCCGATTTTAATGCGTTTTTGTTTCCGTAAGTGGACATGAATGGTTCATAGCTACGTTTCAACAAAATCGGTTCAGTCTGTTGTTAGATATTATTAAACTTTGAAATGAATTTCGGGAGTATTTAAACTTTTCTAAGTTGTCAATTATTTTATGTCATTGCTGATATGATAAGATTTGATGTCAAAGTGTAGGTAAAACTGAAAACTCTTACATAACTTTACTCTACATCCGTGGAAGGCATTGCACAGTCGCCATCATATATATCGGAGCGGCCAAAGTGTTCACAAATATCTGAACACGTCTCTATTGTCGAGGCATTTATTATATATTATTATTATTATTATAGTGAAATTAAAATATTGGTATCCGGTTTTGGTCTTTGACAGTTGCAAAGACCAAAACCGCAGCGAAATGATATAAAACAACCATAGTAAACACTCAATGAGGAAACCTTTTTGGAAACCCCATCACAAATAGCCGGAATATCGCACGAATGAAATAATAAGGAAAACCAAGAAGCCAGTTCAGACAATCACAACTTCATAATCATTCCACAAAAACAAAGTTGAAAATCTAAACAAATGAATGACGTTATTTTTATTGATACGGGCGGCGTCTCCGCGCGCGCGTCGGCTCTGAACTGACTTGGCGAATGGCCATCTCAGGCCCGCGTCACGCTGAATGAACGGAATTCAGTCAGTGAATCATAATCTGAATCACTCAAGAGCAAATAAAACTGTACACTGGGCAGAATTCCCGTATGGGGATTTCCCGGAAATATCATTTATATTTGGCTTGTGATATAATTTGTATCGTTCATATCAAGTTGCGTTTTGCGAAAAAGGGACAGTACATAACCACTTCTTAAAACTTTGGACACTTATAACTAGACCCCGGATTGTTGTGACACTGACGTCACAATAGGGTGATTTGGGGAGTAAATGGAACAGTATTAATTAATACGGATTTATTAAGATAAGATAATATAAAAAATATCATATAGTGTTAATGAATACGAAATTGTACTTATTATATTTTGGTATACATATTATTGCGAATCTTCCTATAAATAAATTGTCAGTTGATTAAAATATCGACGTTGCTCTTTCGTTAACGGACTCTCCGTAACAGATCAATAGTTGTTCTAAATGACTTGCGGTTAGGCTACGTCTTCTAGCAAAATATATCCACTTCAAAAAAGAAAAGCTTCTTTCCACTGAGACAGATGTTATTGGAGCATATTTGAAAAGTTTGCGGTTGTCAAAGCAATATTTGCAACGATTGCTTGGATTTATTTGTATTTCTTGACCGGTATTAAGTTTGTTAATGTCACGCAATGTGTTAAATCAGTAATTAATTAAAATGTAATATCGATCGATTCACTGGGAATTTTTTATTGTGACTTTATTAAATTTTATTCGATTACGTACCGTAAATGAAATTATGTTTTTCTCTGGTGAAATGAATATACATTTTTATCTGATCTTATAATTTATGTATCATTTTGTTCTACCATTCCATTTACTCCCCAAATCACCCTATTGTGACGTCAGTGCCACAACAATCCGGGGTCTACTTATAACTTCGCGATTATTTAACCTCTTGCGTTGATTTTTTCTCCAGTTGACTACATTTTTAATCCTTTTTCGAGAAAATATACAGTTCGACAACTATTCATCAGGAGCGTAATTCTAAAACAGCACAAGTTGACTTGCTACAACCCTAATAGGCACACCAAAAGACGGTTGGATATAATTTTTAAGCAATTTCGCACTAAACACGCTTTTACGCACAGTTTCTTCTCTTTCCTGGGCCCTTTTCTTTATAATAAAATAAATAAACAATGCTCCGTGTACGATCAAAATAGCAAAGTATGCCAAACTACAGTTACAGCATGGTTGCTAACCCTGACCTACGACGAGACAGAACATTTGCTTACTATAGTGAAATAGTTCTGCAATCGCAAGCATGCTTTTGTTAAATATGGTTTTGTAATTCTTGACGCGAGGTAACAAATGTTTAGACAGACAATATATATGTAAAACAAAGACCATTTATGCCTAAAACACAGAGTACAACTGTAACCTAGTTTAGGCAATAAACTTGTATATTGGTCCCCTAAGACCATTTCTTTCAGACGCATTGGCATATTAATATTGTAAACGAATAATCCTGTTAGATATAAGTTTTGTTGTTAATAACTTAATTAGATTATATCCACTTATTGCTAAATAAATCTTTTTATTATTATTATTATCTCTTTATTCATATTTCATCTTAAGTTAGGTTTGTACAATAATTTTATAAAAAGTAAAATATAAAACTATACATACAAAACATAAAATCATTATAAAAACCTAACCTAGGGTGCAGCCGGCAGCGAGGCGGGGCCTAAGCTACCGGCGGTCAGGGCGACAGAGACAGGAACCTTCTGACTATCCGCGCAGTATCCAGGAGTACCGCCTTCTGTATCTGACCCTTGATCCAGCCATCTAGCGAGTCTCTTCATGGTCGAGACTCTTCGCTATTAAACCGTTCGCCGAAACGACTATCGGGACGATGATCGTTATTATTATTATTAATATGACATTATTGATTATTCTTTTTAGTGTCTCCAATCTCCATACTACTTACATATCATTCTGACCATCACATCCCATTGCTAGGCAAAATAACATGCTCAAAATGATCTAGACCAGTGTTTTTCAATCTTTTCCATGCCGCGGCCCCCTTAGCACAGATGATATAATAGTTCCCTTAGTAAAGAAAAAAATATCTCGCGACCCCCCACCCTACGCTGTTCAAAATACTTTTTACACTTTAACTCTTTAACTTTAATAACATCAATTAAGAAAAGTTGAAAAACCTCCGACATTTTCATTTCAAAGTCTAAAAAACGGCTGCACAGATTTTCATGAAACATGGCTAAGAACACTCGGGATCACATCAGCTTTCGAATAAAAAAAACCGCATTCAAATCGGTCCATCCGTTTGGCAGCTACGATACCACAGACAGATACACAGATACACAGACGTTAAACTTATAACACCCTTCTCTTTGCGTCGGGGGTTCAAAATAAATATGAGTAGCCGCGACCCCCTTTAGAAGGCTTCGCGGCCCCCCTGGGGGTCGCGACCCACAGTTTGAAAAACACCGATCTAGACAGTCCTTATACTCTTGACATTACAGTTGTGTGAAAGGGTGCACCAAACTGACTGTAATCGTAAGCGGTGTTCGTCAAAATCTGAATATACAAGGTGTAACAAAAATGGGGTATGAACCGATCAAGGGCTTAACAGGTATCGTGTTCTGATGAGAAAAAACAGAGAAAAAAAAATTTTTCTCGCGTTTTTTTTTTACATTTCTATGGATCTTGTCGCCCCAGTCGGCCAACGCTCCATACTAAGGTAAAAAAAAAATCGCGTCAAAAAAATTTTTTTTTCTGTTTTTTCTTATCAGAACACGATACCTGTTAAGCCCTTGATCGGTTCATACCCCATTTTTGTTACACCCTGTATAGAAAACTTGTCAAGTTTCTATGGGATGACAGCTGCCGGCGCCATATGTAACGTTGAACGGTCTATTATAAAGTTGATGCAACCCGCCCTAAATCATTTTGAGCACTCCGCCCGCATAGCAACTTTTGCCACAGACTGTACCATGATGGCGGCCGCATGAGATGGCCTTGTTTCCCGACACACGCTGACCAGGAGCACATACCCGTACATGTCCGGGGCGGGCTCGGGCGCGGGCGGCGCGGGGCTCGGCACGCGCTCCTTGAGGCTGTACCCGCGGAGCAGGACCAGGTGCCGGGGGTCCTGGGGGCGGAATTAGTATGCTACTCTTATGACACCTTGGTATGACCAGATTATAATGACAGGAAATCATTTAGAACTAAATGCTTATTTTTTCAGAGACGATTCAAATTCTAACGCGTCTTTCCCGACTATAACTACCGCCTTATTCATGAAAATTAAAATGCCTCTGCTGAATAAAATGTACTTTGTGCCTTTCTTAAGCCTCATTCACATTTGTCTGTCGTGTTGTGTTATGACACATCAGAAACGGTATCGGTTTCATGAATATGGTTGCGTTCACATTTCTCCGACGACGACGGCATTAGAGATATGTGAACGCAACCATATTCAATGTATGAAACCGATACCGTGCTGATGCGTCCGTCACAACACAACACGACGGACAAATGTGTCCTGCGCTTTACGAACACAAATAACAAAGTGTCAGATAAAGACAAACGAATTTTAACGCCTCTTTAGTTAAAACTGGCTTGTTGAACGTTTATGAGTACGTCGTTAAACTGAAAAGCTCCCATCATTTACAGTTAGCATCATGCTTTCGACAGACAATAGAGAATGTGGCGCCGTAGGCGTCCATTGATACGTGCACGCTGCGAGTAATATTGATGTCGAACTTTCAGTCTATATCAGTAAGGGGGGCGCCAAAAACGGCTTATAGCCGAGTGTGGGGCGTCCTGCGTCCCGCCATATGAATATATGAGGTATGGATGGAAATTAGTTACTAGATCACTCAATTAGATTAAGTACGTTTTCGTTCATACTGCCTTGTTAAACAAAATTATGGTTAAATATGTTTTTTCTCTATACTTTTTTTTAAATATACCCTTTATGAAGGCGCGTATCGTGTTCTGAATGTCGGCATTCGGCCAATAATAGTCAATAGTAGAGTGGGGTGCCGAAAGTAACCCACGAAATGATGAATGTCCTCGGTCTGCGACCAAAAGTAAAGGCCGAATGCTTCCAGCGACATGTGACCAGCCTGCGGCTGATGCTAGTATTAGGCGCCCAAGACGCCCCACTATACGTGCTCACCCTACCTTAGCGTAGTTCCTCTGCTGCGCGTGCATCGTGTCCCCGCCCGCGTGCTCGTACAGCTTGACCAGCGCGGGCAGCCGCCGCGCCGCCGCCACCGACAGCTGCGCGCCGCTCGAGCCGAGCAAGCGCGCCGCTAGCTCTATGGTCCCCGGAGTACCTGGTGGCAACCTCTATTGTTATAGTCTAGCCAGTGAGTCATGGCAAAAGCGCTATACTAATATTATAAACTAGCTTCCACCCGCGACTTCGTCTTCGTGGACCCGGGATAAAACTATCCTATATTTTAATCCAGGCTATAAACTATCTTCGTGCAAAATCGGTTAAGCCGTTTAAATGTGATTGAGTAACAAACATCGAAACTTTCGCATTTATAATATGAGTAGAATGCGAAAGTATAACTCTGCCTGTCTGTTACCTTTTCATGCTTCAACCGCTGAACTGATTCAGATGAAATTTGGTACGGAGATAGTTTTAATCCCAAGGAAGGACAAGGAGTAATACATAGGATACATTTGTCCCATAAGGGGGTGACATGGATGGCGGAAGTTTGTATGGCGGCACGATATGAGAGAGTTCCACTCGGGCGAAGTCGCAGGCAGAAGCTAGTTCTTTCGTCATCATCATTTCAGCCGAAAGACTTCCACTGCTGGACATAGGCCTCCTCCAAAGAGTGCCACAATGACCGGTCCGTCTTTATATAGCAGCAATTTTACCTACGAAATGAGCTGTCAATTTTACTACATATTACGCCACCGTACATTATGTGTTACCAGCATCTTTTTTTTTTAAATATGCTACCTCTTTTTTGTGCCACGACTCGCTGGTCAGATTAAGGGCGCCTTTCCACCAGAGATATGTTATGCCATGCTATGCAGGGAAAGGCACCCTTATACTCCATTTTTAGTGTACTGTACCAAAATTGGCCCAATGGAACACATGCATATCACTCATAAGAAAAATTGACATTCAAATTTGAATCACATGTAATATATAATATAAGTATGTTTATCATTGTCTAGTACACATAGTACAAGCTTGCTTGTGTGCTTAGTTTGGGACTCGGTTGATTTGTGTAAGATTGTCCGCAAATCATTATTTATATAAAAAAGGTTTGTATTGTTTTAAATCAAATGTAACCAAACGAAAAGCAGGGGTTTTAATAGGCGGAGAGATTTATTTTTTCTCTCTCATACTCCTTTGGAGCTTCCTTCACCCTGTACGGGGGAGCAGGACACGCCGGGGGAAGGCAGAGGGAGGTTATCACTAGGACGGCCATGAACATACCTGGTGGCACCAAGCCCCCAGCATATGCAGAGTATGGTGGAGAGCAACACAGCAGCAGGACATGTCTGGACACGTCTGTTCGGCCAAGCTCCTCGAAACAGGCTATGGTAGCCACCAGGGCCTCTGTGATGCAGGCTCGGCTTTCAGATTGGCCTCCAATGAACCTGAATAAATGATAAAGGGGATTTTCTTTAAAAAGACAGGTTAAGAGCTATTTTTTTTTTATTCCGCTTAGCTTAGCAACCATTACTAAAACTGTAATTCGGCATGGGCATCTAAATCAATCATGCTGACAAAACAGAAGAATAAAATCTAAATTTTTTTTTTGTGGTACCTCCCCTTCACCTAAAGCGGGAATGTATTTTTTTTTCTCGTTAAACCCATGATGATGATGTTCTGAAGGGACGCCCGGCCGGTAACAGGCGGGCGGTCGATCGCTTGTCGCGTTCATTCAGCCCCATTCCCTAAGTTCGGAGCCTCAGGTTACTGTCCCGGCGACGTTCCCATATCAAACGCATCCTCTTCCAATCCTCGTTAAACCCAGTGTGGGGTATCGTTGGATAGCTTGTTCAAAAATATTAGTGTTTCTTAAAACGATATTTCAAATTAGTGATTCATTTGCGAGATATTGGGCTTTAAAGCCCAAACTTTTGTTCGAGTGTCGTCGAATGTGTCCCCCCTGCCGGCTAAATGGCTGCTACTGGGAATGTGAAAAAAATCGTGGCAGTAGTACATATAAAGAATTTAAAAGGAAAACTATCACGGCTAAGTAGGTATAACTAGTTACTGAGTAAGAGTCTTAAAATGTACTTAGAAAGGCCGTGTTTCGTACAAATTCGGCCGACGCAACCATTTAGTTGGCGCGCCCGTGTCGATGTAACTAAGAAAAAAAGGCAACTACAGAACCCCACACTGCACGTGGCCCGACATGCACTTGGCCGCTTCTAGTGCTAAAAGATTTAAAATAAATAATGTATTCTATGAAATGTTTAAGATGATCAGATACTTTAAAACACAGTAATATAGTAAACCAATTTAATTGTCAACATAGTATAAAACAAAGTCGTTTCCAGCCGCTGTCCCTATGTATGCTTAGATCTTTAAAACAACGCAACGGATTTCGATGCAGTTTTTTTATATGGATAGAGTGATTCAAGAGGAAGGTTTATATGTGCGAAGCCGGGGCGGGTCGCTAGTTTATATATATAATAACTTTTTTTAAGCATTAGTCTACTGTCCACTTAATTGCTCAAAGATTAGCTGGAAGAGATTCCTTATATGGTTAAATTCACCTCTGTACTATGATCTTCTAAGACAGGTTACCTATTTAGGTCAAGTGACAGGAACCTGCTATTGTGTACATTAAAGTACTTACATACACAAAAAACTACTATTAGTGGGATTCATTCCTCAGCATCAGAAGGTGTCCCAAACCCAAGACATAATTTTTAATAACACTGGAATAAAACAACTAGGAATTATTTTATTTAATAATAATTAGAAACACTCACTGTATCTTATCTATAGTCTCTATAACTGTCTGTGGGCATGTGAATGGTCCATATGTGGAGACTGGCAGAGCCAGCAAATTGTCTGCCGCCTGATATGTCACTATTCCATAGACGGATCCATTGCCCCCACCTTCCTCTAGTGCACCTCCGTGGAAATACCTAGAAAATAAATGTTATGAACATAACATCAACGAAATGAAGAAAAACGAACGAGTTTTTATTTCTATGAAGTGGACTGAAGGTTTTTTCAATGTAATATACAGCAACTGGCTAACGTTTGTTATTAAAACATTACTTACTCGAGTGTAGGTAAAATATAATTCGTTTTTAGTTCACTAATGTATGCCCCATTTGTTGAGGTCGCCTCTATGACGAATATCAACTCCGCCTGTATGGGCGTCTCAGGGGCATTCACCACCATTTTACTGTCGTTTTTAAAGCATAAACTTAACAATTAAATAATATACACTGTTTCATAGCTGTTTCATAGTTCGGAAGTTAAGAATAGCATACTAAAAGCAAATAAATTTCAACTTATACAGCACGGCACAAATTTCTAAGCTTGTTTTGACACTTGCTTGACAGCTAAGCCAAGCGTCGTAACTTGTTTGAGGCATTGTAATAACCGCGTCAATTTTAAATAAAATTCAATTTACATTTTGAAAGACCTACATCATAACTCAAGTGAAAAATGAGTTTATATCATATACTTCATGATTGACTAATAAATTGTGCAGCTACCTGGTGCTAACAAAGACACTTATTTGGCTGGTTTTTAATATAGCGTTTAAATCGTATACTGAAATGAAATATCTATTATTTATTTGTTGACGTTCAAATGTCAAATCTCAAATAGAATTGATTTCTTCGGCTCGCCTAAATTTTCATTAAATATTTTTAAACATGTGGTTTAAGCTTTAATTGCACTGAAAAAGATGATTTTCATAATGGAGAAAATATACAAGCGACTTCTACGCCGGCGGCTATGCACACGATTTTTATGCATGATCGTAATGTTCATAATTTCGTTCTCAATTTCAGTCTTGTTATTCGGCGATTTAAAATCCCCTGTAGTGATGCGTATAACTGATTTAGACCGCTGCCCGGCCTGCTATGGAGTATCTGTGTGTCCGGAGCTCTATTCTAACCAGATAATGATGGAAAGCGGTAATAGTTGGACTCGGATGTTCAATGCGAAGAACGTGTACTACGGCTTCACTAAATCGAATCGTCGCGTTGTTTTAAAAAAGTTAGCTCAGAACTGGGAGCTCCAGGAGTTTGACTCGAAGCTTTGTAAGAGCTGGCAGCTAAAAGACGACTGTAGGCCATTAGATTTGCTGAATATGAGTAACATTAGTAAGAGAATCATGGATATAGTTAGTTACAACTTCAGTTGGCCTGACACGGAGCCGCGGAAGGGGCTGGTGTTCTGTCCGTACCCTGCAGGCATTCTGGACTTTATTAACACTAATAAAAAGAAGCTCACGGAGTCTAAATCAGATCTAATCAATATTTGGACCAGTTTAAGCATTAACCCCGAGCCCTTGGTATTGAAGGTACTTTTATTAATATTTAAAAAGAAAATGATGTGTAGTACGTACATTGGGCAGTGATGTTTATGATTAATTAACTTGCCCTTATCATATATACTTTGGGTCAGTCTGACATGTATTTGGTTGATTTATGAGCATACCAACTACAGTCCCCTGCTCGCATTGTTGGCAAAGTTCTCGCATATTTTGATCCTTTTTCCTGTAATTTTGTAGTAGTCCTGGGGGGCTAGTACGCTAAGTTTTATGTTGGACATAAAGCATTTGTCCCATTCTGGCAAATATGCGAGTGCAAGAGGGACAAATGCTTTACATCGGACATAAAACCTAGTGTGCTAGGGGGGCTGGACTTGTTAAAAATACCTGAACATGCCATGCCAATTTGCCAGTTCATTGACAATGTGATCAGGGGACTGATGGTGGTTGGAATGCTCTTAGAATAAGCCATTTATCTTCCATAGCTCTATCACCTGTCATTGTGAGATCACTCCAACCATTACCATAAGGCCTGTGCCCATTAGTGGGATGTAAAGATATAGGCTGATGAAGATGAGGCAAGACTACATCCTCTGGAGTTCTGTCCCAACCTCTGCACTGTTGCTCAATGTATATGGGTATGGGCTTACTTCAATTTCTTTTCAAATCCTATGCAGGTTATCCCTAAATCCCATGGCTGGCCGGTCCCAGCATACGGAGGGGTGTGCGGGAGACTAGTGGTCGAAGCTCATGAGGGAGAGGCCCTGTCGTCCCTCCTGCATGTGCCCTGGCATCGGAAGCTGAAGTACGCTAAGAAGATTTTGGATGCTGCAATGGATTTCACTTTTAAGCATGACAGGTGAGATCCCTCTGATTATAGTGAGACTATTGAGTGTATCTGTTAACTAAATAACTAACATTCTGTTTAATAGTTCTTCACCTAAATAATGAAATAGGTGTAACTTTTTATTGTATGCTGGAAATGGGTTGGCATTGTAACTCACATAATTATGTGTAAGACAAAGTTGTAGATGCCAAACAGTAAAATAAAATTTTTCTTTCTTTTCTACAAATGTGCTTTATTTTGATGTAAAAAATAAAGGAGTTTAAATTCAAACTGTGAATTTGATAAGAAGACATTTAATTAGTATCCTTTGGTGAATTTATCTCTCCATTAATATTTCTTGAGGCATGGTAATATTGATAATGTATCCTTGGTCACTCTTTAGCTGAGCTACGGTAGCCCAGTGGTTCAGGCATGCGGCTGTCAAGCGGCGGTGATCGGTTCGAATCCCGGCTCGTACCAATGAGTTTTTGAGAACTTATGTACGGAATATTTACCGTTAGCTTTTCGGTGAAAGAAAACATCGTGAGGAAACCGGTCTAATCCCAATAAGGTCTAGTTTTCCCTCTGAGTTGGAAGGTCAGATGGCAGTCGATATAAAACTAGTGCCTATGCCAATCTCTTGGGAGTAGGTGTCAAAGCGGACCCCGGGCTCCTTTAGGGGCACAACCGGGATCAATGCTAGGAGGATGATGATCCTTGGTCACTCTTTAGAGCATTTGTCCCTTACTTGCAGGTATGATAGTGTGAGAATGATAATTGTTTCATGTCTGGCATAAAAGCGTTCAAACTAGCTAGGCAGGAAACGGAAATAAAATAACAATAAAAAAAAAATACACCAGCCATAATGAAAAATTCAACTATTTTCTTCATAAACGTATCTATTATTTCCAGATTCCGTTTCTACCTCATGGACTGGTCCCTGGACAATATCGTCGCCAACGACAAAGACGAAATCACATTCGTAGATCTAGAAGACGTCATCGTCCTAGATAAGCACATTTACCCTGGAAAAGACCTACCATCCTGGTACCAGCGGTACAGTAGAGAGATCATGGGTACTGGCTTTACATTCTCTATTGAGAACATGTGTAGACACCACCTAAGTGATCATAATCTTTGGGCCGCATGCTACATTCTAGCGGGTGATGACACTCCACTGTTGTATCCTATACCTAAGGATGTGAATGTGCACAGGCCTTATTTGGACAAGCTTCTGAAAGGTTGCCTGAACGGAGAGGATAGGTTTAATAGTATTGCAAAGTTGCAACATGTTGTCAAGGAGATGTTGTTGGATGAAAAGATTGTTGGGCCGTTGACTGTTAGATGATAAAGAATTAAACTGTGTCTACAGTTTATTATGAATATTATTATTTAACCAATCATCGATTCAAGATCTCATTGGACCCGATTCTACGTGCAAATGGCTTAACTAGCCTAAAACTAAATTGTCTAATTTTTAGACATAATGTAGGCGGCAGATTAAAAACGACATATTATTTAGGCAGCTAAGTAAGTTGTATAGACCGCCTAAAATAAGAAACGTCACCTAAATAAAATTAGGAAATTTAGAGGCCACTGTAGAATCGGGTCCATTGACGAACTATTGGACTACCGTTTAACTGTTGGTTCCTACGGTACCGGCGCGGTGCGGAAGGGGTGTGCGGACGTGTAGTGGAGGCTTAACGGTAGGTACCGTTTTTTTATTAAGAGCCTTACGTGTCGCGTAGCTGGGCAAAGGCCTTCCCATT
The DNA here is from genome assembly GCA_947049275.1 of Epinotia bilunana. NCBI lineage: Eukaryota > Metazoa > Arthropoda > Insecta > Lepidoptera > Tortricidae > Epinotia > Epinotia bilunana. Next base: position 6,116,178 of record OX346272.1, read on the forward strand.
TTTCTTCCACATACCCCTGTCCGCGACTATTAAGTTATGGCGGCTGTGTGAGCTACGTCATCAGCTATCTAAGTTTTGGGACGCGGTATTATATTTATAATGCGATCCGATAATGTCGCGTCTAAAATACTGCGTTTCAGGGTTCCCTGGCAAACCTCCGAGGGCAGATTATTAGATTATTGTCAGTGACCAAGTTTGTGCTCCGTAGGTAAGGATTGGAAGAATGCAGATGTCCATAAGCTTGCGTTTTAGGCAATTATATGAGTTTTCCATTCATGTACCTACCTACTAAATTTATAAAACTGATATTGTTTTGTCGCATCACGACACGTCACGTCGGACAAATATGAATCCGCTTTAGGTAAAGTGTTAATTACTGGCTCGAGGATGTGTAACGAATCTCAATAATGCAGGGGCTACACTAACGAGAAATGCCATTAACTATCGCGAGAATCGTAGTGTGACCGTACCTTTAACGTTCATTATCGCGATAATAAATGGCATTTCTCGTTAGAGTGGCCCCAGCGTAAGTTTAAGTTCCCGCTGTGATATTTGATGATGCTAAGTCAGGTTGTGAACATCATTGCGTTGTTTAACTGGTGTGTTGTCTATTGTTTGAAAATGTATCCGAACAATAATTAAAAATAAAAATATAATAAAATAAAAATGATTTATTTCAGACCTTGGTCCATAGATTGCCATATATTGCCATTCAGCAATCACCTTCAGAATGCCGTTCCGAGTTTCCCTGACGCGACCGCATCACCGCTAGGAAACCGTCCGTGTGGGTATTGGCGAACATTTGCGACGCACTGCACCATTTTGGGAGTCTTAACAGTATTCTGAAGGTGTTGTTATACTGTACGCGTAGGGCGCTGCACTGTAGGCTCGTTTGGTATATATCGGACCCACAGACCGCTAGAGTAGAACGAGTGACAATATGCCTTAAATAAGGTTATTTTTATCTCCACGGAGCATCTAGCGAATCTGCTGCCAACATATTACCTCTCACTGACAACGCCCTACACTCTCTCTCTCTATATCGCTATATGTAATTATGTCTGAATCTTTGGTCTGAATATATAATCGAAGTTAAAACTTTTGATTTATTATCCTTAAATATTTGATATGAATAGTTGTAGTGCTGAGAAGAATCTCCATCATATCAGCAGGAAAGACGGCCACAACAGGACATAGGCCTCCCCAAAGAGCGCAACATTGACCGGTCCTGCGACACCCGCATCCAGCGGAGCGGACTACCGTGACCTTTACATGGCCATCAGACCGTGGTTGTGAGGGTCTGCCCACGCTGCGCCATCGGATGGCGGCGTGGTCATCACTCGCTCAAGAACCTTTCCGACCTAACGGCTATCGGTTCTACCAACAATGCGCCCCGCCTAGAAACATTTCCATTTTACCATTAGAAACATAATATAATATCTCTCAGCGCGTATATAAATAAATAAATAAAAATAATACATATTTTGCGGACAATCTTACACGAATGGACCTAGTCCCAAACTAAGCAAAGCTTGTACTATGGGTGTATGGGTACTAGACGACGATAAACATACTTATATAGATACTTAAATACATAGAAAACATCTATTACTCAGGAACAAATATTCGTGTTTCATATGCTAATCACACAAATAAATGCCCTTACCGGGATTCGAACCCGTCTTGGGCGCCCTCTTGCTTCGTAGGCAGGGTCACTATAAAAACTAGGTAACCTTATTTAATTCTAACTTGTTTAGATACTGAATACATATAATAAAAATAACTACAACCTAGAAAAGTTGAAAAACCCCCGCCATTTTCATTTCAAAGTCCAATATCTCAAAAACGACTAAACAGATTTTCATGTAACATGGCTAAGAACACTTGGGATTACATCAGCTTTCAAATAAAAGAAACCGCATTCAAATCGGTCCATTCGTTTGGGAGCTACGATGCCACAGACAGATACACAGACACGTTAAACTTATAACACCCCTCTCTTTGCGTCGGGGGTTAAAAATGTTTTAATCGAGACGCAATTGGGAATGGATGAAAAGGTTAGGTTAGGTTGTAGGTAGTGGTTATATTCTCATTGATTGTAGGGCTGTCTGCAGTATGCCATAGTCCTAATTTTTTTTTATTGATTTATAACATCTCTGTCAGATACGTACGTCACAAGTCACAACTAAAGATAATATTTTGTAGGTTATGTTGTGGTCGCCGATATTTATTTATGAAACTGAACATACTTTTCTTTTTGTTACTTTCATTTAAGAGAAAATGAGTAGTTCAGATTCAGACGAAGATAATGATATACGATATGGAACGCCTTTGGAACCCTACGAAGAAGGTAAGGGTTCTAAACTAATCTAAATAGATAAGGGTCACTGTATCGTAAAGGCTTTTTGCTTTGATTTAAATACTTACGTATATATATGCTCACGCCTGCTTCACGTATGGGTATACAGAGATCAAAGATTTCGATTTGCTATGATCCTCGTGCATCTTTTGGCTTCGTTCACTTGCATAACATTCTCCATACTTGCTTGTCTGTTTAGGGTAGTCCAACTGACTTGAACTTTCTATAAAATCTAAGAATATAGCCTGTATCCAATCTCTTCAGATTGGACACAGGCTATATTACATCCTGTGGCTCCACCTGCTTCTTACGTGCAATTCCGGTAGAGCCTTGGGGTCAGCGAGTTGTATACAAATAGGAGCTGTAATACTCATTTCACTTTAAAGATGAAATACCATCAAAGCGCAAGTACCAGCAACCGGCAGACCAGTTTGCGGTGGACGCGCACGGACGCAGGCGCTTTCATGGTGCATTTACTGGAGGCTTCTCTGCTGGTTTCGGTAACACAGTGGGGACTCCCGAGGGCTGGGCGCCAAGCACATTTAAGAGCAGCAGGGGTGATAAAGCACAGCTTGGGGTGAGTATGAAATATGATTCTGGTTAATAGGTTTTTGTAATAATCATGAAACCCAAATTATTAAACAAAAGAAACCAAGGTATATCACAAATAGGCATATAATAACTTTTGATCAATAAATGTTTAATTTGATCTAAAACCAGAATAATCCGTATGTATGCTGTTAAAGTTAGCTATAATAGGCCTAGAATCTCTAACTAACTCTGTAATTTACAGCCTACCTATGTTCTACAATAAACATTATTTCTGATTCTGATTTCTGATAATCTATTGTGGATGGAAATTCATAAGATCAGTCATTCAGTTATTATCTCGGAAAATAGGTATCTTATCAATAATATGGATATATATCAGCATATGGATCAGCACTTTGATTCTGGCCCAACAGTAAACAGATGACCTTGAGATTCAATATAAAAACTTCCAATGCTTAGCAGTGAAGGGTTCAGGACAGAATGCATTTGTCCAAATTAATAACTTACACCCATGTTGATGAATTGATATGGAACCACCACCTTTTTTCGTTTTACAGAAACAACGCCCCGAAGACTTCATGGACGACGAAGACCGAGGCGAGCACGGCATTGCCCCGAGACAGATGGAGACACAGAGCGAGTTCTCTGGCAGGAAGCGGCAGTTGACGCGCCACCACGATGGACCGATACCAGGTTAGCTTAGAGCCGCGTCTGCTGCGCCATGTTTCTGTGGTTTTTATTAAACATCAAAATGTTTTCTAACACTATTTGTCACTTGCTGCTTGGGCTTGAAAATCGTTTGTCTGTCCAGTGTCCGTCCGGATGTTTTCCTCTACAGGTCGCATTTCTCAACCAATTCTCGTGAAATATTGTGAGCAGGTTCGTTAATTATATAGGTTTTTTTCACAAAATTACATGTTTGCGATTTCTACAGCTCACAAAGCCACTAGTTTAATCCTATAAAAGAACAATAATAAGAGACAACTGTTTAATATATTGTTTGGTTAGGGCTACTAACCGCGTATGCTAGAAGGTTGCTGGTTAGAATCCGGTTCAGATCAATTTGCACACCTATAAACCATGGCACGTAACTAGAATTTGCGTAGTAATCGATTTTTGGGTGTAATCTGGCTTGAGGTGAGGCTATCTGAGCAAGCGAACTAGTTTACTCGTATGCAAATGCCATCGGACAGGGACCATCTTTGTTCTAGTTTCGTATCGCGAAGTGTACATTTTTCATCATCACCACAGGCGAGCCGGTGTTAGAGCAGCTAGTCCGAGCTGTGCACGAGACGGCGGCAGTGCGCATGCTCCGCGCCATGGGCTGGAGGCCGGGGCAGGGCGCCGGCGAGCGGCTCAGCCGTCGGCAGAAGACCGCCAGCAGGGAGCAGCACAGGGTGTATGGCTGCTATATACCTGATGACATGAGACCGGTGAGAAGTATTTCTTCACAGTTTTCCAGCTTGTTACTTGTATCTCAGGAGAGTGGATTCGATGAAATTCTACTTTACCATGATAATAATAGGAACGCACCCACTCGCCTTCGTGAAATGCAACAACTGTCAGTTAACCAAAACCGTGTACATGCAGTTACTAGCGTGTGGGTATGTAGTCTCACTTAGCACCTCATCCGAAGGTAAACGGTATAGTGTGTGGCTGCTAAATGCCTCGGGACATGAGACCTCTGAGAATCCTCAGAGGTTCCCAGCTAATTCAACGGAACGCCCAAGGTCATGCGTTCAAAACAAATTCCCAGCCTGCAATTGCTTTCTTCCATGCCTCATCAGTCATCAACATCAACAATGAATTATTATGTGTTCTGTCTGCCCATTTCGAGATACTGGCGTGAGTTTATGTATGCTCATTGTTTTTGCATAAAAACTATTCGTCCAAGTTTTGTTCCAGACAACTCAGCCTCAATCACAATCAGACAGCTCCGACTCCGAGTTTGAATACGACACGCTCTTCGCGCCAGACGACTATGAGCCTTATCTACTAAAGCGCAAGAGCGACCGCTTCGGACTCGGTTACTCAGGCCTCAGCAGGCATTCCGTGCTGGGCAGTATGGCTGGCGAGTATGGTCAAGGAAGCTCTACAAGCCATTTGGTTATGAGGGATAAAGGAAAGAAGGTAAGAGTCAAATTGAATGCACATTTAGGCCACTAGTAAACCAAAAGGCATAAAGTCAAACTCGAAAGGACCAAACGGCGTCGTTATAGCCGTCTTATTGTGTCTTTAGATGCCAAAAATTTAATACCATCAGAGGTTGCATGCGTGTGTTACGTTCAATGAAGATATTAGTGTAACGAATGCCATTGCAGCCGATTGTACAATTTAGAATTTAAGTAAGAGTACCTATCAATTTAGCTCTGACAGTAATAAATTGCTATAGTTAATTATGAGACTAGCAGTAGCTCTTAATATGGAAAAATAATCATTTACAGTTTTAGGAACAAAATACAGGTTCAATGATTTTCGCTATCGGCGCCAGGTGACTGGAAGAAATAACCTGCATATACTAACGCATTTCTTATAACATATATTTTCTCATCCAGGTATCGATACGAGGGCAAGCCTTCGGCGTGGGAGCCCTGGAGGCCGACGATGAAGACATTTACGGGGCTGAAGACATGTCTCACTACGACTTCTCACTGGGTGGTCCTGTTGAAGATAAGCAGAAAAAGAAGGGAAAGCAGGAAAATAATGTAAGATAGTAAAAATAACTGTAGTGTCATCGGCACGAATGTCTGCCAGAAAAATATCATAAAAATATAACGCAACCCTATTTGGAGGCCTGTTAGAAAATGATAGGCATTATTTCACAATATTATAAGCAGCTTCAAATAATTATTTGCACTCGATTCTATTCAGCTCATTGGACAACGGTGGCCCAATCTGGGGATACAATTTTTAAAATTTTACAACTTTAAATACAACCCTATAATAGGCAACTTTGAGCATCATTGACTGGTCATTTGATCGGTGGCCCGTTTAAAAACAAACCCCGGGAAATTGGTGAATTTTAATGTATTAGATGTGATTACAGACTACAAGCAGTCATGAACCGTGATTGACAGTTGAGATTTTCACAGATTATGTCACAGCTTTGACAATAAAGAAGCCTTATCTTATCTTATCTGTATTTCTGTTGCCGCTATAACAAAAAATAATAAAAAACAATAAAATAAATATTTAAGGGGTTCCCATACAACGAACGTGATTTTTCCCCCGTTTTTATAGATAATGGTACGGAACCCTTCGTGCGCGAGTCCGACTCGCACTTGGCCGGTTTTTTATGTATCCATATATAATAATAATAGATATACTGTACTCCTGGATACTGCGCGGATAGTCAGCAGGTTCCTGTGTCTGGCGCCCTGACCACCGGCAGCTTAGGCCCGGCCTCGCTGCCGGCGGTACCCTAGGTTAGGTTTTTAATTTTATAATGATTTTATGTTTTGTACTATGTATAGTTTTATATTTTACTTTTTACATAGTTATTGTAAAAACCTAGCCTAAGATGAAAAATGAATAAAGAGAATAATAATAATAAACCATTCATTTCAGGCATCTAAGGCCCATAGTTACAAATACCGTCAAGGCTAACATACATACAATTATAAAATTAAAAACTTTTTTTAAAATAATTGGTACGATCTTAAACTACTGGGCTTCAGGTGTTGGAAGGCTTCGTCCGCTCCGCCGCGCCCCTCCCGACCGTGCCGGTCCACGCGCCTCCCCCGCTGCCGCGCGACTTCGCCCCGCTGCCGGCCGGCGGACGAAGAACCAGGTTCGAGCCCAGTGCGGCACCACAACGGGACCAAGGTAAGTTGAGAAGCGTCACGAACCATATGCAATAGGCATGATGCCTCATGTTCAAATTGATAACGTAGTGATGCTAAGGGGCCATTCATAAATTACGTCATTTCAAAATAGAGGGGGGGGGGAGGGTCTGGCCATTGGATGACGATAGACATTTTATTAGGCGGGTCAAAAATCGCCAAAAAAACGATGACGTAATTTATGAATAGTAAACCATCAAATTATCGTAATAAAGTATCAATTATAAAATATAAATAAAATCATAAAAAGACGTGAACCTTGAAAGTTTAGAAAAAATATGCATTTTTTTACTGTCCAAGAGTAAATTTAAAGCTACCAATAGAACCCTTACGCTTTTATAGAAACAAAATTGTATGGCAACTATATACTTAAACCAAAGATTATTGAGAGAAAAGGAAGATGGCTCTCTCCATACATTGCTACAAGGCACGCGTAAATCTTTTTATCGTCGCCGGTACCTCGTAGTTCATCTTTTTATATCAGATGGCGCTGTTTCAATCTACACTTGTGCCATCTATCGAGTTAGCGGTGAAGCAGGTTGTTAAGTAGTCACCTCTAACATAAGATTCATAATTTCGGGCCGTGCGGCCATTTGATTTTGGTCGAGTGGTTCGGGTGTTTGATTCACAAGTCTGAGTACTCCGGTTCGCGTCCCAACTCCTGTAACCTGTTTTTGTATTTTTTCTTGTCACGATACACGTCGCGGCGTCAGTTGTGCTGGCCCCGCTGCCCGTGATGCGTTTAAATTATAGCGTAAATTAAGTACCTACTTTTCCGCGAGGCTATCACAACTGACGCTGCGACCGTTTGAATTTTTTGTCCCATTCACTGCAAATATAACTTTGTACTCCAATATGTTTATATGGGATGACAAAGTTATTTATGCAGTTGGTGTATCTAGAAAACTGGACAAATTGATTTGAGTGAGTGACAAAATTAAGAAACTGACTAGTTATAAATCTTAAACCGCTGGTTCAAATTGAATGAAATTTGAAATATATCGTGTTTATACAATGCGTGCTTGGTTAATGAAAATGCAGGCTTCTAGTTTTATCCGCAACGAAGTTATAGGGGGTCGAAAATGGCCTGAACTGCTTCGAGGAAAGGATGGTACCGAATAGCAGAATAGCAGAATAGGTAACTATTAAAACATGGAATCAATTTTCTCATACATTTTGTATGGCGATACGAAGTTCCCGGGGTCAGTTAGTAGCCTAGTAGGTATTAAAAATTAATGTTTTTTGCGCACCCTTTCTGACACGTCACATTTTAAAAGCGTAGGTATTCACATTATTCAATACGATATCGGTGTATGGTTCGGCAACGTTAACGTTAGGGCCTGCAACGATATCGTAGGTAGGTATCGTGCAATGTGAATGGAGAGCATGCTTACCTACCTTCTTGCTTGCCTTTACTTTTTACAAGCTTTATATTAACTTGACTTGTTCGTATGTACGTATAAAAGTATGTAAGTAAGTTGTCCGTCAAATCTTGCAAGTTAAATTTGACCCACTTCCCGGTGACCGATTGAGCTGAAATTTTGGGTATAAGTATAATTTGGATGACAATTTAATATTATGGTACCATCGAGCTGATCTGATGATGGAGACAGAAGGTGGCCATAGGAACTCCGTAATAAAACCACTTAACCCCATCGAGTTTGGGCTCGCAATGAGCAGTTGATGATGGTATACAGAAAAGTACAGTCGGCAATAAAAGCTTGTACCAAAAATTAAATTTTTGACAGAAACATATTACATACATACATACATTCAAGCCTTTATTCCCAAAAGGGGTAGGCAGAGCACATACTGCCGTATTAGCTTTCTGTGATTTGATTATCGAACGAGCGAGTGAAGCGAACGAAGTTCTATGCATCAGCTCGCATGCAGCTTGGGTCGAAAATCATTCGTATGTCCGGTGTCTGTCACGAAGTCCGGTGTTCCGCTATCCGGCTGTTCTCCTCTACAGGTCGCATTTCTCAACCGATTCTCGTGAAATTTTGTGAGCATTTTTTGTCGTCACTTTTCCGAAATTAAAAAAGTTTTTTTTTATAAGAAAACACGCTAGCCTGTTTAGTTACTAGTTAGAGAAAGACGGATAGTCTTATCTCACCGCGACACAGCTCGGCCGTCCTGTGATAGCCGCGCTCACAGCACGTCTAGCACACGACGACGGCCGCGACATACTCTCGACTTTTATCGCACTATACCTCTTCTTCTAAGTGTTCTAATAAGAGAGAGACGGATAGTGCGAGAAAAATCGAGAGAGCTCGCGCGCCCTCGCGTGCTAGCCGTGCAGGTTTGTTAATTATATCGTGTACCTAGTGAGATTGTACGTTCCGGAGGTTTCTCGCATGAGCTTGAGACCGCGGGCGCGCCCGCTGTTGGCCGGCCGTGCCGACGGCGCGCACGGTATCACACAAGCCCCCCTACTCTGTATCCTATTTTATTATATATGTAGTATATGATGGACTGGTTCAAGACTAGAGGAAGATGCTTGCTTTGTTTACATTAATTAATTTTTCGGTTCATTTTTATTTATTTATTTAATCTTTATTGAACTTAAGAACAACTTATCGTACAAAAGGCGGACTTAATGCCGTAAGCATTCTCTACTAGTCAACCTTTGCGCAAAGTAGACAGATTGTGGGCGTGTTGTAATTAAATTGTAATAGACCAAAATCCGTTAAAATTGCAAAATAGAGAGATTTATACCCTTACCTGTTTTTGATTTTTATTATGCCCAATATTACATGTTAGATAATATACAGGGTGAAAAAATCTATGGACCCTGAAGGGAAACCCTTGACAGCTCATTCTCTCGCTCTCATTTTCAAGAAATAATCACCATGTAAAATTTTACTAATCGATAGGATCAATATTAAGGATAACGATTCGTCCAGTTCAGGTAAGCTTTACCTTAGACTTAATTCTATTTTAAAGGCTAACGGCCGTATTCATAAACGTACTACAAGCCCGTTTTAACTAAAATGGCGCTAAAATTCGTTTCTCCTTATCTGTCACTGACATTTGTGTTCGTAAGAAAGGGACAAAGCACATTTTATTTAGCAGAGGCATTTTAAGTTTTATGAATAAGGGGGTAAATGTTTATTGGATAGATGTTATCCTTAATATTGATTTTATGTTTTAGTAGAATTAAATAGTGCAGTGAATATTTCAGTTCAGTCAGTTCGGGTAAGCTTTTCACAAAATCAGTGAATGCAGTTTTATTCATTATAATTTAGCCTTAGGCTACATGCGATAACGGTTAATTTTTTCTTTGTATATGTTATGTGTACCAAATGATTTTGCAGGTTACTCTATCAGTTAGAGAAATTACAAGTATATTTCCTCTGTGTAAATTGAGCTAATCTTAATCAGTGGCGCAGCTTTTAGATAGGGTAGACAGAAATTTTGAGATAGGTATTATTTATTATCTTACCTAAACTTTCCTTTTGTCAGTTTGACCTTGCTTTTATCACCGAACTAAGGAAACATTCAACATGGCTACGTTCTATATTCTGCTTATATTGTAATCCATAACGTTTTTTATCCTATTTTTGTATTCCATCCATACCGCTGTCTGCCATAACGATCATTTGTCTTAACGTTTTTAGGAGGCAAGGACCCTATTTATGATTCGCTTCATTTATTTTGGATGAAATTTGATTGCCCTACTGTGTTATCCCTAATATTATTTGTCATAATAAGTATGTATCCTCATGGCCATTGGTCCTAAACCTAAGTATCCTACGTATGGATACTACGGATGTAAGTATTTGTAAAAAAATCGCTTCTGGCGGTTCTCGCTCGGCTCGCGCGCTGTAAGGTCGCAGTTAAACATACGCTTCTCCTGGTTTGCCTGAATAATGTTTGACAGCTCTACGAAATATCTCACAACTTTTTACTGTGGACGAGTTATGAAACTTGGCCTATTTTTAACCCCCGACGCAAAAAGAGGGGTGTTATAAGTTTAACGTGTATGTGTGTCTGTGTATCTGTGTATCTGTCTGTGGTATAGTAGCTCCCAAACGGATGGACCGATTTGAATGCGGTTTTTCTTATTCGAAAGCTGTTGTGAGCTTTCTTAGTTGTAGTTATTACATGGAGTTTTTTTTGGGATGTCACTTCTTTTTGTAGGTTATTGTATTATCAATAAATACAAATTTATGAATGTAACTGGAAATAATATTTTTTCATAGACTTTGTATGGAAATGTTATTTTACCAACCACAAATAACGTTCGTATAGTTTTCTAGTGTATTGTACACCTAACACTAACCGCATGCAAATACATCGTATAGTGCATTGTACCTACCTTGTTATTACTATTTGCAGAAACTACAAAAGTAACTTTGCAATCGCATGTATTTGTAAACTAACTTATTAAATTTGTAAATCTGAAACGTGAATCTGAAATTGCAGTATTTTTAAGTTTTTATGAATTATCCACTCATAAAAACCTTTAAACTATATTATGCCCTATATGTAACTGAACATTCAGGGTTCTGGCTTTAGCCTGTGGCTTTAGGCTGTGCTTGGTATTCCACGTACGAGCGAGCTGGTATGCTAGCATACAAATCTCGATAATTGTGACAGAAAGGGAAATATCACTAATTGTCAGTGTCATAGTTCCCCGTGTTAATTACCCGTCCAAATTGAGTAGGTTGTTTATGGCAAGTCATCAGCCATTTTAAGACCGGTTCTTAATTTAGCTGCATAGGAGGCTTTCCGTCCCTCGCTATGGCAAACCGTATAGCCTGTCCTGAGTATTATAGGTCCATGATTAGATTAGATTAGATTAGATGACGTAGCGTGAGATGGCTTAAATTAAAACCATTTTTTTTAAAATTGACTAATACAAATATGATGAATACACGTGATCTGGAAAGGGGGGTCAAAAGTAGGCAAAATATGATCACATGATTTCTGGACAAGCCCATACGTGTTATTTTGAATAAAAAAATGAATATTTTAAAATTACAAAAGTTGTTAATAAGGCTTTTAAGATATCATGAAGAAAAAACAGCTCCAAAATGTAACTTTTTGAAAAAGTCCAATCGAAATAGCCCACATTCTGACTTTCTTTATGTAGAGCACGCCACTAATGTTAAGGATTTAAGTTGATTTTCTTTCAGGGCCATAGATTTTTCCACCCTGTATAGTAGCTTAGCAGTATTTTAGCAGCGTTTTCTTTCTTAACCATACCAATAATAAAGTACAAACGACAACACTGTTAACTGACCATCCTGTGTTTATTTAGAACCTTATTACAATGCACTTAAGGTGCACCGATATGGTCAGTTAGCTGTGTTGTCGATAGTACCTACCTACTTCCGTTACTACAATGATTTGCAGATGGATCTCGAATTACAAACTAGGTACTTAGTCTGCTAAACTGACACTAAACTACTTTAAGTAGGAAATCACCTGTTAAATTGGTCGTCTGTGTTTTATAATGATGACATTTATCATTAAATAATTATGAAGCATTGAGACATCAAACATAGAAATGTACTAAATTCTTGGCATGTTTTTACTAAAATATGTTTATTTTATTAATTGTTAGCGCTTTTTTCCGCTTACGCCATTATTACACCGTGAATAGTCGCATTTTCCTACTAGTACATCGTCGGAGACTATATAAATATTACAAATAATCTGCGTAGGTAGGTAATGTGTGCGACCTTGAATGCGAACTGCAAACCACTCGAGGCGTGCCTTTGCAGTTCTTTATTTGAGCGAATGTGATCGTTAATACACGCGGAAAGAGTTCAAGTTCAATTGCAGAATTAAACAGGATTATTTTGTAAATGTGTATTATGCTTTACATAAACCTTTTTTCTGTAGGATTCATGTACTACTTTAATAATATATGTATAGTTGAATTAAATTCAGACACAATTTGGTTCTATAATAGTACATTACGTACCTAGGGCGGTGAATTCGTGAATGACCCAGATCGCACGTGTTTGTGGCCCGAACCGAAGGTGAGAGCCATAAATATGCGATCTGGGGCTTTACGAATTACCGCCCGTGGTAAGTACACAATTTTACGTCTTCATCTGGCCACAATGCGAGTTTTACCGTACGCGCAGCGTACAAGCCTCACCTTCGGTTTGGGCCACAAACACCAGCGATCTGGGCCATTCACGAATTCACCGCCCTAGGTACGTAATGTACTATTACGTCACACCTGGCCATAAGCATAATGTGAGTCTCGCGCGTCGTGAGGGCGTAAAATTGTGTACTCAACTCACCATGGGCAGTAAAAAAGAAAGCCCGAAAAAAATCGCATATTTACAACCCTCGCCTGTTTACAGCCCTTAGTAATGTACTTTACGTCACTCCGGGCGGTAAGTGAGATTTACCGCCCACGGGTGCAGCGGCAAATCTCACTTCACACTTTTACACCCAGGACTCCCACGAGAAGACGTAAAATTGTGTACGCACCACGCCCGGTAATAAAGAAGGCCTCAGATCGCTTGTTTATGGCCCTTACCTTCGGTTCGGGCCACAAAAGCCCGTGATCTGAGCCGTACTTAATTTTACCGCCCTAGGTACATATAATGTACTTTACGTCACTCCGGGCGGTAAGTGAGATTTACCGCCCACGGGTGCAGCGGCAAATCTCACTTCACACTTTCGCACCAAGGAGAAGAAGTAAAATTGTGTACGCACCAAGGGCGGTAATAAAAAGCCTCGGATCGCTTTTTTTATGGCCGTTACCTTCGGTTCGGGCCACAAAAGCCCGTGATCTGAGCCGTACTTAATTTTACCGCCCTAGGTACATATAATGTACTTTACGTCACTCCGGGCGGTAAGTGAGATTTACCGCCCACGGGTGCAGTGGCAATCTCACTTCACACTTTCGCACCAAGGGGAAGACGTAAAATTGTGTATGTACGCACCAAGGGCGGTAGTAAAAAAAGCCTCGGATCGCTTTTTTATAGCCGTTACCTTCGGTTTGGGCCACAGATATCCGCCATCTTAGCTGTTCTTAATTTTACCGCCCTAGGTACGTATTTACGTCACTCCGGGTGGTAAGTGAGATTTACCGCCCACGGGTGCAGTGGCAAACCTCACTTCACACTTTCGCACCAAGGAGAAGACGTAAAATTGTGTACGCACCAAGGCCGGTAATAAAAAAATCCTCGGATAGCTTTTTTTTATGGCCCTTACCGAAGTTCAGGACACAGATGTCCGCGATATGAGCTGTTCTTAATTTTACCGCCCTAGGTACGTAATGTACTTACGTCACACCTGGCCATAATGCGAGGTTTACCGCACGCTACCCGTACGGTAAAACTAGCATTATGGCCAGGTGAAAACGTAAAATTGTGTAATCAGCACGGCAGTGAACAAGAAAGCCCGAAATCGCATATTAATACCTGCACGCCTAGCACTAGACGGCTGCGACATACTCTCGATTTTTCTCGCACTATCCGTCTCTCTCTTATTAGAACATTTAGTAAAGAGAGGTATAGTGCAAGAAAAATCGACAGTATGTCGCAGCCGTCTCGTGCTAGCCGTGCTGCGATTTCGGCCTTTCTCTCTTTTACAGCCCTTGGTAAGTATTAGTAATGTAATATACTAATATTCAATTATTAATCGGTAATGCTACGTTGCCACACCGCGCTACCGATAGACGCGCGCGCGCTCACCGCGCGGCGCTGGTTGATTGGCGTTGTTGCCATTTCGTACACTGGACGTGAACTGGCTATCGAATCGACTATGAGCGTGAAGAGAGAGCGTATACCTATTACCTACAATACCTACCCTACAAATCCTAACCTGTAGTAATACATTTCATTTCAATTCGCTTCACTATCTAGTTGTATGCGGGCGGATTTGCGTTGTGCCGGTTGTGCGATTATTGTGAGGTAACACACAGTTTGTGACTCGTGTCTTGTCTTGTGCCTTGTGCTTGTGATAGTTGTGAACTTGTGATTTATTTAACATGGGCCGTAAAAAAATGCGGTGTACAGGGTTTACGACCTTCACAACGATCGTACGGCAACTTGCATCATAGGCGAATGTAAAAAGCTTTTGAAGGTTAGTAATCATTGTTTATTTTGTCAAAAATAGGGACCTTGTTCCGAGTAGTGTGCTGGTGGTTGCATTGTATTATTGTGACTATATTAACTACGACTAAAGGTGGTTGCCCACCGGAGGGGCGAGACGAGACGAGGCGAGGCGAGATTTGAAATCGTATGGGAGTTACTACCTATTTCCACCGCGCGCGCGCGAGTAAGTCCCATATAAGTTTCAATTCTCGTCTCGCCCCTCCGATGGAAAACCACCTTGATAGGTATCTATTATTAATACTGTATCGATAACAATAAGAAAACGGTCAAGTGGTTGTCGGAACAAGCACAAATTTAGGGTTCCGTACCGTACTCTTAAAGGGTTTTTCCACATGCATCTATGTTGCGAATTTTTGACTTACCGTATACCTAGGTTTTTTAAGAACAGTAGGTATGGATATACGGAATGCAATCTCGATATATATATCGAATATACCGCTAATCATTCGGTTTTGTACATCAAAATCCAACCTAGGGTTCGTATTAAGAGGCCCCTCGGACGCTCAGATATCGATTTTGAACGAAATCGGTCCGTATTTAACGAATTTAAAGATGGCGGTCACTTTTCGAAAATCCAACCTCGAATTCGTTTTAAGAGGCCCCTCGGACCCTCAGGTATCGATTTTAAGCAAAATCGGCCCGTATTACAATAATTTCAAGATGGCGGCCACTTTTCGAAAATCCAACCTCGGATTCGTATTAAGAGGCCCCTCGGACGCTCTGATATCGATTTTAAGCGAAATCGGACCGTATTAAAATAATTTAGAGATGGTGGCCACTTTTCGAAAATCCAACCTAGGATTCGTATTAAGAGGCCCCTCGGGCCCTCAGATATCGAATTTAGCGAAATCGGACTGTATTAAAATAATTTCAAGATGGCGGCCACTTTTCAAAACCCAATCTAGGATTCGTATTAAGAGGCCCCAAGGACCCTCAGATATCGATTTTGAGCGAAAACGGACCGTATATAAAGAGTTTCAAGATGGTGGCCTTTTTTCGAAAATCGAACCTCGGATTCGTATTAAGAGGCCCCTCGGACCCTCAGATATCGATTTTGAACGAAATCAAGCCGTATTTAAAGAATTTCAAGTTGGCCGACTTTTTTTAAAATCCAAGCTCGGTTTCGTGTTAAGAGGTCCCTCGGACCCCCGGTATCGATTTTGAACGAATTTGGACCGTATTTAAAGAATTTCAAAATGGCGGTCACTGAAAATCCAACCTCGGATTCGTAATTCGTATTAAATGATTTAAGAATAATAAAAATGGCCGCCAAGTAAAGTAGCTTGTTACATACTAAGTCCCTGGGCGACCGCGCTCAGCTCGGGTGAAAATAGGGAAAATACGGAGAAAAGTAATTTTCCCGGACGTGAGACCTAGCTAGATCGATTTTTCGCCTCCGTAAACCCGTATATTCCAAATTTCATCGAAATCGTTAGAGCCGTTTCCGAGAACCTGATTGAAATATATATATATATACAAATATTGCTCGTTTAATAGCATAGGATAGGATAGGAATAGGTACTGCACTTACCCATTTCTGGCAATCCATTCATGTTGAAAAATAAACTCCTGGTACTAATATAAATTCCGCACTCGGCGACGCATGCACGTGAATGAACACTGGCACTGGCTCTATTACTAACGATGGAATCAAAAGTTAAATAAGCTGCTATTAACGTTACCTACTAACGTTAAAAACAGTTAAAGATACCTTTGACTTAACGTTAGCTCAATGCAGGTAGGTGTTAGGTAACGTTACCATTTCTTTACCGGTAAAAAGTAGTATAGGTAACGATACTTGGTTTAACGTTAGTTACCAGTTAACGTTAAATCTGTCTGACAGTGGTAACGATTCCAACTTTTTAACGTTATTTGAAGCCCTGAGAGCAACGTCGATATTTTAATCAACTGACAATTTATTTATAGGAAGATTCGCAATAATATGTATACCAAAAAATAATAAGTACAATTTCGTATTCATTAACACTATATGGTATTTTTTATATTATCTTATCTTAATAAATCCGTATTAACAAATATTGTTCCATTTACTTCCCAAATCACCCTATTGTGACATCAGTGCCACAACAATCCGGGGTCTAGTAATAACAATACCGATCCTACGCCTCAACCTCTAAATTTTAGCAGGTTAGTATTATTATTATTTTTACCCAACAAATCCATACAGAATAACCACGCACAGATATACCTCACCCCACCCCCGGGCTCCGCACGTGCCCGACCGAAACATCGTTGCGCACACAGTGTACGGTACAGGCCCCTATACAACAAAACTTTACAAGTCTACAATTCGACGAAATTGTACAATTTTCCATAGAAAAAGTTGTCAATTTTGTCAAATTGTACGCTTGTAAAGTTTTGTGGTATAGGGACCAGGTGTAGTCGAGCGCAAATATGCGCACCGAAAATCGAAACCTATTTTTTGCATAGCGTCGCCGCCGTTAGGAGTTGTCTGTAGTAGTGTACGCCTCATAACATAATGCAGTATCAAATATCTTTATTTCACCGTTTACCTTTGCGTGATGGATGTAAATATTATCTAACTTTTTTCCTTTCAGAAATTCGAGTCCGAGTACTCCGTCCTCGACACCATCATTACAAGTAGAATTTGATGATGGTAACAATGAGGAAGTCATACCTGAACTTACTGGTCGACGAATCTTCAATGTTGAATACTTATTTGAACAAATGAAGGCTGTGGATCATAGTCCTTTTAATTGCAGTTTTTAAGATATGGATTTTGTGAAGGAGTTGAGATCCGGATTCCAGTCAACTTTTCTGTTCATATGCAAAATGTGTGGCAAAAAAGAAGCATTCAAAAATGAAAAACTAGAGTCAAAAATTAATACAAATGTTGTTCAAGCAGTCGTATGTTCAGGTAGTGGCTTTTCCCAATTAGATGAGCTTTGCGCTCATTTAGATATACCATGTATGGCGGAGAAATCATTTGGGAAAGAGAATATGTTGCTAGGAGATGTTTTAAAAGATCTCTTTAAACAGCATGTATGAGGCAGGACTCGAAGAAAAACAGATGGCAATTAAAAAAGGAAACGTAGATGCTGATGGCGTTCCTAGCATCACTGTTGTAGCGGACGCATCATGGGGCAAGAGATCGTATCGTACCAGCAATTATAATTCTTTATCCGGGGTAGCGTGCATTATTGGGTATGAAACTAAAAAGGTTTTCTTTTTGGGAATACGGAACTCCTATTGTTCTGTATGCGCTGCTGCTAGTAACAAAAACGTAGAGGTCAAGAAACATAGAAATAGTGGCCAGCCCTCTAGTCGCCCGAGGCTTCTATTAAGCGCGTCGCCAAATCTTTATAAAGCCGACGCGCACTTGGCCCCATGGCCCCAAGGTAACGCCAAACGCCGCAAACATGTAGCTGTTTCCTGGGACGGCATATTTGCGGCGCTTGAGGCTTTCGGCCGAGGATGCCGCAGCGCCAGCGGCGGCACTGGTGCTTGGAACATGGGACGGTGCCAGGGTATCAACGCAAGTAGAATCCCAAACTAGCGGCTGACCCATGCTCCAAGGCACCAGCGTCATTCCGTCAGGTCTCTTGCCGTCGTCCCTGGCCAGCCCGCTGGGTTCGAGGACTGCCGGCACTAAATAAATAATACGAAATACGGCAATGAGAATAAGCCCATCGCTCTAAAAGAGACTGAAGCTGCACTCGGAGTGCAAGTATCACCTTGTGGGTTATACATCCTCGAGGAACACCAGTATTTAGGCGCGAGTCCCGACGGAGTCATAGACAATGAAACAATTGTGGAAATCAAATGCCCAGCTTCGGCAGCTAATATGACGCCAACAGAAGCAATTTTAAAGAAAAAAAATACTTTCTGTGTGATGGACGAAAGTGATCTTCAGAAGATAAAATTGAAGCGAAACCATAACTACTTTTATCAAGTCCAAGGTCAATTAAATATTTCAAAAAAAAGATACTGTATCTTCGTGGTGTGGACTCCAAAGGGAATATTATTCGAAAAAATTGAAAAGGATACAGGATTCTGGGACAGCATATTTAATAAAATGAGAATTTTTTATTGGAATGCATATTACCTGAAATTATAGATCCACGTCTACCTAGAAAGTTACCGATACGTGAGAGTTCTTCAAAATAAGCGCATTTTTATACTTTCATTAAAAATAAAAACACAACATTGTATGATTCAGTTTTATTTTATCCAATACACCCAATTTTCAACCTATCAAGTCTATGTTTATATGATCATCATTTTGATATCTGGTGGAACATACCCTTATTTGTCACCGAAGTAGTATATAAAATAAAACAACGGGATATCGATTTTAAAAGTAATCGGACCACGCCAAATTAAAATTACCGCCATTTTGGCCACCTATGACCGCTTGTCAGTATGGCCAAGTGACAGTTGATGCTATAACATTGATTTGACAGAGGTGACATAAAAAGTATCAATTTAAAAATGTTCGGTTGTATCTTTACACAAAACCGACATATTTATTTTCACGAAAAAATTGGTCGCTGACTGACTGGCTTATTAAAAGCACAAAAGATGCCGCTGGGTCGAAGTGCATCCGAAAGGGCACTCATCTAGATAAGATAAGATAAGATAAGACTGGCTTATTCGCTGATTAAAGGTATCTAAGCCTAAATTAGGGTTTTTTTCAATAACCATAGCCTTATGGAACAATAATTAAAGGAACCGAAAATTCATCAGTAATAGTAGGTATCAGAAACACGGTCGACGTAACTAGGTCGTTAAAAGTTACAAAATTGTTGTAACTACTCATTTTGTTGGCAAATCAAAACTTATAGCCTATACATATTATACTTTACGCCACACCTGCCAAAATGTGAGTTGTACCGCCCTCTACGCGTACGGTAATATGGTAATAATGTTTATATAATCTTGGTATGGAGATGTTCTACTGTTATATTTTACTTACCGCAAAAATTTAGCCGTTGTATGAAGATATTTTACTGCGATATTTTTACTGTGACGTCTCTAGCTAGCTCCGCCTCCCCGCTAGCGCGCTCTTGCTTTATTTATAGCGCCCTGTCTCATTTTAGGTGAAACAACAACATTTTAAACCGTTCGTTAGCGCGTGGTCTCAACTCGGAGTTGAGCGCTGCTTACTGCGGACTCTTGAGCGTTATTTTTAAATATGCGCCATCTAGCGGACGGCAATACACGTGCGTAGCCATTCAGCTTAGATAAACTTGCAATGAATGGAACTAGTGACTGACTTAAAATTGCTTTGTTTGATTTTGCTATTTTCGTGTTATGTTGTTGCAACGATGTATTTTATGCCTTCAAATTGATTAATATGATGATTTAGGACACTAAAATGCAACATTTTGACGAATTCAACGATACTTTTTTCATTGCGAGCCTAGTAGCGCCATCGCGAAATGCTTTCTGAACTACTACGATGTTTCCAAAGAGATATCGATCTATATTGGTCTATGATCTTTGACTTAAACGCAGTATTTCGCGACCGAAACAACAATTTACCGGATTTTCCATACAATGATACAACTACTTTGTACTAACAAATGTCAGTTGTGTCATACCTGTCTGCTGCCGCCAGCGACGTCAATCTTTGTCAAATTTTTGGGTATTTATGTTCTTTAATTGTGGCCGGTACGGCTACTAGTGGCCGTAATGTGCGGACGCTCTAAGCTTACCTATTCTATTCTCACTAACCTTATATTGAGTCATTAATTTGCCATGTCCTGTTAGTTGTGTCACGAGACATAGTAGTGCTATAAAACGCAAGTCTGCAACTCATCATCATCATAAATTAAGAGCTCTTGTAGGTGGATTTAGACATCAGTTCGTCTTTAACCGAAATCATACTTCTTTTTTTTTGGAAATATTAGTACTGTGGTCTCCCCATTTGCCTTTCCCGTCCCAGTACAAATAGTTTTTTTTCCGCCCACCCGCTTCCCCGTCAGAAACCAAGATTTTGCTTAACTTTTACATAATCTTCGTCGAGCAATAGGATCAACATTTCAACATTTTTTTTTTTTTCAGGACTCGGCCGTCACGAACTATCAGCCGAAGCCCGGGGCTCCCTTCTAGGCGAAATACCAATCCCCAAAGCAGATCCCCCAACGCAACAGAAGTCCGACCCTATAGCGCAGCTCCTAGGCCGGAACGTCAACTTCGTTACGGATACAGCTAACTTAGATAATACAGATATAGCCACAACCACAGATAAAACAGAAGATTTCATCTCAATAAAAGACTCGGGGAAGGAAATTAAAAAGGTTTTCAAGCCTTTTGTGAGCGATCCGGCCAAGCAGGCACGATACGAGAAGTATTTGAAGGATAAGAACAGTGTGTTGGAAAGGGAGGGGGAGATGGATAGGTTGACTGTGTGGGAGAGGAATAGAGAGATGTCGGAATTCGAGCAAGCCGCTAAATTATATAAGCCGCTTTCTGGTATTATGGGTGACAGGTATGACTTTCTTGTCGTTGTATTATTAAGTACCCTATAGTTAGTAATTTTTAACTACATAATATCTGCTTATTATCAGACGACCCGTTTCTTAAGTTGAGATTATTTAAGCTGAGTTTTTTATAAAACTGTCATTGGAATTTGAATCTTTTACCTTGGATGCTAGTTGCTTATTGATACAAACTATACCGCCGTTGTGATACAACAAAAGTTAGTTAATCCACATATCACTAAAATGGATACACTACACGATTCCGAAGAGTCATTTGTCCGAAGGTTTCCCGAATTTTACAATTCAGAAAACCATGTTCCGCGGAAAGAATTTCTCAGGTCACTTCTTATTTTTATATAGAATTTAACCCATAACGGCTTTCCAAATTTTGAATTATGGTTTTGGACAAATGATCCTTTGAAATGTCTGTGTGTTCCGCTTAAACTAATGCGTTGACGGACACTGAGACACAATAGAATAGGGGTGTAGACACTAAATAAAATAATCAATAATGTCATATTTTCTCGTAAAAGGATTAAAAATGTAGTCAAATGGAGAAAAAATCAACGCAAAAGGTTAAATAATCACGAAGTTATAAGTGTGCAAAGTTTTAAGAAGAGGTATGTTCTGTCCCTTTTTTGCATAACGCAACTTCATTTGAAACGATGACGCTGGAAGATTGTGAAGTAACTCTGACTAATAGACTGACGCCCGTCGTGGTCGGCGCCGCCGTCGACGCGGCCCCCCGGCAGCCTCGCGTAACGTGACGTCACACACTGTTTGCGTTTTTTTCTCTCTAACAAGCAATATTAAAACGGTTGTAGCTTCGTAATTCTTTGAGATATCTGAATAGGATTTTCGTCACTAGGCATATTTTTTTGCCTTCTTTCTTTTGGAGGAATAATAATTTTCGAGTCTACACCCCTATTATGCGCTTCGGCTACAAGTATCTATCAATGTGAACTTCCCACAGGTTCACCCACGCCTCCGAACCGGACGACGCCATCAACCCTCTCACGGCCGTCGCCCGCAGCTCGGTGAACTACGGGTTGGCGACGCCGGAGCAAATCGAGGCGGCGCGCATTGGCGCCTACGGCGTCATGACGCGGAGTGAGGCGCCATGGCGCCCGGAGGCGCTTGTGTACAAGCGGTTCAATGTGCCTGAGGCGGGTGCGAGGTGGGTTAATAGTTATTTTTACAGCGTAATTCCTTACGCCAAAAGTCTATTGAGAATCTAAGCCCTGCTGTAACGAAGCGCAGGCCACCCACCGGCTCAGCGTTTCGCTGATGTCTTTTGTTCTATGACCAAGGCGACGTTCTATTGGTCAAATTCATTATAGTTCAGTAAAGATGCCACGTGATTGGTCAAATTCATGATAGTTGTCTAAACAGTTGTTTAATCATGTATTTTAGTTGAGTTGGGAGCTCCATTAAAACAAGTATGTGTTTATAGTTTGGTGTACGAAGTTTTAATTCGAACAAAGTCGACAAGTATAAAAATATATATTTAAGTCACCCCCGACAATGAAAAGAACGATCTCGACGTACAAGACTTTCAATAAAAATCCGCACTCAAATGGGTTTCTCCTTTCGGGAGCTACGACACCGCAGACATATAGATAAACAGACACGCATGTTAAACTTATAACACCCTCGTTTACGTCGGAGGTTAAAAATTAGGAGACTCAAATCCAAATACGATTGGGTAAAGACTTATATTAAAATGTATAACATTGTGTCACTCTAGGGATAGTAAACCATTAAATTATCATTTATCCCAATAAATTGCAAATTAGAAAAAATAACAATATAATAAAAAGACATGATACTTTATTGAAAAATGAGATGTGAATTATTTATTATCAAAGAAAATATACTCTAGACGAGACAAGGTCTGTTTTTAAGTATTTAGACACATTGTTGTTAATGAGATTTTTCAAGACCTTGGTCAATGTAGATCCTACTAATATTATAAATGCGAATTTGAATGAAATTTTGCACGAAGATAGTTTATAGCCTGGATTAAAATATATATTTATAGATAGTTTTTATCCCGGGTCCACGCGGACGAAGTCGCGGGCGGAAGCTAGCAGTTAATATTGTTTTCATCAGTTGAGTTATAAATTGTAATTTGTAGGTATTAATCACATCAATGATATTGCAACGAGTGTGACTAGTCAAACCAAATATTTTTGCTATGATAAAATCACATATAATTAGAAATCTTATTTTGGTACAATTTCATATTAAATGTACAAGCAGCGAACGAAAACACCATATAATGCGAGCTCCTTACAAATGTCTACCCAAACACGTGCCTAAAACCCCGTATACGCATGTTCGAACTAGACGGCTGTCTGGCATCGTTTTGACACCCCACCCCCAACCCCGCATAATGGCCCATTCTGTGGGGCCATTTTGCGGCGCTTCTTAGACTTCTATGATTTTTTCGTTCGTTGAGTCCAGGCTATTTCAATAGATTCCACAGTGATAAAACCTTGTCATGACATGGCCATTATAAATTGTCCATAGTATAACTTTAGATCGTTATAAATATAGGTATGTAAACACACATTTTTGTCTCCAGACTTGAAAAAAAGAAAGAAGACAAACCCAAAGTTTCATACTCCATATTCAACTATATGGAATCTTCAGTGCACGACAGAGAGAGTTTCGCTAAGGAACAGAGTAATTTCAGTGGTTCTAAGTCATTAAACAGAGAAGGAAACATCAATGACAAAATAAATAAGACAGTTCCAGACAAAATTATAATCGATCCTAAACCTACAGAAAAATCAAATTTTGGCACAGATATTGCACCTATACCTAGCACTAGTATGGATACAGGCTTTAATAAACGACTTACAGTAGCTGAATTGTTTTTAAAAGAATCCGAAAAAGATTTGAAAAGCAAAGAAAATGTGGATGTCACTGAAACTATAAACAAGTTTGATAAAATAGATTTGTATAAATCTATATTTCTTAGTGACAGTGAAGATGAAGAAGTAGCTAATGATAAAGTTGTTAATGATAAAAAATCTATGTTTGATAGTTTGAATGATTTCGTAGATGCACCGAAGAATGTTGAACGAAATACATCCCCACCGCGAGGCATATTTGCTAATATAAACTTTGATGAAATCAATTCGTGGAAAAGAAATGCCGAGAAAAAAATAGAAGAAAACACAGACACTAATAAAACAACAGACGGACCTAGTGTGTCGAAAACTGACGAAATGGCACAAGATATATACGGTCCTAAAATTCCAGATAATCTAAAGAAAAGACTCGAAGAACCAGAGCGAGAGAGGACCATTGAAAAACCTATGTTTAGAAGCAAGAGTGAAAGAGAGGCCATAGAAATATCGTCGTCTAGTTCAGATTCATGGGTGGAAGCGAGAGAGGCAAAGTCTAAGAAGAAGAAGAAGAAAACTAGGAAACATAAAAAGCAGAAGAAATCTAAGCATAAGAAAAAGGATAGATAAGTTTGGTAATAAATAAATTAAGGATACCTACATTTTGATTGTTTTATTATAATTGACAAGCATCTGAAAAATAACTTTATTATTTTTAATTCTATTACGAGAGCTACGGTAGCCTAGTGGTTCAGGCATGTGGCTGTCAAGCGGCGGTTGTGGGTTCGAGTCCCGGCTCGTACCAATGTGTTTTTCGGAACTTATGTACGGAATATTTACCGTTAGCTTTTCGGTGAACAAAAACATCGTGAGGAAACCGGGCTAATCCCAATAAGGTCTAGTTTTCCCTCTGGGTTGGAAGGTCAGATGGCAGTCGCTTTCGTAAAACTAGTGCCTATGCCAAATCTTGGGATTAGGTGTCAAAACGGACCCCGGGCTCCTTTAGGGGCACAACCGGAAATAACGCTAGGAGGATGATGATTTTTAATTCTATTGCGATGGCAAACAGGCATAAGGTCTGCCTGGTACAAGAAGACACCGTGGCATACGGTACCTATTGGAGTCGCGACTCGGATTCTTCTGGAGAAGAATACTAGTGCGTTCCCGACCCTTCATTGATTTGAGAATTCGTTTCGATCGTTCTCATAGATTAGAAAGCGCCGAAATTCGAAGCCCGGCTCGTACCAATGAGTTTTTCGGAACTGTATACGGAATATTTACCGTTAGCTTTTCGGTGAAGGGAAACATCGTGAGGAAACCGGTCTAATCCCAATAAGGTCTAGTTTCCCCTCTGGGTTGGAAGGTCAGATGGCAGTCGCTTTGGTAAAGTACGCCATACTTGGTAAACTATACCAGTGCCTATGGGTGGTATTCCACAGCCTTTGGAAACTCTCATAGAATGAAAAAAATGTACGGGATAGTTCACGCATCTTAGCCAACCTAACAAAATACAGAACTTTTGCACCTTATTACAAGGCAATAAAGTGCACTGATTTTTTCTTGACGTTGGTAGTAGACATAAGAGAATCCTAAAACCATAAAGTAAATATAGCATAGAGTAACTATCCCATACTGCGGTCGAATATTTCTGAAGAACGTTAAGAGATGTCGCTTGGAGCACCACTGACGGATATTAATATTTTACGTTATACGAAATCTCAAATATTATCATTAATAGATATTCATTTTCACTTATCAACTTAAAAAAAAAAAAAACAACCAGACACAGGCGTTAATAGATCGTAAATCGATTCAAAATAATTTATAACATCCTTTATTTGTGCGCTATCTAGTGAACGGCTTGACCTTTATTACAGCTTAGCTTGTAAGTGGACAAAGTATACATGCGCAGGATTCTAGCAGGATAAGTGTCCATAGATGGTGCTGTATTAAACCTGATATATTTACTAAACCTAAACGCATTGTTGTTACGAAAATATATAAATAAGTTTCTGTCAAATATTTAATTTTTGGTACAAGCTTTTATTGCCGACTGTACTTTTCTGTATACCATCATCAACTGCTCATTGAGACGATTCTAACGAGCACCAACTCGATGGGGTTATATGGTTTTATTACGGAGTTCCTATGGCCACCTTCTGTCTCTATCATCAGATCAGCTCGATGGTACCATAATATTGAATGTCATCCAAACTATAGTTATACCCAAAATTTCAGCTCAATCGGTCACCGGGAAGTGGGTCAAATTTAACTTGCAAGATTTGACGGACAACTTACTTACATACATACTTTTATACTTACATACGAAAGAAGTCAAGTTACTATAAAACTTGTAAAAAGACCTATCGGTTTTTGCACTCCGGGAGTGCCGGCAGAAGTGAAAACTTGAATAATTTTAATTTTGCAAAAAAAATCCCTTCCGCCCCCCTCTCTCCCCCTGCGTGCCAATATATCTAATAACAAACTTATTAGTAGTACGCTATAGTTCAACTTAACTCGGCAAAATTGATGAAGTAGACGAAGAAATAAAATACCAATTTGTTTTTGCCATTGCCAAATATTTTTCAAAGCTTTATCTTTTTAAGAATAACGTCCAAATTCGAACTATTCGAATTTGCTCAATAGCAAAGCGGTAAAGGACGCGCGGACAAAATTACAAATTTATTTGCAGAATATGCAATTGCAAAGTGTTTAACGGCTTTATATTCTTACGAATAGCGTTCAGTTTTGAATGAAGTCGAATCGGCTAACAGCAATATATAAAAGTATGATAAAACAAAATGGAATTTGCATTTACGGAAAATGTGTTACGAACTTATACTGTTAACAATAAAGTACAAATTAGAACTATGTGCCCCTAGTCAAACCCCCGTTTTCCCCCCCGACCCCAACCTCGTCCCGAATCTCTCGCCATCCTCCTACGGTCACGTGGCCTCTTACGCATCTGATGTCACAAATATCTGTCGCGAGTTATGTACATACATACATACATTCACGCCTTTATTCCCAAAAGGGGTAGGCAGAGCACATGAAACTTATGTTCCAGCGCCACTTCTAGCATAAATGTGGGTATAAAAAAGATCGACAAAATGTGATATTGCAGTGATAGGTTGCTAGCCCATCGCCCAGAACACACTTCAACCCTGCTCCCCTAGTCGACTTTTACGACACCCACGGGAAGAAAAACGAAAACGTACGAAGAGTTTTTAAATAAGATGAAGTAAAAACTAGTGCCTATGCCAAATCTTGGGATTAGGTGTCAAAGCGGACCCCTGGCTCCTTTAGGGGCACACCCGGGAATATCGCTAGGAGGATTGTGATGCGACTGATGAGTTTAGTAGATAATTATTAGAATAGGTAACCTAGTCTCTAAAACATCAGAATACTACAGTAAGTAAAAAATATAACATACATTTATTCGGGACCTATACGTAAAACTGTTTTTATTTTACAACTTATTTGAATATTCTTTCTTTACATAGGTATCTAGTACCATAAATAAAGAATAATACCTATAATATGTACCTACTGCCATTCACATTTGAGTATGTAGCAATTTATGATTCAAATTGCCAATAAGTACCTAAAATTATCGAAGTGCTTACGACGCGCGACGTTGTCAGCTCGCGCTGGCAGCGCCGTAGTTCGATCTGGCAACGTCGCCAACTGTATACTAATTTACAATTTATTTTATTATTTTTAACATCTGCATAACGTTCCATTTCGACATCTTATATATTACAACAAATGAATTACTGCGTGTTACAAATATTTTACATTAAATTAAAATAAACATAAAGTGACTGCAATCTCTTAAATTATTAATAAATAATGGAGCATAATTATTTATTTCTTATCACTTCGCACTCGTCTTTGAAACTGTATAATAGTAAAGAGAACTGCGTACAACGAAACGACTCAGTGCAGACGAAACACAGATTACAGAGACGAAATGAGAAAATGTTGCTACAAAATTATTCCTTTAAATTGTAGGTAAACAGAATAAACTTTGTCCATTTGTAAAAATGCGAAAACAATGATTTAGTATGAGTTTATTGTCTCAATTAAAAATACAAATAAAGATAACCTGCGGTATGATATTTTTTTATAAAAGCGTAGTGAAAATATACGTGTAATTACATAGGCAAAGTCAAAACGTCAGAAGTATATGGAAAGATAGAGACTTAACTGGCCACACTGAAACTAGAGACGATAGGTATCAACTCTACCACGAACATATTGTTAATGTTATTCTTTTAAAATTTGACCTCCGCTTATTTGAATGGACCTACGATTTGATTTAGAAACGGATTTGTTTGCCAGTGATTTACATACGACCACTTGGACTTCTACCGGACTGATTTGATATTATTGAATTTACCAAAATGACACATCGGTGCCAATTCATAAACTGTCACACATTGTTTCGTTTTCCAGTTAGTGATAAAAATCGCCTACGGATCTGGATTAACAATTCAGGTAAGCTCTATTTTATTTACAATAAATAAAATTATACAACTAAGCACATACATACTTGGTGACGTCGGACATGCGTCAGTCAACTTGACTTTTTATCAATGTTCCAAAACATCGTTTTGTCTTTCAGTTTTTTATCGCGTTACTTACGTTAAAATAAGTTTATATCTCGCTCCAAACTGATTAGTGTCCTTATTAATCCTTCATTTCATGTTTGCACTGTACCTAATGGTAATGATAAACTAGTTAGGAGTTTGCTTGTTGGCATTTTATTTTGAATCTTTTGAATTTACTTATTCGAGTGTGATTGCCAATTCGTGAAAATATCTAACCGGAAATGATGGCTGAAGTACTTGGTTTAGCTTGAGATTTCACTACTTTTCAGGCCGGAAGGCTTGGCAGGTTTTTTACAAGAAATGTACTTGATGGAAATTAATAATATCTAAGTATTTAGTTTTATGACGACTGCTTTAGCCTAGTTGGTAATGACCCTGCCTATGAAGCAAGAGGTCCTGGGGTCGAATCCCTGTAAGGGATTTTTTTTGTGTGATGGGCACAAATATTTGTTTCTGAGTCTTGGATGTTTTCTATGTATTTATACCTATTGGAACTATATATATCGTCGTCTAGTACCCATAATAGCTTATTGAGCTTACAATGGGACTAGTTCAACTTGTGTAAGATTGCCCCTTAATATATATTTAATTTTATTTATTTTTAATTTCAGGCAACATCAATCTCACATCTTTGACACCTGATCAGTTAAAGTACTGCTATCTTTTTGAAGTGCATTTTGAATCCTGCTATGAGTCACAATGATAACCAGAGAAGGTTGACCGGGACAGCTATTACTAGACACTATCACTGTGAAGATAAATCAATTGATGTTATTAGCTTTGTGTCTGTAGAGCACCCAATGCAAGGTATGTCTTGATTTTTTATTGTTCAAATAGTATTTTCTTAAAAACATGATGACAATTTTTCTGAAAAGGGACTCCTTAAGGCACACATGGGAAATGTACAAAAAAATTGTTTATCATTGAAAACAGGATGGCATTGGTATCCGTTCATGTCAAACGAGATAGCTTTAAGAAAATATTGCGTTTGGTGTCGGGTTACAAAAGCACCACACCCTTTCTTCCCGTCGGTGTTGTTGGTCCAAGCAACTTATACTTGAAAATATATACAGGCTGTCCCAGCGCTATGCAACTTGAAGGGACAGTACCTTAAATATTGTAGATAAGATATTTTACTGAAAGGAGATATTATTGAATATTTTATAGTAAGTTATACTGCACTCAAAGATTTTCATAAAATTGCTTGCTTCGTCTGGGAGTCAATCCGACCATAGAGGAAATATTTATTTATGATCCGGCTAAATCCAACTCCTTTCTTTCAAGCTAAATTGTACTTAGAAGAAATCATTCTTTATTTTTAGCTTACTTATTGGCATCATAAAAGCATGTGGTGTTTTTATATCACATATAAATAAAATAAATAAAAATAAAAAAGCTTTATTAATTCCATTACAGCGTTTTTTACAGTTAGTAAGTAATGAATTATGTATGTAATGTATTGAATTTCTTAGCTAAACACGCAGAACTAAAAAAAAAATGCTTATAAGATGTTAGGATTGTTAGGTTAGGTTAGTTAGGTTTCACATATAGCCGGTTTTTATTAGCATACGGCGGCAAGCATATTTGAAAATATTAGCAGTATAATTTAATAATAATATAAGCACCATGGTTTTAATCTCAGCTATCCGACCAACAACTCCGCTCACTTCAGAAAAAGTATTCTGTATATGACTGTAAAAATATTTAATCATTTGCCAAACGACTTAAAAACCTTAGACTTTCACAATGACATGGATTTATAATGTAATTTAATTTCATATTTTTATTTATTTTGCATGACATTGATATATTTTTTGGACATATTTAGTTATTATAATTTTCTCTTTTCTTTCTAAGCATGACATTGATACTTACCTACTATTATTATTCACTATATTCTTGATTATTATTGACATTTACGCGCAACACACATTTCAAAATTTGAGAATAAAATATGATTAATGACATGCTATAGAATCAAATTATTGTACGCCAACCACTGGCTGATTGTGAAGATCTTACCTTTGTATTATAACTATTTTGTACTCACTTTCATACAATAAATTATTTTGTATTTTGTATAACAATAAATCAGCTTATATACGTCCCACTGCTGGGCACAGCCCTCCTCTCAAGGATGAGAGGGAACGGGCAGTAGTGCCCACGCTGGCCCAGTGCGTGTTGGGGACTTCACATACCTTTGAATTTCAAATTTCAAATTACTTAAAAAAATGTGTCTCCACACATGAATGACTTAACAAACGTATACAGACACTACCTAATCGATCTATCGTATGAGTCCTAATTCTATCAACTCAACGGAAGGGGTAAAGGGGACGATTAACAAAATTTAAGTATGCTCGGATAATATTGTTTAGTTTAATATTTATTTTTTAAATTTCAGGATCTGGTACTGAAATTACATTCATTGACGTGCGACCTACCGGACAAAGTAAGAAAACCTGACAATGATCCTGAGGAGTGGCCAACTTCAGCACCACAACCCGCATCGCCACAGCCCTCATCACATCATCACGTCCAACTGAGGCTCCTCAAATAAAAAGACATCTGGAAGAAAGCTCCTCTTGCGTGGACGTGGGGGCGGCGGCGTCGAGCAACGCATCCGACAGATTATTTAAACACATTCAAATTGTATTTATTCAGAGCACGTAGATGTTTTAAAAAAATATATTGTTACTAAAAAAAAATATTTGTAAATCTCACAAAAGAAATCTACAAAATCAGCAAAAAATTAGGCTACTTACTGCAAAGTAAATGAAATAATTTACATATAATACGTGTTATTGAACCCTTACCTTTTACCTTACTTTTCTCAAGGAAATCTGCATTACTCACAGGCAGTAAATAGAAGAATGTCTCGGATCGCATGTACGCACGCAAGGGCAAACAAAATGCGATCGGAGGCTTTTTTACTACTGCCTTGCCTGTGGTGTTCGCACCTTTTTTTATAACTGAAGCTTTCAACCTCAATAGTTTTTAAATTTTGTATATTAAGGTACCTTCCTATTGTTCCTTAAGTTTGTTCTATAATCGTCCTCCTACAGTTGTTCCTGGTAATAATAATCTTGAAAAATCCAGGGGAGTCAAAAGCGCGATTCCGATCCTTTACTGAATTGAGTATTCAATGTGCTGTGGTTTTATCGATCGAGGGAGCGAAGCGAACGAAGTTCTACGCTTCAGCTTGGGCCGAAAATCGTTCGTATGTCCGGTGTCTGTCCAGCTGTCCGGCTGTTCTCCTCTACAGGTCGCATTCTTAACCGATTCTCGTGAAATTTTGTGAGCAGGTTCGGTTTAGTATATAGTTTTTTCTGTTACTTTTAGAAATTAAAAAAAGACCGGTTCGCTAGTTTCTACAGCACATAGAGCCACTAGCACAATAAATCGCATGGCAGCAAATAGACGAATCAAGGTACAGCTTTGAGATTGATAGTACAAATGCACATCATCAAACAAGATGAGTTTTGTTGATAGTGGGGATCCACATAACTCCCCCCTCGGGAGCCCTGGCAAGCTTACCCCCAAGAACACACCACATACCTAAGTAGCAAGTAGTGTAACTTTGGCTGCGGTCTTATGTAAGGTTGCTTATATAGGTACTTTATTTATGGTACATGATGGTAGGGTGGAGGTTCTAAGAAAAGGTACGAAAATTGAGCATTTTATTGACTGGTCGCGTGTGCTCTAACAAAACAGAAAAAAATACTATTATTTTACTTTGAGTAAACCTATCTTGCAAAGTGACATCTATTGACCGCGTAAAACAGATTTTTTACAACATCACCTGTTGTAGGTACAGATGCCGTTAGTGTATTTGATAATCCGTAAAAGGCAATATTGATATGAACGACATCTTTTGCTGAGAGCAAATGTACATACCAGTTCACTAACGCCCCCTGGTGCTCACAGCAAATAAGGCGGATTCATTTTAATGTATGGCGTGGATATATCTTCTTATACTTTATTTATGCTAAAACAATGTATGAAGTTCCGCCTCTTAAAACGTAGTGGTTATATTCTCTTTGGTATTCCACTTGTCCAAGATCTTTGTCCAATGTGTATTTGCGTCTCACATTTTGCTTAAAGAGTGAGTGAGACGCACGCACATTGGACAAGTGGTATACCACCCTAAGCCAAATCTTGGGATTAGGTGTCAAAGCGGACCCCGGGTTTGTTTAGGGCACAACCGGGAATAACGGTAGGAAGACCATGAACTTTGTTTCAGCAGACAATACTTTAAAATATATAATATACAACATCATATTTACAAAAATATAGTTGAAAAGCCCAATTCATGCAGATTTCAAAAATATATAGTTTTATGATGATTATGTTACTTGTAATCACGGGAAATAGTTATTTGTGTCACAAGGGAGCAAAATAGTATATTTACGGCGAGGGCGGTGTATTGAATCCTGAACGTAGCGAGGGATCCTACGATTGAATCCTGGGCGTAGCGATGGATTCTAACGTAGGATCCTGAGCGTAGTGAGACATACAAGTATTAACGCCCGAGACGAAGATAATTTTGCTACCGAGTGACACATATTATTTTTCACACCGACTATGAAGAAATTAAAAAAAGATGGTGTTAAAATCATTTAACAAGTTTAAACAATTTTTCTTAATTTTTATTACAAAATTATAAAGATTACGAACATACGTAAATTTTCAAATAACGTTGTTAAAGTTAACATTTGAAACATGATAGTTTTTAACCGATTACGATAAAATTACAGTCTATTATTTTATTAAGATCTGTGTTCTATTGGCACATTGCGTAAATTCTACATGCCAATGAATAAATTAAAAAAGTAGCTTGAACAGAAAAGTAGCATTTTGATCCCTCTCGTCGTGGAGCGAAACTTACTTTTCCGAAAGGTGTGAAAAAACTAAACTGCCCGGTCTATCAAATCGCATTGAAGTTCCAACGAGCGTTCTCGACAATCATTAACTTCTCGAAGTCTCATATAGAAAACGTACCTACAGTTAGGTATACTAGGTAATACCTGAAATAATGGACTATCCCTATCATAATAACAATAGGTGCCAAGAAAATGATCAGCTTGCAATTTTGTGACCGAAATAGATAAACATCTGTCATCATTTACATAACAGTAAACAACAACATATTTTCGTGAATAAATTGCGAGCAACATTGTACGTTATCTGTAAACAATAAAGTCAAAAATTTCATAACACATCGGTTACCGATAAGATATTTTCGTCATAAAATAAACTTTTCATGGTCGTTCTTTTGCGCTATTTTTGGTTTTTTATCGTCGCACGATAATGTACCGCCCGGGATAGGGATTGCAATCCGGTCCGGCGGATCCGGTAATCCGGCCGGATCCGGTATATTTTGATAGCCACCGGATCCGGTAGACTCACAAAGACTGCTAAAACACAGCACTTCAATTAGTCTTGCTTTACAAACCTTACTATTCCAAACCCCAATTTCATGATAGCTTCCTTGAATCTCGAAATAAAAGTAAATTTTGTTTAATCGTTATGTTTACGGTGATTATATTATTTAGTAACATATAAATGTCTGGACATTTCAGATGACAATCTATTTTAGTTAATTATAAAAAGAAGAATAT
This sequence comes from Epinotia bilunana, assembly GCA_947049275.1. Lineage (NCBI taxonomy): Eukaryota > Metazoa > Arthropoda > Insecta > Lepidoptera > Tortricidae > Epinotia > Epinotia bilunana. The sequence goes on from OX346272.1 coordinate 6,150,577, forward strand.
TATGTGATGTCATCCTTAATTTCGTGATAATCGTGATAGTTTCCTTGAATCTCGATATTTTCGATCTCGAATAAGAAGTTTATTTTATTTTGGACGCCAGGTCCGATTTGGAAACTTCTTTTTCCCCTCACTGCCTCGGAAAGCCGTCTTTTATCCTTTAAAACAAGTGAGCAAAAACGCATGTTATCCACTAGTGGGGAAAGTAATTTGACCTCCCTAGCAGCATTTTCGTTGGCATTTCGTTGGGCCAAGTCGGTGATCAATGGCCCAACGTGGGGCCAACTTAAAATGCTACCAGGGCTTGGAGCGTGTTTAAGTAGCTTTTGACAGGCAACAAAACGTAAAACGCTCTTATTACAAAAAAAATTGCAGATGATGTATTTCTGTTGCCGCTATAACAACAAATACTAAGAAACAGAATAAAAGAAAAAAATTGCTTGTTGCCTTCCTTAGGCGCTGGGTCTCAAAATGTATTATTTTATATTTATTATTATTGAAATTAATTAAAGTTGTTTTGCATGTTGCACTTTCCTCGCTACAGTGAGGTGAAAAGTTTTGTGTTACACACGGGTGCAAATGTATTTTACTTCTCGTGTTAAAACACTCGCCACGCTCAGGATTCTATTTTAGAACCACTCGCTTCGCTCGTGATTCAACTATAGCATCCTTTCGCTTGCTCGTGTTTCAATTCCACACTCGCGGGTAAAATACAACTTTGCACCCTTGTATAACAAACAACTAGGGTATCCTTCCCAGGTCCCATGGTCATCAAGGTCCAGATCTGATGTTAGGATCCTGGAGATATTGAGGGAACTCTTCAAATTTTATAGGCACACTTGAAGCGTACTCAAGGGTTTCTTAAAGTGTGGTCCATGGACCCCTTAGGGGTCCGTGGCATGATTGCTAGGGGTCCACGGCCAGGTACGTAGGTGAAACACATGAAACATGAGATTTTTTTCAACATTTTCTTCAACATGCGTCCGCGGTGTTTTTGAAATTCTGAAAGTGGTCCATGCCTAACTAAAGTTTAAGAACCACTGATCTACTGAATTGAAGTCGATTAAAACTTTATTTTAAAAGTTGATTATAAAGATCAATTTTAATATAGGTATTTTTTTTTTATACTGATACCTTAGTACTGAAATTATATTCTTTATTCTTCATTATTTTGTAAAGCCATGTACATTGTGCTTAATTAAGGTGTTACATTCAGTATTCAGACGCCTCGCCTGTGACGCCCTACAAGGGCGCACAAAACTTAATACTAGCATGCGTAAGATAACAACATTAATAATATTTTTGCATTAAATACATATTCATACATTTCAATTATAAGTTTGACTTTCATGTCATTTTCTTTTAAATGTTACTGATATAGTGTATACTGTTTTGAAAAAAAAAAAATGAACATTCATAGGCACATGTAATATGCCTAAATTGAAGAATAAATAACTTAGGGTATGCGCGCACGAGCAACTTTTGTCTCCGCGACTAATTTGTCTCTCACCTCAAGTCTATGGGTCAGTATGGAAGAGCGCACACGGAGTGGCGTCGCTGCGTGTGCGCACTTCCATACTAACCCCTAGACTTGATGTGAGAGACAAAATAGTCGCGGAGATAAAAGTTGCTCGTGCGCGCATACCCTTAGACTTTGATTACCGAAACCTTGACTTCTTTAAAATGCGCGGGCGAAGGCACGCGCGCAGTTTTCTTTATAAATACCTATTTGTATGCGCTTGACACTGTTAATTTATATTTACGCGCGAGCAGGCATTCTCGGCTGTTTGACGTAAGACCAGTGCTTACGTATTGTGAGCGCGTGTAAAACATTCTGCGTAGCGTAGCAAATAGACGAGATGAAGATTGTTTTTTTTTTACACGATGGGTTCCGTAATAAAATGGATATACACTGTAAATTGTAACGTATAGAAGACACACATATATGAGATTTTTCTCGAAACAAACACAAACCAACCCAACCACCGAACTGTTCTGACAGTTTGGTGGTTGGGTATATATGTACCTATAGGGCCTCTACCCGGGCCACATTATCCTGCAATTTATGGCCGGCAACTATTGCTGTCTTACGCTGACTTTGTATGCTAGAGCAAGATGCACATACTTGCCGGCCACACATTGCCGTAAAAATATTGCCCGTTTAAAAGGCTCATAATGCTATGAACTTCTCTTGAAAAGAAAAACATTTTACGTCACACATGAACGGCTATCACGGGACGGCCGCGACATACTCTCGATTTTTCTCGCACTATATATCTGGTTCTACGTGGTCTAATAAGAAAGAGACGGATAGTGCGAGAAAAATCGAGAGCTCGCGTGTCGTCGCATGATAGCCGTGCTGAAAATCCCACTTCCTGCTTAGGGGAGATATACAATGATGTACTTAGCACTGGCGGTTATAAGGAAAGCTCGCATTTTTATGGCTCGGGCGTCTACCTGCGTTCTGAGACGTTCTTTGATTATACTGCCCTAGGTGAGAGTACCTAGTTAATATACTACAATTTTATCGACTGTAAACTAATTCCAAGCACGGCTTGGTCCCAGGAGGGCCGATTTATACTAATAGTCCACTGTAGCCCTTTAAAATATTTACCTTTATATAGTGTGTGTCTACACAACGAATCCACAGATCCATAGCGGGTCGGTAACGCGCTTGCGTTTCTGGAGTGTCAGGTTTCTATCACGCAGGCCTTTTGTTCGTTTCCCACCATCGTAGTACTAAAAGAGTATTGTAAGTAGGTACCTTAGGTACCTACCTACCTACATATGATACGCATCTACTCTACGAGTAATTTCCTCTTTCTACTATGTTTCAGCGGTTACCAAGCGGTGCAGTCAGCAGTTCACAAGAGTGCGATACGCATAATAGATTGCCTAGCTCTTTTGCGAAGACAAAGTATTTATAAAATAGAAGAACTCTAAATACTATGTCAGTCCATTCGATTTACAAAAACAACATTTAATTACACAATCCTGAATACGTTACGAAAGTGTAGGCGTTCGGTTCAATTTCAAGGTTAGTCGAATGCGCAATGCAACGCAATTTGGCGGGAAATGTTCCGAAAAGTAAAATCAATGGCGGATGAAGACGGAAATATCGACAATTTAATTGTTCTAGAACTATATTTCGGGCTAGACAGCCTGTCTAGCTAAACCTAGAACGGATACAAATAGACTAAACATAAGAAAAAGTTCGACATACATTTCTGTTTCTAACCTAAAAATAGTAGTTTCATTTATGTAAAAACAGCAATGGATGTTGCTCAAACTGTGATTTCAAGTGAATGTCAAAGATTCACACAATTACCAACATAAGCTTACAAGAAGAGGACACAGCTATACGTTTTCGTAAGCAGAAAAAAAGACGGCATGAAAACTATTCATGGAAAGGAGACAGCATATACAATGCACAGTTTGTTGAAAGGAGATGCACGAATAGCAGTGTTTACAACATTTTTTTTTCTTCAAGGTTGGTACGCATGCGTCATTAAGCGGCGGCAGGGATGTATTCAATAAAATCAAACGAATTAAATTGAAAATATTACATGTTTTTCTTATTCCTATTCGATACTAAATACTTCACAGGATTATATTTTAGTAACAGAAGGTATACGCCTGCATTTCCGGAAAGGATTTATTTCATTTTATTAAGTAATGTGATGTTTAAGAAAATTATACGTAGAAATAATTGAATTTGGATGATCTGAGGTACCTAAGACTTTTTATTCTTATTCTTATTCAGCCTAGGAAACAGCGATTTTTTTGACATCCGCGGATGCGGAGGCGGATGCGGATATTTGGGGGCACACATCCGCGGATGCGGATGCGGATTTTGGTGTCAAACACTAAAAAACGTAAATAAACAACGTCCATTTTATAATATATATCACGGGATTCTCAAACACGTTGAGACAAAATAACATCGTAGCGAACAAATAAAAATTGGTCATAGAAACAAAAGATTTTTTTTTTACAAATGGCGAAAATATCTAAAAAGTGTACGGTAAGCGTCGCGTGGGCTCCATTTGTCGTGAATTGCACTACATCGGCATCCGCAAAAACTCCGCATCAATTTTAACGGATGCGGATGCTGATGTTAAAATTTGTGCGGGTCTTCCGCGGTTGTGGATGCGGATGCGAATGTCTGCAACATCCCTGCTAGGAAAAAAATCGCCCCTTTCGCACTTACATAAATGCTAGTTAGGGTCGATTGCTGTATGTCCGGCATGGTGATAAAGGTTTGGAACTTTACAAGAAATACGTAATATCATCAAATCATATCTACAATTACAAAGCTAACAAAGCGATAAAGCTACGCGTAAAAGCGTGACTCACAGTTACAGAAGTGGCTGCACGTATTTTAATATTACAATATCGTAATCGCCGCCAGTCTTCAGTGCACAGTGGCAACACGTTCAAGTGCGGGAAAAAAATAAAAAAAAAACTCAATCCGACCCTGGCAAAATACAATCAGCTGTTTGTAATGACAGTTCTCTGACAAATACAAAATGGTTGAAAAGTAAAGTTGGCAAACAAAGAAAGGCAGCGCAATAGCGTTATTTGGCGTTTTAAAACGATTTTTAAAGGGGAAAGTGTATTAAAATAGTGTGTGTGGAGTGTTTAGTGCACAATGTTGGATTTGGAGATTATCCCGGAGCGAAGCCTGGGCTGCGACGCCTGGGAGTTCGTTTTAGGTAGGCCTTTGTGTTCTGTTTATTCGTTACGTCAAGAATTTGCGTTGTATTTACGCGGAACGGCTTACGCAACGGTGTTTTCGGACGCCACAAATCCGTGGAAGACGCTCTGTTCGAATTTCGAATGCCTTTAGCACTGGCCATCGACAAAACATCGATTTTTTTACGCGGAGTGTCAATGCCTTTGTCCCGTCTGCACTGGCTGTTTACTTTTTTATTGCTACTCTTGACCGTGAAAAGAGTCAGTATTTCGTCATAAAAATAGAACTATGTATGCTTTTAAATATAGGCCTCGAACTTTTCCTTGGCACCTTAATTACGCGCTACACTACAGTTATTTTCTGAGCCATCTATTAATATTTATTGTAAGCATAATTCATGGTAAAAGAGAACACTACTAGTATTTTTTTTATTTCCGCTTACTGTATTCACATGTATTTTCTAAATTTTATTAGAATTTAATGTATCATTTTCCATTTTAATTATGTTTTATAATTAAAATGGAGAATTTGTTTCTACCACTGTCCACACATGCAAAAAGATCAATTATCCATTAGAGTTACCTACATCCAATTTTCGTTCCGAGAGTTGAAAGCCTCCATTAGCTGTGATGTTTGATTATCATCGTTCTAGTCATACATTTGATTGTTACCAAAGATATTTTCTAATAAGCTTCCTTCACTAATTATGAAAAAAATGCCTAACCATATTTAGCAAATTAGGTAATTATTCTAGTGCTAAGTTTAAAATACATAACTATATAAATAAAAAAATTAAACTGCTTAAATACAAAATATACAGCTAAGAATGATTTTGACAAGGAAGACTTTATTGAAAATAAAAAACCACACACTTATTGGTTCATATGCTTGGGGGCTATGAATCCCCAGACAGATACACAGTATTTGTTGGGGGTTAAAATGCAACTAAATGTAACTTTTTTTATAATATAAGGCTATCAATTAAAATTAGTATGTGATTTACTAACAACTTGCTCAAAATACATACATTAAATTAAAATCTTAGTGAAAACTGTGTTATAATTGGTTTGGTAGTGATTGTTACAAAAGAACCAATTATAAACTAATTTGAAGATATCTTTGACAATATGGAAGAACTTCTATAGTAGTTCATGGTGCTATGGGAGCATGGGCATGACAACTCCTTTATAGGAATTCACAGGGTTAAATATATTCTAAAATTCCTAATAGCTATAGAAATAATATCGAACATGATTACAATATAACTGATGATGGATAAAATACCACTTTTGCTAACCTTTCAGAGACATAATATGTCATTTCAATTATATTTAGAGCAGTCCCACTGGGCACCTCCACCTTACAAAAGACCCCAACCTTAATAACACTTCTGCTTACTATATGTAGGTATGGGTTTTTGTTTTCCTAATTGTAATAATGCCGCCAAAACTCCAGAAAATATGCTGCGAGACTTGAGACTCTTCGCATTTGTCTCTCGCTGTAGACACAACCAATTCTGAAATCAATAATAAGTCAACAACAAATTAGTGACTTCAGTGACCATAGGCTACTATCCTACAATGTCTGCTAACCATCAAGCAGGCAGCACCGCCACTGTGCATATATGAAGGTAGTGAGGCACTTTTTTTTTTAACTTTTGGGCTGTCTGCCTATGCCTTACGATACCAGAAAAATCACTAGCGCTTTGGCGACCCGTCCAAGTGCGTTGTTGGTAGCTAGAGACCAACGCGGTCTTAAGGGTCACAGCTCACTAGACCCACCCGGCACACGCACCGCAGCGCCTCGCCATACTACGTTACGTTAGCGACTCAATACGTAACATAGTATGGCGAGGCGGTGCGTTTCGTGTGCCGGGTGGGTCTAGTGAGCTGTGACCTTAACACAGCACATCCATCCCCGGCTCTGGCGACCTCACCCACCACCACACAACACCACATACCTATAGACAGAGCGAGTAGTGGCGTCATTCGAACGCCAACTGAGAATCTTTTTATTGAAAAACTCATTATATGCATTAAAGGAATATATGGACATTAAACATTAATAATATAACTGTTATAGACATTTTGTATTTTTAAATTTTACTTAAATACTCATTTATTTACTTTTACCTACATTAATTAATTGTGACTATATTTGTATCACATGTAACATGACAATTTATTACAATTCATATATTCTATTTGACGATCCTAATATAAATTCATATAGATTAAGCTAGCTTTAATTTGTATTGTAATTGTACATTGTGAAATAAAGAAATCTAATATAAATCATTATAACTGCGGTCCTCTGGAAGGTGGTGCTCCCGGTTGGGCCACTCCAAATGTGAGCGAGATGGCTTTCCCCTGTGTCCTGTCTCTCCGGTAGATTCTTTGTGGATTTAGCTATACTTGACATCTGCTACATTCTATTGACCATATCATATTGTATACTAACAAGTGAAATCAAAAAATTAAAAAAAAAACCCAACTGCTTTTAGGCTTTGTCTACCCGATTATGAGGAATCCAACAACACCTCGTATGTTAAAATCCATCAAACCATTTGGGCTGCAGCCCGTGAAATATGATTTTACACATACATATATACACTCGAAAAACATAAGCAATAGCAGCTGATAGAACATCTGTTTTCTTGACAATGGCCTAAGGTCATTGTGAAGCTTTTCAGACAGTCAAGTCATTCAACTTGTTACTTAAACCATGGTTTTCTAAAATATCCATTTCAAAACCAGCAACCAACTGGGCCTTATATTCATTTTTATCTTTAAATAATATCAAACTTCAATATATATTAATATTATTGAACCCTTTCCTGATCTACCTTATTATCCGAATTTCCGATCTATCCGTATTTTCCTGAAATCCCGTTTCCTCGTTTTTTGGCTGAATGCGCCGAGAGCGCGATGCCGTAAAAAAAAAACTTGATTTTGTATAGGTTCAAGATTTACAATGTGCCGTATGTAGTGGAGATAAGGTTAAATTTATATAAATTACTTACAAAGCTTTCCTATCACTTACACTGACTAGTACGTCTGACCTTTTAGTCCAGTCAATGAACTGACAACTTGTATGGAAAAAATGTCAATTTTGGAAATAATTTATAATAGCTTCTTTTTGATGTGTAACGGATATATTATCAATTAAATAGTTACCCAGCGACAAAATCCGACAAAATTTCAGACATCAAAAAAATGATAAATTAACTAGCTTCTAAAAAGTCAGAAAAAATATTAATAAACATGTTTGTCTTTATTTTGGTTCATTTACATTTGCTCTATAATATTCAATATAAATCGTACAAACAAACACAATGCATGCTTCATTTAAAGCTACATAATTACTTCCGGGTGGAAAGTTTTCCGGATTCTTGAATAAATTATCTTAGAATAAAATTTTAAAATGAAATCAACAAAAAGAACGCTATTATAAATTAATGTTTTTCAAAACCGTATTTTGCCTGGAGTATTTGATTAGACTCAATTATTAAGAATATATAAGTATCAAGATGTAATAATTAAAATAAAATATTGATTAAAATAAAATATATACTTCTCATAGTAAGCTCAATAAAGTTTGTGTAATATATTAAATAGATATGAATACTTTAATACATAGATGCATGGATGTATATCCAACAATTCAACAAAAATTCATGCTCATGACATAAATATCTGCCTTAAACCGGGATTTGAACCCAGGACCTTCAGCATCGCAAGCAGAGTCACTAGGCTAGTAGGCTAGGGTGGATTTGGCTATCCCTAGTTATTTATTGTTCTAATTTCGCAAGCGTCCGTAGGGAACGCTGTCTACTATCTGTCAGGCAAACCGTATGCTTGATGACCACAGTTGTAATATTTAAAAAAAAAACCGGTCAAGTGCGTGTCGGGCCACGCGCAGTGTAGGGTTCCGGCCGTAGTTGCACAGTATAGGGACAGTAGATAAACTTCGAACAAAGGTACATCGCACGGCTGCACACATGCGCGCGTGTTCGGTACGCACACACACATAGCCTTCGGGAATGATGGAGAATGCTTCAATCGGGGCCGCGCCGTTGCGACGTTCGCTCGTTCTCACTCGCTACGTCAAAGGAAGCCGCCTCGTAGGTATGAAGACGGCGAGCCGCCAGTGCCACGATATCAAAAGGAGCCGAATAGGCTTGTAACTAAGCACCTACCAACCTAGTGCAGTTTAGCAACTATTATACTTACTATGAAATATTTTAGGCATAGTATAGTGGTATTAAAATATTCCATGAAGTGGGAAACTAAAAACACATACCCAACTATCTATAATATTATTAATTTGTGTATACATTATTGTCTATTAAACTGTAACAGAAATACTTTGCATACTTAAAAGCAAAATTAGTATTATAGGTATGCCAAGCCACAAACTTGACACAGCCCTGCGCATCGAGCGAAAGTAGGTAACGAACGCTCCTAAACGGCCTCAGATTACCTACTGTATTATTCTTCTATACTGTGGTAGTTGCCTGTCTGTCTTAATTACATCGAGCGGTTGCCTCGGCCGAATTTGTACAAAAATTGGCCTTTCCAAGTACACATTAAGTTGGTCGACTATTACTCGGTAACTACTTATCCGTGATAGTTTTCCTTTTTAATTAAATATATGTACTACTGCCACGATTTTTTTCACACCCCCAGTAGTGGCCATCTAGCCGGCAGTTGGGCATACTAGAACAAGAATTGGTTGGGTTGAAAATGGTTTTACAAAACCCATAATATTTTTGAATTGATTTTTGTATGTAGGTACCCATGTCAAATCAGTTTTCCAGTAGTAAGCCGAGCTAAGCCGAAGACGGACGGACATGGCGAACAACAAACTAAAAATATGTAGGTATACAGTGTTCGGAAACGCTGTTCGGTGCGAAAACGCGAAAGTTGCTTTTAATTCCATGACGATGACGTAGACAAACCAAACCATCAATGATATAACGCCATACATTACTCAATACATACTGTTTCTTTATCAGTTTGCCCCTAACCGATAAACACATTTCCTAGCTCGCAATATTTTTCGGCCTTGGCCAAATAAAATACGCAAAATCGCAGGATTAATGATATTGTCATAGGTGTACCTAGTGGTAAACATGTTTACATTTTTTTTATGTGTTTACACTATTCGGTTAGTGCACTATTGTTTAACATTTAGTTTATTGGTCTGGCGGTCGTTAGCTCGACTTGACTTGATAAGTATGGAATAAGTAATAGTCATAGTACTATTATAGAATTAGGTAAAGGCGAATGAAACGCTCAATATTTGGTCTCACTCGCTAATTTTAGCTCGATACACGAATCCTCAAATCAATAATAGGTAGGCAACGCGCTTGTGATTCTTCTGGAATCACAAGCGTCTATAGGCTACTGTGTATGTTTACCATCAGGCAGACGGTATGCTTGTTTGTCACCGTCGCCCTCCAATATATGCTGTACTCTTCTTGGCCCGCGCACGGATGATCCGGCGGGATTTGAATAAAAAGGCTTTGCAAATAATTTTTAGACGTCTCCCGCACTCCAAATGCGGGTCTTATCGACCAATGAAAATGCGGCTTCTTTTACCGGATTGTAAAGGCTCATGTACATCTTCTTCTCGTGTCGATGGTTTCCTATTTCCTTGGTTTAGATTGCGCGGGACCAGAAACTAGCGATGGCTGAAGCGCTATCTGTTGCGTTACAGAGGATGGCAGGACGCAGTTATGCGGTGGAATTATATGAAATTAACTATGTCTCTCTTCCTTTAACGCATAGTTGCGTCCTGCACGATGGACCATGGTGGCTTCTTGTGTGGACAAGGCAGGCGTAAATCATACACGACCCAGCTTGGATTTGTTTTGTGCGGGCGCAGCGGGGCTATGAGCGCTTTTGTGTTACTAATATTATACTATGCCTACACATAGAATCGGCCTAATTATACTCCACTATTGTTCTATTTATCGCCCATTGTCCAGTTAGGTGATTACGTCCATTCAAAACGTCACATAAATCTTCTTAAACTTATGCTCATACGACTTTTTTATGGTAAGAGATTAAACTGTTCTATTTAAATAGTTGTATGTGCTGATAACTTATATCGTGCTTTGGATCTTTTGAAATTGCGTCAGTATTTATTCATAGTGACGATTCAATGATTATCATAATAGTGCGTGCTTCATGTTTTCTATTGTATGTTACTTGTACCGGTTGAAATTGTATGTAAATGTGAACCGAAATAGGAGTCAACTATGGTTCCGTCTTGTGTGAGTAATTGACATTAGTAAAAATAAAACATTCTTACATCTATCATCATGGTATCAACCGAAAGACAAGACGTCCACTGCTGCACATTGGTCTCCCCCAAAGAGTGCCACAATGACCGGTCCTGTGCCACCCGCATCCAGCGGACTCCCGCACACACACACACACACCCACATCTATACTTCTATACTAATATTACAAATATAAAGAGGAAAAATCTGTAATTTCAGCTTAGGATGACTAAGCTGAAATTACAGATTTTTCCTCCTAGCGTTGTTCCCGGTTGTGCCCCTAAAGGAGCCCGGGGTCCGCTTTGACACCTAGTCCCAAAATTTGGCATAGGCACTAGATTTACGAAAGCGACTGCCATCTGACCTTCCAACCCAGAGGGAAAACTAGACCTTATTGGGATTAGTCCGGTTTCCTCACGATGTTTCCCTTCACCGAAAAGCTAACGGTAAATATTCTGTACATAAGTTCCGAAAAACTCATTGGTACGAGCCAGGATACGAACCACGACGGCCGCTTGACAGCCGCACGCCTGAACCACTAGGCTTGATACATTTGTATGTAACGGGTAATCTCCGGAACTGCATATCTGGTTTAAACATTATTTCACCTGCAGGTAGAATGGAGTTTCTGGAGGCTTATAGGATTTATAAGGCTATATTTTATCCACGGGTTTGACTGCGTTCTTTGCAATAAACGGGCGAAGCCGCGCGATCAGCTCGTAAAATATTAACTATCAAAGAGGGAAAGTCTGTGAGGTTATAGCTTTGTTTGTACGTAATGGGTAATCTCCGGAACTAATAATCCGATTTAAAAAAAACTTTCACCTTTGTATAGAATGTGCTTTCTATATGGACCTATATTGTAATTGTACCTCCCTCTCTTGGCAATAGCGGGAGAAGCCGCGCGAGCATCTAGTTTACAATAAACAAAAACCGGCCGAGTGCGAGTCGGACTCGCGCACGAAGTGTTCCGTACCATTATCTATAAAAACGGCAAAAAAACACGCTTGTATAATGTGTATGGGACCACCTTAAATATTTATTTTATTCTGTTTTTTAGCATTTTTTGTTACAGCGGCAACAGAAATACATCGTCTGTGAAAATTTGAACTGTCTAAATATCAGGGTTCATGAGATACGGACTAGTGACAGACAGACAGACAGACAGACGGCCGGACAGCGGAGTCTTAGTAATAGGGTCCCGTTTTACCCTTTGGGTACGGAACCCTAATAACCCACGAAAATTAACGGAAAACACCGCGCTTCAAAAATAAGTATTTGCTATTTTAAGAGTCCGCAGTAAGCTCGGCCGAATTTCACCTTCCCATACAAACGTAGTTACGCTCTCATTTTAATTAAAATTACGTGTTGGATTGTAACGAAACTTTGCATATACAATGACATGGGGTATATCTATGTCTGTAATTAGTTTATATATGGTTCCAGTTTATAAAACAAACGAAATACAGCAAAAACAAGTTTTGTATGAAAAACTTAAATTCGCTGTATTTTTTTACTATCGTATCTGAAACTACATAAACTAATTACAGACATAGATATACCTCATGTTATTGTATATGCAAAGTTTCGTTACAATCCAACACGTAGTTTTAAAATAAAATGAGAGCGTAACTACGTTTATATGGAGAATCGAGCTTACTGCGAACTCTTAACACTTTCGCAACCGGACTAAAAATGTAACAATTCACCAGAAACCGACAGTATTCGCTAAGCGTGTAAGTTCATACTACTGCCCGCCTAGCGGGCTCAGCCGGCATCTGAGCAAACATTACGAGCGCCCGCTAGGCGGGTTCTTGGTTGCGAACGTGTTAAAGACTACATAATTACCTCTAAAGATGAAAAAAATCAAGTACTCTGTTTGACCATACGAAATCTTATCTAAAATCGCCTACCTAATCGTTTTCAGAAATACGCTTCCGTGTTCTGCTATGCGAAAGATTATATATTTTGCACGATGATTGTTACATCAAGTGTATTGTTATGTCGACCTTTTTATTATCAGCAAACGGACAAATCTTATCTCAAACAGATACATCACCGCATTGAAGTTTGCCTCCAGCCCATAACTTTCTCCAATCGATTGAGAACCTTATGGGCAGACGTATAAAGTCTATAATTGCATGAGTTTAACTGATGGTATTGGGTGAATTTGGGTGTTAGATAGTAAGTGGCGTTGACATTGATTCGAGTTATCGGTCATTCGCGAATTTACGGAGTCAACCGATAGGCGGCGGTTTAAACTGGTTACAGAATAACCGATTTTATTATACCACGGTGGTGGTAAACAGGCGTACCAACCGCCTGATGGCAAACGAACTCCATGGTCAGATGGTCACTTGAAAAGTTTTAACATATCATTTTTAAAGTTTCACAGAGGTCCGGTACGAAGGACCATAATCCATCCATACTAACAATACTGCGAAAGTGACTGTCTGTTTTTTGTATTTGTAATATCGTCGGTGAGATTGCCAAATGCGTTATGTGCACGGTTTGAATTAAGAGACATAATACCATATGTGTAATTACTAGAGCATTATTTTCTTTGACGTAAATTATGTAAATAAAGGATTTGGCAGTCTCACCGACGATATTCCAAGAAGCCGACTCCATATTTCGTCATGTTTAGATAAATAGGGTAAATCGCCAATAACTGGCCACCCTTCGATAAACGGCCCCCTCATACTAGAAATGAACTCTGATCCGTAGCAGTATAACGTGGCCAGTTATTGAAGCGTGCCCAGTAATTAACACATACTAAAATGAATTCTATTACAGGCGAATAAGAGTTTTCAGTGTGAGGTAGCCAGCTATTGAACGGTAACCAGTTATTGGCGATTTACCCTAACTATCCAAACATCCGATCCCTTATTATTTCTCATCTTTAATTACATCATGTGTTTGACCCGCAATATTTGTGTGTTCCAGGGATGCATTTCTCACAGTCAGTGGCCATCATTCAGAGTCAAGTGGGCACAATAAGAGGAGTACAAGTGCTATATAGTGATCAGGTACGCCAATTTTAATCCATCGTCATCATGCTATCTTAGTCCACTGCTGGATAATCTCTTCAATTACACGCCACAGATACAGCAATTGCCACTGTCAATATTACCTATAATTTAGGTACTTTAAAAACAAAACCGACTTCAATTTAGTACTCCGCCAAGCCACGAGAACATTGCCACATTTATTTTCCAATTTACCACATGAACTGATTTCCGAGAGCATGCGTTGATTATTAAAGAAAAAAACCCAATCGCTGTATGTGGCCCGATAATATTTGAGGACTTCCGTCGATTCCACAAGGATCAACTTTGGCACTTCATTAGTTGCTATTTTAACGGAATCTTATCAGAATCTGTGACGTACATTTGTACTTTTAAGTACATAATTGAGGAATTCCATCTGTGGTCTTCATCATCAATTCCACTCCACCAAATTTATGATTTCCGGGTGTAAATACACGAGTTATAATAGAAAATACCAAAATCACTACACGCGTGCCTAATATAATAGAGTTCCCTCAATTCCTCATGGATCCCATCATCCAATTGAATTTTTGAAAAAAATGGGACCCACCTGGAAGCATATACTTAAAAAAATATTTACGAATCGGCTCATCAATGACGGAGTTCTGAGGTAACAAACATTGAAGAAAAAAAAAATACAACCGAATTGAGAACCTCCTCCTTTTTTTTGAAGTCGGTTAATAAAGTCACTTCTCCTATAAAAGGTTCTTTTCATATACTATATACTAACTTTATTCTTACAATTAAACTACTACACGCGTGCCCAATATAATTGAGGAGTTCCCTCAATTCCTCATGGATCCCATCACCAAACTGTATTTTTGAAAAAAATGGGACCCACCTGGAAGCATATACTTACAAACAAAAAAAATATTTACGAATCGGCTCATCAATGACGGAGTTCTGAGGTAACAAACATTGAAAAAAAAAAGATTTAAAAAAATAAAACCGAATTGAGAACCTCCTCCTTTTTTTTGAAGTCGGTTAAAAAGTATATGGTATCGCAGTGATAGGTTGCTAGCCCATCGCCCACAATACACTTCAACCCACTAGGGTCCAGTAGGGGGTAGGTGTACCCTTATTCGACTTATACGACTTATACGACACCCACGGGAAGAAGGGGGTGGTGAAATTCCAACACGACCCCACACGTGGGGATGAATGTAGTATTTTCTTGATTATAATCTCAAAGTATTCTTATTATAATCTATTGCGAACTTTTTGGCAAACTCGGTGACTGAAATTTTGTGTACGGCTTTATAATTTCAGGAAACTTTAAATAGAATTTTAAAGTTTCCATCATGGAAAATAAATAAAAACTCAGCTACGTGGCAATGACTCAAATAAACTAGTTGAAAGTAGTTTAATTGTAAGAATAAAGTTAGTATATAGTATATGAAAAGAACCTTTTATAGGAGAAGTCATTTCATTAACCGACTTCAAAAAAAAGGACGAGGTTCTCAATTCGGTTGTATTTTTTTTTTCTTCAATGTTTGTTACCTCAGAACTCCGTCATTGATGAGCCGATTCGTAAATATTTTTTTAAGTATATGCTTCCAGGTGGGTCCCATTTTTTTCAAAAATTCAATTGGTTGATGGGATCCATGAGGAATTGAGGGAACTCAATTATATTAGGCACGCGTGTAGTGATTTTGGTATTTTCTATTATAACTCGTGTATTTACACCCGGAAATCATAAATTTGGTGGAGTGGAATTGATGATGAAGACCACAGATGACTTATGGAATTCCTCAATTATGTACTTATAAAAGTACAAAAGTATATTATGACAGATTCTGATAAGATTCCGTTGAAATAGCAACTAATGAAGTGTCAAAGGTGATCCTTGTTGAATCGACGGAAGTCCTCAAATATTATCGGCCCACATACAGCGATTGGGTTTTTTTCTCTAATAATCGACGCATTTGCTCTCGGAAATCAGTTCATGTGGTAAATTGGAAAAGAAATGTGGAAATGTTCTCGTGGCTTGGCGGAGTACTAAATTGAAGTCGGTTAAAACTTTGTTTTTAAAGTAAATTATATTTTTTCTTTAATAGAATACGTTGACATACACAAATCAGACATTAATATGTCATTTTTTAAATGTAATTATTCGGTATGATGATTCAATTCGGTTTATTTTAACAAGCTTTATATTAACTTGACTTGTTCGTATGTAAGTATAAAAGTATGTAGGTATGTAAGTTGTCCGTCAAATCTTGCAAGTTAAATTTGACC
Organism: Epinotia bilunana; assembly: GCA_947049275.1. NCBI lineage: Eukaryota > Metazoa > Arthropoda > Insecta > Lepidoptera > Tortricidae > Epinotia > Epinotia bilunana. The sequence continues at coordinate 6,166,847 of OX346272.1, forward strand.
CACTTCCCGGTGACCGATTGAGCTGAAATTTTGGGTATAAGTATAGTTTGGATGACAATTCAATATTATGGTACCATCGAGCTGATCTGATGATGGAGATAGAAGGTGGCCATAGGAACTACGTAATAAAACCACATAACCCCATCGAGTTTGGGCTCGTTAGAATCATCTCAATGAGCAGTTGATGATGGTATACAGAAAAGTACAGTCGGCAATAAAAGCTTGTATCAAAAATGAAATTTTTGACAGAAACTTATTCTTTATTTTATTCGACATAATAAATATATACCGACCAAGTACTACAACTTCAGTCAGCATCAGAAGTAGCTAAGCAAACTAACAAGCTCAAAATGATCTACACAGATCCTTATTCCCTTGACATTATAGTTCGTGTGTAGATCATTTTGAGCACTAGAACTGCTTTGCAACTTCTGCTGCTGACCGTACTACCGGTACTCATTATTATTTTACTAGCTTCTGCCCGCGTCTCCGTCCGCGTGGAAGTTGTTTATATCGTAGCTCCATACAAACTTTCACCCCCCCATTTTAGGGAAGTGGGGGGTTAGAAAGAGACAAAAAGTAGCCTAGGCCACTCTCCATCCCCTATCACCCCCCCCTTCCACTCCAGGCCCCTTCAACTATCTTCACTTAAAAAAAACACGTCAATTCGTCGCTCCGTTTTGCCGTGAAAGACGGACAAACAAACACACACATACACTTTCCCATTTATAATATTAAGTATGGATTTATTTTTAATTGACTAAGGGACGAGGTTTTGGTTTTGGCCTTGTATTTTTATATACGCAAATGATTGATATGATAACTTCTCAGCACACTTATTATTCATGTTTTAATATTGTTTATATCCTTAGCTTTGTCAATTTGGACTTGCTTATTTTTTATATTCCATTTGTTGTTTTATGTTTTTTCCTATGATTGTTGCGCCATTGTGCCTAACGATCATTAAACAGAGATTAGTATTTGCAAAGTGTGACCTAGTTGCTATTTCAACGGAATCTTGTCAGAATCTGTGACGTACTTTTATCTTTACCTGTCACTTTGACATTTGTCGTAAGAAAGGGACACGGCACATTTTATTTATCAGAGGATGTTTCACGAAAAAGGAGTTAGCGTTCATTCGCTCAGTGTTCATTACTTTTTTTACAGAACCCGCTGGGCGTGGACCTAGTAATAAATATGCCGCAGGACGGCATCCGGTTCATATTCGACCCGGTCGCCCAGCGGCTGAAGGTCATCGAGATATACAACATGAAACTAGTTAAGCTTAGGTATAGGTGAGTACCACCACTACAAGGTAACCGGTCAGCCCTCCGAATCGCTAAACTTAAGCGGCAGTGGGCGGGGCACATACCCAGCGGCTGAAGGTCATCGTGATATACAACATGAAACTATAGTTAAGCTTAGGTATAGCTGAGTACCACCACTACAAGGTAACCGGTACAGCCCTCCGAATCGCTAAACTTAAGCGGCAGGGGGCGGGGCACATACCCAGCGGCTGAAGGTCATCGTGATATACAACATGAAACTATAGTTAAGCTTAGGTATAGCTGAGTACCACCACTACAAGGTAACCGGTCAGCCCTCCGAATCGCTAAACTTAAGCGGCAGTGGGCGGGGCACATACCCAGCGGCTAAAGGTCATCGTGATATACAACATGAAACTATAGTTAAGCTTAGGTATAGCTGAGTACCACCACTACAAGGTAACCGGTCAGCCCTCCGAATCGCTAAACTTAAGCGGTAGTGGGCGGGGCACATACCCAGCGGATGAACGTCATCGTGATATACAACATGAAACTATAGTTAAGCTTAGGTATAGCTGAGTACCACCACTACAAGGTAACCGGTACAGCCCTCCGAATCGCTAAACTTAAGCGGCAGGCGGCGGGGCACATACCCAGCGGCTAAAGGTCATCGTGATATACAACATGAAACTATAGTTAAGCTTAGGTATAGCTGAGTACCACCACTACAAGGTAACCGGTACAGCCCTCCGAATCGCTAAACTTAAGCGGCAGGGGGCGGGGCACATACCCAGCGGCTAAAGGTCATCGTGATATACAACATGAAACTATAGTTAAGCTTAGGTATAGCTGAGTACCACCACTACAAGGTAACCGGTATAGCCCTCCGAATCACTAAACTTAAGCGGCAGTGGGCGGGGCACATAGCACGTAGAACCGATGGCCGTCGGGGCGGAACAGTTCTCGAGTGGCGACCACGCACCGGGAGGCGCGGCGTGGGTAGACCCCCCACAAGGTGGACTGGTGACCTGGTAAAGGTTGCGGGAGTCCGCTGGATGCGGGTGGCGGAGGACCGGTCACTTTGGCATTCTTTGGGGGAGGCCTATGTCCAGCAGTGGACGTCTTTCGGCTGATATGATGATGACGGTGATGGTAGGTGAGTACAACCACTACAATTTATATATTTATTAAAACAAGTGAACATGACATTACAGTACGAGTGCAATGCGTCATGAAACGACATATAAAAAAGACAAAAAATAAACACATATAATTACATTGGTACAGTTGATTGCCTGTCATCCATCTCCTCACAGAAGCTCAGACATTCACCGCACACATACATCCATCGCCACGCAATTAAGTCACACCCCGGTGCTGATGCCAAGAGCGCATTGAGTTGTGAGTTGTGAGAGAGCGCGGATCAGCGGCGAGTTCCTGCGTGAAACAGTGCGAGCTGCCGGCACCGCCGATAAATCGCGTCGTCGTGCCCTGAGAGTTATCCTGGGGATATCCGGACAATACAATACAAATACTCTTTTCTCAAACATGCTCGGAAATGTATGCGTTAATATCACGAAATGAAGACATGAAGTTTCTTGTTTAAGGCTCCCTACATTTCTTCTTGGCCTTACGCCGAGAAGTAATGTATGAAAACCCTAAGTAAAACCATTATTGTCCGCTACTCTAACTTTTTAAATTTGCTTACTAATATTAAACTGACAAAGGAAAAATTACATACTGCCAACCACCTGTAGCATACTTGCGACATAAAAAAAAAAACAAAATCTATGGTACTATACTTATGTGCGATTAAACATGGTGCTCGAACGGCTTGTTCGAATGGCATGTTTAAAATATAAAAAAGGCGGCAAATTACGTATTATTTACTTGATTACCTTGTATTTATTTTAATTTTAATATTTCCTCACATCGTTTGAGAAAAGCACTATACAATCCTCGGCCGGAACAGGGATTGCTGGACTCGTTGTATCCGGCCTCGTCTACGACTCGGCCGTCTACTCCAAACTCATCCAGCAATCCCTTACTTCACGGCCTCTGCAGTAATGTACTATTATTACACACCTCACACACAAACAAAGCAGTTAGAAAGAGAAACAATACAATAACATGTAGGTAGAGGTAGATAACAGGCGGTCTTATCGCCGAAGAGCGATCTCTTCCAGGCGGCCTTTGGGTATCGGACTACTTACCGTTTTCCATAAGTATAGTTGTTGCTGGAAAGATAAGTGACCATTTCTCCATACAAACGTTGTCGACTGTTTCCACCGAGGATTATGACCGTACCTACATTGTTGATTTTTTGAAATAATATCAATATCTGTGTTGGTATGTTTTGACTTTTTTGTTATTCTTATTAAAAGTGATAGGTTGCTTAAAAAAAGGCTTAAAACGGCCTATTTTAATAAGCCGCAGAAATAGGCCAATAATGCAAACCCGTGAAGAATAAGCGCACAAATCAAAACGGTCCGGCGTTTAACATTTCCTTCTTATTCAATTTCCAAAATGTTGTTTCGGGTTAAGTTTCGGAGGAGGAAACAGTCGAGAACTAAACCTCGGTTTTTGTCGCCGCTACAGCTGTCCTTATCGCACTAGCCAGCGGTCCCACCTTCGTCAGGGCGACAGAAATACTGATCTATAATGCTTAAATCTAAATGGAATTTTTCCCTTTAGCTTTTTAATATTGTCTTTCACTCAGGATCACATCACCTTTCGAATAAAAAAAGCGCATTCAAATCGGTCCATCCGTTTGGAAGCTACGATGCCACAGACAGATACACAGACACACAGACACGTTAAACTTATAACACCCCTCTTTGCGTCGGGGGTTAAAAATAGAATAAAATAAATATTTAAGGGGGCTCCCATACAACAAACGAGATTTTTTTGCCGTTTTTATAGATAACTAGCTTCCGCCCGCGACTTACTACGGGATAAAAACTATCCTATATCTTAATCCAGGCTATAAACTATCTTCGTGCAAAATTTCATTCAAATCGGTTCAGCCGTTTAAGCGTGATTGAGTAACCAACATCCAAACATCTAAACTTTCGCGTTTATAATATTAGTAGGATGGTACGGAACCTTTCGTGCGCGAGTCCGCCTCGCACTTGGCCGGTTTTTTACCCGACTGCCGAAGGAGAGGAGGGTTATTAAATGTCTAATTTAAGAAAATATATATATTTATTTATTTATTGGTATTTAGGATAACAACAGCCGTAAATATACAGTTTACATATGTTTCCTTACAAAATAGGAGGCCAATAATAGTTATCCGTTAGTTACGTTAAATATATGAAGGTGACCTATTCCTTCGGTAGTATTGTAATAGGTTACAGTAGTTACTATCAGGTTAATGAGTGACCTAACGACCGACGTAATAATCGCCGACTAATGACCCTATCGATGATAGCGCAATGACATCTGTCGTTTGCATATCTGGTTGTTGGTTGTTGCTAATTGTGATTAGATAGACTTCTTTTAAAGTTAGTTGGTTCGTAAATATATGATGGTATTGAAGACTTCACGGAATTATAGAAAAATTGTATCCGGGGAGGGGGGTATAGGTTAAGGTGCATTAAGTTCCCTTTTTCCAGTGAATGACACGTTTAGCAAGACCAGACATTAGTGGTAATAAATATTTTTTTGAGTCAAATCTATTGGTTTCATTTCAGTCATATTTTAGACTGACCGTTTATAAAGCAAATAACTCCCAATATTCACACTTTTCCACTGAATCCTCCCAGGATGGTATAACGCCATCTACGGGGACATTCAAAGACTAACTTACATTTATTCATTAACGCATGTAACTTGGTCTTCGAATTGCTTAGTAGATGGCGCTGTACCGCCCTCATCGAACCTCAAGTTTTCCGGGATTATGGCGTCTAGCTGATAGCTTTTGTTCAGTATTCATTGAATGCATACAATTTGTAACCTTACTAATTATCGTAGTGGTTCAATTTGTACACGGTTGAATAATAAATTATAAATAAAATTGAACCATAACTTTGTATTAATAAGGTATATTTCCGCAGCGGCATGTGCTTCAACTCGCCGGAGATCGCGCCATCTATCGAGCAGGTGGAGCACTGCTTCGGCGCCACGCATCCAGGCCTCTACGACTCGCAGAGGCACCTCTTCGCGCTCAACTTCAGGGGGCTGTCCTTCTACTTCCCTGTCGATAGCAAATTTGAGGTTAGTACCACGAATACCACCCCTGGGTCACTTATCACGTCACTTTTCTGGTGGTCCGTGTCAATTCAGCCGACGGGTTGCCGCTCGCTATTACTTGCCGACAGGGTGTTTTTATCATGCAGACTACTTCTTGCCAGCATTTGCTGTCTTTTGATCGCACTAATACAAGTCCGATGGTTTGATGGTATGATTTTTTATTATAAAATGTTTTTTTTGTTGTTTGCCGCCGCAAAGCCAGGACTGTGTCACGGTAGTGCGAGCGAGAGACAGCGAGTACAAGCGAGAGGACATTGAACATATATTACCTGACTGGCATGATAATTTTAAACTTATAATAGTATTCAGCGTTGCCCTTGCGCCTTATATTTTAATAAATAGACATTGGTAGTGTGCTGTGAGAGTTTTGGATAACCCTAGCTAGCTGAAAGAGAACATGTATTTTCGACAGAAAAGGCAGGATTGACTCGGTTAATTATACTACCGGACGTCAGTCTGTAAGACACTGAACATTCTGAACATAACTACTATCATTTATTTCGTGTCAGACACAAAGCACAAAGGTAGAATCCTACTAATATTATAAATGCGAAAGTTTGGATGTTTAGATGTTTGGATGTTGAGATGTTTGTTACTCAATCACGCTTAAACGGCTCAACCGATTTGGATGAAACTTTGCACGAAGATATTTTATAGCCTAGATTAAAATATAGAATAGTTTTTATCCTGGTTCCAAGCAGACGAAGGTGCGGGCGGAAGCTAGTCTACAATAAAAGCCTGTCGCATAAAACAACTTTTACTAATAGTAATTTGTTTGTCTGCAGCCCGGTTACGCGCACGGCCTCGGCTCTCTGCAGTTCCCGAACGGCGGTTCGCCCGTCGTCGCGAGAACTACGATATACTACGGATCTCAACACCAGGTATGTGTCTAGTTATCCCTAGGTGTTATCGTTACGGGTGACAATACAAAACAAATGCTCTTTTCAACACAATTGGCTCGTAACGTACCTCTTATCATGTCGCTTTTAGGCTCATAATCCTGGGTATTAAACACGCGTGCTTTATAATATTACGAAACTCGTGTTTCATGGTTACGTCCCGATTAAGGGCAAAATTATATTAGAGCCACGCCGCGTGTCGCAACGCGTACTTTGTATTGAACGTGGCCACACGCGGGACTGTGCTAATGTAACCACGTTCATACGAAATATATGTAACCGATTTGCGTTGCGACACGCGGCGTGGCTCTAATGTAACCCCGGCTTAAGTCACGTTGGCACCTTGCAGCCAGATATATGCATGCACACGGTGCATTCTTAAATTAACCGGGTTGTACAGAATGTACAGCTTTTTTTAAAATTCTCGTTAAATGGATTCTTACTCCACTAACAAATATAATCCTTGTTGTTAATTAATTGACTATTTCTTATTGGATATCACATTGAAACAATTTAGTAAAACTATTCACATTTGCTAACATTTTAGATGAATTAATAAAGATAACATTATAAAACTAAAACATTTCTTTTGTTTTGTATTGGCTGTATATAGAGATTTCATCTAAGTCTGGCTTTAACACCTGCTATTGAAATATACCCGTTCCAACCCCATTAGTTCTAGAAAAATATAACAGCGCGAAGTAGGAATGGGGTCAGCGCCATCTATCGGCCCCATTTGGTACTAACGTGCAAGGGCAATCAGCTTAGTATGTATGTTGGTGCTTTAATGATTATTATTTATCACGTGAACCGATCTCGATTTATTTTTTATTTGAAAGAGAGAACTTCTATTATAGTCTTATAAGAATTTCAAAACAAAGAAAATCATTTTTTTTGCTTGGATAACTTCGGAGATAAGGGGGGGAGGGGGAATGGTATTTTTTTTTACATTTTCCTCCATGGATCGAAATTACCAATGTAGAAAAAAAAAGAAAAACTGTTTAAAAATGTGCAACTCAAGCCCTTTCATATGATACCCCACTTGACCTAATAGTGTTTTTTTTTTTGAGAATGAAAGTTTGAGAATTTTTAATTATGAGGCCGGCAACCCCTTTTCACGCCGAGGTATCTATAGTGCTTTTCTCAAACATGCAATGGAATAAATTAAAAAAACTCCAAGAAATCAAACTTTAATTTTCATGGCTGAACGCCGTGACCCTGTGCCACAAATAGTGGAATGGAAATTAAAAAAGACCATCTTGCCGGCCTAGGCCTCCAATTTTGAAATGCCATTACGGGTCTCTCGTCTCGCTGCGCCCGAAACGTGACACTTTGAGGCCCATTATGAAGAACACAACGTCAATATTCCATTGCATGTTTGAGAAAAATAATTTTACGCCACTGGAAATTCTTGGCGGTGTACAATATGATATGTGAGTAAAAACCTGTTGCCATAAATAACTAAAGAAAATAACTTAGGAAGCTTTTAACATTTCAATCTATTGGAAAGGATTTTTTCCTTGCAAATGTGTTGAAAAACGTCGTATGAAACGCGTGAGCTTTGATAATTACATACTCGTCTCTCTTATCACGCTCCCCTGCGGCTCGCGTAAACAATCCCGCCTCTGATGTAATTATCAACATAGCTCACTTGTATCACAATGTACTAATACGCACGCCTCACACAAACGGAATTAAATTGTGCCCCCTTTGTTGGTTTATAAAGTAAGTAACTAGTAATTAATTTCAAGAGCTATTGTACGCTTTGTGTTCAAATAAACATGAAAACGAAACAGTTACAAAGAGAAACAAGACAATAATATGTAGGTAGAAGTGATTACGAGCGGTCTTATCGCTACAGAAATCTCTACCAGACATCCTCTGTCAAAACGGAACGAAATTAGAAGCGTCCTAGGATTGAGGGCGCATTGGTGCTGATTTATGGTTTATATAATTACATCCAAAAGTTGTCAAGTCGATAGGGGTGCTGTTTCTGGGTGAAAATAACGAAAAATAATAAATATTATTTTCCTTTTGGCACTAAATAACCACTATAAAAGTACACTAGACGTTACCAATTACTGGCCTGAAAAAATCTTACATAATAGGGGTGTAGACTCGAAAATTATTAGTACTCCAAAAGAAAGAAGGCAAAAAAATATGCCTAGTGACGAAAATCCCATTCGGATATCTCAAAGAATTACGAAGCTACAACCGTTTTAATATTGCTTGTTAGAGAGAGAAAACGCAAACAGTGTGTGACGTCATGTTACGGGATGCTGCCGGGGGGCCGCGTCGACGGCGGCGCCGAACACGATGGGCGCGGCACATTGTCGTCTTCTAGTGACGACACAATCTTCCAGCGTCAGTCATCGTTTCATATGAAGTAGAAGACATACCCCTTCTTAAAACTTTGTACACTTCTGTTATAACTTCGTGATTATTTAACCTTTTGCGTTGATTTTTTCTCCATTTGACTACATATTCAATCCTTTTTCGATAACACACATAATTGATTATTTTATTTAGTGTCTACACCCCTATTTTTACATACGACATTGAGCTTTAGCTTAGGCGTCAAATACCTGCGCTCTGCAACATTATTTTCCGACCTAGGTTAATAATGTAGTATTGTGGGCAGACGAGCAGCAGCGTGGGCTCGAGCGCGGCGCCGCTGCCGCCGCTGCCGCTGGCGTGCTACCGGCAGCAGCTGCACCTGCGGCGCTGCGACGTGCTGCGCTCCCCGCAGGCCACGGGCGGCCTGCGCCTGCACATGTTCACCGAGGGTACGTGATGTGTCAGCTAGTACGAGCAGCAGCGTGGGCTCGAGCGACCAGTGGGGTCATCACTTAACGGTTTGAACTCACGTTGGGACAACTGTAATTTTTCCATACAAAAATTGACATTTCAATCTACCTGACGCGCTTACAATGCGTTACGTGATTGACCATTTAAAAAAAAAAATTATGGATTTAATAGAACTTTCGAATGGAGACTGTATTTAATCATGCAGCTTCGACAAGTGTTTTTTGAATTGGGACCCTACAACAGCTAGTAACAAATAAGGGCAGGCATCCACTTACAATTACAGAGCGATCAACGTTAAATATGGTACCGGCAGCTGTTCCATATAAACTTGTCAAAATTTCCATACATTCAGCATTTAACGTAAGATTACAGACGGTTTTGTTGCAATTCACCTTGAATATAAAAAACACTAGCTTCTGTTCGCGACTCCCTCCGCGTGGAACTCGTTTGTATCGTAGCTCGATACAAACTTTCATCCCTCATTTCACCCCCTCAGGGGATGATTTCGGGGATTAAAAGTATCCTATGTCCTTCCCCGGGATTCAAACTATGTCCATACCAAATGTCATCACAATCGGTTCAGCAGTTTAAGCGTGAAGAGGTAACAGACAGACAGACAGAGACACACTTTGGGGGCGTCCACAAATTATGTAATGCAAATTGGAGGGAGGGGGTGGGGGGTTATGGTCCTGTTACGTTGGGGGAGGGGGGTGTCAAGGTTTGCGTTACGTCATGCACGATTTTTTATAATAGTATACTTCGTGTGTTAAAAAACAAGGAAGATAAGGAAAAAGCTGTTCCCTTCTGGCTGAGTTTTTTTTTTTTTAATTTATTTATCAAAAGTACAAAACAATTAACAATGTTATGTTACTCGCCAAACTGCGAAACTGAGTGGAGGGAAACCCGTTCATAGATGATTAAATTTATTGATTCCTTGAAACCACACTAATGTTTCATTAAAAAATGCAGATTTATGATTAAAAAGTATCTAAAATACCACTTATCTTGCTTTTCTGAATATTACCCTGAAGACTTGTTACGTAAAATGTAAGAATTTAGTGTTACGTAATTTGTGCACGCCTCCTTTCGCATTTACAATGTTAGCATGTATTTTGCCAGGCACATCCCGCGCCCTGGAGCCGGTGCAGCTGCCGCTGTGCCGCGCGGTCCGCTTCGGCGACTCGTGCCAGGCCGTGGCGCGCGCGCTGGGCGCGCCGGCGCGGCTCTACTACAAGCACGACGACAAGATGCGCATCCACCGCCCGCCCGCGCGCCGCGTGCGCCACAGGCCGCCCAACACTGATTACTTCTTCAACTACTTCACCTTGGGGCTGGTGAGTCTACACTGTCTTTCTATACTAACATTCTTCGTCCTGGCGTTGTTCCACTGAAGGAACTCGGCATCAAGCAGCGTCTATCATCCGGTCTGGACATCGTCCGTAGTATTTTTAACCCCCGACGCAAAAAGAGGGGTGTTATAAGTTTAACGTGTCTGTGTGTCTGTGTATCTGTGCATCTGTCTGTGGTATCGTAGCTCCCAAGCGGATGGACCGATTTGAATGCGGTTTTTTTAATTCGTAAGCCGATGTGATCCCGAGTGTTCTCAGCCATGTTTCATGAAAATCTGTTCGGCCGTTTTTGAGATATTGGACTTCAAAATGAAAATGTCGGGGGTTTTTCAACTTTTGTAAGTTGTAGTTGTTATTTAATCGTATGGCATACATTATTTTGGCCTTTACAGTTTGTCACTCTTTATCACCACCCAGGGGACACGTGCAGGGTTATGGTGGGTAGCTCCTGCTGACGCGAGTGACAGTTGTTCCCCCTTTGTCAAGTGAGTGGGCAACTCGACTGTTACAAGTTCTTAAGCTGCCCGAAATTTTTTTTGCTGTATGTCTAGCACAACTTGCTGCTCAGTCACTTCGCGCTTCCTGTCTCACTCGCACCGTGGAAAATAGAAAGAGGAAGGTAGACCTTTCTCGAATCGCGTCGCGGCGCGGCGTCAGTTGTGCTAGCCCCGCTGAAATGGGTTCATATAACATTTTTTACTCCTAACGACCTCAAGAATGCGTGGTTAAAATCTGTCGTTACACTCCTGCCCACCGTGTATATTAGATATCTTTTTAAAGCTAACAAGTGGTAATGACCGTTATATTCCGTTCCAGGACATCTTATTCGACGCCAGCACGCACCAGGTGAAGAAGTTCGTGCTCCACACGAACTACCCGGGGCACTATAACTTCAACATGTACCACCGCTGCGAGTTCGAGCTGGCGGTGCAGCCCGACAAGTCAGTAGATAACCCTTTATACCTCTCTTTTAAGGCGATGCCTTGATTTTAGACGAACCCGCCCCCTAGACAGAGACACGCTGATGCCTTCCGCGCGCGAGGAAAAGAGATGTAACACTCTTCGGGAATGGCTTTTTTGGACAAATTTCGATAAATACCTAATTTAGAGACGTTTTATTTAAATTTCATAAAGTGAGGATTTAGATGAGATAAAATACTATAGTGTTAACTTGATTGTGTCGTAAAATAATGTATCGTTTGAGTAGGCTTAGTAAAAGAAGGAAAATACAGACCCAACTTTAATTTTTTTTTTTCTATAGAGGAATTTTTAAGCAATCATGTATCGATAAAATCAGATAAACAATCGGGTTATACGCGAATTGCCTAGAACGCAAAATGACTAGTGTGTTATTTTGCCCACATTGCAGTTTGCCCACCGAGCATTATGCCTAAAACGCAAAATGCCTACATCATTTTCGTCGTTTTATCTTCACGTTAGCGATGTTGACGGAGCCCCGCGGGGCGGGGCTCCTATTTCTGGTCTTCTGAAGAAACTTAACGAACCTAACCTGCCTATGAGTGGTTATTTTGCGTTTTAAGCACACTGCTCGGTGGTCAAACTGCAAACAACACACTAGTCATTTCGCGTTCTAGGTAATCCGAGATCATCCGAAACAATCATATAGTCAAGAGTCATATATCTGAAAATCAGACCTTATTGTTTCTTAATCTAGTCAGAACGGCGTTTCAGAGCACGCGATAATTTCCAATGCACAGCCTTAAGCAGGTATCGTCGCCTATGCACGCTTTCGACACCAGTAGAATAGGGGGAGTAGACACGAACTAAAATAATAAATAATTATGTATTTTCTTGACAAAGGATTGAGAATGTAGTCAAATGAAGGAAACGCAACATGAATAGGTCAGATAACCACAAAGTTATAAGAGTCCAAAGTTTTAAGTTCAATGTTTACATTAAGTCTGGTTTCCACTTTGATTAGTGCGAGTGCAGGTGATTAGTGCGAGTGCAGGTGTGTAGTGCGAGTAGTGTCCAATTTACTGCGAGTGTTTAGTGGCAGGCACGCTGCGAGTGAGGGGGAAGGGAGGGCGCGCGGGACGTGGCTACTCGCAGTCCACTCGCAAAAAAATAGAACAGGCTTCTATTCACTTTACTACACGGCCAACTAATCACTTGCACTAATCAGTCGCTGTCCACACCTAGTCACTAATCACCTGCACTCGCACTAATTAAAGTGGAAAGCAGGCTTTACGGTTGAAAACCATTCCAGATGCGAGCCAAACTCGCTGGTGGACAGCGTGGGAGCCGTGTCCATCACGGCGTACAGCAAGTGGGAGAGCGTGTCGCGCGCGCTGCGCGTGTGCGAGCGGCCCGTCGTGCTCAACCGCGCCTCCTCCACCAACACCACCAACCCCTTCGGCTCCACCTTCTGCTACGGGTACCAGGACATCATATTCGAGGTACGACTGCGATTCCTTCCTATACAGGGTGAGACATAAGTCTTGAACAACATTTTTTGTTTCCATCGCAGTATTTTAAGGCAAATTCATTGCTTTAACTCTAGAAGCAAACCATTAATAGTTATTTGTGTCACAAGGGAGCAAAATAGTATATTTACGGCGAGGGCGGTGTATTGAATCCCGAACGTAGTGAGGGATCCTACAATAGAATCCTAAGCGTAGCGAGGGATTCTAACGTAGGATCCTGAGCGTAGTGAGAGATAAAGTGTTAACGCCCGAGACGAAGATAATTTTGCTACCGAGTGACACATACTATTTTTCACACCCACTATGAGGAAATTTAAAAAAGATGCTGTTAAAAGAACTTCCTTAACAAGTTTTAACAAATTTTCTTTATTTTTGACGCTAATTTTTAAATAATACGAAAAATTCATATATTTTCATAATCGTTATTAAAGTTAAAATTTGAAAAATGTTCGTTTTTAATCGATTACGATGAAATTACAATCGATTATTTTATTAAGATCTGTGTTCAATTGGCACATTGTGTAAATGCTACATGCCAATAAATAAATTAAAAAAGTAGCTTGAACAGAAACGTTGCATTTTGATCCCTCTCGTCGTGGTGCAAAACTTACTTTTCCGAATGAAAGGTGTGAAAAATTTATTATATTATTATCGCGCTCCGCAGCACACAGTCAATTACCTCGCGTCATCGTCCTTTTGCCTAGATCCGCCAGACGCTGCCTATTGATCTACGCTTTGTTTCGTTCGTTTTTGAAAGCCCGACCAGTAAAATAAAAAACTTCGCCATATTGCGGAAAACTATTGAAACTTATTTCTTCAACTGGCAACAGTAACTTTGAAGACGTCATTAATGGCATCTGTCAGTGACGGTCAAAGTGAGGTGTATGTACGTTGTGTATTTCTTGAGTTCAAATGCCGAAAACTATTAAAAGTGACTTAAGAAAAGTGATTTACAATATAACGGAGAGAAAGTCCGAAGGATTGGACTATTCCTCTATAGTATTCGCAATGTAAATGAATTAGTGTTGCCATAATTATTGCTAATTTAGCGCCCGCAGAGGAATTTTCTACCTCTACTCCTGGTCTGGCTTTAAACAAAACAAATTCTATTCTGTTTCTTACACATGTTGATTAAATTTTCTTTTCTAAAACATGCAATGAAATATTGACGTTGTGTTCTTCATAATGGGCTTCGAAGTGTCACGTTTCGGGCGCAGCAAGACGAGAGACCCGTATTGGCATTTCATACAAAATTGGAGGCCTAGGCCTGCAAGATGATCTTTTTTAATTTCCATTCCACAATTTGTGGCACAGGATCCCAGCGTTCAGCCATGATAATTAAAGTTTGATTTCTTGGAGTTTTTTTTAATTTATTTCATTGCATGTTTGAGAAAAGCACTATACATACCTCGGCGTGAAAAGGGGTTGCCAGCCTCATAACTATCCGACCTAGCTACGCTCGGCCGTCTATATGTACTCGGCCGGCAACCCCTTACTTCCCGGCCTCTGTAGTAATGTAGTATTGCCATGTTTAGACTGTGGCAATGGCAAGTTTAATAGACCGGGGCTGCTGTCTCAATAATACCAGTACAAGCACATTAGAGATAAGAGCTTGTACCATTCAATGGATCTGTTCCAGGTGATGTCCAATAACTACATCGCGTCGATAACGCTGTACCAGCCCGAGGGCGGCCGGCCCGGGTTCGCCGTCAACTCGATCGCGTGACACAATCAGGCAAGTCGGATAATTATTCTTATAGCCGTGATGACAATTAATAGGTAATCAGAATTAAGAGTCCGCAGTAAGCTCGATTCTCCATACAAACGTAGTTACGCTCTCATTTTAAAACTACGTGTTGGATTGTAACGAAACTTTGCATATACAATAACATGAGGTATATCAATGTCGGTAATTAGTTTATGTAGCTTCAGATACCATAGTAAAAAAATACAGCGAATTTAAGCTTTTCATACAAAATTTATTTTTGCTGTATTTCGTTTGTTTTATAAACAGAGGCTCTAATATAAGTTTTACCGAAACAAAACGTTACGACCGCGTTCGCGTTTAGCTGTCAAATTCCATACAATTTGAAGGTAAAACGCAAACGCAATCGTAAAGTTTTGTTTCGGTAAAACTTATACTAGAACCATATTCAATTCCACCTTCCCATACAAACGGAGTTTCGTTCTCATTTTAAAACTACGCTTTGGATTGTGACGAAACTTTGCATATACAATGACATGAGGTATAATGCCTGTAATTAGTGTATATGGTTCCAGTTTATAAAACAAACTAAATACAGCAAAAACAAGTTTTGTATGAAAAACTTAAATTCGCTGTATCTTTTTTACTATGGTATCTGAGGCTACATAAACTA
This sequence comes from Epinotia bilunana, assembly GCA_947049275.1. NCBI lineage: Eukaryota > Metazoa > Arthropoda > Insecta > Lepidoptera > Tortricidae > Epinotia > Epinotia bilunana. The sequence goes on from OX346272.1 coordinate 6,182,247, forward strand.
ATTACAGACCTGGATATACCTCATGTCATTGTATATGCAAAGTTTCGTCACAATCCAACACATAGTTTTAAAATGAGAGTGTAACTACGTTTGTATGGCGAATCAAACTGCGGACTCTTAAATAGATCTATTCTGTTCTAAAGTTGGTTTTGGCAGGTGTCCAATAAGGCCTTATTTGTTTGCTGCACTATGTAAAGTGGGTTTGCGACTTATGATATGTACCTTGATCGTTAACGATTCTATTGTTTACTTTTTGTTCCTGATTTTTATAATAATCTTTTGTCATTGTATACACGTATTCGGAATTATAAAAATGTATTTTGTGATGAGAGGACATTTTGTTTTTCCAGGTTTCCCCAAGCAAAGGCTCGTCCTTGTACACGTCCTGAATTAATTCAGTTGCCAGCCTTTACTCAATCCTCCACTAGTGTGGCAACACCTAGGCAGTACTGAATGTTGCCACAAACGCTGCAAAGCAATCACAACATATCCCCAACTAAAGCACCTAAGAGGAAACAGTATTGAAAAAAAAAATGTGATAAAAACTGTGAAAAAAAAAACTAAAAAAAGTTAAGTGAGTGACAGATCTCAGATGGTGTGCATAAGTCTTATTTAATTCCTTAGCAGTGGGCGAAAATAAAAAATAAAAACTTTTTTTTTCGACAGACATAAACGGACAGATTATAAGTAATTAGTCAAATTTGTTTTGTTTAACGAAATCGTAATAAAAAATCATGAGAATGAGCATTAGGCTGTTGTAAATATTTTGAAAATATGATAAAAATTAAGGAATCAAAAATCGATGTATTTTTTCTAAAATAATGATGATTTTGAAAGGCGTTTGCTATTGCGTGTGACGGAAATATTAAAAAAAAAGTGTAAAAAAAATATTTTTCTTATGACAACACCACAATATGCCATGGATGTTTTTTTAATTTTTATGGTTTTAATTATTAATAAATGTGTAAGGTTTATAATTAACATGCCTCACTATGACGTTATTTATGTACGTGTTCTTATTTTCAATTTTTTATATTTAGTATCGACTTGCTTTTCGATTTTGTCAATAATTTATATGAATCGAAGAGTTAAGCTTACATCTAAAACCATCCTAGTCTAGATTTTTAAATAAAATAAAACCTTTCCTGTTTGGCCCATGCCTTTATTTTTCTGGTACATAGAAGTTTATTTAAAAATCCAGATACTGAGGAGTGGTCAGTGGAATAATAATTTCGAAATATTTAAGTCAATCATAAGTATGTAGGAGCTAATTATTTTAAATTTATCGCATTTGAGTAATGTATAATTATTATTGTCAATTAATTCTAGAGTTCTTTTGAAATAGATTTCTTCTAAAATAAGACTTACTTGACCGGTTATGCGGCACCCGCATCCAGCGGACTCCCGCGACCTTCACCAGGCCATCAGTCCACCTTGTTGTGGAGGCCTGTGTGGACGTCTTTGGGCTGATGAGATGACTTAATTTACTGACCCAGAGAAAACTAGGTCTTAATACTAATAATTACTCACGTATTCAATGACACTACGGGCCACATGTTTCGAACTCTTCGGGAGTTCTTCTTCAGAGGCTCTAGTATAATTTTTACCAAAACAAAACGTTACGACCGCGTTTGCGTTTAGCTGTCAAATCCCATACAAATTGAGGGTAAAACGCAAACGCGATCGTAACGTTTTGTTTCGGTAAAACTTATACTAGAGCCTCTGGATGTTTTCGCGGCGGTGTCGCTTGAATCAAACACGTCGCCCGTAGTGACATTGAATACGTGAGTTGAACCGTGTAATTATTGGTATTATTTCAAAATGTCTTACGAAAGTTTAAATTCGAAACTAGATCTTATTGGAATTTTACTAAAGGCATAGAATTGATTGACAGTAATAATTATCTTTCTCTATAATGTTACAAGTTAGCGTTATTCATAAATTGAAACCTCTATTAGTTAAGATGAGTTGGGTACCAAAACTTCTGTAATCGTAAGCGGTGTTTGTTAAAATCTGAATGTATGGAAAGTTTGACAAGTTTCTATGGGATGACAGCTGTCAGCGCCATATTTAACGTTGATCGGTCTGTAATCGTAAGTTGGTGCAACCCGCCCCCAGTAACACAAATGTCAATGTGTCAGATACAGACAATGTTAACTCCATTTTAACTAAAATAGGTGTTTGATTACGAATAAGCGCATAAGCCTTTTCAAATCACGTCTGGAGTCTCGTTATGTAGAAGAATGTGTGTCTGTGTGTGTAAATGTCAAGTAGATGTCACAAATGTGTGTATAACCTTGTCGTGTTGACTTATTGAGCGAACGTAAAGACCATTGGTTAGTAGAAATACTTCGACGGTGGCAAATAAGCGTACAGCCCTTATTAAACGGTCACTTTGGCCTGTAAATCCAAAATACCTCGCTGAGTTGTTTTACGCCGGTTTTTGGAGGCAGAGGTTTTCTTTCTGAACTAGTGGTAGTTAATCGACATTCATAGTTGCATGTTATGTGCCTAAATTGAAGAATAAATAACTGACTTTTGACTGAAAGGTGCCACATGTGTGTTGCCCGCACTTTAATTCGAGCATGGCGCTGTATAGCATTCATTCAGTTCGCGCTTTTTCAAACTCACTGCACGTCGCTGCTCGTATGCATAAACGCTTTACATTGGGTCTTATCGCTAAAGAGTGATATTCTCCAGACAACGTTCGGATAGCGAAGAAATTGTGCAGATAGTAGCGAAAGTACCAAATGTAAAAGTAAAAAATGTGTTACAGTACATGCGGCTACTTTGGCTGCTATCTATGGGCCCTTACAGACGAGCGACCGCCCGCGACAGCAATCGGCGACAGTCGGCGACGGTCGCCGACTGTCGCCGATACGGCGCGAGATTGCCGTCGTGTCGCAGCGATGTGTGCGTGAGAAAATACGTGCTCTCTCAAGGGGCCCATCAGTCCGCCTGCAGTCCCTGGCCTGTCAGTTGTTCGGAACTGTCAAATTTTTGTTCTAACTGACAGGCTGATGTCGTCCGGCGGACTGATAGTGGGTGGGGACCATTACACACACATCGACGAGTGCGCGCTGCGACACGACAGCGATCGCTGCGGCGTATCGGCGACCGTCGCCAGCCGCAGCTGGCGACGGTCGCCGACTGTCGCGGGCGATCGCTGCGTACTGTCGCTCGTCTGTAAGGGCCCTATATATAATACTGAGTGTACTACTTGCAATTTATGACGGATCTGGGATGCTTTGCGAGATTTTACAGTGATATTACTTTACACCCTAGAACCTAAATGGTCGCTTATGGCACTGTTTTAGATAAATTTCCTCCCTTGAACGCTCCGGTTGTGGAATGAGCCTGCCGAGGTATTCCCAGGGGACTGCTATAATGGGAATCTTCGAGGAATCCTACTAATATTATAAATGCGAAAGTTTAGATGTTTGGATGTTTGTTACTCAATCACGCTTAAACGGCTGAACCGATTTGAATGAAATTTTGCACGAAGATAGTTTATAACCTGGATTAAAATATAGGATAGTTTTTATCCCGAGTCCACGCAGACGAAGTCGCGGGCGGAAGCTAGTAAGTGTATAAATTCTTAAAGGGTCGGCAACGCGTTTGTGGCACCCCCGGAGTTGCCAGCGTTTATACTACGGTATTTTTAGGCTGCGGTGACTGCTTACCAACAGGCGGGCCGTAAGTTTGTTTGCCGACGACGTGGTATATAAAAAACAATATGTGGAAGCTTTTTTATGAGAAACATAAAATCACTGTTGAATCTCCGAAAGTTTTCCAAAACTCAGGACCCAACATAAATTGTACTTGCAAGTCATAATCTTGGAATAGACTCCATTCTTGTTTGTTAGAGACATTTGGTGTTTTTTTTTGTTTTTTTATATTATTAATGCACAAGTCACGTGTGTGTGTGTTTGTGAGAATTAGTGGCTGTGGTGTCATACAACAAAAAAAAGATTAAAAAAATTGACAAATAATACTATAAAAAAAGTATTACGTGTAAGGAACGCGGGGTGTGTGGATATTATTAATTTACACTCATAAATGAGAGCTCTGCTCTTTTGATGATGGTGATATTGATGATTGAACTTCTCTAAATCATGACTTAAGGTGCGACCACACCACACCGCTGCTCAAAATATGCTAACGCACCGTAAAACGCAGCAAAATGTATGAAGAATACGTGACGCACACGACACGTCAGCGTTAAGCACCGGTGTGGTCGCTCCCTTATACGTATCGCGGTGAATCTTGATCACTATGACAGCTGTCATCTCAGTAGGTCCTACAATTTTACGTTTTAAGGTTATAAATTGTACAGAGATGACAGCTGTCATAGAGATACGGGTGCATTTCTTTTAAATATGGCGGCGGGGGAACCGGTACATGGCTTGATGGCAAGCGGATTGTACCGCACCATCTGCAACTGACGAGTTGTCACATATAAAGAAATCAATTAATTTTATTGAAAATTTCATCATCATATCAACCGAAAGACGTGCACTGCTGGACATAGGCGGTGGCCTGGGGGAGCCCAAAGAGTGCCACAACGACCGGTCCTGCGCCACCCGCATCCAGCGGACCCCCTCGACCTTTACCAGGTCATCAGTCCACCTTGTGGGCAGCCTACCCTCGCCGCGCCTTCCGATACGTGGTCGTCACTCGAGAACCTTTCCGCCCCTACGGGCATCGGTTCTACGTGCTATGTGAAATTTTAAATGGAGTAAGGTAATAATATCCGTGCGCAGTTGAGTTATTTTTATAAATAATTGTAAGTTTACGGTCGCTGTGGTGGTAATGTCACAGTCTGACTTAACTCATAATGTTGTTAGTATGTATGTCAGCCTCTATATGACAATGTATGTCTCGTTAGAGCAACAGAAAACATAAGTAATACAGAAGTTTGAGCAACTTAAGTCCGATGTAACATGTAGGCAGGCTTCTGTTCTGTTTTTAATGTTTTCTGGACTATTATGTATTAATTCCAAATTAAAGGGAAATATCCTGCTCCGAGCGGCCCGTCGCTTTATTATTTTCCCTTTTCATTTGAAATGTATAAGTTTAGTTCGCAGACGTTACTGCTACGTTACATTTGTTTATATTATTGGTATTAAATTTAACCAAGCTTATATGATGAAACTATCAAAAGTTACCTTACGCCAGTACTTTAACTTTAGTTAATTATAATTATCAGTATCTTTTATAGTTTTTGGTGCGGATATTTAAAAAAAAATGTCATATCTACATTTATTTGTATAACTAAAAGTAGTATTTTACTTAGCAAGCAAAATGTTGTACAAGTTGCTTTTTCATAATATCTCATGTTATAATTTAACATCACATAATGTGAAGTTTACTTAAGCGTAGCGTTATGTCAAATGAAATTATGACACATTATGTTAAACCCTCTATGAAGGCTGACATATGCATACGTATAACTATAGCTTGTATATTATACAAGTAGTAGCGTTATATTATACATTGACAATTTACATGAAATGTGACAGCAGTTATCTCTTAATGCTGCTATTCCACCGGATTTGACAAAGCTTATAACTTGCAAAATGTTTGAACGGTTGTGGGTTTAAACAATTTAGGAGATTTAACAGGAATAATACATTATGTGGCTAGTATATAGATTGGACATTAACTGGTTACAAGCCGATATAACAATGTTAAATCTCGCAAACTAGCCCAAACCCACAACGCATCATATATTGAGCGGGTAATGGTTAAGCTTGGGTGAAAATGCAGTTTAACACATTTACTGCCAGGAACTCGCCCAGCGGGCGCCTATGCCGTAGGCGCTTTCCGCTACTTAGCGGGAAAACTACAGTATCGGGTACAAGCGTATTAGCGATTCTTGGCAGTGAATGTGTTAAATATGTCATCTGACGACGTTAGAATCTACTGCTGCAACATTGGCAATTCAGTACAAAGAAAGTTATCGTTTTTGTCAGGTGACAAAGTGAAGTCGGTGAATAGGAGCTACATACAGTCGGCAGCAAAGGTAGCTACGTACAAACGGCAACACAGTTAACTGACCATCCTGTATTTATATTGAACCTCATTACAATGCACATAAAGTGCACGGATGGTCTTGCCGATAGTACAAACATGGCAAAAAAATCTACACACAGTTTTTATTATAGAGCAATAAATAGTTAAGAGCTCGTTTAGATAATTTCGATCACCTCGTCCGCGTAGCTACTTTGCTGCTTTTGTCTTTTTTTGACAGAGTCAAATGCTTCACACGAGATTTTCTTTGTATCGAGTTCTCACTCACGTTCATGTGAACTGTCAGTTTTAGGGATACATAACAACTTTTATGATTAGTGGACATAGGACCTGTTCTCGTAAGGTCTATATGATATGTTTTAAGTAGTAACAATTATCAAGAGGCATAATACAAATCTCCAACAAGGTTTTTTTTAATAAATAAAGAAAAATCGTAAGTAATGATGTATTTCCAATTTAAAACGTCTATCGAGTTAATCGATTTTACGTTGTTATGTCATACAAATTATGAGTCCTATTTAATATTTGCTATATTATTTCTCAATATGCCTTCATAGCCAATCTGTTTATTGTTATAAATAATTTTTGAATACGTCTTCGGCTCGCATAATCATTGTTTGTCATTTGGTTTCCTATAATAAGAATTTTATAATGTATAAAAGTACGTGTTGAATTCTACTAAAACAATCAAAACATGTACAATTCAGATATAATTTATATTCAAACTGTAACTGTTTTTGATTGTATTTAAGGAAACTAATGATTATGTGAGCCGAAAACTACTGTTACATATTTAGTACAATTGCTTTTATAACAGTCATAATTATGTGTAAATTATACAGAATACTACATCACTTTCGGTCGTATTGGTTTATTTCTTTAAAGTTTATGCCGGATATATCCGTACGTACTGTTTGTTTAACGCCTATGACGTATTAATCCGTCAGAGTGTAATTGCATCTACCCTCTGAAAAATGCATTTTTGTTAGGCTTCAATACGGTTTTGACATATCATAGTATATAGTTCACTAGTTTTTCTAGGATCTCTCATAATAATGTTATTTATGAGCGAGTTTGGATGTAGGTAAGTTACTCAACCATTCAATAATACTTAAGAGGTCCGAGGTCCGGTGACCGATGGTCAGAGCTTATCTCGCGCCTAAAAGCATAGTCGGCCGTCTAATTCAATTTGACTAGTTTTCTGAATAGTATGGATATTGGTTTAGACATTTAATTTATGTAACGGCCGGATAGATATTTAACATTTTTGACAATAGGTATTATCTCATTCGAACTAGGTATTTCTATTTATCTTATCATAACTATCGATGCGACTTCGCGTTTTTATCGCAAGTCAGAAATCGGCAACCTTAACTCCTAAAAGTAAGAATATTGTTGTTTTCATTGTTTTTTTTATTTCAATTTTATTTAGATCCATATCATTTACTTTGCATCGCTTATAATTCCTATAACTTGCATGGTTTATGTCCGGCTGGGGTTTAGGACACTTTTTGAGATGAAACAGGGATATAAATAAATAAATATTAGGGGACAATCTTACACAAATCGACCTAGTCCCAAACTAAGCAAAGCTTGTACTATGGGTACTAGACGACGATAAACAACTTATATAGATAAATAAATACTTAAATACATAGAAAACATCCATGACTCAGGAAAAAATATTCGTGCTCATCACACAAATAAATGCCCTTACCGGGATTCGAACCCCTCTTGCTTCGTAGGCAGGGTCACTACCAACTAGGCTAAAGCGGTCGTCAATAATATAACATGTCACGACATGTCCACAGACCGGTTACTGTTGACTAGAGGCCCTGTTAGCTGTGAACTCGCGAGCCTTTCGTTTTATCAATTTTATTTTTAATTTCGAAAAAATGTTTCGACCAAAAACCTATATAATTATCGAACTTGCTCACAAAATTTCACGAAAATCGGTTGAGTAATGCGACCTGTAGAGGAGAACAGCCGGACAGATGCCCGCGATTTTTTGGGCCAGCTGAAACGGAGAACTGCTTTCGCTTCGCTCGCCCGTTGAATTAACCAGTTAATGGACCCGATTCTACGTGCACATGGCTTAACTAGCCTAAAACTATATTGTCTAGTTTTTAGATATAATTTAGGCGACAGATTAAAAACGACATATTTAGAATAGCATGTAGGCAGCTAAGTAAGTCGTGTAGACCGCCTAAAATAAGAAACGTCAGATTCAAAATAGCGCTGTCATTTGATTATGACAGCTGCTCATAGAATAGCAGTGTTTAAGCGACCTAAATAAAATTAGGAAGTTTAGAGGCCACTGTAGAATCGGGTCCAATATATGCCTAAAACTTCCAAAGTATCCTAAAGTCACGTTTTCTCAATTTTAACTTCCATTTGTGATTTTACATAGTATTTGTCGTTTACCGTATTAGTCATTAAGCTCGTGACCGTGAAAACAAAATCGCTTTTGACGACCACTGCATTAGATAAAAACATCAATGTATCTCCTGAGCCGCTCACCCGGTTAGCCGTCTTTATGACGGCAATTTCAGGGGCCCATCTAATGAGCGGCTAGTCACCGCCTGCCTCGATAACTTTGTAGGTACGCAACAATGTTATGGCAGGTGTCGCGTGACGTGACTTGTGTGTGAGCGATCACACCTATCAGGAAGTGTCGCATTCTGCCTCGCTTATCAGCACTTCAGCGACACACCTGATTCCATATCTCTGATACTGAATATGTTAGGCGTCATCAGCCTATAATGCCGCGTATGACCTTCATCATCAGCTGAAGCTCCAGGGTTCTAATCCCAGTGTGGGCGTTTCTTTATGTCATGAGCACGAATATTTGTTCCTGAGTCTGAGTAGTAATTTATCTATTTAAGTAGGTATGTATATCGTCGTGTATTGCCGATGGTTACATGCTTGGCTTAGTTTGGGACTAGGTCGATTTGAGTAAGATTGTCCCTCGATATCTATACGAGTATTCCGACATCGCTGTCGATATCGTATTGGCCTTACTTGTTAACTCAATTAGGGCCAATACGATATCAAAAATATCGATATTAAAAAGATATCGATATGTAAAAGTTGAATCAAGCAGCGTCCATAGAAGTGCGGCACTTGCGTGCGTGGCTTACGCAATTGCCGCTCTTCTATGGACGTTGTTCAAGGCTGATGATGATGAGAGTATGTCAGAGACATGTCGTCAAATCTGTCCCGTGTGTGCGTGTCCGGTGAAAAGGGGGGTCGATCTATTGAAGATTCGCCTGTGGAAAGGCTAATAGATAACGTTAGGAATTTGTTTTATCGTGTCAGGTAATGATTTATTGGATGAAGCGACACGTGTAGGCATCATAATTGATAATGTATCAAACATAAAACAAAGTGGTAGTAAAATAGCGCGTTAAAAAATAATAAAACTACATCGAGTGCAAGTGCCCAAGTAAGTTTACTTCCATATCCGATTATGTTACGTATTACTATGAGTTTATGTTTTAAAACTGCGGTATAGTTCGACTTGAGTCAATATGCGTCTTTCTTAGTTCGGTACAGGAATATAAAGTTTATGCGAATAGGGTGTTAAAAATATATAAAACATATTGCACTTACTTCCTTTGCAGGTGTAGGTATTGCTATTATCAGCACTGGCCCATAAAGCGTGTTTATTTTTATAACCTGTAAAACAAAGTAGTGCTGTTATAAAGTTATAAACATAAGGAAATGGCCTAAATGTATAAACTGCTATTTTATTTTTGTAACTTAAGTAATAGTCATGATGACTATTAGTCAACTACTAGACCCAGCATTCAGCAACTTTTAATGACACGTCATAAACGCTCTTTTATTGTGGAGTTTTTAGGGAAATAGGAACAAGTACATCACCATTGGCTATGATCAAAAAGCGTCGAGTTTTAGATCTTAATATTTAGATTTTTATATATATTAACACTTTCGCAACCGGACTAAAAATGGAACAATACCTACACCAGAAACCGACATAACTCGCTAGGCGTGTAGGTTCATACTACTTACTCGCCTAGCGGGCTCAGCCGGCATCTGAGCAAACATTACGAGTGCTCGCTAGGCGGGTTCTTGGTTGCGAACGTGTTAACGGAACTATCTTACACAAATCAACCTAGTCCCATAGTAAGCTCACTTTCGCAACCGGACTAAAATGGAACAATTCACCAGAAACCGACAGAATATTAGACGACGATATTTATAATAATTATAAATACTTAAATACATAGAAAACATCCAAGACACATCATGCTCATCACACAAATATGTGCCGGGATTCGAACCCGGGACCTCCAGCTTCGTAGGCAGCGCCACTACCCACTAGGCTAACGGCTCGTCAATCTCAATGTGTTCAAGAACCACCAAGTGTGGTGTTTTCCGAGAATTTCGTGTGTTTTGTTCATTGGTATAATCTTTGTTGGTAGGTAATGTAAGAATGATTCATACCTGTTGCCATATGGTTATTCTATTTTTCTTAAATTATTACAAACGCAACATTAGAACAAGTAAAACAGGTCAAATGATTTTCAGTCAACCGCAGTTCAGCTTCAAACGTAGCGTGAAACGCATACAAAGCAACTGTAATGTAAGATAAGATAAGATAAATCTTTATTTGCTATAAATATGGTACAATATGGTGGTAACTTACATTATATTCCGGTACAATCACATATTAAGCTACATACTAGCATGCAAATGAAATGTGCACATGACTATGTATCACCTATACCTAATTAGCACTAAATTCAAATAAATCACTTACCCCCTTATTCATAAAACTTAAAATGCGTCTGCTAAATAAAATGTGCTTGGTCCCTTTCTTACGAACACAAATGTCAACGTGACAGATAAGGACAAACGAATTTTAACGCCATTTTAGTTAAAACAGGCTTGTAGTCAGGGTTGGGCAAAATACTGGCTTCATTGTATTTGAAATACAAATTACAAAATACATGTAAAAATGTATTTGAAATACAAACTACAAACTACTTTGGTTACAGGTATTTGAAATACAAAATACAAAATACATTATCGAACTTCTTTGAAACCTATCTCACAACAATTTTTACACGTTTTTATAAAGTGTAGACGGAATTTCCTTTCATAAAAACTAAATTCCTAAAAGTATTGTCAGATAAGTTCCGTCTATTAGGTGAATGAATGTATCCAGCCAATGAAATGGACTGGAAGAGCACAACAAGATGCTTCAATTTACTGGATCTTGGCTTCTACCCCCGGGGAGGGGGACCCTCGAGCCCGTCGTCACTTTGTAGTATTTGCCGGGTAGAATTAGTGGATCAGTTGTACAAAAATAATCCTTTATTTACGAAACAAGAATGATCAGGTAGGTACATAAAAATATCCGCAACGCAGGCTTCGTCAATTGCGTACAAAAAAACATCCCCTTAGGTAGGTAGGTACTTAACTAACAATGATAGAATCCGCAACAGGCTTCGTCAATAACACGTTATAACCTAAACTAACAAAAAGGACCGCCCCGGATCGTTGGTGGCCCGAAAGTTCCCATGACACTGGCGGCGTTGCCACGCTGAATGGCCAAAGAAATCTGTTGAGCCAGGAACGATCCGGAACGAGGATCACAGCCCCTATCCCTAAGCCGCCGCCCCAAATCCCGTATAAAATCTTTGGCCTCCGTACCCCAAGGTCCCGCAGTCTCTACCGCGACTGGTACAAAATCGTACATTGGCTCCAAGGCGGAGTACTTTGTATGTTTCAGCTGAGCTGCCGTCTCGGCGATCGACGCCGCGGATCTGATGGTGTGGCTCAAATGGGACGGGGCAAATGTGCTTACACATGTAGCGTCCCATAAGAGGCACCGCCCCTTCCGCCACGGAACCAATGTTAGACCATCCGGCCTTTTCCCATCCGTACGTACAACCCCGGAGGCTCCAGGATACAAGGCACATTGGCCGAAACTAAAGTCCGACGAACCAAATCATTTATGGCGTGGTAAACGCCCCGCACACCTCTGACAGCTCAAACCATGGTGCCCGTTTTCCTCAACCACCACCCCACAAATGCAACGGTGCGTCTCACAGACCTTACACCCTAACCGCAACGCAACCGCGATTCTAAGGGAATCGTCATCCAACAGCGTGCCTATGTGGGGGGAGGGTAGCGCGTGCAACCATGCTCCCGCCTCGAGGGTAGATGCAGCTTGAGGCGCGCTATATTAACCCCTACTGCCCCCCCTAATCAGTTGTTGAACTTTCACTGTAACCATCGCTATCGTCATTATCAACGTGGATGTAGATGAACGTGAATTGAAATCCATTATCTTCAGACTCAGATCTATCCGATTCAAATCCTCCGAACTGAATTCCTCTCCGCGCCTCCTGAACTAAATTGGCCGTTGGCACTTGACGTTTGACGTTGACACTTACAGTAAAGTGTTGCCACAGTGCCCTAAGCCCCTAACTATATTAAAAAACGGTCCATTATACGGGTACAGAATTAAATAAAATGTATTTTAGTGCAAATGTATTTAAAAAAGTAAAGTATTTGAAATACAAAATACTAAATACATGTGAGTGCGGTATTTGAAATACCAATTACAAAATACTTCGCCAATTAGTATTTGAAATACAAATACAAAATACGTATTTGTATTTCAAATACGTATTTCAAATACATGTAATTGAAATACTGCCCAACCCTGCTTGTAGTATGTTTATGAATACGGCCGTTAATGTATAGAACACTTGATTTTTGAGCCAGCAATGAAGCTGTGTTTTAAACTGACTGAGCGGTAAAGACTTTATACTTTTTGGAATAGCATTAAATATTTTTATGCACATATATTAACTACTGTTCAAAAAGAGGGCAATATTGGGTATGAAATCGAGAACAAGTTTGTTGGGATATCTCGTGTTTCTGGGGTATACATCTTTAGCCTTCTTAAATAGTTCTGGATGTTTTTTTACTAATGCAGCAGCCTCGAAAATATAAATAGACGGTAGAGTTAAAAGGTATACTCTGACGGTTTAATCCGTCAACAGCGTTAAACATAGGCGTGGATATATCCGTTCATATTTTTAACCGACTTCAAAAAAAAGGAGGAGGTTCTCAATTCGGTTGTATTTTATTTTTTTCATCATTTTTTTTCAATGTTCGTTACCTCAGAACTCCGTCATTGATGAGCCGATTCGTAAAATTTTTTTTTGTTTGTACATGATTCCAGGTGGGTCTCATTTTTTTCAAAAAATCATTTGGATGATGGGATCCATGAGGAATTGAGGGAACTCCTCAATTATATTAGGCACGCGTGTAGTGATTTTGGTATTTTCTATTATAACTCGTGTATTTACGCCCGGAAATCATAAATTTGGTGGAGTGGAATTGATGATGAAGACCACAGATGACTTATGGAATTCCTTCTTATCAGAATCTGTGATATACTTTTGTACTTAAAAGTACAAAAGTATATCACAGATTCTGATAAGATTCCGTTGAAATAGCAGCTAATGAAGTGCCAAAGGTGATCCTTGTGGAATCGACGGAAGTCCTCAAATATTATCGGGTCACATACAGCGATTGGGTTCTAATAATCAACGCATTTGTTTTCGGAAATCAGTTCATGTGGTAAATTGGAAAAGAAATGTGGAAATTTTCTCGTGGCTTGGCGGAGTACTAAATTGAAGTCGGTTAAAACTTTGTTTTTAAAGTAAATTATAGCCACTCATTTTGTAAAGTACAAGATACAATTTTAAAAGCCTATACTTACAACGCTTATGTCGTTTGACTAACAACCAGTGTTACCGGTTCTTAAGCCTGCACACAATGGCCCATGATGGTCCCATCATACAGGATGCCACTTTATATTAGACGGAGAAAGATACTTCCATCTCATCCCCACGCATAACTGCGTCCCTGTCCTGCACCATTGTGTGTAGGAGCCATTATAAAATTGTAACTTGTAGAAGGTCCAGCATGGCTAGCACGCGACGGCGCACGAGCTCTCTCGATTTTTCTCGCACTATCCGTCTCTATCTTATTAGAACACTTAGAAGAAGAGGTATAGTGCGATAAAAATCGAGAGTATGTCGCGGCCGTCGTGTGCTAGACGTGCTGTAAGGCAGTTAGGGTGATGAATTACCTTGGTTCTCGCTCTAAAACCGTCTGGATGTGGCTTCAAATGGGCAGGTTAACACTTTCACTGCCAGGAACGGCCTACGACCTAGTCGGTTTCCGTTACATATGGCAAAAACCACGGGAGCGGCTACAAGTATAGCGCGTAGCGATTCTTGGCAGTGAATATGTTAAAGGTTTTCCATTATTATATCTATTAAACAATACGACCCGAGAAGTCATGTCTAAATATTATGTATTCTATTATCAATCTTATCTCTCGAGTATAAGTTCTAAAATGCTGTGTATTTTAGACATTATGCAATCAGACAAGTTTATTCATGTAATAACAATTTTTTTAAATATCTATATGCCAAATAAATCTGCTGTTTACCCTGCTTAGGCATACTTGAAATTATTCGAAAGATATTCGTAACAAAATTATCCGTTTAAATATAGACCTGTCTTTTGGCCATTTTGGAATAATTTCAAAAATACCATTTTATGAGCATTTTATATTTAAATAGACTTCATTCTATTGTGGTGTAATCTATTAAATATTAAAATGTGACCTTTAGAACCTTACCTGAAATTTTACTAAAACCTTGTTAAAAATACTGATAGTAAGTTAGGTGACTAAAGAAGCATTATTTCGAGAAGTGCTCATATTACTTTGTCATACCAATGTAAACTGTCGAAATGTTCGCAACATTTTAGGTTGTTTTTGTAATTTTTAGACCTTTATTCCAGTCGTGGGTGCAAATGGAAAGTGTCTCAAAAAATACCAAAAAATAATAAAAATTTCGTACGGATATTTTTTGTTTTATTTTATATCCTTGTCCAACTCCATAGGGTTCCATATCCAAAGTGGTCCGGCTGTCTGTCTTTCTATCTGTCACAGATTATGACATATTTTTAACCGACTTCAAAAAAAGGAGGAGGTTCTCAATTCGGTTGTATTTTTTTTTATCTTTTATTTTTCAATGTTTGTTACCTCAGAACTCCGTCAGAATTTTTTAGGTGACATGAGATTTTTTCAAGCAATCATTCTAGCGCATTGTTGGCGCACCAGGGGCCGTAGACAAGGTTACAATCGACAAGCGCTAACGCCAATAGAAAATAATAAAATGTAGGGGAATGACAGATGCCGACGAAACACTTTTCGTTAACATCTGTCATTCCCATACATTTTATTAGTTTTCTATTGGCGTTAGCGCTTGTCGATTGTAACCTTGTCTAGGCCCACAGGTTTGTTATGCGCTACGCGCTAAAGCGGCTCAACCCGCCGGTCGCCCGTCGCGAAACTAGACCTTTATCTAAGCTTGGTTACTACGCATCGTGGTGTCAAAATATATTTGTGGGGAGCGGTGAGGTGAGCTTAAAACAAGTTACAGAATAGGGGGGCTGGCGAGTGGCGCTCGGCGCCCCCACCCGCTGCGCCCGTGTGCAACTCACACCCTGCACCAAGGGCAAAGCAGCCCCTGGAGGTTATCCTGCCGTAAGTTAAATGTGTCATCCTTTAATTCATCCTCATTTGTGCCTATCATATCCAAAATTACGAAATCAAAATAAATCAATTAAGACAGAATGGATTACAAGGTTACTGAGATAATTAGTTAATTGCTAAAAATACTTCACATAGAAGGCACTTTAAAAGTGTAGGTACTTAGGCCCTTATTATTTTAAATACTATACTAATTCAAGAGCATTGGACATAAGCGCCAGCTGGATGGTTGAGATTATTTAATATGGTCGATTTTTTTAAAACTGACATTGGAATTGGAATCTTCTACTTGGGCAGTATAGTTGCTTTTTGAATGAAACAATTCGGCTTACTCAAATACTTTCAAGTATAATAACGTTGTTTGAGTAGTTAATTGACTATTTAGGCTCCACAGGAATTCGACTTAATGTTATGGCGGCTTGAGATATAGCGATTATGCAGCAGCAATATCCTGGGTCGCCGCGAAAATCATTCAATCAGCATGTGTATTGCAGCGTGCAGAATTAGACTGATAGAGATAAACAAATTGCATCTTTGGGCCCTCGCGATGGTAACACGAAATGGCGGTATGATAGGTAGTTCTAACTGACAGCTTATTTCATATGTACTGTAGTGTTAAATTAAATAAAAAATAAACACTTACAAGATCACGATAGCAATTTATTCATTTTGTATCCTAAACGCTTGATAAAACAAGATCCGCACTTCAAACAGGAAGTCCAAGCCGGTAAATTAAAGAATTATTAGGTCACAAGTTCACGGTCTAAGATTACAGAACAACCAGATCCGCGAACAGAAAAATAAGGCAAAGCCACACGGATGTTTCGAAATTGCCTGGATTCACAGGTAAACGGCTACCGCCAGATTAACTTAAACAGAACTATTTGCCCACACGTAAACCAAATGCCGTTAGTTTGGACCGCAAAAGTAAAGCTCGTTAGTAAAGCAGATCAATTATAAAAAAAGGGTCATGCTAACCAAATGTACGATGGGAGGTGAGGGTGATGATGGCATGATAAAAATGTGACGCGATAGGTGGATGAATGAAGGCCTAAGAGGTAACCGAATAAATACAAGACGTTGGCGTTCAAACTGCCTTTCTAAATTTAGGGAATTGTTAACGATGATCGCAATCACGAGCAAAACTTGAGCTATAACATTCGCAATATGACGCCTGGTGGTAAGTTAATTAACGGTGAGTCTAGTTTCTACATAAATCGCATAGCCCTTGCTATGCTATGCCTACCACATAAGAAAACTTATCTACAGACGTTAGGCGGGAGCTTGGACTGCGGATTCCAGGAAAAAGGATCCACTTCCACAGCGGGATCCACCGTTCGAATGCTTCCACAGAACTCGTTCTACCGAAAGCGGGAGCAGACGTTCCGCTTCACGTGACTCGGCTCTCACGCTCTGAACCCGGGAGCTACGAAATAAATATAGGATACGTGAAGTCTACTACACGGTAGATTATTATATTAGATTAAAAGCTAATAGATCGTGAAACTAAAAAAAACCCAGCTTACCCAGATTGCTAATGAGGCATCCGGCTTTTCGTTAGTTTAAAGGTACAAATCCTCCATCAGACCGCTCCAACAACAACCTTGAGCTGGCAAATGAACAGGGCAGCTTGCGGCCCGGAATGCTCTTATAGCATCGACAATTGATCACCCCAGCGATAACCTTGGGCTGGAAAATTAACTGAGCACTTGCGGCACGGAATGCTCTTGAGGCAAAAAGCATCAACAAACTTCTTTCTTAAAAAGAGGACTATCCACAAACGAAGTCAACTCTTCCGCTTCTCAATCGTGAATGCTTCCTCAATAAACTGTTTTTGTCATTCTGACAGACTAGGACAAGAATCTTCTAAAAACAAATTCAAATTTTAAATAAATAAAACTTAAATTTCATTCTTAAAAACTTCTAACCAGACAGAATCAGCCCAGGAAAAGCCATATGCGAAGTGGTGTATAAAGGGAGAAACATACGAACGACACGAGTACGCCCTCTATGAGCAACCCTTGAAACCATAACAAACGCGGAAAGACTGCGGCCAGTCAACAGCACGACTAGCGCTGTAATCTAACTTACGAGCTTCACCATTAGATTACTAGATGGCGCGGAATTAAACCAACTGCCGTAACCTTAAACAGGAGCCGTTAAAGCGACTTCTGCACGTTCACGCTGCAGTACCTATAATGGTTGCCATATATTAAGAGCAGCTAACTAGCAGCTTCACCCGCGTAAACGAGCCGGTATCAGCAGGAGTGCATGCCGGCCGCCGCGTGATTCGGCCCGTGTGGATACGTGTCGGAAGCACGGCCAACCAAATTCATCAAGGTCTGTGACCTTGCATTGGCAATCCTGCCGATTTCGCTCGTGTAACGATTGATACCTTGTTGTCCTCGTGCGGAACCAATTGCGATACCTATTTGCGATCCGTCGATCTTCTTTAATTATATTTTTTTTATTCGTTGTTTTTGAAACAATTAAGTTAGTGGCACTTTTTCGTAAATCGAAGCTTGATCTTGCTATGGCTGGGCTCATGCAAGCAGTCCCCCAAAAACATCTGAGTTCTTACCAAAATCTAACCTCAGCCGGGTCCCTCCGCACTCAATATCCTGGATTTGCTGTAGCGAGCTGTTAAAAGACAATCACGAATATCATCCTACATCTGCAAAACCGCGCGAACTATCCAATTTAGCCGCGAATTTAGACTTTACTAGTAACGATTACGGTAAAAGTTGCAATGAGACGTGTTGTAGACTTGATGAGGTTAGGTTTAAACAATTAACTGGGGTCAAATTGAGTCATGGCCAATCTACGTTAAGAATGTTTAGTGTGAACGCAGTGGCAACGGATTACGTGCAAAGGGTTCCTTACCCAACCACCACCAGCCATCACCACTAGCCACCACCAGCAGGTTAAGTTGCCAGAGCTCTCGAGGATGTGCTGTGCTTAGAGTGAACCTGCGTTAGCAGCACAACGAATCCTCAAATTAATGGGGTCTGTAACGCGCTGAGCACCTAACCCAGAATCACTCTTGGCATGAGCGTTCATGTATTCGGTCTGCTTTACCATCAGACAGACCGTATGCACGTTGCAGAACACCCCTACTAGAAGCCTGTTGATCATTTGTTCACGACGCCAGTATGAAGGGCGGGGAAGGGCGGGTAATAACAGCGTTGCGATTGGTCGGGGTGTTCTGTACCAGCCGCCCTGCTGGCCGAACAGTAAAAAAATCGGCCAAGTGCGGGTCGGGCCACGCGCAGTGAAGGGTTCCGTAGTTGCCTGTCTTTCTTAGTTACATCGACACGCGCGCGCCAACTAAATGGTTGCGCCTGAAACTATAAGGGTTTCTTGTTGACTGGGGAACCCTAAAAATGTGCATACGATTGGGCACTCTCGGTACAGTTCTCATGACGCTGGAAAAATAAACATGAACTAAATAGGAAGATGTTAAGACATCTCGAATGAAGCGAAAATATCTTGCTAAGATTATTGGATCGAGAGAATCATCTTAAGTAATCCAACATGATTTCTCTTTCATTCAACCTAATGGTGGTTTTTTATAGGATTTCTTGATTTCAGTAATGTTTTCTGTCTAGCAGTGTTTACGTACAGCTCATATCGCATATCAACGTGGACGCAGTATCGTGGAGAGTGAGATGCAGGTTTTAGTCAATAACTCCCTGAGGTCGATCCTTCGCATTTTCTGGCCAAAGACCATAAGAAATAAGGACTTATGGAGTCCATTGCCATAGAGATCGCTATGCGCAAATGGAGATGGATAAGGCCAATACGATTCGAAGAGGGGAAACTAAACAATGCAAACATCGCTTTTGCGTGGAAGCCAGTCGAGAGTGAGCTGCGAGCAGTCGGACAGAGCTGGGCTGTTCGCTACGCCCTAACGCAACTATTATTATAATCTGTGCTAATGCGGCTCACCCCGCCGGTCACCTGTCACGAGACTAGACCTCTACCTACGCTTAGTTACTACGCATTGCGGTGTCAAGATATATTTCTAGGTGAGTTGAGGTGAGCTTAAAACAAGTTAATAGGGGGGCTGGAGCGAAGCCAGGGACGTCCCTCAGGACAGAAAGGCGTGGCGCGAGCTTACGAAGGCCCTATGCACCTCTGGGGTGCCCTAGGACAATAACAACAACATATCGCATATTAATCGCCCTTGCTTTTGGCTTGGGCGTCAAATAAACTACGACCTGAGACGTTCTTTATTATACCACCACTGATGAGTATAATGTTTCTAAATTGTCTTCATTTTCATATAGGTAGTATCAATAAGGTTCCAGCGTCAATGCAACCGTTCCTTAACTAGATAAAGAGTTGAGCAACTATACTTAATTACAAAGGGCGTGAGTCAAGCGGCCCTTTGTTTGACCCGTGCTGGCGTGACAATTATCACAATTACGACATCATTGTGTGACATAGGTTACAGTCATCAAACGTGGTCAGGCTTGAATCTTAAATCATTGGCGGATTCTGTCACAGAATACATATTATCTATTACATATTACCTACTTATTAGGTACCTACTGTTGGTGAACTATTATCTATTGTGCTGTTGGACGGCTTAGGGGGCACGCGGTAAATTAATGAAAATGGTTGATTAATTCTGCTACAGTATTGTGACAACCACGATTTCAATAATGAGCCCGTCTTTTGTTCCCGTCTGTGACAGACATGGCAACAGTCCTCAATGTAAACACGGTCCGTGGGGTCCCAGTCCGAATAAGTTATTTGCGGAAATCGCAAAACGTCTGGTGGATGTACCTAACTGGTGACCTTTGCTGGTGACCGAAGAGCTGGCGGCTTTCTCGCGCAACGCATCGGCATAATCGGCATCGGCATTGTATAGGTGATTCAGTGAGGAAATCCTGCCAGCATCCGCGGTAGAATGCCGATTCAGGTCTCGACGATTTCGTTTTCTTTATGACGGTGGTCTTCTTTTTCAGAAACGCTGTTCACGCCACGGCCTACTTCCAAGTATAAAGTTCAATTATTTCATGTAGTGTGGATGTTTAGTTGGGAACCCAATCAGCGGATACAGGGTTTCATTCTGACTCCTAAAGGTGCTGATTAAGCATTCACGTGTAACAGAACACCGAGCATTCCATTTTAGGGTTCCGTACCAAAAAGGTAAGAAAGGAACGCTTATGGTCCGTCTGTCCGTCTGTCTGTCACAACGTTAAATAACTCAAGAACTTATGCTATCAATTTGAAATTTGGAACAATTGCAAAGAATGCTAACATACGTGTATAGAAAATGAAATTTTAATAAACATTTTTGTTTTTTAATTCTAGAAAAATCTTAACAGCGCGAAGTAGGAATGGAGATAGCGTCTCCGGCCCCATTTGGTACTAACGTGCAAGGGCAATCAGCTTAGTTTAGTACCTATGTATGTTGGTTATTGTTTTAGCGATTATTGTTTATCACATGAACCGATCTCGATATATATTTTTTTATTTGAAAGAGAGTACTTCTATTATAGTCTTATAGGAATTTCAAAATAAAAAATACCTACCTACTTATAATGTTGATTAAATTGCAAACTTAACTGAAATGATTTTTGAAAATAAAACAATAAATACGCTAAGTAGATACAGAAAAAGTTGTACTTTTCCAGTAATATTTATGTTTATCTTAATCTCAAGTAATAATTTCAAATTTTTCGCTTGGATAACTTCTGAGATATATTTTTTTACATTTTCCTTCATTGATCGAAAATTTACCAATGTAGAAAAAAAAACTGTTTCAAAAAGTGCAACTCAAGCCCTTTCGTAAGATACCCCACTTGACCTAATAAGTAGTTGTTTTTTTTTGCCCCTCTTATTCGTAATTTTTCATAGAAAATTAAAATGTATATTTAAATTTCTCATTTTTCATGCACGTGGATAACTCATTTAAAACTATTCCAAATTTCAAATTGATAGCTTAAGTTTGTGAGAGAAGATAAGGGTTCCTTTTTACCTTTTTTGGTACGGAACCCTAAAAAGGTATTAGAAAGTGCAACTCAAGCCCTTTCATATGATGCCCCACTATTAACTAGACTTTAATTGTTAACCACCCTCATAATATTCATAATTTTCTGTTTAAAGAACTTTATTTCTGAAGAAATTTAGTGCCACTGTAATTAGTTGGGTACTACAATTATGTACTTAGGTAAATTTTCACAGGGGTACGAGTTAATTGATAGTTTGTACGGAACCCATGGTGCGCGAGTCAGACTCGCTCTTGACCTGTTTTTTTTATTTATTTTTTCTACAGGATTTATTTGGATTTATGAAGAATACCATTCTCAAAATTTAAATTTTTACAAACGCACTAGTAAACGGCGTAAATGTGTCGGCGAAGAGAACAATATCAATACTGCTCGGCTCGGCAAAAAGCTGAGAAGCAAATTTACTGTCGTTTCGCTAAGTTGCTACAAATTACTGCGTCAAGAAATATTTGTCGGTGACCGGTGGGGTGAGATTAAAACTAGTTACTGAATAGCGGGGCAGGCGTCAGCGTTTCTATAGTCATATGACAGCACGCCGCGCCGGCACGGCTATCACAAGACGGCCCGCGAGCCGTGTCGCGGCGAGATGGACTATGTCTTTTCAATTAGAACGCTTAGAAAGACACGGGATAGTCTAGTCTAGATATAGCGACACAACTCGCGGCCCGTTCTGTGATAACCGTGCTGGCGCGTCGGCTGTCCATAACAAGACCCTTAGGGATCGTCCTAATACAACGCGAATACCTACGCGATTATCGCAAGTGCGCGCGAATTTTACTCGCGCGAACGCGCGCTCAAACGTATTGAACTCGAATTGATAATCGCGCGAACTTGCGATCGCGTTGTAAGTATTATGACGATCCCATACGTTGCAGGAAACGACAAACACAGGAAAAACCATATTCAAACTGACAAAGCGTCCAAAAGTCACGAGCTACATTTGGGCACCAACAGGGTTCACCTTGCTGCGCGTCCGCTGCAGAGGTCGTAAACATTTTGATTGAAATAAAATTTATTAAAGTTTCCTTTATGACTTGTTTTGACGGAGCGGAGGAGAGGATATAGGATGACTGATTATTTACCGGCCAACTAGGGCAAGAGATATGTAAGAGCGGTCTTTCGGGACTTTCAGCGGGTAGGTAATGAAATCACAAGAAAAACGCGAAATATATAGTTTTTTGAATTATTAGATACTGTACAAAATGTAGTGTGTTTATGTGTGTGGGGAAGGTTTGAAAACAAATAGGAAATTAAAATATGCTCTTTAGTCGAGAATCCATATTGCACATGCCTCCGCGTGTTGTATGCGGCGCTCGTGCGCAGCGTGCTGGAGTCGAATGCTGTGGTCTGGAGTCCACATGAGAGCAAATACACTCTTATATTAGAACAGGTCCAGAAAATGTTCTTAAGGGCGCTGTACAAGAGGGTTCACTTTTATTACCCATACATGTACCCTACCTTATTTTTGCAAGGGCATTTAGGCTATGAGTCACTACAATTGCGTCGCTTACTCTCCTTAGCTAAATTTAGCATCGATCTAGTGCGAGGAAAGGTCGATTGTGTGAGTCTCATAGATGCATTCGTGCGTCTCTTTGTCCCTGACCGGTACGGTCGCGCGCGAAGTCACCCCTTGCTGGCCGTGCCAGGCGCGCGCACGCGGGCGCACGCGCACGATCCCATTGCGCGCGCGTTAGCGTTCCTCAACTCCGTGCTCCAAGCGCACCCACAGTGTGATCTGTTTGCGAGTTCGACCGCGCGACTGATGATTGGATGCAGGAAGGTGGCAGAATGCGAGATGCCTGCGAGTACTATAGTTTAATACACTTAAGAGTCGTTGTTGTTTATGCTTTTCTTTTTCTTTTTCTTAATGTTACATATTCATAAGTTTGTACCGCTTTGGCCTTGCTGTTAAGGTATAAATGTTACTAAATAAATAAATAAATAAATAAATAAATATATACATACTTAGTCAGTTTTTCATTCATCTGTTTTAATGTCTCACTTCAATGTCTTGAATACAGCTACTAGATTCCACCAATTTCATATACTGTACACTTGAAGTTAGAGTAAAAATTCTCTGTTTTATAAGCTACTTACTCATTACATTACCCAATTACCTAAGGCTCGTATTCCACTTGGCAAATATCTTTGTACAATGTGTATTAGTATTATATCTACATTTTACTTAAAGAGTGAATGAGCCGCAATGCACATTGGACAAAGATCTTGGACTAGTGAAATACCACTGCTTACCATGCTATGTTTTCATACATTTGAAACGTAGCTCCAGCTACAGCTACGTTTCAAATGTATGAAAACATAGCATAGCATGGCATAGCACATCTCTGGTAGTAAGGCACCCTAAGGCAATGCTGTGTCGTATTGTACTATGATAACAACGAAGTACTTTTATCAACAATGTGCAATTATCAAGCTGTGATTACACTGCGTTATCAACAGGAGATGCTAGAACAATAGTAACGTCTCATTTACTCATTGTTACACGTTTGGGTACGGTTGAAATGATTTAATGTGGCCGACTTTTTATAAAACTGTCATTGGAATTGGAACCCTCTACCTTGGACGTAGAGTTGCTTTTGAATGGACTATTTTGATGCAATCAGGCCAATTTAAATAATCTCAAGCATAACTCCGAAGCGGACGTGATGCTATTCGCCCGACCATAGGTTACCGATCCATGCTTTAATGCATTCATGTTGCTGGTAGACATGGATATGGGGATTTTGAATATTGACCAGCCCAGTTAGCACTATAGTTGGTATGGTCAAGTGTGACGGCCCAAATGGCCGAAAACGTAACCTAAAACATGACCATAAAACCTGTCCTTTTATTTCCGCATATCTTACATAGGGTCGGCAGGACGCTCGACTATCCATACAAACTTAGTTAGGTTCTCTTTTTAAAACGATATGCTAGAATAACATGACTTTGTTTAAACAACAATGGTACAGTCGAGTACTCCAATATACGTTATATGCAGACAACCTTTTAAAAATATCTACACATGTGTCTTCAGTAACAATAAAGTCTCTGTACCTATAGATATTTTTGAAAGGATGTATATGTAGATATTGGAGAACTCGACTTTACATCTAGGTCGGGAACTAGTTTCCGTTGCTAGAAAAAAAGAGCGTTTTTCATACGAAGTAATCGCTTAATTTTTTTCTATTATGTTTTAATATAATTTATAGCAACAGCTTACCTACATAATTTTAGACAGGGGCGGCTTTATTTATAGTGCAGGGGGTGCGTTGCACCCGGGCGCACGCTCCTAGGGGGCGACTACAGGGCGCCACTCGCCGGCCGCGCTAAGGGGAGGGGGGGTGTCCTAGAGGGCTACGGCAATGATTGCACCCGGGCGCTAAATGGGCTAGAGACGCCTCTGATTTTAGAGGTTTAGAAAAGTGGCATGTAGAGTAGAATAGCCGGAGAGAAACCGGACATACGAAAGACAAGAATTTTGGCCCAAGCTCAAACGGAGAACTTCGTTCGCTTCGCTCGCTCGTTCAAAAAAGAGCAAAAGGTCTGTGAGATTGTCAGTGTCTATGCAGGGGGTAATCTAAGGAACAACAAATCAGATTAAAAATCTTCACCTGTGTCTAGAATGGGCTTTCTAGATGGACAAAGGCTAGACTAGGTTTATCCTGCGGGTTTACCCGCGTTCTTTAAACAACTGTGGGTAACAGCTGGTCTTTGTTTAATTAATCATTTACCTAATGAACGGTACACTATAAATTGATTAGTACCTATATTAATTATAAATTTCCTGCCGATAAATATAATAAACCTATATGCAACTTATGCAACAGGAAATTAAAGTCGGGACTCGGGAGTAACGGCTTATCCTATTTTGGGAGCAGTCTCTATACATAAGGAAACATGTATTTTGATGTGAAATATAATAATAATAATTAAAAAAAAACATACATTCACACCTTTATACCTAAAAAGGGGTAGGCAGAGCACATGAAACATGTGTTCCAGTACCACCTAGCATTAACGTGGGTATAAAGGATCGACAGAATGTGATATTGCAGTGACAGGTTGCTAGCCCATCGCCCACAACACACTTCAACCCTGGTCCCTTAGTTGACTTACGACATCCACAGGAAGAAAGGGTGGCTCAGGACCGCTTCGGCCTCAGTTTCATTTCGTCATCTCCATAAATCGTCCACAGTGCCATGTCGTCAGCCTACAATTCCTAAATCGTCACCTTCCTAACTTGCCTACTTTCTGATATCGTCAATACCCCATTTTGTCTAAATTCCTATTTTGACCATAGTGCCAACTCGTCCAATATCTGATATCGTCAATATACCATTTTTGTCTACGTTCCTATTTCGACCAAAGTGCCAACTCGTCCGCGTTCTTTTATCGACTTATGTGTGTCATTGAATCATAGATAAAATTAATGTCAATGTGCACTTCATATCTTCTTAAGTGCTATTTTCCAGCTAGTATGCGGCAGTTACAATTAGTATTTGCTGTTGTCACACTTGTCCTTAACCATAAAGATAACTTTGATGATAATGATGATGTACTATTAGGGCTGCTATGTAGTTGACGAGTTGGCACTGTGGTCTAAATAGGAATGTTGACGAGTAAGCACTATGGACGAATTAGGAGTGTTGACGAATCGGCACTGTAGTCTAATTAGGAATATAACCAAGTTACTACAGTGGCCCACGTAAGAAAGCGGGCGAGATAAGAAAGTGACGATATAGGAATGCTGGCGAATCGGAACAGTAGACCAAATGCGAATGAGAACTACTTAAGAAGTTGCCGAAATGAAACTGAGGCCGAAGCGGTCCTGAGCCAAACGTTTTGAGTAGTTTGGTTCACATTTTAAAACGGCATGAAACTTTTTAGACACAATGCGATCCGTCATATCTAGGCCCAGGTTCGATTATTTTTAAGGTTGTCATGTCGATTCAGTTTTTCGAAAAAAAATATTTATATTCGTTGTAAAAAAAAAAATCAGAAAATAAAAACCTGAAAAAATGGCATATTTGGAATCGGAATGCGCTACAGAATATACCCTTGGTCGATTCACACCCCATTTTTGATACACCATGTATTAGAAGGGAAATATAAATATTAGTACGGAATAAAAATATTTGTAGGAAATATTTGTAGGAACCCTATAGATTGTCAGACGTGTCGTGTTTAACGGTAACACGCAACGCAACCGGTAGCGAGGTGAGGTGTCCACGCGTCGTGAATATAATTATAACGCGCGCAGATAAAGAATGGATCTAAAAATGGCGTCCGCTCGCATGCTATCTCGCTCACCACCCTATCGCTGTCTATACTCACACTTATGTGTTCTTTATCTCCGCGTGTTATACAATACAATAGGTACATCAATCATCATCGTCAGAGGTCCGCTTTAGCATCTAATCCCAAGAGTTGGCATAGGCACTAGTTTTACGAAAGCAACCTGCCATCTGACCTTCCAACTCAGAGGGAATAATTTGCTTTAAAAACAAAGTTTTAACCGACTTCAATTTAGTACTCCGCCAAGCCACGAGAACATTTCCACATTTCTTTTCCAATTTACCACATGAACTGATTTCCGAGAGCAAATGCGTTGATTATTAGAGAAAAAAACCCAATCGCTGTATGTGGCCCGATAATATTTGAGGACTTCCGTCGATTCCACAAGGATCACCTTTGGCACTTCATTAGTTGCTATTTCAACGGAATCTTATCAGAATCTGTGGCGTACATTTGTACTTTTAAGTACTTACATAATTGAGGAATTCCATAAGTCATCTGTGGTCTTCATCATCAATTCCACTCCACCAAATTTATGATTTCCGGGTGTAAATACACGAGTTATAATAGAAAATACCAAAATCACTACACGCGTGCCTAATATAATTGAGGAGTTCCCTCAATTCCTCATGGATCTCATCATCCAATGGATTTTTAAAAAAAATGGGACCCACCTGGAAGCATATACTTACAAATAAAAATAAAAATTTACGAATCGGCTCATCAATGATGGAGTTCTGAGGTAACAAACATTGAAAGAAAAAAAACAACCGAATTGAGAACCTCCTCCTTTTTTTGAAGTCGGTTAAAAATAGACCTTACTGGTATTAGAGCGGTTTACTCACGATGTTTTCCTTCACCGAAAAGCTACGCGACTGTTTGCGTTCTAAATAAACTATTTTTTTAATATTTAAGTTAAAGTGAAAAGTACCCTAACAAATAAAATACCGTTCGTCAAAAACTGCATTTTTATTATGCGAATATTTTCATATTATCACAAATACAAATTGTGATAATTTGTATAATTTTTGTTACTAAAAGAAATACTTTTGTAAAATTTTGTTTTTTGGCCAGGGAATATTCCCAGTAACTATGGGAATATTCCCATTGCTTCCGTGAATATTCCCAGGTAGGTACATTGGGGTTTTACTTTTGCGGAATAGGTATTTCTCCGGGAATGTTCCCGGGAATATTTCCTAGTTTTGGATATTCCGGGGAACATTAACAGCTCATCAATATTATATTGATATTATGCACTGATATTATAATACATTACTTTTAGATACTCAATAAAAAATAATAAAACGAAAAAATTAAAACTAATTACAAAAAAAATAGTCCGTCCAAAAGTTCTGTCTGCTGCATGGACCCCATGACGCTTGCGGCATTTCCCCTTTGGACCGCAAGGGCGATCCTTTGTGAAAGGTACGCGCCAGCTCTGGGGTCCCCTGAGGCGTGGACCAGCCGCGACGACAGGGTCCTCATGAAGGCCTTCATGTCGGCTGACCAGGGTCCCATCGTTTCAACTGCAAGCGCCGCAAACTCGTAGTTCTGAACTAGAGAAGAGTATTTCCCTTTGTACTGATATTGATCTTTTACTGTCTCCATTTCATGTTTAAATATACTATTTGCAATTCACCGAACAATTTTTCGTCGCCTGAATTCGAACCCGAGACAGCTAGCTCCATAGTATCCAGCAGGCTATATATGTGTCAACTATGACAAATAAGCACAATACAAATGACGAAATTTATCACACCGACTCATCATAGCTTGAATGAAAATTGCTTCGTGTGTAAAAGTCGTTACTGAAAAGCACGTAACTTCATTACAATTTCATTTCTAATGTAATGAGCCCACTTAAAGTCATCGTTCGTTCGTACGATCAGCATAAAGAGCATAACCATGCATAACTAAGCATAAACACATACTTGGTTGACAGCCGTACCGGCCAGCATAAAGGTACTGTTACACATGCTCTTTAGTAGCACGAAAGCATGCTAGTTTCGAGCAAATAGCATGTGTAAATGTAAAGTTGCTAGTAAACAGTAGCATGCTATTTGTATATATAATCCCATAAGAAACATTCCATGTAAAAAAGAGGCCAAGTCTCGAAACTCTTCCACCGCAAAAAGTTGTGAGATATTTGGTAGTACCAAGTCTCAGGCATTCTTATTATTCTTTATTTGCTAGCTAAATAAAATTCTGCAACTTGGCAATCACACAATTTTACTGCATTTTTGGATTTTTGCATACCTAAAACTATGTAGTAACTATTGTGTGATTGCCAAGTCACAAAATTTTATTTAGCTAGCTAATAAAGAATAATAAGAATGCCTGAGACTTGGTACTACCAAATATCTCACAACTTTTTGCGGTGGAAGAGTTTAGACTTGGCCTCTTTTTTACATGGAATGTTTTTATGGGATCTCACTTCTTTTTGTAGTTTATTGTGTCAATATCCCATTCTTGATTTTTTGTCCCATTCACTGCAAATATAACTTTGTAATCAAATAAAGATACTTCAGACCTTCGATTTTTGACATCAAATGAAGCGGCCCACCAAGTTGAATATTTTTTGGAAAGGCGGTATAGATATATCTCTAATAGTTTGGTTGGGCTCTTGTGTTTTCTAATCAGGGTCACCAGGTACTCCAGATCTTCGATTATCCTAGTTTTTATAGTTTTCCCTTTATGTGGCCATTAAACCCTAACTGTACCAAATTTCAGCTATCTGAGTTTATGGGAAGTACTAGTTCTATTTTGATGATCATGAGTGAGTGAGTGAGTGAGTGAGTGAGTGTCATAAATGCGAAACTTTGCTTTCGCTTAACTTCGGAACTAAATGACCTACAGACTTGAAATTTTGGATTTTAAGTATGTGATTATAGCTTACTGGATGACGAAAATTTCTGCGTTCTGGTCTTATCCAGAGGTTCTCAAATAGGGGCCTGAAAATGCGGCGAAACGGTTCCAGTAAAGGATGGTACGGCAGTGTTTGCTTCGCGCTCGACTTGGCGGGGGCACTACGTGCCCCAGATAATTGAGCATGCTCAAACAAGCATGCTACTAAACAGCATGTGTACCAGTACCTTAATGCATTCTTTATCGGCCTTGAACCCTACACGGAACTGGTACAAGGTCAGCCATCTTGGAAAACGGCCAGGCTAATCCTAAACAGGATTCCGTCTTATTAAGATTAAGTAAGACGATAAAGTTCAAAATCGAGATTAGGGTTAGTGGGCCGAACTTTACGTAATTTTTATCGTAAAAATAATAGTTCTCTGGCAATTTTCAGTAGTTTTTATTGCTATTGCAAGTACTTTCTTACGTTTTTACGTTACTTGGAAACCAATTTTGCGGATAGCTGGAAGGTTTCAAGTTAGTTTCGCTAGACATGCGATTTTAAAGCTTACCTGATTCATGAGATAACATAGCCTAGAATCCCATATACTTATCATTATTTTAATAATATTAATTATAAATATTTACACAGAATTCAAGTAGGTACCTAGCGGTACAGAGACTGTATTGGTTCAGCATCGAAATTACCTACCACAATAGGCTATCCTTCTTACCGCTTCGACTAAACTTGGCCTTCACCTCCGAGGTACAATTCACTCAAACACGATTGACAGTAGGTAACCGTCAATTGACAGTCTAGCTAGGATCCGGTAACGATCGCTGGCATATAGCCTGCAATGATATCGTACCGAGAAAAGTATAAACATTGAGCATGATTTCCATATATGGGCATTTTCAATAAAACGTGTACCCGATTAGCGTGAGTTGTTAAATAAAAATTAACTCAGTGTCAGTTTTGTGACGACAATTAAGCATTCAGTTTGTAAAAATATTCACTTTTCTGTTTAATTTATAAATAATTTGCATATACTTACACATTAATTAAATGTGATAAGTGCATTTTCACATCATTTGTATGCTTAATTGTCGTCACAAAACTGACACTGAGTTAATTTTTATTTAACAACTCACGCTAACTGGGTACACGGTTTTATTGAAAATGCCCATATTTTACTTGTCTCCGATCATGGCCGCAACTGTACCATACGGAGCCGGTGGCGAAATCATCCAATGGAGGTTCAATGTAACCCGCACGACCTGATGGTCCATGGCATTTTGCCCGCTCTGCGACCCATATACTTACGCCACTGCCTCGCCTCCGGTATCGTTGCTGGGTCCTACACCGATGTACTGATGGTGCTCCTACACTGGCTGTTATAAATGTTATATAACATAGTGTAGCAAGGATAAGGCGCATGTAACACTATGATGCTGAAGAAAGATAGTTGCTGTTATATAACATTTATAACAACCAGTGTAGGAGCACCCTTAATTATGTGAACACGATCTAAGGCTAACCCTTTACTAGCATGCACCGCGGAGATGTTTTCAAAGTTGTTACATTACCAGCTGTTGTATTTGCCTGCCTAAAGATAATAGGTTGTAGATGTTATTAATGATACATCCATGAAAATTTCCCATCGAAAACTTTCTCGTGAAAGTTTCCGGAAATTTCTGAGAACTTTCCTGGTATTTTGGGCATTACTATCCTTTACAGGGGTACAGCCCCCCTGTTCTGTAACTTGTTTTAAGCTCACCTCAACGCTCACCCACAAATATATCTTGACACCGCGATGCGTAGTAACTAAGTGTAGGTAGAACAAGTTACAGAATAGGGGGGGGCCGTCCCCCATTAATATATCTTGACGCTGCTATTCAACTCACAGTCACGCCTAACAAAAGTAACCCTTTGATTACGCTTAGTTACTACGAACCGCGGCGTCAAATTATATTTGTGGGTTACAAGTTTACAGAAAATCGGGACTGAGTTGAGGTCTACTTTCGTTAGGCGTGACTGGTGAGGTGAGGCGCATGAGCGCGTGAAGAATAACAGCCCTGCTACCGCCGAAAATCTTGTTCCTTCCACATTAGGCTTGTGTCGGTGCCGGTCAGAAACTAGGAACTATTAGGAATGAATTCCCATCTCAGAACGAAAAGAACTAGTTCGTCAATCACGATCTTAATCGGTCTCCGGTCTTTAGTTCAGCAGCAGAGCGGGAGTGGAACGGAACGAGATGCGGGTGTCGCGTCGCGACCGGGTAACAACGCGCGGGCGCGCATCGTCTCAGTCAAACAGTGCTTAACTAACGGCCACTACCACACTGACCTAAAAGAGCGAAGGAACTAAAAGTCCGAACTAGTTCCTCAAACCGATTGAACGAGATCAGAGCGCTCCCGTAAAAGAACGAGCAAGCACAAGCCTATTCCACATGCGGTTTCCTTTGCGTATTAGCAACGGAAAGCAAGCCTACAGCTGCACACTTGTACCTACGCTCAGAAATAGCTCTCGGAAATCACGCGCTGCGTTATACGGGTGTTTCCAAGATTCCTCTTTTCTTTGCTTGGTAAAACCCAATTTCAGTGAATTGTAGTGACAAGTGACGGATGGATATTTATACCTACAAGCTTTGATTTATTTAACTTGCACGTCTTGGAAATGGACAAGCCGCCCATTCATAATCACTTTGATGTACCTACCTAATTATTTACATGGCAAACCTTGACAGGTTCCTCTATTCCCAAACTTATGTTGCTCGAGTAATATGTTACGAAGTTGTTCTTGAAAATTTGCATACTTTATACAATGTCTGCTAGGGTTACAAAAAATTCAGGCTTCTAGTTTTATCCACAACGAAGATAGGGGGTCGAAAATGGCCTGACCTGCTTCCAGAAAAGGATGGTATACGGCCGTGCCGCTGTTTTGCTCGACTTGGCGGGGGCACTGCCGTGCCCCCAGATTTCAATAAAATGGCCATTTATTGTTATGAATAAAGTTGATAACTTTTCCGGTTAAGCAAGGCAGTCATCGTCAGTTCCGTCGAATACCTACGTCATCCATCGTCATTATACCTACATAATTATATTACACTAGCTTCTGCCTGGGACTCCGTCCGCGTGGAACTCGTTTATATCGTAGCTCGATACAAACTTTCATCCCCGTGTCACCCCCTCGGGAGATGATTTCCGGGATGAAAACTATCCTATGTCCATCCCCGGGATTCAAACTATCTCCATAACAAATTTCATCTCAATCGATTCAGCGGTTTAAGCGTGAAGAGGTAACAGACAGACAGACAGACAGACACACTTTCGCATTTATAATATTAGTATGGATATCAACAGTAGATACTTACGGAACGCAATGGATGATTCACATCACACTCACCCTCGCACGCGCTGCCATATGACGTATGACGTGCTGACGCATAACTCAATTGAAATCGATAATTTACTTTAAAAACAAAGTTTTAACCGACTTCAATTTAGTACTCCGCCAAGCCACGAGAACATTTATTTTCCAATTTACCTCATGAACTGATTTCCGAGAGCAAATGCGTTGATTATTATAGAAAAAAACCCAATCGCTGTATGTGACCCGATAATATTTGAGGACTTCCGTCAATTCCACAAGGATCACCCTTGGCACTTCATTAGTTACTATTTCAACGGAATCTTATCAGAATCTGTGATATACTTTTGTACTTTTAAGTACATAATTGAGGAATTCCATAAGTCATCTGTGGTCTTCATCATCAATTCCACTCCACCAATTTATGATTTCCGGATGTAAATACACGAGTTATAATAGAAAATACCAAAATCACTACACGCGTGCCTAATATAATTGAGGAGTTCCCTCAATTCCTCATGGATCCCATCATCCAATTGAATTTTCAAAAAAATGGGTCCCACCTGGAAGCATATACTTACAAACAAAAAAAAAAATTATGAATCGGCTCATCAATGACGGAGTTCTAAGGTAACAAACATTGAAAAAAAATAATAATAATAATAATACAACCGAATTGAGAACCTCCTCCTTTTTTTTTTAGTCGGTTAAAAACTGACCGGACTATAGTGACGTGCGGTGCGCGTCCCGATTGCGGAACATAATTATTATATTATATCCTGTTTTCTTTTTTATAAAACAGTCGGTACAACGATGTTGCTAACAAGCACTACCACCAGCCTGATGTTTTTTTTAAAAGGTTTTTTTTAATGTACTTACGTTTCTTACAGAATGGGCCGGGCCAGGTCGCGTGGCGCATCGTAGCGGATGCGCGAGCACCCGGCGGCCGTCCGTCCGTCCGTCTGTCCGTCCGTCTTCGGCTTAGCTCAGTAACTATTCCATTACTACATACTAGGAGACTGTAATTCTCGGCATGGGTATATAAATCAATCACGCCGACAAAACAGAAGAATCTAATCTTGAAAAAAAATACTTTTTTTTGGGGTACCTCCCCCCTACACCTAAAGAGAGGATGTATTTTTTTTTCTTGTTAAACCCATAGTGTGGGGTATCGTTGGATAGCTTGTTCAATAACATTATTTATTGATATTGAAGTGATTCGCTTGCGAGATATTGGGCCACTTATCGCGTGATACTGATAAGATAGAGCGTCCGTCACTGACTGACACCGTTCAATAGAACGGGACGGATGCTCTATCTTGTCACTTATCACGTGATAAGGCCGACCATGATACGGGGTCAGCGCATTTCTCAGCCGTTTCTCGTGAAATTTTGTGAGCATTGTCAATAATGACTTGTGCATATAATTTATTTATCAATCCAGATTTTCGAAATAAAATAAAGAAATGCTAAAAAGGCAGGCGTTGCGAGTTCTTACAGCTCACAGAGCCACTACACTAGGGATATTCTACTGTACCCACAATATCTGGCCAGTAGTCCTGTGGTTGGAGTCGTGTGTCAGGATAGTTTTACTTGTGGTTGGGCATGATTACAGGAACTAATTCCTTGAGCAAAAATGCATTATGATATATGCCGTCTGTTGGCCATTCCAACATAAGGTAAACGCAGGTATTAACGACCCTCTTAAGGCAATTTTAAAATCGACCTTACTTTTTAGGTATACTGGTTGCCATCACATTTAGTTTTTTAATTTTATATGTTAGTGTTAAGTATAAAGATTATATTTGCTCGATCAAAAGCCTATAAACAAAGGATTATCGTATTTAAATAAATATAAGAAGTGACGAAGTCGATTGTTGCTATTACCGTCCTAAAATAACGGCTGTGAATCTATTAACGATTTTTATGCAGCTATTACCGATCGTTACCCGGTTATGTCCTAAAACTACGACTATAAATTGCCCACATTTTATGAGTCGGTAAAACATTGTCCTTACATATTTTATTACTTATGGGTATAGGAGTCGGTAATAACTACCATAAGAAGCTCTTACTAATTAGTTTCTTATGGTTGCTATTACCGACTCATATGGGTCGGTAATAGTTTCTTATGGTTGCTATTATCGACTCATATGGGTCGATAATAGTTTCTCATGGTTGCTTAATAGCAACCATAAGAAACTATCGTCGGTAAACTAATGTCGGTAATCCGACTCCTTTGCTCGGGTTTGGGTCGTTAATAAAATATGTAACGACAAACATAAAATTTATTACCGACTCATAAAAAGTAGGCATTTTTTATTCAATCGACCTTCTGACTACAAAATCGATTGTTAGTGATTAATACTTATCACAAAAAATATGAACAAAATAATACGGCTTTAAACGAGAAACAAACGAACGAAGATTCCTATAAAATATCGATCTACCGAAATTATCATAATTTTGGTTAAACTGACAACGCTAAAATAAGAAAACTCGACAACAATTTATGTGTCGCTAATAGATTTTAACAAAGACTAATTGTTTAGCTTCAAACTGGTAAAAAAAATTGAGAATAACTAAACATTACTTTGCGGCCATTACCGACTCAGGGGTCGTTGATAGCTGCCACAACAAAAACTGGCGAAGCTATCATCGTCCTTTTTTAATTCATAGTTTTAGCGGTTAAAATTGTTTTTTTTTCAATAAAATGTTGTAAGAAATCAAAAGCTGACACTTAAACGGATATAATTAATAATACACGATAAAGTATAGGGTTCACAAATTCGTATAAATGTCTTAAGCAGAAAAGTCTCGTACTTACTTGGAGGAACAAGAGCCAGTATAGCGCGACCTGCGTCAGCGCTTCCCCCGCAGAAACTGACGAGTTTTATCTCTTTTGCCCACTGCTACACACACTAAAGTAAAAGTATACGATGCTCAAGGAACAAGCGCGTGTATAGCTTTCCCTACTTATAGCTAGAACAGTTCTGGAAACGTAAACATAACGAATAACTATAATAGGTCGGTAATACCTTCCGATTTTCGATGGGTCGTCAATAGCTGCGTTTACCTTACACAGTTCCGCTATTATATGGGCGCTGTCACTTTTTACGCTAAGCGCTAATGCGGCTCACCCCGCCGGTCACCCGTCGCAAAAACCTCTGCCTACGCTTAGTTTGATCAAATCGATATTGCTGGCGAAAAGTTCATTCTAGCGCGTTTTTTCACATCCCCAGTAGTAGCCATTTAGCCGGCAGGGGAGGACATGACTCGAACAAAAATTAGGGCTTTAAAGCCCAATATCTCGCAAACTAATGACTAATTTGAAAAATGGTTTTAGGTAACCCCTAAATTATAATATGTTTGAAGGTATCCAACGATACCCCACACCATGGGTTTAACGAGAAAAAAAAATTACATCCCCGCTCTAGGAGTAGGGGAGGTACCATAAAAAAATATTTTTTCAAGATTTTATTGTACTGTTTTGTCGGCGTCATTGATCTATATACCCATGCTGAATTACAGTTTTCTAGTAGTAATGGTTACTGAGCTAAGCCGAGGACGGACAGACGGACATGGCGAAACTATAAGGGTTCCTTGTTGACTCTACGGAACCCTAAAAAAAGATAAGAGATTATATTAGAATATTAATGGACAAATAATATTTTTATTGTTGTGTTTATTTCAATTTGTTGTAATGACAACAGTAAATAGTACCTATAAAATAAAACTTAACACTAACACTTAAATCTACTTAACTACTAGTATATGCACTCTCCGAGGTCGCTGCCCCTGGGAAGGGCATAAGGCTGGCCACATTTCCTCGTTGGATAGCAATTCCAATCCGTCGGCCGAGGAAGTAGCCAGCTCTATGGTCAGCTGTATTTTCGCCAATTTTTTTTTAATTTCTTTATAAAGACTGTGGGCATCCAAACTCCACGGTCCGAGAGTTTCTACAGCGAAGGCCGCAAATATGTAGCAGTTTGTCAGGCCCGCATATTTGCGGCGCTTCGCTGCTTCTGCCGCTGTTGCCGCCCCGCCCGCTCTCAAAGAAGTTGCGGCTAAATGGGACGGGACCAGGGTGTCCACGTAGGTGGCGATGGCGTCCCAGATAAGGGGCCGACCCATCCGCCACGGAATGAGTGTCAATCCATCGGGTCTCCTGCCATCATCACGGGCCAGACCGGGAGGTTCCAGGACGCCTGGCACGTTTACGCTGGCAAGAGCCCGACGGATGACGTCATTAAGACAAATTCGTCTATTTCTTCGTTTATTAGCTAGTATTTTTTTAAGTAGCTACTATTTTTACTTATTTTCAAACGTAGTCTTTTTTCCGGTTTAGGTATCTGGGTTTCCCTTGAAATCGCTCTGAATCCACGACGCACGAGTTTTCTAATGACACATATATAGAAAAGGTTATAACGGTACGGATTTCTCTGTCTCTCTAGCGATATTCAGTTCATATTACGAGCGACAGAGATGAAATACGAACTTTGAGATTCGGTAATCGGCCTAACGGAGTGTGCGAGCCTGCTATATAAGGCTTTATATACCGTTTTACATTAATTGTACAAATTACCTATGGCAATGATAATATTGTGTGGACAATCTCGTTATCTTATGTTTATGACAAACAATTATGTGTACGAGCGACTGCGACCTTGGTCGTCTAGATCGACCTAGAAGAATGCGGAAAATTAATGATGATTATAAATAATTACCTTCCTAGACATTTATTCAAAGTAGACTGGGTGCACCGGTAATTTAGACTTTTTATATTTTTTTTAGTGGACGGATGATATTAAGAAGATTGCGAGTCACTTCTGCATAAGACTAGCTCAGGATAGGGACGGGTAAATAGGTACTTTTTAAGTAGTTACCGAGTAATAGTCGACCAGGTTAATGTGTAATTGAAAAGGCCAATTTTCGTACAAATTCGGCCGACGCAACCGCACCGCACGTCGATGTAACTAAGTAGGCAACTACGGAACCCTACACTGCGCGTAGCCCGACACGCACTTGGCCGGTTTTTTATATATTTTTTTAGAATCTATATATACTTAATTAGGTAATACATGTAGGTAACACACTAGCACCGTCCCACCTCCAACGGACTATTTCTAAAGCGGGTGCAGCGGCGGAAAACACAAAAATCTGAAACGTAGTATATTTACTACGCCATATATTTTCTCTGCCAAGGGCTCTATTTAGAGGTCTCGGCAGAGAGTAGGTACAACTTTGTAGCCTTTGCCGTCGAGACCCTCGGTCCGTGGGGTCCCAGTGCGCATAAGTTATTTGCGGAAATCGCGAAACGTCTGGTTGACGTAACTGGTGACCGACGCCAGCATCCTCAGTACAAAGGCCTCGAGGGCCTTTTTAGGGTTCCGTAGCCAAATGGCAAAAAACGGAACCCTTATGGATTCGTCATGTCTGTCTGTCTGTCTGTTTGTCTGTCCGTCCGTATGTCACAGCCACTTTATTTCGAAACTATAACAACTACATGCACTGTTGAAACTTGGTAAATAGATGTATTCTGTAAACCGCATTAAGATTTTCACACAAAAATTGAAAAAAAAACAATAAATTATGGGGGTTTCCCCTTTCCCCACAATGCCCACACTTAGAACTCAAAACTCAATTTTTTTTTTTCATCAAACCCACAGTAGGTGTGTGTGGGGTATCTATGGATAGGTCTTCAAAAATGATATTGAGGTTTCTAGTATATTTTTTTCTATATTGAATAGTTTGCGCGAGAGTCACTTCCAAAGTGGTACAATGTGTCCCCCCCCCCCCCCTGTAACTTCTAAAATAAGAGAATGATAAAACTAAAAAAAAAATATGATGTACATTATACTGTGCAAACTTCCACCGAAAATTGGTTTGAACGAGATCTAGTAAATAGTTTTTTTTAATACGCGGAACCCTACAAGGGCGAGTCCGACTCGCACTTGGTCGCTTCTTTTAGATTTAACTTTACTTAATGTTAATTATCATCTTGTCTAAGTATACTATTGTTTGTGCATATCTATGCGCTATTTAGATGCTTATTATTTAATCACTATTTGTTTATCCCCAGTCAGTCAAAAGTTATCATATGTTAATGGAATTGTACCTATAAGCAGGCCAATTCAATCATGTTTTTTTTTATACTACAGCGGTGGCCAAAAACCGACTCTTTATTAGGGTTCCGTAGCAAAAATGGCAAAAACGGAACTCTTTTAGAGAACTACGGTAGCCTAGTGGTTCAGGCATGCGGCTGTCAAGCGGCGGTCGTGGGTTCGAATCCCGGCTCGTACCAAAGACTTTTTCGGAACTTATGTACGGAATATTTACCGTTAGCTTTTTGGTGAAGGAAATTCTCGCCTCGTCTCGTCCGTCTCGCCCCTCCGGTGGAAAACCAGTTTTATCCCAATAAGGTCTAGTTTTCCCTCTGGGTTGGAAGGTCAGATGGCAGTCGCTTTCGTAAAACTAGTGCCTATGCCGAATCTTGGAATTAGGTGTCAAAGCGGACCCCGGGCTCCTTTAGGGGCACAACCGGGAATAACGCTAGGAGGATGATGACCCATCCAGAAAATCAATACGCCGGGTGTAGACTAGAAAATTATTATTACTCCGAATGAAAGAAGGCAAAAAAATATGCCTAGTGATGAAAATCCCATTCAGATATCTCAAAGAATTACGAAGCTACAACCGTTTTAATATTGCTTGTACACTCAGCATCATATAGTTAGTAGCAGCCAAAGTAGACAAATATATCGTAAACACGTCCTTACACCTATAGTAATAAAGACGTGTTGCGATATATTTGGCTACTTTGGCTGCTACCAACTTTATCGTTCACTTCATATGACGCTGACTGTACGAGTAACGCTCGCAGTTAGTGAAGTCACTAACTGCGAGCGTCATAGTAAATGACAATCGTCTCATATGATGTTGCGTTTTGCGGAAAAGGGACAGAACATACCCCTTCTTAAAACTTTGAACACTTATTAACTTCGTGATTATTTTACCTCTTGCGTTGCTTATTTCTCAATTTGACTACGTTTTTAATCCTTTTTTTGAGAAAATACGAAATACTTAATTGATTATTTTATTTAGTGTCTACACCCCTATTCTACACGCAGGTGAAATAATTTTTGAAATCGGATAAGCGGTCCGGTGATTATTTACCCAATACCTACATACATATTACAAAGCTATAATCGCAACTTTTCCTCTTCCCTATCTAATCAAGCTATTTTTGTTGGTCAAACACGAAACTGAGTCATTCAGGTTAACAATGTGGTCTATGGAATTATCTATGGATAGTTTAATTGCTGGACAAACCTTCGCAGCTATCTTATCTGTGGTAACTGATAAATGATAAGTGATAACGAATAATGATTCACCTATCGCCTGACTAAGGCCTGCTACACACTGGCGCGGCCTGCGGTGGCGGACAATAGTAAATTTGACAGCTAATGACAAGTTTACTATTGACCGCCGCGGCCAGGCCGCGCCAGTCTGTGAGAGGCCTAAATCGAAACATAACTAGAAAACGCACATGTATAGTCAGCGACATATAGGTAGTAACACACCCTTATTCTTAAAGTAATAAAGACGTGTACCGAAATATTTAGCTACCTTGGCTGCTATTTATTAATATGACGCTGACCGTACAAGTTTTTATTGCCTGTAGTTTTTAGGGTTCCGTAGCCAAATGGCAAAAAAGCGGCCAAATGCGTGTCGGACCACGCAAAACGAAGGGTTGTGGTTGTTGTGTGGGGTGCCTATTAAAAAGTTCGTATCGTTACTGAAATCTTATGGCACTTACGTTCTTTTCCTTAAAGAAGGCAGTTTTTTAGAAATCTCGGAAACCTTTGAACCGATCTTGTTAAAAACAATTTTCGCTGAAAGATTTTAATAAGCCTGTCCATTTTTTTTTCATATTTTTAAAATACAGGGTTCAAAAATAAGAGGGGGGGGACACAATTTTAGTGACTTTCGGGGCGATTATCTCCGAATCTATTCACTTAATCAAAAAAATGCTGAGAAAACTTATATTTATTTTGAAAGGCCTATGGATTGATGTACCATATGTGGGCTTGCAATGAAAAAATATTTTTTTACTTTCTGTTTTCTGTATGGAATGGAGTGCACCCATAATTTTTTTTTTGTCAGTTAATTACAAAACTATGTAGCGGCTAACAAAATACACTTATCCTCAAAATTTTATTCAAATACACCACAGTTTTCGAATAAATTGCACTTTAACAGTATGAGCGGGATGCACAGATAGAAAACTCGATACTCGTTGGCGTAAGCCGTCATTGTCAAACTCATGGTAAGCGTACAGAGGCAGTTTCCGAACGCAAGCGCGACGACCCGCCCCTTTTAAAAAACTGCGCGCTGTTAATTTGTTTCAGATTTTATTATAGGTATAAGTATATTATTCTTCATTCTTGCGCTATTGATATTGGTTTTAAATATAAAAACTACTGGCTGGCTTTTACCTCGCCCAGCACGGCTAGCACGCGACGGCGCGCGAGCTCTCACGATTTTTCTCGCACTATCCGTCTCTCTCTTATTAAAACACTTAGAAGAAGAGTTATAGTGCGATAAAAATCGAGAGTATGTCGCGGCCGTCGTGTGCTAGACGTGCTGAAGATCAGCGTTGCCATTCAACGTGGCAATGCTGCCAGCCTTCTGGGCACACTATCGCCTGGCAGCGACCTGGGGCAATTTTTTTACCTTTAGTTTTAGTTTTATTAGTTTTATGTACCTATATTATTATTCATTATTGTAGATAAGTAATATTTACATGGTCATTAAAAACTACTAGGATAAATTAATATATTCTCTATCTAACTAGGAAATATAGTGAAGGCAATGACGTGACGAAGGCAGTATTTTAACAACAGTAGGTACCTACGGCTAGTTTTTGGTGTGCACGCGAGATACACGTAATATGCTGTGTGCCCTTGTGATAATGATAATATATTTCAAAAATATCTCGAAGATATTTGTAAAATCTGTGAATTTTAACAATAAAACGGTTAGTTTTTAGTGATGTGTTAGTGTAACGCGACACTCGTATAGATACTGAAATATCCTTTGGTGTCTCGTGCCTTGTCTCGCCTTTCTAAAGTACTTATTGACTAACGGAGCGGCCGGCGCTGAGGAGTTAAAACAAGCAGTAACGAATGTCTAATTAAGTTTTCTTCCTGAATAATCTTGAGGCGAATAGGTACGTGATACTATGATATATTTTTAATGTGAATATGTTCTCACTGCTGAGGTGAAAAGTTGTATGTGTTACTCGAGAGCAAAGAATTTGCATCTCGTGCTTTTGAGTTCTTTGCTGCGCTCAAGATTCAAACTTTGAATCACTCGCTACGCTCGTGATTAAATTTTAGAATCTTTCGCTTCCTTAGGACTCAAAATCAGCACTCGCAGCAAAAACAAACTTTGCTCTCTTGTTTTGTTGCACAAATAACTATTTACTTCTCGTGTGTTGAAACAATTTCAATTCCAATTCCACACTCGCGGGTAAAATACAACTTGTACCCTTGTATAATAACAAATAACTATATTCATAATTCATATAATAGTGGAATACGATACTTACCCTGTCCGCTTGTGTTACGTAGGTTTGCGTAAATACCTTTTACGAACATAATATATTAACGATGTTTATGACGTAACGTCGCCGTCGATTAACAATGCATTGATTGTCACGCCATTGAATCTATGCATGGAACTGGGTTATTTTATTCCTATTAAACTAAAGATATCCGTTGTTTACCGACTTCATAAAAGGAAGACGTTCTATGTTCCACTGTATGTATGTTTTTTTTTAAATGTAAGCTCAGCTATTTCTCTGTCAATTGTGGACCGATTGTCAAAATATTTTCGTACTTTTTTGTAATGAGCATCGGATATTTGACCTCAGAATGCAGTTCATGTGGTAAAGTGGAAAGGAAATATGGACATGTTCATGAATTAATGGAATTGGGTTTAAAACTTTGATTTTAAATAAATTATATTCCTATTATATACAGAATTCATTAATCATAATCATTAGGTACATCAATTTTTATTACAGTGGTTTTTAGCATGACATAGGTATGTGGTTAAACATGTCACCACTATGTGTGTGTGGTTATTATACTAAGTCGTATGCGAGCGCTAAAATATAAAGGCTTGACGCTATGCGTTAGATGGAGAAAGACATATTTCCATCGCATGCCAGCCAATAACTGCGTCCCTGTCCTGCGCCATGACCGCCCGTTGTGTATGAACCTTGACAGAGAGTACCAGATTATAACGCTCTTAGGACTCGGACACGACATCGAGCGCAGTCGGCAGCGGAAGAGGTTCCCCATACGTGAGAGCGAGACGCCGCGCTTCGATCTCTCGCTCGCACGCCGGCCGCTCGTCTCGTGGCCGGGTATTCTGTAGAAAACTAAACTTTAGAGGTATGTCCCCAAATGGGCTGCTCCGAATAGGTACTAGCGCGATGTCATTCTGCTGTTCGCACTCTCTCTACAGCCAGGTGGTGACGTAATACATTTTGAAAAACCGTCATTAAATCCAAGACTAAATAACATACTTTCGC
This sequence comes from Epinotia bilunana, assembly GCA_947049275.1. NCBI lineage: Eukaryota > Metazoa > Arthropoda > Insecta > Lepidoptera > Tortricidae > Epinotia > Epinotia bilunana. The sequence goes on from OX346272.1 coordinate 6,226,031, forward strand.
GCACACATAGTCGCGAACGCGCTAAGAATAGGATACATTCCTTCGACGGAAAGTGTAGGTGTCGGTGACGTGATTCAATCTGCAGTTTGGAGTGGCTGTTGCATTTCGTCATGTTTCATGAATACCTATATTTATTTATTTAATCGTATGGCAAACAGGATGACAAATTTACACAAAGTAGCATATATATAGTAGCGTATTGTATCTGTACTCCCTTTGTCTCTGTGTGTCTTTTGTGTAGTGAATAAATGTCTTCTTTCTTTCTTTCTTTACATACATATAATCACTATAAGTTCATATTAAGGCTAATCAGCCACTTGATGGTATACCTATAAAACCACAGGAATATAGAAAAAATAACTAAGGTACATAAAAGTACATTTACATTACTGCAGAGACCGGGGTAAATAGGGATTGCCGGCCAGGTAGATAGATATAGACGGATGGGCGCAGCGAGCCTATTTTCCCTGGCCAGCACATGCTGGGACTACAATACATACAATACAATTCTTTATTGATAACATAACTTACAGGTCAATTGGCATGTTATAAACACTAAATCAAACTTATCAAAATACGTTACATTCAAATACAAAAATTTACAATAATTTACAGATGGTCAATTCAGAAGGCAAATAAATTACAATTCAAATTCTATGTCAATTTTTGAAAACAAATTAATTTAAGTACATAAAGCTACTAGGTACTTATTATAATCATAAAAATAGAATTATTACTTAGGTATTGTTAGTTAAGAATTCATCAAGCTTCAGCAATATGTTTCTGTCAAAAAAATCATTTTTGGTACAAGCTTTTATTGCCGACTGTACTTTTCTGTATACCATCATCAACTGCTCATTGAGACGATTCTAACGAGCCCAAACTCGATGGGGTTATGTGGTTTTATTACGGAGTTCCCATGGCCACCTTCTGTCTCCATCATCAGATCAGCTCGATGGTACCATAATATTGAATTGTCATCCAAACTATACTTAAACCCAAAATTTCAGCTCAATCGGTCACCGGGAAGTGGGTCAAATTTAACTTGCAAGATTTGACGGACAACTTACTTACATACATACATAATTTTATACTTACATACGAACAAGTCAAGTTAATATAAAGCTTGTAATAAATAAGCTTTTTCTGTTAGGAAGTTCTTCAGTTGGTTAACAAATGCACTCTCAGAATTTTGGCGTCTTTTACATTACTTGCTAGGCGATTATAAATTTTAAGACCCATGTACCACTACTCTGATTTTTTAAGTTTATGTCTGTTGACCATAAGGTTGCCTGCGTGAGGTTGATCAGGGGGATTGGGACCCATTGACTCATTTAATATAATTGTAATGTGTATGTGTTTAGTTAAGGTTATCGCAATAAAGTTTTTCTCTAATCTTCTTTCTTTCAATTCAATTCAATCCTAGTCTCTTTCGGCGTGACGGGTGAAGCGAGGCACACTAGCGTGTTGAAAAACAAACAGCTGTATCAAACTCAATGTTATGACTGTTTCATTAAAATAATCCTCAGAGCTCCTGGGAGTGTGTTTAGTCGAGAGCGTGGTACCCGCGTTCACTTCTAGCTAATTATATAGCTATCATCACAACGAGCCAGTGATTCTTCTAGAAACGCAGGCGTCCAAATGCCACGGTGTCTGCTTACCATCAGGCAGACCGTAAGTTTTTGTTTGCCACCGTCGTAATAAAAAAACATGATTTTTCCTCATATAGACGACTATTAGCTTTTGCCCGCGACTCCGTCCGCGTGGAACTCGATTATATCTTCGCTCCATGCAAACTTTCACCCCCCATTTCACCTCATTAGGGGATGATTTTCGGGATAGAAACTATCATATTTATGTCATTTCCCGGTATTCGAACTGCAGTTTCCATACCAAATTTCATATCCCACGGTTCAGAGATTTAAGCGTGAAGAGGTAACAGACAGACAGACAGACACACTTTGGCATTTATAATATTAGTATGGATTCCTCTACATTCGGAATATATAGAACAGCAAGGTGTGACGGCGTGGTAAAACATGAAAGACTTCCTAATGCCGCCATTGAGGCCCTGCCTTGGGGAGCGGGTCACGCAACTCGGGACTTTACATTACGAGTATGCGATTATCTGGTTCCCCCTGTTTTGGCATACTTTTTTAGTAAGAATTCTATTTGGCATAATCTATGTAGGCATAATTTACTTTGCGCATAAACTGTTTAGGCAGAATCGAGATTCGCATAGTTCGATTACGCCGAATTTCAATAGTTCGAATACTATTTGTGTGTAATTTTGATGCTCCGAATCATGTTCACGCATAAATATGAGCATTTTTTTGTCGAACACTATTCTCGCAGAAATATATATTGGTTGTTTTTTTTTTTTTAACAAGGGCCAATTATTTTTACCTAACCTAAACTAACCGCCAGCGTGTCGTTTTGTCAAGGTTTTTCTACACCGAATTTATATTTTTTTTCAGTATGTAAGGCACTGTACAGTGTATACAACCTTGGATGTCTATAGACCTTCACTCTACACCTGTACATATGTGCTATATATGTATTATGTTATGATATTAATATATCTCCAGAACCGCCTTCGCTTATCGTAGTTGCACCGAGAGCTACAGCCGAGATTTACTCCCTGATTCATAATAGGTACTAGGTACTTAACAAATCCCTGTTAACTGAGAATGTATTTGGTCCCTTTCCCACAAACATAAATGTTAATGTGACAGAGGCTCTAGTATAAGTTTTATCGAAACAAAACTTTACGATCGCGTTTGCGTTTTACTCTCATTTTGTATGGGATTTGACAGCTAAACACGAACGCGGTCGTAACGTTTTGTTTCGGTAAAACTTATACTAGAGCCCCTGACTGTGATTACGCCAACCATCTTAGGCCCGCTGATGAAGATAAACGAATTTGAAACGTATTTTAGACATTATGTATAAACTTATTTATTTAATGGACGAATCCAAGTTTTTCGCTTTAGTACTAAACTTACTTATGCCCGCGACTTCGTCCGCGCGGAACTCGTTTATTTCGTAGCTCCATACAATCTTTCATGATTTTCGAGATAAAAACTATCCTATATCCTTCCCGGGACTCAAACTATATCTAGGTATACCAAATTTCATCTAAATCTGTTCACCGGGCTTAAGTGTGATGAGATGAGGTAACAGACAGACAGAAAGACAGACACGCTTTCGCATTTATGACATAAAGTATGGATAGATTCAGATTAATTTATTTCACAACATACTGCAGCACCAAATCTTCAACACATCAAACATAATCTTACAACCATCTCGACAGACCAGACTTTCGTTTAAAAAAACCCCACTAAAATCTGTTTATCCGTTTAGGAGCTACGTACCATCACAGACAGACACACAGATACAGATGTTAAACTTATAACTTAACATCTCTCGTTTGTGTCGGTTAAAAACCAATGGTCATTAAATCTCGGAAAACTCGTCAGTAGCTCTTGTACTCAGTTTACCTATTAATAGGCACCATGAAATCACTTTCAGATCTTATCGTCGTAATACCTCTTCAGTAAACTGCAATACTTGCGTACGATGTTGCGTCAATGATGCCGTTATAAGGCAATTACATACCTACCTAGCAAGTCGTCACAATAACTTGCTATAGTTGGAATATTCCAACTAAGTATTGCACGTTGGGGCGCCAAATTTCACCGCTTTACTTCCTATTTGCACTGGCGAGTTGCGCGGCGACACCGCAGCGTGATCGCCGCGACAGCGCCACGTGAGATATCGCCGCGAGTGCGCAACGCGAACAAAACATTCACGATTATGGCATGGCGTCTGCGTCGCGGCGGGATCGTCGCGAGCGTGTACTTAATCGCCTCGGTCACGCCGTGAGCACGCTGCGAACTAGCTGCGCCCTCGCTGCAAGCACGCTCACTGGGCTGTTAGGTATACTTTATTTGCGCGCTCATGCACCTCAACCCACCCGTCACGCCTAACGAATTTAGACCTCTACCTACGCTTCGTTACTATGTATGTATCGCGGCGATATATTTGTGGGTGATCGTTGAAGTAGGTAAGCTTAAAACAAGTTAGAGAAAGAATAGCGGGGCTGGTCGCTTCTTGTAAACCGCTGGCAAATCGCAAGTGTGATAGCGCACAATACTGACTCGTGCGCCGTAACTTGACCTCGATTTGTAACAACTATGCGTAGTCGAAGATCGAGTGTGAACTGGTCAAGCTGCGGAAAAGAGATTGCTGTGTTCGTGAATAAGGGCACGGATGAATATCGCAAGATTTGTAAGCAAAACGAGTTCACAAATAAGTAGTTATATTTATCTAGGTTTCCGAAGGTTCAAAAATATCTGAGCAAACGACCAACGAGCACTTAATGACTGTGAACCATAGAACTCGCGAACTTATTTTTCTTTCGAAAAACTGAAACAACAATCAAATCAATAGAATTACTGAACCTGCTCACAAAATTTCACGAGAATCGGTTGAGAAATGCGACCTGTGGGCGCAGCATGGTTGCCATTTTATCACTTATCGTTGTGGTAAAGACGCCCATCACGCTCTGACAAGTATGCGAGTGCGAGAGTGACGGATGCCTTATCCACAACGATAAGTGATAAAATGGCAACCGTGCTACGCCCGCTGTAGAGAAGAACAGCCGGGCATCTGGACACACGACAGAACAAAAAGCTGAAACAGAGAACTTCGTTCGCTTCGCTCCACAGATAACCCTTCGCTCACTCGTTCAAAAAATTCGTGTTTAGGATCATGTAAATCTACAGTCATGTCTCCGACTGTACCTATTTTCTGAAGTCGTTATGATACAAGTATATAATGTAAATGTCTTTATCAAGCTGCCAACTGATATGAGATAGACTATTTAAGCTTAACCAGCGTAACAACATACGTAGCTGACACAGGTATCTACAAAAGACATAGTATCCAAAACTAGTACCAGCGTTAGGTATTCCAGCCCCCCTATTCTCTAACTTGTTTTAAGCTCACCTCACCGCTCACCCACAACGATATCTTGACACCGCGATGCGTAGTAACCAAGCGTAGGTAGAGGCACAGTATTGAAGAATAATACAGTAGGTAATCTGAGGCCGTTTAGGAGCGTTCGTTACCTACTTTCGCTCGATGCGCAGGGCTGTGTCAAGTTTGTGGCTTGGCATACCTACTTATAATACTAATTTTGCTTTTAAGTATGCAAAGTATTTCTGTTACAGTTTAATAGACAATAATGTATACACAAATTACACAATTACACTATACTATGCCTAAAATATTTCCTAGTAAGTATAATAGTTGCTAAACTGCACTAGGTTGGTAGGTGCTTAGTTACAAGCCTATTCGGCTCCTTTTGATATCGTGGCACTGGCGGCTCGCCGTCTTCATACCTACGAGGCGGCTTCCTTTGACGTAGCGAGTGAGAACGAGCGAACACCGCAACGGCGCGGCCCCGATTGAAGCATTCTCCATCATTCCCGAAGGATATGTGTGTGTGCGTACCGAACACGCGCGCATGTGTGCAGCAGTGCGATGTACCTTTGTTCGAAGTTTATCTACTGTTCCTATACTGTGGTAGAGGTCTAGTTTTGTGACGGGTGAACGGCGGGGTGAGCCGCATTAACGCTTAGCGAATAACAGCCCAGCAGGTAGATCACGTAACGCATTGTACGCGCGTCTGGTAGATCGAGGAAACGTCCTATAAGCCTGTTTTAACTAAAATGGCGTTAAAATTCTTTTGTCCTTATCTGTCACATTGACATACACGGTCGGTCAGGACCAAGGTTGCTCGGTCGGAGGGGCTTGTTGCCGACCGTCTAGCAGACGTTTTAAACGGTCCACCTACAAATACACACCCATGCATATTACCTGACCTGGACCTTGGTTCTTGCAATATTTATTTCAGTATGAAGTCATCAAAGCGACATTTTTTTAATTTAGGTAACCAGTTCAGCAAATTGCTCCGACAATGTCCAGAGCCAGACATTCTTGAGTTGCGACTATAAAACTTCTGGTATACCGTAAAATGGGGTGAGTGGGGTGAAAACTGACATTCAAACCTCGATAACATTTTATTTTTACTTATACAAACTGAATGGTGTATATATAATAAGTGTTCCGGACGTTTGTATTTTAATTTTATTTTGGGTAGTTCCATTTCATAACTTTGACGATAAACAGGAAAACCCACCTCACCCCGTAGTCCCTCGTAATTGGGGTGAGATGGGTTTTCATACAAAGGTGATTTTGGAAGATTGTTGGATCGATTTTTTTTATTATGAGTATTAGGTACTATAGCTCCATTTTAAATTGGAATACATTATTTTTGTAGCAGTAGCCTTAAAAAACCATCTCACCTCCCTTTCATACCTTCTCTCCCCATTCATAACCCAACTCCCCCAGCGAACCCTACTCACCCCATTTTACGGTACCTAATAACAAGATACGTTGGTTATACCTTGGCTAATAAAATGTAAAGACCTCTACAATGTATAACTTACATACATAGGTGTGGATCTATATTTACTGGGCATGGACAAGCCTGTAAGCTCACTTACCTCAGGGTGTAAGTGTCTATGAAAGGTAACTGTACAGCGCATGGTCATTTAGCCGGTTAGCGACCACCTAATTTCGTGTGCCGGTTGGCGACCACTTAGCTGAGTTGGTGAACTGAAAGGATATTTTCTCGGTTTTTTTAGTAGATTTCTATCCTAAAACAACAATAAAAATGCATGTACAACTAATTGTCTCAATAGGGTCTGTAGAATTTATGTTATCTTCAATAGAAAAGACCTCCTCCAGGTGGTCGCTAACCGAAGGTGGTCGCGTAACCAGCGTAATGACCCTACTTTGGATATTATCGGAGCAAATCGTAACGTTTGGAGTGATGTAATAGTACCAATAATTGATGTAAATAGACTGAAGCCAGACAGACGTGGTATGTAAAATGCAGATTAAATCTACATAATACAATCACATTATAAGAAGCGATAAAAGTGGATTACGCTCAAGGGTTACATCACGCATTGCATACTAGTGGCCCGCGCTCCTCCGCCTGCCCCTGCACGTCTATCACGAGACGGCGCACGAGATCTCTCGATTTTTTACACACTATCCGTCTCTTTCTTATTAGAACACTTTAGAACAAGAGGTGTAGTGCGAGGAAAATCGAGAGTATGCCGCGGCCGTCCCATGATAGCCGTGCTGTAGTTATACACTAAACTAAAAAATGCTCGGAGTCGGGGCAAGCCCTGTAAGCAAAGGCTCCACTTCTACGGTAGTTGTGGCGCTCGCCTAGCTGACGCCTCGAAATATCTGCGGCCTGCTACTTTGTAGTCCAGTCAATGAACTGACAACTTGTATGGAAAAAATGTCAATTTTGGAAATAATTTATAATAGCTATTTTTTTATGTGTAACTGATATATTATCAATTAAATAGTTACCCAGCGACAAAATCCGACAAAATTTCAGACATCAAAAAAATAATAAATTAACTAGCTACTGAAAAGTCAGAAAAAATATTAATAAATATTTTTGTCTTTATTTTGGTTCATTTATATTTGCTCTATAATATTCAAGATAAATCGTACAAAAAAAGACAATGCATGCTTCATTTAAATCTACATAATTACTTCCGGGTGGATAGTTTGCCGGATTCTTGAATATATCATCTTAGAACAACATTTTAAAACGAAATCAACAAAAAAAACGCTATTATAAATTAATGTTTTTCAAAACCGTATTTTGCCTGGAGCACAGGCGGCCTTATCACACGATAAGGCCGCCTGTGCTACGGTGACAAGATAGAGCGTCCGTCACTGGCTGACACCGTTCAATAGAACGAGACAGACGCTTTATCTTGTCACTTATCGCGTGATAAGGCCGACCATGATACGGTGTCTAGACTCAGAAACGACTATTCATGCTCATCACACAAATACTTGCCCTGGCCGGGATGCGAACCCAGCACCTTCAGCTGTCACTGTAACTACCCACTATACTCCAGGCAAAATACAGTTTTGAAAAACATTAATTTAAAATAGCGTTTTTTTTTTGTTTATTTCATTTGAAAATGTTATTCTAAGATGATTTATTCACAAATCCGACAAACTTTCCACCCGGAAGTAATTATGTAGATTTAAATGAAGCATGCATTGTCTTTTTTTGTAAGATTTATCTTGAATATAAATGAGCAAATATAAATGAAGTAAAATATTTATTAATATTATTTCTGACTTTTCAGAAGCGTTACTTAATTTATATTTATTTGATGTCTGAAATTTTGTCGGATTCTGTCGCTGGGTAACTATTCAATTGATAATATATCCGTTACACATGAAAAATAAGCGATTATTAATTATTTCCAAAATTGTCATTTTTTCCATACAAGTTGTCAGTTCATTAACTGGACTTCTAGGCTAACCCGTCATCAAAATGTGTGAAGCGAACCAGTGTAAGTGCGTGTCCTAGGGTTGCCAACCGTACTATATTATATAGGTAGTATTGTTGAGATGTCTGCGGTTTCGGGTGGTAGTAATGAAACGCGAGTGTACCGATGCAAGGCTGGTTTATTACTGACTCATGTATCAGGTGCGCACGCACACATGCATGCGTACATATCAATTGTGCTATATTTTGACTCTTTGTACTATATACTGTTAAAGAAATATATACTACGCGAAAATACTATATTTTGAGGGATCTTACAAAGTGCTTCAAATTGCCGAGTTTTTTTACTAAATAGCAACAATGCCCAGCCAAGTAATTTTTTTACAGTGTACTATATTTTTGTCGTTTTTCATGGAAAATACTATATCTCCGCCAAAAATAGTTGGCAACCCTAGCGTGTCCCTACAATGTTACCAGCCCTAATTATTAAGCCCTAAGTATTCTCTAACTTGTTTTAAGCTCACCTCAACGCTCACCCACAAATATATTTTGACACCGCAATACGCTGTATGAACATGGAATGCACTTGGCTTCGGCCCGTGCATTCCATTACACCGTATTATAATACTGAGAAAAGAAAAGAAATAATAATAATAATAATGGGAGACAATCTTACACAAATCGACCTTGTCCCAAACTATAAGCAAAGCTTGTACTATGGGTACCAGACGACGATAAACCTACTTAGATATATAAATCAATACTTAAATACATAGAAAACATGACTCAGGAACAAATATTCGTGCTCATCACACAAAAAAATGCCCCTACCGAGATTCGAACCCAGGACATCTTGCTTCGTAGGCAGGGTCACTACCAACTAGGCTAAAGCGGTCGTCAATCAATAAGTTTACTATTATTGACCACCGCGGCCAGAGCTCAGAGGGGTAATCACGTAACGTTCCGAACGCGAGTGAAGGACAATCCAACTACAATGCGTTACGTGATCGACTGCGCCAGTCTGTGAGACACTTAAAACGGTAACTTGTCTGAAAGATTTCAGAATTTCTTCCGTTTCTGCAAATACAAATAATGTATTGTTCGAAAGTGAGTGATTATAATAGGTCAGAGTATGCTTATTGTTCGTCACAATCAGCCAGAGTATGGCACACAATATTTGATGAATTTATTTATTGCATGTCACATTAAATTGAGTTAATGTATTTCTCCCCTCACTGCCTCAGAAAGCCGTCTTTTACCCTTTAAAACCAGTGGGCAAAAACGCATTTTATCCACTAGTGGGGAAAGTAATTTGACCTTGGAGTGTGTTTAAATAGCTTTTGACAGATAACAAAACGCACAACGCTCATAATACAAAAAAATCACAGATGACGTATTTCTGTTGCCGCTATAACATGAAATACTAAAACCGGCCAAGTGCGTGTCGGGCCAACAAATACTAAAAGAGATTAAAATAAATATTTAAAAATTGCTTGTTGCCTTCATCAGGCGCTAGGTCTCAAAATGTATGGGAAAACTAAAATCCGACTCGCACTTGACCAAAATTCTACTTGATATTACTTAACGTTATTATTAATTATTACCAACTGTTAAAAAAAAATTGTACATTGTGATACAAGTGAGGTATGTTGATAATTACATCAGAGGCGGAATTATCACGCGAGCCGCAGGTGAGCGTGATAAGAGAGCCGAGGATCAAAGCTCACGCGTTTCATACGACGTTTTTCAACACATTTTGCGAGGAAAAAATCCTATTCATAAGATGAAAATTTGATAGGCTTGCCAAGTTATTTTCCTTACTTATTGATGTCAACAGGTTTTTACTCACATGTTGAATACATCGTCAAGAATTTCTAGTGACGTCCATTCTTTTTATCACTTTTCTAGTCACCACGAATCAACATTTTTGTTAATAACCAAACACGCATTAACAATGTTTACAAATATCTGTGAAATAACCTATAATGGCGCGCATCAATTTTTTTTGTGAAGTTTGCGCAGTGCGCGCGCATTAGATGAAATCTCTAAACAGCCAATACAAAATAAAATAAATAATTTCGTTTTAAAATGTTATCTTTATTAATTCATCTAAAATGTTATCAAAAGTGAATAGTTTTACTGAATTAACCGTTTCTATATCATATCCAAAAAGAAATAGTTTATTAACTAACAAAGAGGATTTAATTTGTTTAGTCGAGTAAGAATCCATTTACCGAGAATTAAAAAAAAAGCTGTACATTCTGTACAACCCGGTTAGTTTAAGAATGCACCGTGTGCTTGCATACATCTTGCTGCAAGGTGGCAACGTGACTTAATCGGGATATAAAACCATAACACACAAGTATCGTAATGTTATTAAACGCGCGTATTTAATATCCAGGATTATGAGCCTAAAAGCGACACAATAAGAGGTACGTTACGAGCAATTGCGTTGAAAAAATATATTATTGTTTAAATTAAATAAAGTTGTTTTGCATGTTGCACTTTCCTCGCTACAGTGAGGCGAAAAGTTTTGTGTTATACACGTGTGCAAATGTATTTTACTTCTCGTGTGTTGAAACACTCGCTACGCTCAGGGTTCTATTTTAGAACACTCGCTTAGCTCGTGGTTCAACTATAGAATCCTTTCGCTGGCTCGTGTTTCCATTCCACACTCGCGGGTAAAATACAACTGCACCATTGTATAACAAAACTATTCTACTCGATGGCCAGCGTGGTGTGACCAGGGGTGTATTTTGAAATTTGGCGCCCCGGGCCATTAAGTATGACCGCCCCAGAAGTCAATGAATGGCGCTAAAACCAAAGAAAATGCAATTGGCCAGGGGCGTCTGTAGCCGCCCCTGGCGGATTGGCGCCCCGGGCCATGGCCCGGCTGGCCCTAGGGGAAATACGCCCCTGGGTGTGACATACTGCAAAACGAACCAAACATGTCCACGGTATTTCATGCAAATGGGCCGTTGGATGTTTGTTTGCACTGTTACGAGAAATGGTGACTCAAACTCGATGTTCGGGCTATCGTATCGGATGTTTGACGCCTGATTACTATTTGATAAGGCGGGTATGTCGCAACACACATAGTAGTATGTGCCATCGTCCTTGCTAGGTGAACGCTGAATGCCTAAACACTGATAAGATTTTGACGACCGGTTAGCCTAGTGGGTACGAAGCTGAAGGTCCTGGGTTCGAATCCCGGTAAGGCCAAATATTTGTGTGATGAGCATGAATATTTGTTTCTGAGTCATGGATGTTTTCTATGTATTTAAGTATTTATAACTATTATATATATCGTCGTCTAGTACCCATAACACAAGCCTTACTGAGCTTACTATGGGACTAGGTCGATTTGTGTAAGATTGTCCCCTTATATTTATATTATTTATTTATTTATAAGATCCACAAATTCTTAAAAACACCGTCTGATATCTACTTACTCTGGACCCCGTGTGGTGCTTTCTTCCCGTGGACGTCGTAAAAGTCGACTGTGGGAGCAGGGTTGAACTATGTTGTGGGCGATGGGCTAGTAACCTATCAGGGCGACGTCACATTTTGTCGATCTTTTTTATCCACATTTATGATAAAAGTGGCACTGGAACAAGTTGCAAGTGCTCTGTCTGACTACCCCTTTTGGGAATTAAGGCGCGAATTATATGTATGTATGTAGTAATTCGGGGTAAGAGCACGCTGTGGGTATAAGTTCGCAGTGCTCCGTTCTCCGACAGGGGTGAGGGGGCCGAGCTGCGTCAGAGCATAATTCAGTGTCGTTTGCAGTTTGCACCTCCATTGCGAAGCCACATCGTCTTGCGCAAACGCAACAGAAGTGCAAGTCGAGACAGATCGCCAAATAATGAAACCGCCGTATTTTTATCCACTCCCTTCACTACGGGTACTATAGTACCCAACCTCAATAAACCGTCGCTTCACCCGTGCTAAAGGCCAAAATACCGTTGATTCACCGCGGCTTTTGGCAGTCGAAATCAGGCGGTCACCCATTATTGTATAATATTTTTTTGACGCGGCTTTCAATATCTGAGCCATATGCTCTTACGTTTTTTTTATTTGTAATGAAATAGGCTATGTACATAAATTATTTAATTAGAGTAAATAAGTAATTTTGATATTTAACAGGGCACAAAATCCAAAAACTCCTAAATTTAACGATCAAGATATTTAAAAAATGGTAGTAAAAAATATGGTAACATTAAAAGTAATGTTTTTGATACCAGAATTTTCATTGAAATACATTTATCTGTAAAATAGGTAGTTTAAACTTGAAATCAGGACAAAAAATGTAATTATAGGGATTTGATTATAGCGCAGACTTCGCTTGCGCTCAGGTGTCGCGCCATATTTGAATCGTGAACTTTGGTTGGTCTCTGTACTTACAAGAAACCTTTAACCAAGAAACTTTACAAGAAATCTTGGTCTTATTTTAATGTTATTTTACCAAAACATAACTCATAGACTCTATCTACATCTTTAAAAAATGCTTTAAACAATATCTCCTCCTTTCACTTGAAATTGCACCTGTAATGCAGTTGTTTCGAGCTGAACTACGAAACATTTTAGTATGAGGTAGTATAACATTGTGGATTTTTCTGTGAACCAATATGTTTTTCTCGTTGCCTAATTGCTTAAAACCTACCCTTTTAAACGTTAAAATACCAAAAATTTAAAAAATTTGCACCACTAATAAACTGGACATTACAGTGGCCTAGGTGAATTTGATTGATTAAAGTATAAGGCAAGAGGCACACTGGCTGGAGTGTACCTTGACATCTAAATGTATACAATCGAGTAGAATACAAACGTATAACTGTGATCCCGAAATAAAATTTATCCAAAATTTGCGAATACATAAAATATTAAATTACAATATTATTAATATTTGTTTATTTTCTCCTTTTTCAAGTATTATTAATTTTCTATGCGGGCCGTAGCCATTATTATTATAATCTATTATTAGACTTAGTACTTAGGTAACTTTATCTTAGGAAAATATACATAACATGTACCTACATGTATATTCACCTACTAAGATAAAGTTTCCCAAGTAAGTCTACCTTTTGTACTAAAAAAATATTTTTTGTGCATTAAAGAATGAATAAATATAAAAATAAACACCTTAAGAGTCCGCAGTAAGCTCGCCCGAATTTCACCTACCCATACAAACGGAGTTTCGTTCTCATTTTAAAACCCTAGTGTGCCTCCGTCCTAAGGTATATCACATACATTCACCGTGGGTACTAAATGACCTATTTTAAAAAATTATCGACATCGTATCTAAAAAAAGAGTAATCCTTCAAATATGAATAAGAATTTGGTGAAATAAATGTAAAAATACCTTACCCACACCTCAAACGTTTCATGCAATAACAGCACTTCAAATATTAATATTTACGTAGAAACGTCACTTTTCCATGCCGGCCCCGAAGGGAGGTTGAAGAGAAACCAATTCAATTTAAGGAAATGAAATAGAATTACTTACATTTGCGCAGAAATATATCTTTTATATCACTTACAGAATGTTTAGGCATCAGTTCATAACTAAATCTTCATAAAAATGCACCTGTAACCGTCAAAATACAATAAAATCTCGCAGAGTAGTTGCGCACTGACCACGTGCCTTGTACGACAAACTTTGTTTATAGTTTGCTTGAATAGTAAACAACGTACGCAAGCGCCACCTTAGCGAAAAATAAGAGAAACTTCTTCAATAAAAGGATAGAAGCGTTTATTAGCCGCTTTAATCATACGTATGAGTAGAATAGGTGTAAATTTGTGAGCTCCGACTACTCACTCTGTCGTGGACACTACAGTGCCCAAGGTGAAGGGACGTCCAAATAGTGTTGGGTACTGAAATACCCAGGGTGAAGCGACGGACCACGGCGTGAATCGGCGGGTGAAGCGAGTGGTTATTCATTGTACGATCTGGGCAAAAGTGAGTGGCAGATGGATTGTTGGAGTTAAGAAAGTATTTAATTTCATAATATTGCTACTGATTAGTTATTCCAATATTAGGTTACTAGCTTATGAGTAAACTGGAAATCTTAGGTATGCGTGGGCAATTCTTAAATCTAATTACAAGTTACTTAAATAATAGAACGCAAAAGTCAAGCTTTGCAACGATGTTTATAGCAAAGATGAATTATCTACCCCCTTTGGAGTCCCCCAGGGAAGTGTACTAGGCCCAACACAACACTCTTTTTGACTTATATTAATGATTTAACCAATATTCAGCTTCCAAATGACTTATTCTCGTACGCTGATGATACTGCGCTTCATTTTCACGGAGACAGCTGAGAGGAGGTATACGCTTATGCTGAATCCGGTCTGTCTAAAGTAATAAAATGGCTTCAAATTAATTTACTTTCATTAAACATTAAAAAAAACAATTACATAACGTTTTCTATTCAAAACAGCACTCGGCCTGATAGAACTACACATTTATTAAAAGCTCACACTTGCTCAAATCATTTGACAAATAACTGTACTTGCTCCGACCTCAAAAATGTTCCCTCCACGTATTTAGGAGTCCACATAGATCAATTACTTTCTTGGAACCAACAAATCGAAATTACTGCTAATAGAATACGAAAACTCATATTATGGCTATTAAAATACTTGAGGCATATCTCCGATAAGGAACTATTAATCTATATCTATAAAACCCTAGTTCAATCCATCGTACCTGTCTGCCTGTATGGGGGGTACTCACAAAACTAAACTCTTGGTTCTTGAGCGTGCTCAAAGGTCCATTCTTAAAGTACTTTTAGGTAAAAACAAAAGATACAGCACTATTGATGTTTACAGAGATTCTAATGTTCTTACAGTAAGAAAGTTATATATCCTAAATTGTATTCCGAAAATTCATAAAAATCTAAAACGAGATCACAGTATAATACAAAAACGTAAACCCTATGAAGTAATAAAGCAATTATCAAGAGCTAGGCTTAATTTTGCTAAACGACAATTTAAAGTAGCATGAATACAGATTCATGCTACTTACACTTACTACAGAGTAAAAACTTATTTCTAACCTTTAAAAGCCAAAATTACGACGATATCGAATTACTTATGTCTAACAGTTAGTCATAAGTGATTCGATATCGTTCGAGTTAGTCGCTAACTCGTAATTATAATTATATTTGCACCTCCATTCAATCATTTCATTCATTTAGATTAAATTAATTTAAGTTCACTTAATTAATGTGTAACCTTAATAACAACGGAAGCCCTTTCCAATCTAAGTATAGTAATAAGATAGAAACTGTTATTTAGTAGTAAGCTGAAAACAAACTATGTTTACTTAGTCTTATTTTTAACATGCAGTTACGACCTGTATGAAAGAGCGTTTCCTCCTAATACAAGTGTTTAACTTAAAAGGTGGAAAGAATACTAAACGTAAAAACTTTGTTGAAAATACAGTCAAAACCTTTTACGAAGACATCATTTCGAACAACATATGGGTTTATCGACCAAAATCATTGGTCCCGGCTGAAGTCTATTAGACCGCTTTATAAAAATACTGCTTTTTACGACATTGCATAGTACGACATATCTCTTTGAGCGACTACATTTAACTGATATTTTCGGAGAATTATATCTGTTAGAATGACTAGATGTATTGTAAACATTTGAATTGGTAAGAGTATCCACATCTGGCATAGTTAAATGGTCAATGGTCATTAAGAACGCAAAAGTAAACAAAAACGGGTCGAGTTTAGAGTCTTTTGTAATTCTCAAACAAAATACACGTGCATGCAGTATAACATCAGTACTTTCCGTAACAGTGTAAAGAAACTGCTCCTTACGAGAACCATAAACGAATTACTGTAAACTAATATTACTGTAACTAATACTGTAAACGAATTACTGTAAACTAATATTACTGTAACTAATACTGTAAACGAATTACTGTAACTAATATTACTGTAACTAATACTGTAAACGAATTCCTAGATGCTAAATGTCTTTAAATTAATTATGTTATCCCATACCTGTTGTACCTTTGACATTTTTAATATTAGTTTTGTTGATAATAATATTTTTTTTATAATTGAATGAATAATTTATATATTACTCAAAAACGTTACCGGTTGCTACAACTATCGGTTTTTACGACCAAATATGAGTAGTCCCTTCGATGTTGTTATAACAGATTTTGACTGTATATATATTTTTTTAATTTAGATAAAATTAAACATTTCTAATTAATACGCAACTTCTGACCGATTGTATATTTTTTTGCTTGGGGTAAGAGTGCGAGATCAAAAGTACTCAGAACGCGTAATTTTACCCGTACCTATAGCAGAGTTTTAAATAAAATATTTTAAAATTGTTAAATATTTCATTTTATTTGAGAATATAGCAAAATTATTCGTTGATTACACTTTAATTCTGAATTTTATGATAACCCTTTCAAGTATTTTATAAACTGACAGTTTGGAAATAGCTTTCTTTAGGTAAGTTTTTAGGACCCGAGAAAATAAAGTGCGTGCTCCGAATGACCTTATGGATATCTAATCTACATTAATAATGAGTTAGATGTCAAATGTACCTAAGGTTGTAGCTTCGTATGTCTACAAAACATAATCTCCGAAACCACTCGATTAAAAAAAAAAACACCGGAATATGGTATGTATCCTCGGGCCGAACATGGGCTATACTTAGATATATTGTGTACAAAGGGAACGGAACAACGCTGAAAATGCTGTAATACGCTATGGTGAAACACGTAGGTAGATACTAGTGCATTCCTATTTGCATTATGACTGGTCCCAGTGGATGATAGCTCTGCCATGTCTGTAAAAAAAATAGTTATCAATAAGTTTATACAGGGTGACTTTTTAATGAGTGTCCAAATTTTTTGTAGGCATTTGGTATCACTAATAGATTGATTTTTTAAATTATAAATTGTCTATCCCTAAAGAATTATCCGTACAGCGTGGTTACTCAGGATTCAATGCCGCGCGGAGCGGCGCGGGGACAGGGGAGGGGGAGGCGTGCCGTGTTAACCCTTACTACCCGCTAAGGTGCCCGCGCGGTAAGATTTTTTAGGGATAACTAAGCAGCAATTGCTAAAAATTTTTGTACTGAATGATATAAAACAAAAAAAGCGTATTTTATAATTTTTACTGAAGAATCTTATGCTTGAATTTGGACACTCATTAAAAATTCACCTGTATTGATATGTATTAGTCTTTAAGGTATTTGTAATATGGGCCTTGTTGCCTGATTTAAATAGCCGCTTTAGCGCGTAGCGAATAACAGCCCTGGGCTGTTATTCGCTAAGCGCTAATGCGGCTCACCCCGCCGGTCTCCCGTCGCCAAACTAGACCTCCAGCTACGCTTAGTTACTACGCATCGCGGTGTCAAGATATATTTGTGGGTGAGCGTTGACGTGAGTTTAAAACAAGTTACAGAATAGGGCTGGGCTCGATTATCACTGGCCGCATGGCAGGGAAGAGGAGCAGAGGACGGATGCTTAGGGTCACAGCTCACTAGACCCACCCGGCACACGCACCGCACGCACCGCCTCGCCATATTACGTTACGTTAGCGACTCCATACTTAACGAGGCGGTGCCTTGCGTTGAGCGGACACGGTAACCTCTGTGGCTAGAGCCGCACTGCCAGCATGCATCGCATCGAGCCAAGGGCTGTTATTCGCTAAGCGTTAAAGCGGCTCACCCCGCCGGTCGCCCGTCAAGAAACAAGACCTCTACCTACGCTTGGTTACTACGCATCGCGGTGTCAAGATATATTTGTGGGTGAGCGTTGAGGTGAGCATAAAACAAGTTACAGAATAGGGGGGCAGGACCTAGGAAAAAATGAAACCTCCCCATATACTTCATAGCACCAAACAGCTGTTTTATACCGTGATTAGGCCTTCAATGTTTATATAAACTGACAGCTTTTGCATTCCCAAACTCAACGCTGTCGAGTAATATAGGTATACATACGAGGGCTGTTTGATAAGTCATTTTAAAAAAGTATTTTTTTTTTTACAATTTACATTTATTTCTCAACTTTGAGGGCCAAACACTTGTTCCAGCGAGTTTAC
The DNA here is from genome assembly GCA_947049275.1 of Epinotia bilunana. Lineage (NCBI taxonomy): Eukaryota > Metazoa > Arthropoda > Insecta > Lepidoptera > Tortricidae > Epinotia > Epinotia bilunana. The sequence goes on from OX346272.1 coordinate 6,244,520, forward strand.
AATTTTTTGATCCCCTCCAAAAAATACGTTTTGTCGAGGTCTTCAAAATAGCCGTTTACACCTGCGATGCAGTCCTCATTTGTCAAAAATGTTTGCCCTCCAAGCCATATTTTCAGATTTGGGAATAGCTAGGTCCGGCGAATACGGAGCATGCGGAACCAGCTCGAAGCCCAACTCGTGGATTTTGGCCATTGCAATAGCTGACGTGTGCACTGGGGCATTGTCTTGATGAAAGAGGACTTTCTTGGGGGACAATTTTGGTCGTTTTTCCAACAATTCGGCATAAAAACGGTCCAATAACTCTGCGTAATAACGGCCAGTGATAGTCTTTCCCTTTTCCAAGTAATCAATCATAATGATTCCTTCGCCATCCCAGAAGACTGTCGCCATAACCTTCCCAGCCGACAAAACAGTCTTGGCCTTCTTTGGGGCACGCTCACCAGTTGCTGTTTTGATTCAGGTGTATAATGATGGACCCAAGTTTCGTCCACAGTGACAAATCGACTCAAAAATTCCGAGGATTACGCTTCATTTTATCCAAACATAGTTTTGAAATTCGCTTTCGTTCGCATTTATGTTCGAAAATTTGCGAGTGATCACAGTCAAACAATTTTTAAACTAACAAAAACTTGTTCTTTTTTGCTGAATTTTTGACAGTCTTCATTTGAAGGATTGTACCTGCCAGTGTTAATGCCATTTACCAGAAAAAAGGTTTTATAAATAGTTTTTAAAAGGACTTATCAAACAGCCCGTACTTCATAAGTCGTGTTTTTGTTTTGCATGTCGTTCGCTGATATATCGTCATCCGCACGTGCACATTTTTTTCCCGATCACGGCATAGCCGAAAGGAAGGATGTTTTATAGTCCGTGGGCCCACTCCTAATACACCTACGTCACATGACAACATGATAAATTGCTAGGCAGCTGGTCGAAAAAATTGCTGAGCAAGAAAAAACTTAAAAAATATATTTTGGCCGAGTTTGAAAATTTTTACTTCCGATCAAAATTAGTAGGTATATTTACGTCATGTGACAACAGTACTGACATGTGGCATCATTTAGCCGGAGAGAGTAAAGCTAAGTCTGTCAGTCCTGAAATGGTCGGGAGTACTTGGCAGACGGCGTCAAAGTTGCCAGTTGTCAAGGATTCTCAAACTTTCGACCAATAAAAAAGAACTTGCTCAGCACAACTTTCTTTTCTCGACCTGCTGCCATGCATTTTATCATGTGACCTAGGTGTATTGGGAGTGGGCTCACGGTCTATATTAGCAGTCAATGGACCCGATTCTACGTGCATTGGGCTTAACTAGCCTAAAACGAAATTGTCTAATTTTTAGACATAATTTAGGCGGCAGATATATATGTACATATATATACATATATATATATACGACATATTTAGAACAGCACTTAGGCAGCTAGTAAGTTGTGTTGTATAGACCACCTAAAATAAGAAACGTCAGATTCTGCGCTGTCATTTGATTATGTATGAGCACATAGAATAGCAGTGTTTTAGCGATACCTAAATAAAATTAAGAAATTTAGAGGCCACTGTAGAATCGGGTATTCGGGTCCAATGTACCTTTACTGTACCTTTTGTATTTAAAAAAAACAGTTTGTTTTTCAGTAAGTTTTCCGTAGTCTAGTCCGTTCCGTAGTGTAGTCATAGTAGTCGGTTGTACAGTTTTTAAAACTTTTATTGTCGACTAAGCTGTTACATTCCATATGAGTATTGACGTATCTATACGGAATCAAAGACTTAATCCAATAAATTACTAATTGGGACGTTACTGTCGCGTGTCGAGATCTACAAACCCGCACAATTTATAGTCACTGGGTCGTGGAAATGGAACACTTTGGGAGACAATGATATAATCTAGACACGCGGCAGCGTGTCAAGCCAAGTTCAAGCAAAGGAACTGGCTAGCCAGCGCCGAGTGTAATATTACACGAACCACTTGGTGCCGCTTTTGACCCGTCTATAACTCAAAACCTCTAAACACATAAAACTACGTGTGTTTAATTATATCCATAAGGACTTCTAGAAGTCCAAATTTCATGAAGCTAGCTCAAACGGTTATAAAGATATGAAAGTCAAAAGGTAAATTTTAGCACTGACTGACTGACTGACATACTATAGTACCTACTAACCTACTTCCAGGTGACCTAAAAGGATGAAATTTGGAATCCAGCTCGGTAATTGTGTGTAAGCGTAGGATAAAATCAAAAAATAAATAAAAAGTTAAAAATAGGGAGGTCCCCATACATTTTTTTTTTAATTGTAGCGTTGGAATCGCTACAAGCAGATATTTGTAACTATCCCAATATATGTATTAGTATATTTGCTATATGACAGAAATATAAAAATAAAGTTAAGTCAAAAAATAAGCGGTGTCCCAATACAAAATACTTGTAATACGCGCTAAACAACCGGCCAACGGTGTGTCGTCGGCGGCGCGCGGCACCACATAATTATACACTGAACAGAAGTAAATCAATACCTGCCTAGTTTTCTTTACAAAAAGTAATGATATCCCACCAAAAACAAAAATGTAAAAAAGGAGAGCCAAGTTCAATACAAAAATTATGCTTGGCTGTGGGCTTCGCCTCAAAAAGAATGGAGATCTAAATGAGTGCCAAGTTCTATGCAAAACCCATATATGTATTTATAGGAACAAAATTTCATTATGAACAAGTATTAAACTCTATTTCTTTGCTTTATTGGATACATATAACAATTGCTGTTATTCAAAACTGTGAGATCTTAAAGTGGGTTAGATTTGACTTGGTATTATTATTACCATAGCTTGTCCTGAGTATTATAGGTTCATGGCCGGGACCTGTACGCCCTACGTCACGAGCTGTCACGTGATTGACTTACCTTCTTTTGCTATACCATAGATACAATGATGTCTCGTGAACGCATGAGTATTTTGACATTTCCTTATTAGACACGAGGATAAATTGCAAACGCTGTGAGTCAGAATAAACGTATTTATTTCTTCATAATCCGCTTACTGTTCGGATCCAACACACGATTATACATCCACTACGATCATACATGAACCGAAAACACGTTATCGCGTTCTGTTTCATCAATTTGACAATTTTAACTTGCACTCGCTTGTAGGCTTTGCGCCGTAAATAGTGGCGGTCAATAGCAAATTTGACAGCTAATGACAAGTATACCATTGACCGCCGCGGCCAGGCAGAGCGCCAGTCTGTGAGCAGCTCAAGGTCAGTCGGGGAAAGTGCGCCACCGCGATGCCTCACTGCGATTTCATCAAACATATTGAAATCTGCTGATATTTGCTGTTGACATCTTAGATCATCATATCAGTCCAGTGCCAGACATTGTCCTCCCCCAGAGAGTGCCACAATGGCCGGTCCTGTATGGTAGGCGCATTTACCCCGTTGGCGCACTTGCCCCGACTGACCTTAAGCCGTCAATAGTGAAGCCGGATTCATACTTATCTGACATGTCGTGTCATATCGGTTACGTAAATTTATTATGCTTAGATTCACACTCATTTGATGCGCTGACGTGTCTTTTGTGTCAGGCGAAGGCATCACAGCGCTTCACGTCAGATAGGTATTAATCTGGCTTGAGCTTATCTATTACAAATTACACGGCAACTTTCATGATCCATAATTCCATACATTATATACGACCATATACATACGACCGCCACGGCAAGTTAAGAGTCCGCAGTAAGCTCGGCCGAATTTCACCTTCCCATACAAACGTAGTTACGCTATCATTTTAAAACTACTCGTTCGATTGTGACGAAACTTTGCATATAAGTACATTGACATCAGGTATATCTATGTCTGTAATTAGTTTATATGGTTCCAGTTTATAAAACAAACGAAATACAGCAAAAACAAGTTTTGTATGAAAAACTTAAATTCGCTGTATTTTTTTTACTATGGTATCTGAATACATAAACTAATTGCAGACAGATATACCTCATGACATTGTATATGCAAAGTTTCGCTACAATCCAACACGTAGTTTTAAAATGAGAGCGTAACTACGTTTGTATGGAGAATCGACCTTACTACTCTTAAGGGTCGCCAGCGACTCCATACGTTTGTATGGAGTCGACCGTGCTGGGGACTCGGTAACGGTGGATACGGCGAGTAAGCATGCGCGAGCGCTTGCTCTTAGGTACTTATCGCTATATTGAGTCATCTGTCAGAATCAATTAGGTAATTGTCAAAATGGGATACAATCATTGACATACGAGCTTCGGTTCATATTCGTCCGACATATAGACGACCGGTTGGACCTCAACAATACGAATACAATTGTACTTTATAAGTAATAAATAACACACTTATACTCAAGCTGGGGTGTTAATACTTGTCGATTGGTACTTTGGGTAAGAGTAAACAAAGTTTTTTTAAAGACGAACGAATATTCTTACACTGACGGTTTCGCTATGATAAATAAAATAACCGACTTCAAATCAGTACCTACCCAAATTGCTTCAAGTTTGCCTATAAAATTTGAAGAGTTCCCTCGTCATCTACAGCATTCCATCAACAGATCCTGACCTGATGACCACAGGACCTGGGAAGGATACCTTTTTAAACAAAAAAGATTTTTCCAAATCGGTTCAGGCGTCTTCGGGTAATAGGGAAACAAACTTTAAAATATTCCGACGAATTGAGAACCTCCTCCTCTGAAGTCAGTTAATAAATCAACAGGAAGGGCCAAAACGGGCCATTCACTTGGTTTGAATCCGACATAATAGGCTTTATGTTATACGGATGCCGAGTTAACACATATTAATATCCTCATATTAACGTTCTTTCATTGTTATAATCGTTCTTAGAAATCAATTGACGTACCTATGTGGACACAAGGCAAAATATATAATGTATACAGCAGTGTGATATATCTGTTCCCTCTGTAATTTGCCCTCAAATTAGAAAACATCGATTGATAGATCATGAAATTCATGAATGATAGCCAAGCCAATATAATACCATTTTACGTAAGGCGGCGCGACCGTATTCTGCCTAAATAGCAGTGGCATAATCTATAGAAACCGATTCCCAACAGTTTTCCTATTTTAGTTATTGGATCATAGACTTACTGTTCAAATTCCGAAGTAATTTGTCCATAGTTTCAAAATTCTGTCCTATTTTCCGCTTAACGAAAGTTGATGAAATTGTATAAAACAAATATGCTAGTATTTCATCTTTCTCTAAAATTCCATCAGCGGAACATGGTTATCGGAATTATGAAATTCTGTAAAAAATATACCGGACAAATTACCCATTGGAATTACATAGCGTGCCCGGCCGAGACTACTGTCTAGTGATCGTGACATTCGTGACTGATATGCGATTCACAACCAGTATCAACTCATTTCACATCTTCTAGTATACCTTAACCCCTTGACGCAACAACCAACAACTTTGCGTGCTCGAAGGCCACACATAGACTGGTTCTGCCGATGCGTGTTGAATCTGTTGTGAATACCAGCCTAGAACACAAAGCAACGCTTCACCGAACCAGGGTAAGTAAGACCTACCATTAAGCGATGTTATTGGGTCAATAATTTCTTGTTGTCTGACCCGTTTTCCAGGAGCCAACATTATAGTTTCGTGTATTTCTAGAAAAATGGTTACAAGGTCTTGTAGCATAAAAATGGGGTTAAAATGACAATCAATTTGGTGGATTTCAAGTCATAGCAGCAAGTTCCTAACTGAAGTCACCATACTAACCATGGCGGAAAAATCAATGGTACCATTAAAATCCCAACGTCAAGGTATACTAGATGTGAAACAAGTGGTGAATAAACATCGTTAAATAGCATGTACTCGTGTGTTCAGGGCATAAAATTCAGTCACCAAAGCTAAGCTAACATATCGATCGCTAAATTGGACGTAAGTAGTTAAGCGAAAAATATCAAGCACTAATAGTATGAATTATGCGGTTTACATATGCCGCTGACGTAAAGCATTCGTCCCTCTCGCACATACCTGGAGAAACGAATGCTTTACGTCGATAATCGATGTGCTGGTTTCAAAGTTGAACGACTGTAGGATTACGAGGTCAAAGTTCAGAACAAATATTTTTTGTTAACCACCTGCATAAATAACACCAATATTTATCCCAAATGTACCATAAATCGTTACATAATAATAATAACCGTAAAAATTACGTCGATAACTTTTCCATTACCTTATCATTATCAATTAATGAATTCAGAAGTTTATTCTGTCTGTTCGACGTAGGTTTTCCGGATAGTACTATATTAATATCATAAACGACGTCTTTAATAGTAGAACAGTACTAACACCACGTATTAGCCTATTTCTTTTATACATTCACTAGAGCTACAAACGCAGACGGTAGTGGCGCGGTGGTGATGGTGGTAACATTAGTAATATTAGAAGCTGTATGAAGCGGATGGCATACCCACCGGGCGGAATAGGCGGCAAGCACCGCGGCGTCTTCGATACAGATTCGAATATCACAAACGTTGCCGCCACCGCGACGCTAACGCACATAGCGTTTGAAGTAACACCTTGAGTATAAGCGCATTGCTCTTACTTCTGTAGAAACGAGGTCGTTTTCACAATAATTTACAAACAAATCACACAACCGCTCTGTTTGTTTGGAAATCGACCCTTAACTGAACAAAGTAATAATTGCCTAAATTAAATTTAAACTCCTTTCGAAAAGGTTTGCGTCTACCATTTTGTATTCGGAAGCACTGAAATCCAGTTTAGTTCTCGACCCACTTTGTAAATACACCAAACACCGTCTTTAACCCCCGACGCAGAGAGGGGTGTTATAAGTTTAACGTGTCTGTGTATCTGTCTGTGGTATCGTAGCTCCCAAACAGATGGACCGATTTGAACGCGGTTTTTTTATTCGAAAGCTGTTGTGAGCCCGAGTGTTCTTAGCCATATTTCATGAAAATCAGTTTAGCCGTTTTTGAGATATTGGACTTTGACATGAAAATGTCGGGGGATTTCAACTTTTCTAATTCATCAGATGTTACTCAACAGTTTTATTCTATTGATATTTTTCAAAAACTTAATGCGCTTTTGGGCTTGGTGCGATATTTTGAGAAGTTGACATTTTAGATAATTTTGAGAATGAGCAATGCAACATTTCACTTTGATTGCTACGAGTATTTTTGAGTTCGAAATGAATGGGTGCGAAGCGTTTGGAGAACTATGACATATGTCCATTGAGGCATACATTCATAATATATAATTGTTAAGCAAAGTTACGAAAACAGATGCCAAACGTTTTTAACTATAGACATTTGAATATACATGCAAGTATACCGTCTACAAATTTGTTTATGCATACCTACTTGTCTCGTCTTACAACGGTTATCAATACAAACGCGATTTTTACTACGTGTCAATTAATCGATAAGATAAATTTGACAGGTATCAAATTAATCGAAGGCCTTGTGGCGCTTATATACCCAGATAACATAGTTAATTTTTAATACATACAAATAAATAAAATATATCACTTTTACATTAGTTAAGGGTCGAAACTTCAGACTTTGTACAGTATAAAAAATTATAAAACTAAAACATCGAAGCTTAAAAGTAGTAATCACAGGATAAGTGACAGTTGTACAAAACAATATGTACTTCCAAAAAAAATATTGCTAGTATAAAATGTACTGGTCAAATAATTATGATTTAGAAATATACCGGCCTCCCATTTACATGAATATTATATCTATTATGATATGAATCAACAAAACAGTGCCAACGAATTTCCTCCATAAATGCCGCCTTAAATGACAAATGATTACTAATGTTTTCTTATGATTATGTGCAATTTTACGAGTAAATCGAGGAAATACTTCAATCAGTTCATAGGTATAGGTCGACCGCTTTACTCAGTGCTCACTTGCGCGTGCGCGGCGCGCGGTTGGAGGGGTATAACGATAACGGTCTATCTATAGGTGTTTACGTGATTGATTATTAACTTCACAAGTTAGTAAGTTAAATTAGCAGCACAAATCTACGCAGGCAGAGTAGTCATAATTATGTAAGCAAGATAAACATAAACATTATGCATATTTTTTTCTTTCTTTCTGCGTATTTTGCACCATGAGACACAATTTGACAGTGCACCAAGAGTAGTTTTATTTACAAGCTTGACCTGTTAAGGTACAAGTTGGTAGCGGACGACATGAAGTCGTAGCAAACGACGTGTCGCAACGACACTACTGGTTCCTATGTATTTCTATGAAATACCTTTCGTAGCTAGCGACACGTCGCCGTCGTAGAAATACATAGAAACCAGTGGTGTCGCCGCGACTTTTGTCAGTTTGTTAGTGAGGGACGATTAAGCTGAAGTTTAAGTTTTAATTTTTGCCAGAAATTTATTCTTATGTAGACTACGCATATGTAGCCTAGCCTACCCCAGTCTTATGCCTTGATTGCACATGAATATAGGTAAAAAACTTAGGTGACGTATTCAAATAGACATTACCGGCCGTATTCATAAACGTACTTCAAGCCTATTTTAACTAAAATGCCGTTAAAGTTCGTTTGTCTTTATGTCACTGTGACATTTGTGTGCGTAAGAATGGGACAGAGCACATTTTATTTAGCAGAGGCATTTTAAGTTTTATGAATAAGGGCGTACATATTTAAATAGTCGAACACAAACATAACAAATACCTATTTGAACACGTCACCCCTACATGCAGGACAGGGCTTTAACCCATACTGCTTTTGGTCCAGTGCCAGTGCTCAATAGGCCTTAACTCATCAGTGTGCTCTGACAATTCAAACGTGACAATTGTCTGACGATGACAAATTGCCGCACACCGTGGTCGACCAGTAAAGATGTTGAACGACGAACGAAAAGTGTGTCGCCTGAAATTGGCAATTTTCGGCACATCTCAGGGTAAACGAGTCATGACGGTACCGATCGGCTATCGTTACTAGTGTGCCCAGAAATGTAGGTGTACAGCGGATTGTCATTGTCGAGGGGACCCCTTTATAGTTTGTTTTAGTTTAGATGACGAAAAGTACTGAAAACCAACCATTACCGACATCTATTGTTTAATTGTTATCTTCAAGTTCAAGAGTTGTACGCATTTATAAACAACAACAGAACTAACAATAGCAACTCTTGTACACGTGCAACACTTCGGTCCGTTTTATGGCGTCTCTTTGTTATCTTTTCCTTTCATATTTAGCAACAAATGCCGTAGTAAAATCCCACGTTAAGAGCATTTTCATAATTTTAACTAAAACAAACTATAACAGTGTTGTCTTTCCACCATACTCAAGGTACGTGTAAATATAAACATAGCCAGTGTCATAATCACTGGCACTGGCGCTAGGCGCTGAAGTTGTCAGCCTAAAAGGCGCTAAATGCCAAACGGCGAATTCCTTGAATTATTTAACCTATATAACGTTCGCATACGACCTATAGCGATCGATATAAAGCGTATACATTGGTTCAAACGGCTATTTGTTCGACAGATAAATTCACAACTTATTCTATTAATAGTAGCCGAATTGTTACATTGACTTGTATGTGAATGGATTACATGAGTGAGTTGGCGTTTCGTCGAGAATTGACAACCTTTCAAATTTCCGATCATGGCGAAATAAGTAAATCGGAATAATTGTGAAAACGAGGCTGAATAAGGAAATGTTTATAGTAGACACCCAACTATAATAATTTACTTTAAAAGCAAAGTTTTAGCAGACTTCAAATCAGTACTCGTCCTTTTTAACCGACTTCAAAAAAAGGAGGAGGTTCTCAATTCGGTTGTATTTTTTTTTCCTCAGAACTCCGTCATTGATGAGCCGATTCGTAAATATTTTTTTTGTTTGTAAATATATGCTTTCAGGTGGATCCCATTTTTTTCAAAACTTCAATTGGATGATGGGATCCATGAGTAATTGAGGGAACTCTTCAATTATATAAGGCACGCGTGTAGTGATTTTGGTATTATCTGTTTTAACCAGTGTATTTACCACCCGGAAATCATAAATTTGGTGGAGTGGAATTGATGATGAAGACCACAGATGACTTATGGAATTCCTCAATTATGTAAGTACTTAAAAGTACAAATGTACGCCACAGATTCTGATAAGATTCCGTTGAAATAGCAACTAATGAAGTGCCAAAGGTGATCCTTGTGGAATCGACGGAAGTCTTCAAATATTATCGGGTCACATACAGCGATTGGGTTTTTTTCTCTAATAATCAACGCATTTGCTCTCGGCAATCAGTTCATGTGGTAAATTGGAAAAGAATAATGAATCATGTGAAAATGTTCTCGTGGCTTGGCGGAGTACTAAATTGAAGGTTAAAACTTTGTTTTTATAGTAAATTATTTGAAGTCGTTAAAAAAACGATACTTTTTTATTCACTTCCGTAAGTTACACCTGACGCAGAGGTTACGGTAAGAGTGGTAAGAACGGCGATTTTTTGCGGTGCAACAGTTTCAATACGGGGGTATCTACGAGGGGCGTTCAATAAGTTCTCGGTATCGGCATTAAAAACAGAAGTTATTCGTATCGTATCATTTTTAATGATTAAATACACTCTTTTTTGTTTTACGTGCATATATAATGTGTTTAAATTAATTTAATTTTACATCATTAAAAAAGTAAAGCTTTTGTTCGACGAAATGAGGCTCATTTTTTTAAATCAACGCAATTGTACAGATTTCATTGAGGTATTTTTAGTAACAAAGAATAAGAAGTAAAAGTATACGAGTTGGTCTAGGTGACAGGGTAGATAGTTAATTGTACCTATAGATTTTACGTCCCTAAATAGCACCCCTGGTAATCTGCAATCTCCTCCAAACAGAACCGTCATAAAAATCGCATTTATTTTTCTTAGTCTACTTCCTTTAATTGCTATACGATTATCTTGTACAGACTCTTCCTTGGTATTTACATCCATATATTTTTCATTTATACTGGCCCAAATTCTAGAAATTAAAAAATATATATTGATGGCTACTGAAAGCCACCTTTAACTTTGTTAAGGGAGCTGTGTTTAAAAATATGATTAACGAGCTATTTTTTTAAAAAAAAATTGCCTTCTAAATAGATATATATCTCAATTAAAAATTAATATTCTGGATTACCACACCAGAATTTTACCAAAACAGCCCTTAAAATAAACATCCTTCAATTTTACTCTCGTCAGAATATTTGCTACCCCATCATCGTCTTTGTTTAACTATTAAAGAAAACCAATTAATCATATATTTTTTACTTATTTAGTGTATTCATGAATAGTGTCACAGTATGAAAAATAATCAGAAATTATTATCATCAGTCGTAATCATACCGATACCAAGAACTTATTGAACGCCCCTCGTATCTATCGCGCATTTGTGCGCAGCAGAAAATCACTCGCCATGTGTAACCGGCAATCGCTCTATCTAACTTATTAATATTTGTCTGATGCAACTTCAAGCGACAGAGCGATATCGGTTTCATATATTTAATAAGGATATGTTGTCATACGCAAAATAGACGCTATTATGACGTCGAGTTGCGGAAACCCAGCCCGCGTACACCTATAAGGATATGTTCACATTCATCAGAACGTAGGTATCAGAGGGCATCGCGTCAGATAAGTATGAATGATTCGGCTTTCAAATTAGCTATATTTTTAAGTAATCATCTTAAACATGGTGTTTAACGCATCGTGTTTTTCAAGTTTAACAGATTTTCTGAACGAATAGAATACTGAACTGAAAATTCCTGTTCCACAAATTGACACCGATAGCCCGTTTCACGAAGCAAAACTTATAAGCGGAAGTCTCTTTCTATCAAAAGGTATTGAAAAGAGATTTCCGCTTGTAACTTGTAGCTTCGTGAAACGGGCCCCAGGTGTCATACTGATTCTCTATTGTTTAGGGCGGTTATACAAGACATAATTTACTTTAAAAACAAAGTTTTAACCGACTTCAATTTAGTACTCCGCCAAGCCACGAGAACATTTCTTTTCCAATTTACCTCATGAACTGATTTCCGAGAGCAAATGCGTTGATTATTATAGAAAAAAACCCAATCGCTGTATGTAACCCGATAATATTTGAGGACTTCCGTCAATTCCACAAGGATCACCCTTGGCACTTCATTAGTTGCTGTTTCAACGGAATCTTATCAGAATCTGTGATATACTTTTGTACTTTTAAGTACATAATTGAGGAATTCCATAAGTCATCTGTGGTCTTCATCATCAATTCCACTCCACCAATTTATGATTTCCGGATGTAAATACACGAGTTGTAATAGAAAATACCAAAATCACTACACACGTGCCTAATATAATTGAGGAGTTCCCTCAATTCCTCGTGGATCCCATCATCCAATTGAATTTTCAAAAAAATGGGACTCACCTGGAAGTATATACTTACCAACAAAAAATTTTTTTTATGAATCGGCTCATCAATGATGGAGTTCTGAGGTAACAAACATTGAAAAAAAAAAAAAGAAAATACAACCGAATTGAGAACCTCCTCCTTTTTTTTGAAGTCGGTTAAAAAGTAGCCTGAATCGCTACTGTATCCCTTTTGTATAGCTGCAGAAAGTTGCCATGTGTAACCGGTCTTTGTCGAGAAGTGTCGATGGATATAAATGTAAAGACAGCTGTACGTCTAGCACAACTTGGTGCTCAGTCACTTCGCGCGCGTGTCCTGTCTCACTCGAACCGATGGAAAGTAAAAAGAGGAGGGTAGACCTTTCTCGACTCGCGTCGCAGCGCGGCGTCAGTTGTGCTAGCCCCGCTGTTAGCGTGGGTGCGATACGCAGGCAGAGCCAGATATGACCTTGGAACGTGGCTATTGGTAAGACAAATTCCCTGCATTTACATAGTATGACTATCACTCTACTCAATCACTCATATGCATGCATCCTTGGTTGTAAAGTAGGTATAGAGAGTTTAACAAAATGTTATAAGTTAAGTTATAAACAACTTGAAAAATTATGAGACAGGTTGCTTTTGCGCTGTTCAACGGTCTTTCATACAAACTTCCACTTCCAAGCGTAACGTTTTCCGGGATTGAAAGTATCTTATATCTTTCGCCAGGACAGCTATCCCCATACCAACGTTCATCGAAATCCGATCAGCGGTGAAAGAATCACATAACTGTCACTTTCGACAGACCAGGCCCCTATTTCACCAACTTGACAATTGTCACCTGACAACGACAATTCGCCGTACATTGCTGGATCAACAAGTACCCTAGCGACCACCTTAACTTCTAGAACAAGCAATGTATGGCGAATTGTCAGTGTCAGGTGACAATTGTCCAGTTGGTGAAATAGACGGTGTAATGAAGCTGATACCAATTATCAGTTTCCACTTGCCAACTCATTAAAGGGCGAGTTGCATCGGACTTTTGAAAGACCCGATTTACGAAACATAACCCTACTAGAGAGCGGTCAAACTTCCCATAAAATACGAAGTTGACACACGTAATTTATGATTACCGATAGCCTTAAATAACCCATAAATTAATTACACGAATTAATCTTCCAATACTTTGCAGTAGGTACTGTAAACTGTGTAAATTAAATAAAACGACCAAACTGATGAATGCGTTTTATCAGTTTTTTACCAATACTGGTTCGATAAGAATTCCAAGTATTTTAAGGCGAGTTTTTATCATGTTTCGATCACTTAATAGCGATTAATAGGAAGGAACCAGTGTGATAAGACTGTTTGATATTCAGCAGTTAGCAACCATGTCGAAATAAATCTGTGAGATCGTTGCTTGAATCAATGAGGAAATTTTATATTTTTGAATTTAAAAAAATCGTCTATTAGTTTAAAATATGGACCTTCAAGATGGAGATGGATTCTCTGTAAAACGCGGGCGGCGCCGCGTGGACAGCTAATACCTAATACTTGGACTCTACCTAATTTATTACCTAAAAGTCACATTCCAAGTTCAGTGTCCGTTAGATAAGTTTTGTGTATCGTATTTATAAGTTTTGTTATAAGGCTTTATTCACAATTCAAGCGTTTAAAGTTGGGCTTCAAGATAAGATATAATAAATGAGAGTGGATTATAACCGACGAAAAAAACGGAGGAGGTTCTCAAATCAACGCGTATATATTTTTTTTTTATGTATGACCACGCATAACTTGTTACAGAGTAGTCCGATTGTGATAATTCTTTTTTTATTAGAAAGGATATACCTCAAGTTGGTCCCACATAAATTTAAAAAAAAATTCAACCCTAAGGAAAACAGGGGATGATTGATTGTTACTTACTGATTGAAATGTATGACCACGCATGTGTGTGTGTGTGTGTTGTGTTGTCGTGTGAAAAACCTCACGATGAATGAGCTTCAGACCTGTCAGTCTCTTGTGTGTGTAGACCTCTCAGTCTCTGCATTTCTGCTAAAGCTCGTTCATTGTGAGGTTTGTGTTTTACCTTATTTGCATGTAACTAGTAATTAACTAAAGTAAGCCACAGAAAATTGAAAAATAAAAACTTTTTAACAAAAAAAATAAACCGCCGAAAAAACACTGAGAATCAAAAAATAATAAACCTTTTTTATTTAGTTTAATAACTAAGTTCTTAAACTATTGTAAGTATACCTAAGTATTTATGTTTGTAATTATTTTGAGTTTTCAAGCGCCGGCGCCGGCGCCGACTCAAAATTACTTAGGTACACTTAGATTAATTTAAGAACTTAGTTATTAAGGTAAATTAAAATGAAATAAAATAAGCATTTCAATCATCTGGTCATTCAAAATTGACTATGCGTTGAAAGTTTCACAACCTTTCCTTTCTACCAGCCTTCAAATGTCAATTGGTTCGTGTAATACGATCAATTGAGTTTAATTTGAATAAAACCACTGTTCCAGAAACATCTCATTACGATTCCTAAGTGACAAACACTTAGGAATCGTAATGAAATAGTACAAACGACAACACTGTTAACTGTGTTTATATAGAACCTTATTTTATTACAATGCACTTAAGGTGCACCGATGATCAGTTAGCTGTGTTGTCGATAGTACCATTACTAGATCTTCTATTAGGCTGACAATTAGACTTCTGCAGTTTGACAATTTGGCATTTTGAGAATCTGGCATTTGTCACTTTGCAAACTGGTGCCATTGCAACTCTTATTGGGTGGTAATTATTATCGGATGGGGTGGGGGGGGGGAGGAGGGCTGTCAAAATTCGACGAAAAACGATGACGTAATATATAGCCCTAAGTAATGTTTTAATTTCATTTAGTGAATGTTAGTTATCACCTTTTATAGTTGTATTTATCCTGTTTCTGTTTTATTTAAATGCCAAACGATTCAATAATAAATATACCAATAAAACAATGCAAAATTAGCGTTACCATATAAATCATAAAAGCCTGATAAGTGGTGGCTCAGAAAGTATTGGTCATCTGATAATGCTGTACAGCGATTCATAAATATCTGCACATTATTGACACAGGCACAAAGTCATGTTCAGATATTTCAACCCAGTACGTCTAGCGCAACTTGCTGCTTAGTAGCTTCGCGCGCGACTGAGCGTCTCCTGTCTCACACGCACCGTGCAAATTAGAAAGAGGAGGGTAGATCTTTCTCTACTCGCATCGCGGTGCGGCGTCAGTTGTGCTAGCCCCGCAGGTTAAAGACAGATGCTTTTGGCTAAAAAAATGCCGTTGTTTCTATTTTTGTTTAAAACCCAACTTAATCAACCATGGTCCACTCTAAATATAGGTGCCATATTTTTTGGAAATTGGAACAGTAATTCCTGAGATGACACGTACGTACATACAAACTTTACCACTTTACATTAGAATGGATCTTTCAATAAAAGATTGGCCATTCAGAAAGCCACAACTAATATTAGGTAAGTGTTACTGTCAACTGTCATTTTTGTGGTGAGCTGAATGATTTAAATGAAAACCACAGGTATGCATTGTTAGGATCAAGCACATGTAATTATGTGGTATATACCATAACATGTGGGAACGTTCTGTTGCGATCTCTATCACACTAATCTTGACAGGTGCAACAGAGACCGCAACAGTGGTGTTCCGTTCTCACATTTTATTACCCCGCGCGGAGCCAACGTTTGATAATACTATACATAGGTATGGTTGAGATTATTAACACTTTCGCAACCGGACTAAAAATTGAACAATTCACCAGAAACCGACAGAATTCGCTAGGCAAGTAAGTTCATACTACTGCCCGCCTAGCGGGCTCAGCCGGCGTCTGAGCAAACATCACGAGCGCCCGCTAGGCGGGTTCTTGGTTGCGAACGTGTTGTGGCCGACTTTTTATAAAGCTGTTATTGGAATTGAAATCTTCTACCTTAGACGATAGCATGTTTATGGGCATTTTCAATAAAACGTGTACCCAATTAGCGTGAGTTGTTAAATAAAAATTAACTCAGTGTCAGTTTTGTGACGACAATTAAGCATACAAATGATGTGAAAATGAATTTTTATCACATTTATTTATCGTGTATATGCATATCATTTATAAATTAAACAGAAATAGTGAATATTTTTACAAACTGAATGCTTAATTGTCGTCACAAAACTGACACTGAGTTAATTTTTATTTGACAACTCACGCTAATTGGGTACACGTTTTATTGAAAATGCCCTTATTGACGACTGTTTTGATGCAGTTCGGCCAACTCAAATAATCTCAAGTCTCAGGTTCATGACACGGTTTGGTGGCTAAAGCGATTTTAGAGCTTATTGTCACATTCAAGCGCCTATCGAGTAAACCGTTAAGAACGCTCAAAACCGACAATACGCGCTACACGCGCCATAGTTCCAAAACCATGTTATAGAACCTAATTCACGAACTTGACATGTGCTTCGGGCCTTATAGAAATGAGATATTCCCCCATCATGCATCTGATCAAATTTGGTACATTCACTGTAATGCAATATGAAGTATCAAATGCATTTGAACTCTTATACAAAACTGATATTCAGCGGAATGGCATTAGAGTCCAATTTCAAGTGGCATTTAGTAAAGTTGTAAAATTTGATTACTGCATAATCACATGGACCTATGATACTCAGGACAAGCTATGGTAATAATAATACCACATTCGAGCGAGCTGGTAGCATACAAATCTCGATAAATGTGACAGAAAGGGAAATATTGTTTGCTGTCATTCTCATAGTTCCACTTTTTTTTATTTGCCACGACTGATTTCGTATGAAATTGTGTCATAAACCATTACCAGTCCAAATTGAGTAGGTTTTCTATGGCAAGTCATCAGCCATTTTAAGACCAGTTTTTAATTTAGCTGCATAGGAGCTTTTCCGTCCCTCGTTGTGGCATCACGTATAGCCTGTCCAGCGCATACTCTATCATAGGTCCATGGCATAATCATGTTTACAGTCTGGCAGGCCACAGCCTGACAGTCGTGACACATCACAGGAGAGCAGGCTGGATACGCATTCTATATATTTTTAACGGGGTCCCTTTGTTTCCCATAAACTTATTGTTCCGAATTTCGATAGTCAGAAATTGATATCCATATAATTTGTAGACATAAACATCAATAGTCATAATTTGTGTTAAGTATAACGCTTTATAGTTCTACCATTATAGACCTATAATATTAAGTATTTTAATCACAAATGTCAGAAAATTGATGTCCATAACGATCAAAAGTCTATCAATAATTATTCATAAATATTCCAAGGCATATATTTCAACGCACTAATGGTTGTTATTAATATGGTTTTAATGCCTAAAGTGAATTACGTCTAAGAGACCAAATCTATAAAAGCCACAGTCATGTAGATAGTTACTCAGAAACATTTCCAGACATACATTTGAAAGGGGTACTAGGTACTACTGTGCGGTGTTATTAAGGCATGTACTTTTTATTAATGTTATGACTGTTTCGTAAATAATACGTTAAAATAGGCGTTTTGTTAGACACTTTTTTCTCTGAAATCAAAAATGGCCAAGATATTGGACGTCTAAGGCAGGTTGGTGTAGGTGCGACGACCAGCGAAGTGAGGAGGAGTGTCAGGTGTACCGCGACTAAGCGCGCGAGCCGAGCGAGCGAAGCGAGCATGCCGCGGCAGCGGCCGGCGAAGCGCCAGAGCCAATAATGACACAACATCCATCGAAATTTTTACAAGTACAGATTTTTCCCAACTTTTGGTTCAATTTTCTCGGCCATTTTTGATTTTAGAGAAAAGTTTCAAGCGTACGTTTAAGGAGTGTGTTTATAGGCTTTAACATTATGAAGTGTGAACACGACTATGACATTGAATGATATGACTAAGTAATCAGATGACTACAAATCATTATGACTTGCGAAAAAAGACCTTACAACAATTATTATAAACTAGATTATTGCCTTTAACATTATGTAATTGCATACCACCGGGATATTGAATGTTATGACTTATGGCTAACCAATTTTATGACTAACAATAATGATGACCTGCAAAAATCGGAACTAAATTTGTATTGTTACATTTTATGACTTTCGACAATATGACTAGAAAAAATTATGGTGGAAAACGTTATGGACTGAAAAAATCGGATCTTAAATTTTATGGGAATCAATAGAGACCCCTTTTTAACACTAGCACTATTATCGCAAAGAAAGGCATGTGTATATTATTTTCAGCTTCTTGACTATGATTGGTGATTGGTGGCCAGCCACACTACAAGAAATGACAATGTTACATACAGTTAACATCAAAGATATGTTTAGCACTTTATTGGATTGTAATAAAAGAAATCATACATATCTTTGACATTTGATCAGTCTATGTCCAACAAAGCTTGTTCCTCTCACGCTTACATACCTCCTTGCTATTGGAGGATGGATGGTTTATGCCCGACATAAAAGTGATCATGCTAGGCTACTGTTAGTATGAAAAGACTTCATGTTGGCTAAACAATTAAGTTTGTTAGTACACTGGCCAGAATTGAAATTTTAATAAGTCTCAGTTTTTAGGTCATTTTCGTGGCATTGACTGGCTGAATTTAGTAAATTATTTATGTTGGATAGCTCCAAGGGCAGTTAAGTAGAGTATTGAAATATAAATGATATGATCCACAGTTCGGTGCCAGCATATTTTATAGATAAATAGTGAATCACCATTTTGTACTTATGGGGGCACGGTTATTAAATTAAATACCACAGTTGACATATTCATTGTACATGTTCCGAATCAAAAGCATTCATTAAAATAGGAATAAAAACTTATAGTAATAATACGACTCACTCAAAGCTTGCAGCACTGCAGTAACGGAGACTGCACTCAAATTAAAGCTTTTAATGGAGGATGCTCAGAATTTGAGCTTGGGTTTTAGTTCGTGGGCCTTGCCGCCCCAGTCCAGCCGGTAGCTCCGCGTCCGCCACGAGATCTCTGGGTTCAAGAATGCAGCGAACAGAATGAACGGCGCACAGCACTCACTCCATATCCACCCAACTAGGAACTGCACTTTGGTGAACGGTGGCGAGCCATTCTGCACTGAACGTAGCATGAGCCAGTCTGAGAGGAACCACAAGAGGATGTGGACGAGGAAAAAGGGGAGGGGCTCGGCGCCGAAGAGCTGCCCGGAGGCCCAAGCGGCACCCGCGCCTAGAGGCAGGCATTCGCTGAGGGGCTCCATGAGCGTCGTGGTCGGGACCATGGCGATCCGGAGCCGCGCCCAGCGCGTTAGGCGCGCTTGCAGCGAGCCCACAGACCTCGTCCCGGAATTCTGCAGCGCCGGCAGCGAGCAGACCCGCATTCTCCAACCTCGGGACGTTATCTCCTTCGCCATGAAGAAGTCCTCCGCCAGATACTCCCCGAACGCCGCCAGCCCACCGCACTCCTCCAGCGCGCAGCGGCGGGCGAGCGACGACATCCCCACATGGCAGTTTATCCGCATCACGTCCGCTGCCAAGTACATGCGGGCCTGCGCCGTCCCGAAGTACACCTTCTCGTACACCGCGGCGAAACCTTCTGCGTCGCACGCGAACGGCATCTGATGCACTATACCCGTGTCATCCTTCATATGCTGCACCATATCAAGCAGCGTATCATCCCGCATACGTATCCCCGCATCGCTGACGAGCACTAGAGGATACTTCCCAGCTAGGAAAGCCGGCTGCATATTGTTGATTTTAGGGTTGACCCCAACTCGAACGCCGCCGGTGAACAACGTCGCGTCTATGTGAGGGTATTT
Source organism: Epinotia bilunana (assembly GCA_947049275.1). Lineage (NCBI taxonomy): Eukaryota > Metazoa > Arthropoda > Insecta > Lepidoptera > Tortricidae > Epinotia > Epinotia bilunana. Next base: position 6,264,704 of record OX346272.1, read on the forward strand.
GTGCATGAGACTGTGAACTAACATCACCGCTGGGTCATGCTCATCTTCCACACAGAACAGGAGCTCGTACAGCGGGTAATCGAGCGTGAAAAACGTCTCTAGGTTCGAGAACAAGTTGGGGTCTACGCCGGTTAGCGGCTTCAGGATCGACACACCGGGATACGGCTGCTCTGGCGGCGACCGGTCCACCGTCCGATGCAGCTTCCATTTCGAATACGATAACGACACTATATGAATTGTCCATATAAACAGAAACGCTAGCATAAAGAATATAGCGAATCCATACACTGTGTACACCATAGGCATCATAATTGTAAATTCTTTATAATGTTCTCTCGTTCGGGCCGCATAATATCGAGTGTCCCCGATTCTCTTCTATGACGCGGTCACAACTGAATTGACTGATAGAAAAACTGCTGTAGAGGACGTTCGAAATTCGTACAAATGTGCACCATTATAATAAACTAAGCCACCGTGTCATTTTTACCGGCCAGCCGCTCAGCTACGATTTTACCGAATCACTAAATGTAAACTTCTTTTACATATCGTACAACTCCCGTCATTATTGCTATCAGCGACACCCCTCCACTTCACATTCAGTAGCAGGAGCTCCGCCTCTAGCCTGTGTACACTGTAGCCAACACAATAAGAGCAAAATTGATAACTTTTCAATGGCGCTAGTAAGCATAGTAAATCCAACGCGACGGAAAGAGATAGACAAAGTCTACGTTTTGTTTCTCGGCACAAACAGAACATTAAAGAAAATGGTAAACCGAATATTTAGATATTTTGTATCTTTATCGAAATGTGCTTACCAAAAACAAGTAAAAATAATAAAATACTCATAGCAATATGTAATAAATATATACTAAGTATTATGGTGCAGGTTAATTAATACAGTAGAAAAAATCGAATCGTCTTTACTTGACCTTAACTTTTTGTGGCAACATAGCGTTACAGTCTATTTATTGTTCATGTTCATTGCCTATTTGTAATTTTTTTCCGTAGTGGCGGGAAATTGAAGAGCCATGATAGTCACGCTCTAGACAACAATGAAAATAAATTGTTTTTTCATTAGCAACAGATAAACATTACGAAAATACTCAGAAAGTACGAATTTTTCATTTATGTTCGCTATTTTGTTTTTTTAATTCATAAAATTAATAATAAGGACGTTGCTTGATCGTGACGTCACAAGCGAGTAATTCCTACAAATTCCATACCAACCAAACCAACGGAGCGTTTTTGAAGTTTCGTAAAATGAAGCTGATTTGACTAATACCGTTTTCAAATATTTCAAATTATCAATTTGATTTGATAGTAAATTAGAATATTTTTTCATGCGAAGTCACTTCATGTGTCATTTTCGTATAAGCCAATCGTCATCGTCACATATTTTTTTTTTTTTTTTTTTTTTTTTTTTTTTTTTCATTGGACTTGCGGGCGTTTGCCCATAGCCATAATCAAGTTAATGAAAAGGGAAGGAAATAAAATCGGATAAGTACGGAAAGGATATATCGGAATTTGGAAAAAATAATCAAGGCAGGAAAACGGAATTGGAATACATACAAATAAATTATAAAATATGAATAATACTATAATTTGATATTATTCTCACAAATAAACTTAGCTAGAATATTATAAATATCTGGATTAATAAGCAAAGAGGAAATTTCGGTGGGAAAAGGAACATTTTTAGATTGAAGCGCATCCAAGAAGACAGTACGATCGAATAACGGGCAAGATAAGATAATATGGTTTACGTCAGCTTCCTCAGCACCGCAGTCACATTTAGGCTCACTTATAATATTAAATTTTGCAAGATGAAAAGGAGCACATGTATGGCCCAATCTCATACGAGTTAAACATGATATTTCACGTCTACTAAAGGATTTTTTCCCAAAAAACCAAGGCTTCAAGGGAATATCACTTTGGATCTTGTGGTAATAGGCCCCTGTCTCCAGGCTACTCCAAAACCAAAAGAACTCCCATGACAATTGTAGATACCTTTTGGGAAGTAAAAGTAAATCGTGGCAAAAAATTTTATAAGAAGAGACATCGCCAGAAACCACAGCATCCACAGCCAAACTATCAGCCCTTTCGTTACCCGAAATACCACAATGGCTTGGCAACCAGACAAAATTCACAGTGAGCCCCTTTAATTGACATTGTAACAGAATAGCTCGAATCTCATACAGTAACGGATAATTATTAGACATTCTAAACGGTGATTTAATTAAAACTTGAAGGCTGCTTTTAGAATCCGAAAAAATTACAGAGTTTTTTAAATTGAACATGGAAACATATTCCACCGCTTTGAAAATGCCAAATAGTTCACCAGAAAATACTGAAGACTCTGGAGGGAGTTTAATTTTGATTACAGTATCAAACTGTTGGTGATATACGCCAACCCCAACGCAGCTTAATGCTGAACTTTTAGATGCATCTGAATAAATGTGATGCCAATCAGCCCAATTTTCACCAACCAAATTGTTAAATACTGGCTTTGCACTTGTTCTATCTTTAACGATGCCAGAATCCAGAAAAACTTGTGGAGCAATGGTCAGTGAATCAAAGTCTTTCTCATATATGGGAAGAGAGAGATATCTGACAGTTGGCGAAGTTAAACTCTGGAACTTAAGATAACTATTTATTATGCAAGGAGGTGTTCTATTACGCCAATACGAAGATGTCTGAATGTAATTGAGAAGAACAGATAATTTTCGTACTAGAGGATGATTTGAGAATTGCATGGTTTTAAAAATAAATCTATCAGCTAAAAATTGACGTCTTAAATGAATAGGCGGATCCACAGACTCTACTTGCATTGCATTGGCAGGACTGGTCTTCATCGCACCAAGGACTGTCCTGAGAGACTTGTTTTGGATAACATTTAACATGTTAAAGGCATCTACAGTACCAGGAGTTAGAAGGAAAGAGCCATAATCTAAAACGCTCCTTATAACAGCATTATAAATGAGTTTCAAATAAAATGGGTGGCTCCCCCACCAAACACCAGCCAAACATCTCAATATATTTAATGAACGTTCGCATCTGTTCCTCACGTAATTACAATGATCTTTGGCAGAAAGTTTATAGTCTAAGACAATTCCTAAATATTTAACTTCCTTGCAAAAGGAAATTGTAGATCCATTGTAAGTCAAATTTACATCTACGGATCTTTTCCTAGGAGAAAATAAAATTGCTGCAGATTTTGAAACTGAGAGATCTAGGCCATTCTTATCCAAATACATTTTTAAATTTTGTAAATTACAGTTCATAATCTCACAAGCATTATGAATAGATTTATTATTACAATATAATACTATATCATCCGCATATTGAATAACGGATACAGAATCAGTCAAATGAGGAAGTAAATCGTATGTATAAACGTTAAAAAGTAAAGGACTAAGAACAGAACCTTGCGGAAGCCCTTTCCATACTGTTCTATATAAAATTTCAGATTCTAAATTCAATCTAATAAATCTTTCAGAGAACATAGCGGAGATCATAACACACAAACGACTTGGAACTCCCAGCAACAACAGCTTATTAACTAAAATTGAAATATTTACATTGTCATAAGCCGAATTGATATCTACAAAACAAGCTACCACACACTTGTTTTCGGAGAATGCCAGAAGTACATCAGAAACTAACAAACTAACACAGTCTAAAGTGCTTCTGCACTTCCGAAAGCCATATTGAATATCTGGTAATAATCTTTTACTTTCGATAAACCACTCCAATCGATTTTTAACCAAGTGTTCCATGACTTTGATTAAAACCGATGACAACGCAATAGGACGATAAGAATTTGGATCGGAACGGGATTTATTTGGTTTGAGAAGTGGCAACACTAATTGCATTTTCCATTTGGGAGGAATATTACCTGTCAGAAAGACAATATTGATAAGGTCTAGATAATAACCTAACACATTATCACTGGCATGAACCAAAAAAGAGTATGGTATACCATCACACCCCGGGGCGGAATCTACGACATAAGTGAGCACACTCTTCAACTCTAGCATTGAGAACGGACTATTAAAACGCTGTGTATCATTGTTATCAACATTTGAAGAGCTTAAAAATTCAACACTAATTGGAAAAGGCAATGGAACAAAAGGAGGAGCTAACTTATTTAAGAATTTTCCAGCAATGGAAGGATCAATTTGGCCATTCGTTTCAACAAAGGCCCCCCTAAACATCCGAATTTTTTTCCAAACTTCAGATGGGTGAGTATTAGGGCATATAGATGCACAGAAGGAGCGCCAACCCTCAAGCTTCTTTTTCTTTAAAAATTGTTGTCTCCTTCATAACAGCTAATAAGCTATTAAAATTTTCCTCATTCATATTATCGTTATAAACTAATTCCCTCTGTTTTCTCTTTTTAACAGCATCTGTACATTCGGAATCCCACCAAGGCGGGCTGAGGATATCAAACTGAGAACCCTTTTTTCTGGATGGAAATACTTCATCTGCTACTTCAATCAGCAGCTTAGCGAAAGCATCAGATGATTGTAAAACTTGGTTATGGGACACCTCGGGCAATTGGGCCAACTTCTCATCCAAATGCTCCCTAAAATGTTGCCATTTGTCATTCTGGAGTTTATATCCTAAAAGCGGAGATCTTTTCATCAGTGGTTTGTTTTTGAAAGGGAAAGAAATTAAAATCGGAAAATGATCGCTACCAAAAGAAAATGGAAGAACCTCCCATAATACTGACACTGCAATTGATGAACTACAAATTGACAAATCTATGGCACTAGGATTCTCATTTGGAGCAGAGCGACGCGTCGGGGCTCCAGAGTTTAATATACACAAATTAAAACAATGAACCATATCAATTATTTCTTCTCCTAAATTACTCGAATTGATGCATCCCCAGGCAGGATGATGGCAATTAAAATCACCTAAAATAATGAAAGGGGAAGGAAGGGATGATATTATGCTTCTAATTTCACTAAGAATGACTAATGAAGGATGAGGAATGTACACTGAAACTATGCAGATGTTATTTACAATGGCGGAAATAATGGAATAATCTTTACTATGTGATAATGAATGATATGAAAAATTAAACGAGTTTTTAATAAGAATGGCTACACCACCATATCCATCCGATCTATCTTCACGGAGACATGAATAGCCAGGAATTCTGAAACATGACTCAGACCGGAGCCATGTTTCGGAAAGTGTGATAACAAATGGATCATATTTCCTAATTAAATGAAGTAAATCCGATTTCTTATTATTAATACTATGACAATTCCACTGGAGAACTTTGGATTTGTTCGCCATTATTGAGATTGAACACTTTAGATAATAAACTAATTAATTGAGCAGCGATGTTCGGTTCTGAATTCATATTACTATTAGTATTGGAAAATAATTTAATGATTTCTAGAATAATATCCTTAGTAGATTGCTCTTTTGGGTGACTTAATAATGCGCTACCATTCCCTGAAGGGGATTGCATATTGTAGTCTTTTGTCAAATTATGATGTGACTGGGAGTCATAACCCTTTTGAGGCTTAGGTATATTTCTGGGTTTAAGGAAAACCGTCTTCTTATAAGACTGTGAAGCTGTGTTGTTGAGTGTTTGAGTTGGACAATTTATTGCAGATTGGAAGGATGGAGGAGTAGCCATGACTACATCGGCATAAGGTTTAGTAACTGGAGGATGTAATTTTGATGCTTCTGCATAAGATATTGCACTTTGTGCCATCGTCAATTTAATATTCTTCTGGCGTTCAAACTCGGGACATCGTTTATTTATCGCAAAATGAAGACCAGAGCACAACAGACAAGATGCACAATCCTCCTCAATGTTACATGAGGAGCCAGTGTGCCCTTGCCCACATTTGTAACAGCGCGGCTTTGATCTGCATTGCATCTGTGTGTGTCCAAAGCGACAGCAATTGAAACATTGGATGGTGGGAAAGACATATAAATCTACAAGGAGAGAATTGTAACACATAAAAATACGTTTAGGGAGAACCTGTCCATCAAACGTAAGAACTACAGATTGAGATGGCTTCCACACTGGGGAACCCTCCACCATAACTTTGTAATTAAGTCTTCGCAGCTTTATAACATCACCGCAACCAACAGGTACACTGATGTTCTCTTTAACCTCATCCAAAGACCACTCTGCTGGTACGCCCTTTATTACCCCCATTCTTATTACATGAAATGATGGAATAAATGATTTGTATTTGTTGTCAGCCAGTCTTTTGTCATTGAGAAAATTGTTTGCATCCTGGTATTTTGTAAACGAAAGGGTGACTCTATTCCGTCCAATGCGTTTGACACTACCATTAACAATGTTTTGAAAGTTAAGTTTTTTTAGTAGGTTCCCAAAAGCCATGGAGTGAATAGAAGTGCCATCATTGGGCGACTCCTGCTGTTTCTGCACATGAATTACATAAGGAGAACAATCTGACTGAATAAACTGCTTCCTAAACAAGTCTGCGGGCTGAGAAAGGGTGCCTGTATCTGGGACCGGAGCCTGTACTGAATCTGAAGCTGACGATGTAGGAGGGGGTAGGGTTTGAACTTTAATGCTATCAGCATTAAAAGTAGAATCATGACAATTGCAATCATCCCGGAGTGAATCTCTATCTCTATTAGATTCTGCATTTTTGCTACGCTTCTTCTTGTTGCAGTGGCGGCATATTTTTCTATTGACTGACTTACGTTTCCTTAATCCAGAAGACCTGGAACTGTCAGTATCCATACCATCCGATTTATTATTGTGGTCACTATAAATAGTGACCGTATGCGAAACCTCAGGGAGTAGGCCTCCCCCTGGGTCATCAGGGGGATCCATGATTAAATATGTACAAAAAACTTACCTAATGGATGTTGTTATATACACAGAGTAATAGAAACTAACTACTAATAATATTTACAAATAAATTATCCTGCGTTGACCACTAAGAATTAAATTTTAAGAACTCGAGAAAAAGACGCGCGCTCGCCTCGAAGTTTCCCGCCCTTTTTTCTCACATATTTTTGTTTGTACAAGTAGTTATTTTTTTTTTGTAACGATAAGGTCGATAAGCGTCAAAAACTTAAAAAGTGAAAGTTGTTATATTATCTAATCACAAAGCGTTAAGTATGTGGAGAAACTTTATCATATCATGGAATATACAATATCTAGCGTGTGACCATGCTCAGGGGCATAAATGTTCCACGATTTCCAGAAAAAAATTACCTATTTAAAAAACACGTTTGACTCATTCTCATTAAATAAAGACTTGGCTTAGGACATGCATCCAGGGGCCTATACCACAAAACATTACAAGCGTACAATTTGAACAAGACTTTTACCCAAGCGATGTTTGAGTTGGGTTTCAAAACAATTAAAACCGACAGATGCGTGTTTATAAATGAAGATAAGTCGATAATAATTGGATTATTTGTCGATGACGGGCTAGTCATAGGAAAAAATAAGAAAAAGATTCAGTGTCATGGAAAAACTTGAAACCAAATTTGAAATGAAGAAGAATGAAAACCCAAGTACTTACCTGGGTATGGAGATTCATAACTACAAACAAACAAAGAAGGAATAAAGCTGACTCAAAAATATTATACAAACGAAATACTGGGAAAGTATAATATGAAAAACGCAAAGCCTTGTGAGACGCCTGGAAGCAATGATGTAGTCGATACAGCAAACTGCCCAGGAGAAGGATTACCCTACAGAGAGGCAGTGGGAAGTTTACTATACCTGTCCACGCGAACCAGACCAGACATCGCACAAGCTGTTAACCTAGTCAGCAGAAAAGTTGAAAACCCCACTAAGGAAGATGTCACACGAGTGAAGAAAATATTCAAGTACTTAGTTGGGACGAAAGATAAGGGCATACTATTCAAACGAAACAGCCCTAACGAGAACATCGATGCTTACAGTGACTCGGACTATGCTGGAGATCCGCTGACGAGACGAAGCACATCTGGTTCCGTGCTAATGATAGCCGATGGACCAATATCATGGGCATCCAAGAGACAGCCTATAGTGGCCCTATCGTCGACTGAAGTTGAGTACATAGCCGCAGCCAACTGCTGTAAAGAGGGACTGTACCTAAAATCTCTGTTGAAGGAAATAACCGACTCTGAAGTAAAAATAAATCTACACGTTGATAACCAAAGTTCGATTCAACTTATAAAGTCCGGTTCCTTTAACAAGCGATCGAAGCACATAGTCGTGCGATACCACTTCATCCACGAACACTTCGTGAGTGGACTGATCAATGTCAGCTACTGTCCAACAGAAATACAGCTAGCTGATATAATGACAAAACCGCTGTCAAAAGTAGTTTGCAAGACACTGTGCAACGCTAATGTGTGGATAGTGCCGTGTCTTAGCCACATGAGTGAACATCAGGAGAAGGTGTTGGAAGCTGTGATGCACCTCGATTGTTAAATACTTTTTAGAATGATTATCTATTATTGACTGACGGTGTCACTTAACTTGTTTTCGCCTATTGAATTAAAACGTAATGGTTTTATATAATTTTATGTTTATTTGCTAGTGCCACAGTTTTCCCTATGCAGGCTGCTGCGTGATTTCGGCCCTTGTGGATACGTGCCGACTAAATCAAGGTCACTGTCACTGCATACTAGATTTCCTGTGACCTTGCTTGGCCGTCCGCTAAATTCGTAGGTGTAGCCCATGAACCTATGATATGGATATATGAGTATCATAGGTCCATCCATGGTGTAGCCTTTCCTTTACACAAATGAAGGCTTGGCTTAAAGAATTCGCATCCGGGCCATAAAAAAAAAAGAACAGCGTCTATTGTTCTTCATATGTTTCTTTTTATTCTTTTATTCGTCATCGCGGGAAATTGAAGTGCATTAATCTGAAAAATTATAAACTTGATGGTAAATTAGAATTATTTTTCATGGGAAAAGTTGTGTCAATTAATTAGACGTGTGTCATTTTTGTTTAATGCCAATCGTCACATATTTTTGTTTGTATATGTGACGGTTCGTGTCAAAAACTTTAAAACAGTGAAAGTTATGAACTAATAGAAAATAATAAGTGTTATGAGGAGGAACGTTACTATATCATGGAGTATTCAATTCCTAGTGTGTGACAATGCTCTGGGGCATAAATTTTCAACAATTTCCAGGAGTAATTACGTATAAAAATACATTTGGCTGAAGACAATGGAGGGCGCAACTACGCGCAAAAAGCTGGATTATTTGCTGGGAGACGACAATCAGGACGACCAAAAAATGTACAGGTAATGTAATAAGTACTGCTATATATTATATAAATGTAGATATTCGTGTGTTGTTATGAGTATTTATGATTACTAATCTTGTAAATGGGGCCAAGATCCTGGCATTCGAGTTAAAAATGGAGCATCAGTCCTAAGTCAGATAACAGTGGTTTAGCTATGGTGTCAATAACCTGGCCCCTATACCGCAAAACTTTAATTTAAACCGTACAATTTGACAAAATTGTCAACTTTTTCTACGGAAAATTTTACAATTTTGTCGAATTGTACGCTTGTAAAGTTTTGTGGTATAGGGGCCTGGTCTGATTCTCTAGACTGAATATAACTATAGGAACTTTTTAAATCATCAATGCAATAAATCAACTTTAGATTTATAAGAATACTCAAAATGAGTACAGTGAAGCTTGTCTCTAAAGATGCATATTTTGTGCCGCTAACTTGTATATTTCAAAGAACAGTCCATCTAGCAATGCTATGTTTATTACACAAGTGGTTACAACTTGGATGCTGGTTATGTCTCATAACTACAAAGTTGAGTTTGTTTATGCTGTACTAACTGCCCGTGCAGCTTCACATGCTTATTGCAATTGCAGCAAGCAACTTTGCCGGATAAAATATACCCTGTAACTGTAACTGTAAGATCTGAAATCTTGACTATGGAGCGCAAGGAAATCACGGACCTGTCAGTTGAAATGCAGTTCGAAGCGTGTGCCATCGAGTGCATCGGCCTTGACCTTATTATAGTATGTATATATAGACCGCCTAGTGGTGACATAACATTGTATTTATCAAAGTTGAATGAATTGTTGAATTTAATAGCTGTTAAAAATAATAATGTAATGATAGTAGGTGACATGAATATTGATTTATTGAATAATTGTAATAGTGTCAAATATTTGTTGGATACAATAAAAATATGTGGATTTAAAAGTCTCGTTAGAGTACCGACGAGGATTACTGATACATCAGAAACGTGTTTAGACCACGCTTATTCCAATATAATTAAAAGTGATATTAGTGAAGTATACTGTAACGACATGCAATTATCGGACCACTTGTCTGTTGGCATAATTATAAATATGAATAATCGAATTACGGCTAAATGTCATATATTGAAAAGAAAGTTTTCGCTTTGTAACAAACAGAACTATACTTGTAGTCTCGAGTGGTACGATTGGGATGCTCTGTTAATGAAATCTAGTTGTCCCAGTATAAAAATTAAATTGTTACTAAAGGTTTTAAAACACTTTTTTGAAGTGTATTTCCCGGTTAAACAGCAACCCGTAAAATTGAGTAACGATGTTTGGGTTAATGATCTAGTAAAACAAAAACGAAAAATAATTCGCAACCTTAAGTTTAACCTTTCACGCAACCCTAATGATGCTGAGTCACATTCCGATCTCCAAAAAATTGAGTCATTATACTGGATATTGTTAAAGAATGTACGTAAAAACTACATCAATGACCAAATCTCAAAAAATAAGGATAACATGTGCAAAAGCGTCTGGCGAGTAATATCGGAGGAAACATCTCGAAATCAAAATAAAAAGAACCGTGCATTAGACATATTGGTAAACAACTCAGAGGGCGACTGCGTGAGCGCACGCGCCGCGACGGCCGCTGCGCTCCTAAATAGGTATTATGTCAATGCGAACGTAAATAACGCAAAGCCATGCAATAACACCGCTCTTAAGTACCTTCAAAATTATTTAGATAAAGTAACTCCCCCACCCCTTGTTTTTATACCATTCAGCTTAAGTGAAATGATAGGTGCTTGTAAAATAATTAAACGTAAATCCTCTAAAGACATAAATGATATGTCGACTCAAATCCTTGACTTGATCCCTAATATAGTTGTATCCTTGTTACTCTCTCTATTTAACGAATGTATCAGTGCTGGTGTCTATCCTGATTCTTTAAAACTAATAAAGGTACAACCAATTTACAAGGGTAGGGGCGAATTCCACTCACCCAAATCCTACCGGCCAATTTCTTTAGTACCTATAATCTCAAAGGTGTTCGAACGGCTAGTCAGTAACAGACTAATGCAACATTTTGCCTCCAATAGGCTATTGAACAGTCAGCAATATGCCTACCAGCCGGGGCGGTCGACGGTCGACGCCGCTCGAGACGTGGTGACGCGGGTGATGGGGCACCTCGATGGCGCGCGGCAAGTCGCGGCCATTTTCTGCGACTTGTCGCGCGCCTTCGAGATGATTGATCACTCGCTCCTCATGACAAAGCTGTTACTGTATGGCATTACCGGCACATTCCACGAAACTATTAGATCCTTCTTAAAAAATAGGAAACAGAGCACTCACGTCCTTAACTCAAAATCAAAACTGGAGTCAATTGGCGATTGTGCCGTCCCTCAAGGATCTATAGCTGGCAATAACCTTTTTCTTATTCTTGTTAATGATATCACAGCAGCTTGTCCGGATGCGGAATATGTCATGTTCGCAGATGACACATGCATAATTGTCCATGCTGATAATTTTTATAACTTAAAATCTAAGCTGTCGGAGGTTATGCGTCAAATCGAGATCTGGTTCTCTGCCAACGGCATGTTGCTGAATCTGGATAAAACGAATATTGTTCACTTTCAACTTAAAAATACGAAAAAGGCAAAACTCGATGTTATTGTCAAAAAAACGCCGATTCCACAAGTTGACACCGTAAAATACCTAGGATTCCAAATCGACGCTGGATTAACGTGGGCTCCACACATACAGTCTACCTGCGATAAATTAGCCTTCGCATGTTACGCATTGTCCCGAATAGCACCTAGTTTGTCCATAGAAAACTTAAAAATAGCTTACTATGGATATTTTCACTCGATTCTTACTCAGGGTGTTGATCTTTGGGGCACAGCTGCTGACTGCGACAGACTGTTTAGAATACAGAAACGCGCCCTGCGTATAATCGATGGAAAATCAGTAGACTATCCTGCACAGGCACTATTTAAAAAACATAAAATTCTCACCTTACCATGCATTTATGTACTGACTGCTTGTATGTACGTCAGAAACAATTTGCATGAATATAAACTAAGTGCACCTAAGTGTGGTCGCCCGACCCGCAGGCGACCTATGCTGATCGTTCCGAGTCGCCGGCTGGCTAAATCACGACGGTCACTCAGCGTCATGGGGCCAATCCTATACAACTCGGTCCCAACAGACATAAGTAACTCTAGCAATAATAGTATGTTCAAAAGCAAGCTTAAATCATTCCTTTTGGAACAGGCATGTTACTCAATTGACGAGTTCTGTACACTCGGAAAGATGCAGCAACGTAATGTGTGACTGCGTGTTATTTAATTGTATTAACGAATTATGTAAGTGATGCCTATGTAACAGTACCTAACCTATTGACTTGTAAAATTTATTTTTTACCAATAAAGATCTGTATTCTGTATTCTGTATTCTGTAACTGTCCAGTAAGTCCATTCTACATGCAAGCTAAATATTTTTTTATTGAATGAGCGGTTCCATAGATTACCCATTACTTACAAACTGACAAACTTATAAAGCTACAATCTCACACTTTTCCTCTGTATAATATTAGTATAGATGACTAATTACAGTAATTACAATGTATAGTTACTACAATTGCAGAAAAATGGCTGCAATTACCTGTTGTCGTTGGTTAAATATATTATTTGGTAAAGGGCACATGACCATGATTTTTAAAACATAATATCTACTTATCAAATAGAGACTATAGTCTTGGCTAAGGACCAAATTCTTGACCTTACCCTCTTAGGAGTCCACTGGATGCGGCTGGACCGGTTATTGTATTGTGACACTCTTTGGGGGAGGCCTGTGTGTCAGCAGCGGTCTTTCGGCTGATAAATAAAAAAATTAAAAAAAGCCTTTATTTCTGGGTGAAAGTATAAAATATAAAATAACTTAATCTAGGATTTAAACCTAATATTATTGTGAGATATCACACTAGAACCCTTAGGAGGTAAAGGCCTCTTCCAGATTCTTCCATTTCTCTCTGTCTTGGGCCTCCCACATCCAACTGGCCCCTGCCACTTTTGTTATGTCGTCTGACCAGCGTGCCAGTGGTGCCTTTCGGCTGATATGCTGATGATAATATAATATAAAATATTTATTACACAGTATATTCGATAAAATCCGTTTTAAATAGTTTTATTATTGAGTAATTAATAAATTGCGGCCCCACAGACAATTTGTCTACTTGATAAAAAATTGTTATAATAATTTAGATGATTGGTTTATTTCCAACATTGTTTTATGATTTACTTTGTTTTCTTTGGAATTCAATTTAGATTTTCCGTTTTTTCATGTTTTTTCCCTAAACTTCGCTTGTTTGCTGCATAGGGAGCAATATATAACGCCTACCCATGACCCTCGGCGACCTTCGACCAGCGTGGGCTCACAGGACAACAGTCGAGCCCGCGCGAACAAACCCGCTCTCCGTGCATCCACCGACGCTGAGATGAACCAGGTAGGACATATTAGGATTATTAAGGTCATAGTAGGTAGTGGACTTGGGCAGGACACCTTGCCAGGCTGAGCGACGGCAGGTGGACCAAAATGGTGTCACTTTGGTGATAAAAGGAACGTCGGCCGTCACTCCTGGATAAGACTAGCTCAGGATAGGGACGGGTGGCGTACTCGAAGAGAGGCCATGCTCAGCATTGGATCGCTCTTTTGGAACAGCCTAATACGGGTGTAGATTACAAAATTATTATTACTCCAAAAGAAAGAAGGCAAAAAAAAATCTTAGTGACCAAAATCCCATTCAGATATCTCAAAGAATTACGAAGCTACAACCGTTTTAATGTTGCTTGTTAGAGAGAGAAAACGCAACCAGTTTGTGACGTCAGCGTTACATTACGGGATTCTGCCGGGGGGCCGCGTCGACGGCGGCGCCGAACACGGTGGGCACGGCACATTGCCGTCTATTAGTGACGTAATAATCTTCCATCGTTTCATAAGTTGCGTTTTGCGAAAAAGGGACAGAACATACCCCTTCTTAAAACTTTGGACACTTCTAACTTCGTGATTATTTAACCTTTTGCGTTGATTTTTTCTCCATTTGACTACATTTTTAATACTTTTTCGAGAAAATATGACATTATTGATTATTTTGTTCAGTGTCTACACCCCTATTGGGAAAGTACCTCCCCTCCACTTGCTCTGCAGCTATGTGGTGTTGGTGTTCCTAATAGTCAGTTAGGTTGCCAGCGGGGCTAGTACGCTAAGTTTTATGTCGGACACAAAGCATTCGTCCCATTCTGGCAAATATGCTTTCTGTTTGGAGATGAGCTATCCAAGAGTCTAGATTTATCAACAAATGATCTCGACATTGTGACAGAACTGAAAATGGAAATTCATAAATTGAAACTAGATCTGACAAGCACGGAACAGGAACTACATAATTCGATCATTGAAAAAAATCAATACATACGACAAATAGAAAAACTAACTCGAGAGATATGTACATTAAAAAATATATGTATAACGCCTCATACATCAAAAAAAGGTCGGAAAAGATTGTCATCCAGCCTTGCTGACAGCCTTGTTGACCCCTCCACAGGCAGTCCCTGTTCTTTCAGACCAGAAAACACTGCGAAGATTTTATGTATGGAATCTAAGATTAAACAACTGCAAAGCGAACTGCTTAATGCTCAACGTGACATATACACTCTCAATGATGTCATTAAAGAATTAGAACACGAATTGCTTCTCTCAAAGAAAATAGATATCACTGAAAACGGAAACTCCATGCCATGCACAAAGGAAGCTGAAGTGCTACCCCAAGACAATGATAACACAGGATCAATATGTACTGGGAAAGGAAATGAATCACATAAATTTTGTGTTGTAAGCAACATCACTGGTAAAATTCGTACAAAAATCCAAGCAGCTATGCTACACAGCTTTGATGACTTTAACTGTATACACTTTGCAACTCCAGATGCGAGAATTCGAGACCTTTTGACTACTTTACCTCTCAAGCTTGAGAATTATACGAGCCAAGACTACTGTGTACTACTGATTGGCGATAAAGACTTTGATATAAAGGACGATGACTTCGAGCATGCTGCGCTAGTACAAGAAATAATATTAACCTTAGAGATGATAACTAATACTAACATAATTATCTGCACGCCAACATATATATGCGGCGCGCCGCTATATAATTATAGAGTAGAGCTATTCAATACTTGTCTTAACCAGTATTTAAAAACAACTAAGACTGCATTTTTCATCGACTCTAATCTCAATCTCACATTCGATATGTTCTCGCCACAATCAGGGAAAATATTAACCTCTGGAATGAGAGATATATTCAGAACCATTAAAATGTATATAGAGCAAGAATTGCAAACTTTTGAATTTGTTCCTTACTACGACTCTAAAAATTTAACTAAACTACAAAATAGTGACCACCCAAATAACAACTGTAAGCAAAAAATTAAGTATAACAACAATAATAATCATGTAACGCCCATGGTCTGTAAAAAACACACTATTACGGACTACTTCCCTGTCATAAATAAGTCACAGAAATCTATAAGTCAATCACCAAAAAAATGTTTTCGTCTATAATAATCTATCAGTATTGCACCAAAATATATCAGGGCTTCTTAATAAGAGTGATGAATTAGCGGTACAATTGAATGAACTCGAAAAATGCAGTCCAATAGACGTACTATGCATAACGGAGCACAATATGACAGCCAGACAGACACTGAGATGTTACTCTCAATCCCGAATTTCTGCCTAGCAACGAGCTTTTGTAGAGTTCGAACTAGAGGTGGGTCTTGCATCTTAGTGAGAACTGGTCTCCGTTATAAGGCACTGGATAACATTAAAAAATATTCTATTAAAAGCTTATTTGAGTGCTGCGGTGTAGAATTATGTGAACATGATATATTAATAATATGTGTATATATAGTTCCTGGTACTTGTCTGGACACGTTCCACGATAAACTTGAATGTATTCTTAAAGCGACTTGTGACTCAAAAAATAAAAAACTAATTATCTGTGGTGACTTTAATATTGATATTTTGAAAAATACTCCAAAAAGCAGAGATTTTGTGTGCCACTTATTAAATCGCAATCTAGCACTAGAAATAAAACAAGTTACACGATCAAGTAGTGGAACCTGCCTTGACAACTTCGCACATAATATAAAGGGTTCAAAAGGCGAGGTCGTTGAAATGGCTCTCTCAGACCACGCAGCACAAATTCTTAAATGTCCTACGAAGAAAACGTGTAACATCTCATCATGGCGCACTAGACGTCGAAATTATAGCAAGGAAAATGTCATTGTCATTTAATGATGTATTAACTTCCAACAACCCGGAAGTTGCCTACAAAAATTTTCTAGATTTATTCAAATGCCTATATGACCTATGTTTTCCTTACATGACCATAAAAATGACGCTGAAATCAAAACATAAATGGATGACTAAAGGAATAAAACTTGTTGTCGAAAAAAGAGAAACATGTTGTGGTTGTATAGATCAAATAAAAACTACAACCAAGATATTGCCCTTAAATTCGCATTCAAAACGTACACGAACAGGCTAAAAAAGATCATTAAACTAACGAAACGAGCACAAAATGATCACTTTATTAGAACTGCTGAAAACAAATCAAAAGCAACGTGGCAAGTTATAAATAAATCAAAAACTTGTTTACCTAAAGAGCCAATCCACAGAATAAAAGTAGAGAATAGATACATTACCGACCCGACGGCTATAGCTACTGCTTTCAATAAATACTTTACAACAATAAGGCAATTAAATGATAATGATCAAGCTAGGCGTCGTACCTTGAACATACAGCAAAATGCACATACGATGTTTCTGGTTCCGACTACACCTCATGATGTACTTAAAGTTATATCATCATTAAAAAATACTAGAAGTGTCGGGTTTGACGATATTAGCACAAAAGTTATATAACACGTCGGATGCTACATTTCTACACTGCTAAGTCATATTATAAACTTGAGTTTTGAGACGGGCATCTACCCTAGCAATCTAAAACCAGCCATTGTTATACCTCTCCACAAAAAGAGCGATAGAGAAAGTCTACAAAACTATAGACCTAGCACTGTTATCAGTATTTTCTAAAATATTTGAAAAGATCATTTATAATATAATGTATAATTTCCTGGATAAATATAACATTTTGATCAGAGAACAAAAGGGTTTCCGTAGAAATACGAATATGAATGCTGCTATATATGACATATGACTTAGTTAAACGAATCACTAACAATCTTGATAAAAGGAAGCCATCATGTGCCATATATATGGATATGTCCAAAGCATTTGATCACGTAGATCACGGACTTTTAATTGAAAAATTAAGTCGTTATGGTATCCGCGGTAACGCTTTAAATCTTTTAAAATCGTACCTTAGTAACAGGGCCCAGTGTACAGAATTAACTCAGATATGCATTGACACTAAAGAAGAGAGAAAGTATAGATCAGATATTATGGAAATAGGATATGGTATGCCACAGGGAAGTGTTTTGGGACCCTTATTATTTTTAATATATATCAACGACATTACTACTTGTACACGACACCCAATGATACTTTTCGCAGACGACAGCACGGTATTTATTGAACATGACAATAACGATGACTATGAAACCGACATTAATAGCACCATTAACAATATATTTCAATGGCTTAGTGACAATAATTTAAAAATTAATTTAGAAAAAACGAATCTTATGCAATTTACCCAAAGAAAAATAGTACCGGAAATAAAAGTTAAATATCAAGGACAAGCTATAGGCAAAACACTTACACATAAGTTTTTAGGTATTTATATAAATCATAATATGTCGTGGGAAACACAATGCATTGAAACTTGCAAAAAGATTTACAAGTTTTCCTATGCCTTATATAGATTAGCAAAAACTGCAGATCGTAGAACAGTACTAACAGCTTATCACGGTTACGTTGCATCCACCTTGCGGTACGGCATAATCTTCTGGGGGAATGCAACATACAGAGAAATATTATTCAGAGCCCAAAAGAGATGCATTAGAGCCATCTGCGGATTGAAATCATCGGAAAGCTGCCAGCCTCACTTTAAATCATTACAACTATTAACTCTACCATCCCTCTACATTTATGAGTGCTGTATTTTTGTAAACCTCAACCCCGACCTGTTTCAAAGGAAAGAAGCAGTACAAGAACTCTGCCTTCGCCCAAGAAACCCTGGTGTGCATTTTGGAATGTGTCAAACTAGCCTAATGAAAAAAAGTATTCTAACAATGGGTCCAAAGCTATTTAATAAATTACCAGGTGATATAAAAAATAAGAACCCAAGTAAATTTTAATCTTTATTGTTTAAATTTCTTGTAGAAAAATGTTATTATAATGTTCAAGATTACCTTAGTATTAATTAAATCTTATTAGACATAACAATAATTATACTGTTACACTTGACATTTCGCAAATTTATTCAATGTTTTAACTGCTTGCTTACTATTTAATATCATTAGTATTTTTAGGATTAAGGTCGTGACATTGTATTTGTAATTTATCGTACGCCGAAAGGTACATCATGGTTGTTCCCTTTATAATACCTATCACCTGTACATAACCTACCTATGATGACGAAATAAATGATTATGATTATGATTATGCGAGTCCAAGAGGGACGAATGCTTTACGTCGGACATAAAACCTAATGTGCTGGGGCAGAGTTACCTAAATTGGACTGTAGCTGTCAACACAACGAATCCTCAACTCAATCAAGGTTCGGCAACGCGCTTGTGTCTCTTCTGGAGTCGCAGGGATTGCATTTGTTTTTAATTTCAACTTGATTCCTTTACGTGCTCATTTTCAGGGTTTTTGGGACTTGTTGAAATTATGAACAAAAGTCTATACCTACTCTAAGGCGACGCCAGACGTCCGCCGCGCCGAGACGGTGCCGAATGCATAGCGCCCTGCAAAATTATATCCCTATCTCGCTCTATCTTATAAGTTATAACTTAGTACCACTCATGTTGTCCGCTGCGCTCGGACGTCTGGCATAGGCTATACCACCCTTATAACCCTATTAAGCCTCTCACAGACTGGCGCGGCCTGGCCGTGGCGGTCAATACTAACTTGTCATTAGCTGTCAAATTTACTATTGACCGCCACCGCAGGCCGCGCCAGTGTGTTGCAGGCTTAATGAAGCCTAGCATTCATACGCGCGGCGATGAGACAAATTCACGTGTATCTGTATTATCTGTATATATGCGCCACGGCAGCGTCTCGCAAACATCTCGCAGACGAGTCAACGAGCCCTTGCTGAGCCGGGCATGAAGCACTCGTCATGATCACTCGTGTAGTGTGTGCGTGACGATGGATTTGTCTTATCGATTTGTCCAGCCCAGGGGGCTGATTTTTGACTTTCAAGCGCTCGAAAATTAAATAAAAATAAATGCTATTGTAGTGTCATAATCACAGGCACTAACTTTCTACCGATAGAATTGAATACGAGTGGTCAATACCGCACTTTTTAAAATTTTCTATAGTCATTTCAAAATAGCATTTCATAATTTTTTACAGTTTTCGAGTGAAAGAGTCGAGCGCTCGAAAGTCAAAAATCGGTCCCCAGGGTGCGGCTTGCTATTCGTTTAGTAAATGCTAGGCCTAATAAACAGTTTTAATACTGCGGGTAGTTCAAAAAGTGTCGTGGACGTGTCAATTAAAAAATTACCAATCAAATGTTGTTCAGGGGCAGGAAGCCAGAGTCGCTGTGCATCGACGAATTCGTTCAGGTAAAACACTTTCAATGATTTAGGAAATACCTATTTAGAAGTCCAAACGTGCTTATAGTTTATTTTAGTAACACATTCCGGCGGTAATCACAGTTTGTGTAACGAATGATTTATTGATATAATAAATTATGTAATAATTCTAGATATTGTAAAGAGGTAAAGATTGTGAGTGTGCAGCTTTGTAAGGGTGTAAGTGTGCAAATAGAGGCTAATCTCCGGAACTACTCTCTGACTATTTTTTAAGAAGAATTTTGGAGGATGACTCATTTGACAGCCGGACATCGATTTTGCCCTTTTTAGCGTTCCGTAGTCAACAAGGAACCCTTATAGTTTCGCCATGTCCGTCTGTCCGTCCGTCCTTCTTCGGCTTAGCTCAGTAACCATTACTACTAGAAAACTGTGATTCGGCATCGGTACCTATATAAAAATCAATCACGCCGACAAAATAGTACCTACAATAAAATCTTGTTTTTTTTTTAGTTAGGTTACTATCGACAACACAGCTAACTGACCATCGGTGCACCTTAAGTGCATTGTAATAAGGTTCTATATAAACACAGGATGGTCAGTTAACAGTGTTGTCGTTTGTACAGTCGCCATCAGATATATTGGAGCGGCCAAGGTGCTCACAAATATCTAAACACGTCTCTATTGTCGAGGCATTAGAGACGTGTTCGGATATTTGTGAGCACTTTGGCCGCTCCGATATATCTAATGGCGACTACCTCCCCTACACCTAAAGCGGGGGTGTAATTTATTTTCTCGTTAAACCCATGGTGTGGGGAATCGTTGGATAGCTCGTTCAAAAATATGAGATTCCTAAATCAACTTTTCAAACCAGTGATTCGTTTGCGAGATAGTGGGCTTTAAAGCTCTAATTTTTGTTCGAGTCATGTGCCATGTGTTTAGAAGGAAAACTATCACGGACAAAACAAAAAATAATCTAAAGCGAGGGATACACATGGCAGATATCATCTCCGAGCGCGCAATAACACACAGACGCACTTTTTATTATTAATTTATTATCATTAAATCTCTGCATGACCCGGAAATAAGATGCAATACTTTTGTAGGATTCGTCGCGCGTTCGTCTTTCCAGCAATTTACGTGCAGGTCTCCCTCCACTGATTCTACCACGTCGCTACTACAGGTGCGTCCTCGCTTTTATCACTCCTACAATCTACATTTTTTTAATTTGCCCTTTTCATATCTGTATAGTTATGTAAGTTGTAATTCAAAATTTCCCAAACCATTTTCTAGCCACTTGCCGGTATCCGATTGAGCTGAAATTTGGCATAAGGGGCATTTCACGTCAAGCGGGCAGCCAAAAAAGGGTAAGGATCCGGATTTTGTTTATAACTGGGTTAATTAAACATATATGAGATCTAAAAAAATTGGCATTTTTACTTTTTTTATTTCTTGCTTGGTTACGATTATGTACGACTTTAAAAAAAATACAAAATCTGAGGAATGGATTTTTCAAATGTCATGTATGCAAATCCTCAAATGCATTTAAAAATAACTTAATGATGTTTTATGTAGAATAATAATGGTATTTCTTGAAAATGAAAAGAAAAGTTAAATTTTTTTTTTTTTCATATAGTAAACTGGAAGTTTATATTAAAAATATTTTTTTTTCTAAGTTCGCATTTTTTGATTTTTTTTATTTTAGCATAAAAATGTAGTTTATAGCCTGGAAATGTTATGTAAAAAAAAATATAGTTGTATCTTGAAATTCGTAGAAGATACTGATCAAAAAACTATGGTGCTGTCACGGCACGTTTTCCTGAGTTGTTTCGTAGTGCGGTGTTATCAACCGTAACATATGGTTTATAAGTATGCAAAACGGCTATTATCATTACAATATTATTAAAATGATGTATAAAACTTCTATATTTTTTTGTTTTTTCATTGGGCATTTGGAATAAGTAAAACAAGGAGTAGCATGAAATAAAATCTTTTATTTATTTGGTTATTTTAACTACTTTAGAGTCTGTGGTAAAACTGGTCCGTTTTACAGTTATACCCTCAGGTGTCGGTAGAAAAGCGTGGTATTTTTTAGTTCCAGAAATGGTGATAGCACTTTCAAATCGTGGTTGCAAGAACAGTCTGTCTTGCTGTATATCTTCCTTGGCACAATAATATACTGCTGTTTCCTTTAACGATGTTCTCGCCCATTCATATAAACGCAAAGGTGTAGTTATTGCTCTGTTTGTTGGCATTTGAAGGCTTGCACGGGTTGCTAGTCTTTTCAGGTTCCCGCCAAGACCATCGCAAGGCCCCTTTCCATGTGAAGTTGCATGAAAATGAATCTCTGCTTCAATGCCAAAGTCATCTTTATAATGTATATTAACAAAGTTAAACCTGTTTTTAAAATGTTGTGAGGCTCCGTCGGTGCTATATATAATTTTTGTCATTGCAATATTTTTTTCTGAGAGATGTGTGTGTAATGTTTTCTGGAACGCGTAAAATGAAGCTGTATCGTGCTTTAGATCATCGGATATCATTACAATGCTTCCATGTTGTAATTTATTCTGGTCTTTGTAGTAAAATACCGATGTTAGCAGCGTTGACTGTTCATTGTTCCAATGAAAGGACTGTGCGGAATCTTGTATAACGAAACTGTAATTTTCGGCAAAATCACATTGGACCAAAATTTCACCTTCAGATATTGTCTCTTTTAGCTGTTTAAAAAAGAGTGCTTGTTGTTCAGCGATATATGCATGTGGTTTTAGGATATCTAAAGCATTACAAAAACTATCCACAAAGTCATCTGGGGGAAGCACTTGGGTGACTATCGAAAAGCGGTCTGTTCCCATCCATTGTTCATACTGAACGTTTGTGATGTTATTGTCATCAAAAACATTTTTTAAGTGATCCCGAATCGCATCCAATCCAGGACAATCGTTACAACGTTCAGTTGGGGATGATTTAGATGTCGTGAAGTGACATTTAGACGTAGGGTTAGGGCACATCATTCTTCGCAGGCACTCTTTATAACAAGCAAGGTGCATGTTGGTTTCTGCAGTAAGTGAATCTATATTTCCTCCATTGAGCATAAGTTTAACATTCTGGTGATATGTACATACACACACAACGTGTGTTCCGGAATCGCCAGCAAGTACACACTGTTTTGGCCTGAGTGTGTAAAACTTAGTTAAGCCTACCTTAATGTCAGGATACTCATTTTTAAACTGTTGATACAACTCATTAATGTTGCACATCAAAAGTTGTTTCTGCAAGTGTGTTCTGCCGTCGTGCGTTTTGACAGATACAAAATCTTTTTTTCCAGGCATAAATCTGCTAATATCTTCACGAAGATAAAATGCTCTGACTAACTCTTCTGTTTCGACCGGTAGCTTACGGCCACTACGGGGATTGGGTGATGCCAAAACGCCAAATTGATCCACAAGTTCCTTAGCCTTTTTAGCTTGTCGTCGCGATGTCCCAAATTCTTCTGCGAGTTTGCTTTCACTCCAAAACTTTGGAGCAATAGTAAGTATTAGCATTTTCGTAGACGCAGATGTAGACGGCTCATTATATTTCTGTTTTAGCTGACACAGAATTTCCTGATCTGCTATAGCTATGTCTGTTTGTGTAGAAACAGTTTTATGATATTCGTCTTCCGGAACAAATGAATCACTTTCCCGGTGCTGTGAACAATCAGTTGATATCTGGCTACCTTGAGACGACTGCGACTGCACAATATCGGGATTGTTTTCCGGCGGTATTTCCTTCGAAAGTCGTATTCTGCAGGACGTGCACACGTAAACAAATGGTGACAATCCCCACTTCTCAGCTAAACTTGTAGAAATTTTTCTCACATTTTTAGTTCTCGGATGAGATGCTAATTTAAAAGGATTATAACATCGATCACCGTAATAATTCATAGTATTCAAATATTGATTAGTATTGCGACTAATAATACGACTGATTGCAGAAAACAGAACACAACGCGTAGCGGCCTAAGTGACAACTAATAAGCAACAGAAATATCGAATGACGCTTGCATAGCGTCACTATCTATCTCTTTCTAGCATATAACGTCGATATGAGGTGATAACTTACTGGTACCAATTATTTAATAAGAGATGGCACCACAAGTCTCTACTGAGTACTGATTTGTTTATTTAATTATGTACATGATGATAAAATATTGCTTCTCATTTTATTTTCGTATATCAAAAGTAAACAAGGAGTGATTTTCATTAAAACACTTATAATATATTGCAGTGTTTACCTATGTTTGCGATTTAGACTGCCATATTAAGCAACATTTCCGTACGGAGAGTCGCGTAACCTAGCGCAGTACCTTCATACATTGATCATGTATCTTCAACGAATTTCACGATACAACTATAATTTTTTTTACATAACATTTCCAGGCTATAAAATACATTTTTATGCTAAAATAAAAAAAAAAAAAAAATGCGAACTTAGAAAAAAATATATTTTTAATATAAACTTCCAGTTTACTATATGAAAAAAAAATGACATTTAACTTTTTTTTTCATTTTCAAGAAATACCATTATTATTCTACATAAAACATCATTAAGTTATTTTTAAATGCATTTGAGGATTTGCATCCATGACATTTGAAAAATCCATTCCTCAGATTTTGTATTTTTTTTAAAGTCGTACATAATCGTAACCAAGCAAGAAATAAAAAAAGTAAAAATGCCATTTTTTTTAGATCTCATATATGTTTAATTAACCCAGTTATAAACAAAATCCGGATCCTTACCCTTTTTTGGCTGCCCGCTTGACGTGAAATGCCCCATAAGTAGGTACCTGTGTCAGTTCGGTGACAACGCAACGGCTGATCTGATGATGGAGACAGAAGGTGAACTACTTAGATTCTGCACAAGATAAAGCCTCTGTATTTCTCATTGGAACCTCCTTAACATATAATTGATGACGTTGCAAATAAAGTGTTGGTGTTGTCAGTAAAATAGACAATCAAAACTTTTAAATTTTAGAAAAACTTATATTTCACACGCTCGACAACTTTACTACTAAAAATCTTTAGTAGCTAATCAGCTAAAATGTTTTTCTACTCTATGTATTTTGGAACTCAATAAATTTACTTGAAAATGTGGTTTTTGGTCCCCAAATCTAAAGGTGTTCATTCTGTATTTCAGCTTCGCGACAAGTTAACCGTATTATCTCCATTGTTATTCAACAAAGTACCCCATAAAATTGCAACTAGCCCCGAGTTGTCTGTACTGAACGAAATCGATGAACACGACAATTTAAGCAACAGTTTCTCAAAAACCAAGCGTTGCGGAGTGTCCCTCAAATATCATAGCGACAGCGAAGTCCAAGCCAAAATAACAAAAAAAACTAGGTGTCTTTCACCTGTTGTCGAAGAACATTCAGCTAGCTTAGTATTAGTGGCGGCTTTAGGCAATGCAGATGGTTTAGTAACAAACGATTTTTACGAAAGATTATACAAGGACAATTCTAACTTTGATTTGGCTGACTTGTTGGTGGTGGAGGCGTTACAGCACGGCCAAGAAAAGGATAGTGGGATCATATCAGGAAAAGTAACTCAAGATAGTGATGTTGTAGAAAATACACCCCTTGAAAAGGAAGTGCGGCACAAGCAATTGAGCATAAAACGCAACGCTAAAAGCATTGCACAAGACGAGCCGGCATTCTATGAGTCTGAAGTTGAGGTCATCGAAGATACTCCTTGTTATGTTTATGATAGGAAAGAAAGAGTTAGAAAGAATAACAAGAAAGCTGATACGATAGTTAGTGAAGAAATTGTAACATTAGATGAAACGGCAATCGATGCATTCTTTTCCCAGCATGTGAATCAAAAGGATACAGAAAATGTAATAAGTCCAACTTTTGCAAAGAAGATTAATGGGACTAGTTCGGAAGCCAGCGATGACGGTTGCATAATAGTTGGAGATCACTTTATGGAAGAGGAACTAAGTGTTAACAATTTAGCTTTTGATGCAGATATAGTTGATTGCGTTAATCGCGTTAAAGATAAAGTTTGCAATGATCTTGATAAATATGCCGAATTACCAGCAGAACAAGAGCGTCACATTGATAATTTAAGATTTCCTAAGAATATTGAGGATAATTCAAATATAAGTTCCGATATATTCAAAACGAGCAAGGATACATTTAAACCGGACAAAGATAAATCATACGAGCACAATACTGAACTAAATAAAAAAGGCGCTCTGAAATTTATACAATATAAAAAGCCAAAAATGAATACTAGGAAGAAAGCAGCAAAAAATGACAAAGACCCGATTGATATAGGGAAAAGCGAAGTATTAGTAGAAAGTACAAACACTAGATCTCCACTAAATTCCATAAACGCGACATTAACTCGAAAAAAGCGAAAGCTCTATTCGCCCAAAGATGATGAGAATGAGAATAAAGAAATTTCGACCCCAAAGACTACAGTAGAACGTAGACAATCAAATGGAAATCAAACTCCATTAGCAACTTGCTACAGAGATTTAGAGAATGCTCGTCAATCTCATAGTAGAATCTCAAAAAAGTCAAGAGCAAGTATTCAAGCCAAGATAAGTAAGAAGTCCCGCTACAATATGTCCAGCGAAAGCGATGGCGAATATCAGCCGTTCCAAATACGAACACGTTCTAGTTCGTCAAGTATAGGGTCAAAAACCAGGATGAGTAGAAGTAAAAAATCAATGAAGATTGTAAATTATACTGACGAACACTATTCCACCATGCATTCGTCTTCAGAAGATGACGATTTTAAGGGCAATAGGAGCATAAAACCTAAAAGATCAATGAAGATTGTTAATTATACTGACGAACACTATTCCACCATGCATTCGTCTTCAGAAGATGACGATTTGAAGCACAATAGGACCATAAAACCTAAAACGGTAAGAAAAAGCAAACCTAGAAGCCACAAAGTGGCACAAGCAACGAGAACTCGGCCTATACTTTCGCCGAAAACGAAAGAAATGAATGAATTGTTTGATAAAATCAAAGACAATGTTGTTAATGATGAAAAAATAACGCTCGTAGAAAAGAAAAGTGTCGAAAAAGATCTATCTCTTTACAATTTATCCAGTGAAAGCGAAGATGGAGATTTCAAGAAAAAAAGGAATGAAATACAAAAACGTATTAGTGCGTCTAGTTTAGAGT
This sequence comes from Epinotia bilunana, assembly GCA_947049275.1. Taxonomy (NCBI): domain Eukaryota; kingdom Metazoa; phylum Arthropoda; class Insecta; order Lepidoptera; family Tortricidae; genus Epinotia; species Epinotia bilunana. The sequence continues at coordinate 6,291,891 of OX346272.1, forward strand.
CATCAGCAACTAAACGTCGAAGATTGATAAACAATGTAAACTATTCTAAGTACTATTCGTCGGAAGATAAAGACAAGGGAACCCAAAAATCTAAAACTGTTAAAAAAGCAAAATCAAGGAGCCGCAAAACGAATAAAATACCTAAGTTAAATCTAATCGACGAAAGGATGAGAGCAGCCCAGCAAGAAACATTAGAGACATCTTTCGTTAAAAACACAGTCGATACGAACAATCTGGAAGAGCCTGAGCCGACGTTACAACAAGCCCCCGTCTTGGAAGACATGCCTCCTGATAAATCATACAAGGGAACCCAAAAATCTAAAACTGTTAAACAAGCAAAATCAAGGAGCCGCAAAACGAATAAAATACCTAAGTTAAATCTAATCGACGAAAGAATGAGAGCAGCCCAGCAAGAAACATTAGAGACATCTTTCGTTAAAAACACAGTCGATACGAACAATTTGGAAGAGCCTGAGCCGACGTTACAACAAGCCCCCGTCTTGGAAGACATGCCTCCCGATAAATCATACGATGATGGAACGGAAGCTGTTCTGTTGGAAAATGAAAAAGAGACACCAAAGAAAGTGGCTATTTCTAAAATAAAAAAAGAGACTAAATTAAGTAAAACGTGCGAAAAGGTTACAAGATCTATTGCAGCAAAACAAAGAAAGGAAATTACTAAAATCGTATTAAAAGAAAAGGACAGCGCCCCTGTAAGCCCGTTGCCTGGTCTTGTTGTAGAAACAGAAAAAACCCGGCAAGATGACTTCACCTCTTCAATAGAAGCTAATTTGCTTCAGAAATTTAAAAAGATTTGCACGGACGTGCTTGATTTAAATCAAACGGATGACACTCGACATTTGCTGTTAAACGCAGATGAAAATGACGATGCAGTCTTACAGCCCACTGAAATTGTAGAAACTGCACTTGTGTCAGATGAACTGTCAGAAATATCAATAGCTACAGGCGGTCGCTCTCCGATTACAGGCCATAACGATCTAAATGAATCACCTCCAAATGTTGAGTTACTGGATGAAGATTTCCAGCACAGGGATGTGCATAATGAAGGGATGAGTGAATCTATGGCAGAATTTCTAACAACTATGAGGAATCAGTTTCTAACTGAAAAGCCTACTGCATGTCCAACTTCTCCTGCCATCCCAATTACTAGAATGTCTACTAAAGAAAGTGCCCGATCAAATCTATGCGTGGAAAGAATGTTATCCGAAGAATCTATTCATAAATCACTAGCATATGCTGAGTCAAATAAAAGTAATCCAATAGCTATATTAGAAAGAATACCGACAATAGAAATTGAATCAAAACTGCATCCAATTGGTACACCGAAATCAAAGGTTTCTTCTGTCGTTCTAACTCGAATTTCTTCCGAAGATCTAGAAAAATACCTGTCTCCCGCCCATTCTAAAAAAACAAGCGATACTGGGTCACCTAAAATAGTTTTAGAAAGGATTTCGTCTGATGAAATTAACAGGTGGCTACCGATGTCCAAATCTAAAGATGAAGCAGACACTGGCAAAATCCCAAAAAAATATAGTACGAGACAAACTTCAAAACCAACAGAAACCAAGTCTCCAGTTAACGTTATTGGAAGGAAGATTAAATCAAAAATATCGCCAGTAAAATTAAATTTTGACATAGTCGATTTAACAATGTCAGCTGACGATAGAGTGAGAAGAGCGCTTAGAGCTCGGTCTTCTACAAAAAGCACGAAGTCTCATGCCACCAACTTTGATAAAGAGCTTCTTAAAACAGTTAGTATCAAGTCATCGGTTCCAAAAGCACAAACGAGGAAGAATGATCAAAGTTTCATTAAGAACAGTCAAGAAACTAGCAAGTCATCGGTCGTGACAAGATCAAGACTGGATAAGGCACCGGAATCAGCGGATCGGTGTGATGTGAACGGGAGTACAGCGAGCGTTCTAGACTGGTTACAGAGGAACGCTACCCCGAGCTCTCCGAGCGCAGGTAAATATCATTCAACTAACTGCATCATTCCGAAGAGACATTTGTGCGGGAACATATCTTTGAACTAACTGCATCATTCCGAAGAGACATTTGCGCGGAAGCATATTTTGTTCCGAATTTCATAATTGCGTTAACCAAACTCCGCTGAAGAAAATTTTGATTTTTGAGATAATACTAATCTAACCTATTTATATTTTCCATTAAAATGATCAGCAACCAAACTTCGTTTAGCAAAAAAAACGTTCAGAATGTTGAAATTTCGGAATGCTTTCGGACAAAAAGACGCCTGAATTTCGTCCGCGAAAATCCCGTATTCCCCAATTTTTTTTTTAACTAGCTGTGCATATATGTTAGTCAGATAATTTATTTAGTAGGACCTGTAGGGGCCAAACTGCATCTAAATTCGTCATGGCGTTTTTGCGTGATTGAGTAAGAAGCATCCAAACTTTTATTTACATTACTAGACTGTTCAATTCATAGTCCAAATAAATCTTCTACTTAGACTTCTTTCTAAAAAAGCACCATACGCAGTGAAGTGCAAAAATATGTATTGATTTAATCCTCTCACAAATAACTATGTACCGAAACCTTATCAATCCGCTGACATGGGACATATTTATAACTTTTATGAGTATGTTGTATGCACCCATATTTTTATACTTGACTTTACCCATTGAGTTTTTATGGTGGCTCTATTGGGTTAAACAGTCTAAGCGTAAATAGCAGCTTCACTAGATTCTTAATTTCAATGGTCACTTTATAATGCTCTGTTGCCTTCCAGCTGACAATCATGCCATTAAAGACTCTGTACTCTCTATACTCTGCCAAGTGATGGAGACTTTACAGACCACACTGGCGGAAATACATCAGGCTACTGGTGAAAGGTAAGCATATTTACTATTACATTAGCTTGTGGTTGCGAGGCGTCGAGCGAGGAAAAATTCACCAGCCAGCCGTGCTCGCGTTATTATTGGTTAATGTTTGCTTCGCTACCTCGCACAGTTCCGGTGGTTACTCGGCTTTATAACTTACCCTGTTAGTTAGTTCGTTCGTATTGTTCGCAAGAATAAATAGCAGGGTAATAATAGAGAATAGGGTTTAATCTTGCAGGTCAAACTTGACTAACTTCCCGAAATCCAACCGAGTAGAAAATTCGTAGGTACAATTACGTAATAGGGTAGTTTCCTCGTGTTAAAATTGATGACGTAATGTTGCTAAATGGATAGTAAACCATCAAATTATTGTAATAAATTACAAAATATAATTAAAATCATAAAAAGATATGAACCATGAATATTTAGAAAAAAATATGTATTTCTTTTTTGCAAACAGCAATTTACTTGATTTTCCGCACAACGATTACTCCAAAACAAATAGCAAACTGTGACGTCATACTTCTGTCAATCGTAACTGCTGCTAAGGTTGACTGGTAGAGAATGCTTACGGCATTAAGTCCGCCTTTTGTACGATAAGTTGTTCTTTTGTGCAATAAAGATTAAATAAATAAATAAATAAATCGTTTTGGCTGCCGCCAGCGAAGTCGGTCTTTTACTCAAATTTTTGGGTATTTATGTTCTTTAATTGTAGTTGCTTCCATGCAAACATTTGTTCCTCTCCAAAAACTGGTTCGAATGGTATCGTATAAAAATCTGAGGATCTGAGGAGGACAAGCCTCTTGTACCTACAAATTTTCTACTTGGTTGGACCATAGTATTGCATTTTCACCTAGACATTACAGATGAAGCCGACGTTTGGCGTCGTTGGAACCCTCTTAAGAGGGTGCATTGGGAATTATCGCGTGCTTTGAAACGCCGTTCTGACTAGTTTAAGAAACAATAAGATCTGATTTTCAGATATAAAATTCTTGACTGTTATCATTGTTTATCTGATTTAATCGATACATGATTGCCTAAAGTTTCCTCGATAGAAAAATGTTCTGAAGTTGGGTCTTTGTTTTCCTTTTTTAACCGACTTCAAAAAAAACGAGGAGGTTCTTAATTCGGTTGTATTTTTTTGTAATCTTTTTTTTTCAATGTTTGTTACCTCAGAACTCCATCATTGAAAGGCCGATTCGTAAAATTTATTTTTCGTTTGTAAGTATATGCTTCCAGATGGGCCCCATTTTAAAAAAAATATTCAATTGGATGATGGGATCCATGAGGAATTGAGGGAACTCCTCAATTATATTAGGCACGCGTGTAGTGATTTTGGTATTATCTGTTTTAACTAGTGTATTTACACCCGGAAATCATAAATTTGGTGGAGTTGAATTGATGATGAAGACCACAGATGACTTATGGAATTCCTCAATTATGTAAGTACTTAAAAGTACAAATGTACGCCACAGATTCTGATAAGATTCCGTTGAAATAGCAACTAATGAAGTGCCAAAGGTGATCCTTGTGGAATCGACGGAAGTCCTCAAATATTATCGGGTCACATACAGCGATTGGGTTTTTTTCTCTAATACTCGTAATCAACGCATTTGCTCTCGGAAATCAGTTCATGTGGTAAATTGGAAAAGAAATGTGGAAATGTTCTCGTGGCTTGGCGGAGTACTAAATTGAAGTCGGTTAAAACTTTGTTTTTAAAGTAAATTATTAAATATTATTTACTCAGCCTACTCAAACAATAAATTATTTTACGACACAATCAAGTTAACACTATAGTATTTTATCTCATCTAAAATCTATATTAATGAAATATAAATAAAACTTCACTAAGTTAGGTATTTATCCAAAAAAACCATTCCCGAAGAGTGTTGCATCTCTTTTTCTCGTGCGCGGAAGGCATAAGCGTGTCTCTGTCAAGGTGGCGTGGTCGACTTGAATCAAGGCATCCCCTTAAGGCGGTACATTGGAAATTATCGCGTGCTTTGAAACGCCGTTCTGACTAGATTAAGAAACAATAAGGTCTGATTTTCAGATATATGATTCTTGACTATATGATTGTTTTTCTGATTTTACCGATACATGATTGCTTAAAATTTCCTCGATAGAAAAAAAAACCAAAGTTGGGTCTGTATTTTCCTTTTTTTACTCAGCCTACTCAAACGATACATTATTTTACGACACAGTCGAGTTAATTTAACACTAGAGTATTTTCTCTCATCTAAAATCTCACTTTATGAAATTTAAATAAAACTTCTCTAAGTTAGGTATTTATCGAAATTTGTCCAAAAAAGCCATTCCCGAAGAGTGTTGCATCTCTTTTTCTCGTGCGCGGAAGGCATAAGCGTGTCTTTGTCTAGGGGGCGTGTTCGACTCGAATCAAGGCATCCCCTTAACGAGTATTTGATGATGGTCCAAAAAAGTACAGACAGCAACAAAAACTTGTGCCTAAAATTATTTTTTTGTCAGAAACTTATTTTCACTATTAACTTAAGTACATTGTTGTTTGACTTCCAGATTAACAGCTGTGTTTTTGAAAGATCGGGAGGAAATAACCTGTCTAGAGAAGGAGATCGTGGATTTTTTTAACAGGTAATATTAATAAAAATATTTACTCTTTTTACGCGACTGCTCCAGAAGGCGGGTCGCTCGATGTATGTATGTATGGACAAGAAAATTCTATTTCACAGGCAAGTCACAACAGGTTGTTGATTAGATTCCTCATAATCGAGCAGTGTGAGTGACATAGAATATAACATTTGAAAAAGCTGTTGGTTTTTATTAACTTGACCTGTTCGATTGTTAGTGTAGGACAAATCTTGGAAATTAACTTTGAACTAGTTTGGCTATAAGTATAGTATGGACCAATTTTTTTTTCAGTGTTCAAAAGAAAATCACGGAGCTGAAGAAGAACCAAACAGACCGAGCGTGCGAAGTGATCCGCGCCGATGCTGAGAAAAAAGCGCGGATGGTGAAGTTACTTCAGGAGGACATTCAGCGCCTCGTCAAAGACATAAAAACATGCCTTCGACAGCGGTAGTCAGGGTGCTGTCCACTCTAATACATACAGACAACATTTCAAACATATCTACACCACATGTTTTTTTCAATTTCCGTTAATTGCAAGGGGGCATAGCATAACTCTTACTTTTATCAAGATATTCAATATTTTAATTGAATCAGATTTGCAGCTTTAACCACTGTTAATGTCATTCAATTGTTTTGAAAAAAAAAATTGTTTTCAAGTAATTATGCTTATTTGTTTCTGTGAATGTAGGTACTCTGCAATATGCCGAAGTTAACGGAATTTCCCGGGAACACCGTGTATAGTCTTTATTGCTACTGACATGAGATGCGCAGAGGCGGTTTGAATTTCGAGAGCGCCCTAGGCTAACACCTCATCGGCGCCGGCGCCCCTCTTGCGGCCATAGATTAAAAACTATAATGAAAAAAAAAATTGCGCCCCTTTGTAACCCCGCGCCCGGCACGTGCCTAGTTTCATAATCATAATTTTATTGATAAAGGTAATTGTTTACGCGTCAAGATTCGGTACATAATATTGGATTACATTTAACTAAATGTAAATTAAAAATCCCAGTCCAATACAAATGTCAATCATAATTATTTTACCTAATAAAATTTCACAGCGATATAATGCTAAAAATAAAATTCATAGTTATAATACTGTACACATGGACTATACATATTTACATTGTGTGGATCGATGACACTCTATTAGTAACATTTTTTTATTTTGTTAGCAAATGTGATGTCACTAGGTGCACCTCTGATGGCGGCAGGTAACGCGTTGAATAACTTGAGTCCTAACACATTAACGGATTTGCCTATATGAATAATCCGCCTCTATAGTATGTATAGATATTTTTGAAAGGTTGTCTGAATAGTTAGTAACAGCCAAATATATTGTAACACATACTTACTCTTTCAGTAAAAAAGAGATGTGCCGAAATATTTGGATACTTTGGCTACTAACTATATGACGCTGACTATTGACCTCCCACTCGCTATTACCCGTAGAAGTCGCGCTACAGAAGCGGTATAAGCATTCGCGAAGCGCTGCTTATCGCTGTAAAAAGTTAATGTATTGAGAAGTATGGAGACAGCGATAGCGGCAGCGGTGCGTGGGAGCGAGAGGGGCTCTGATCTCTCACTGCCACGTATGGCGCTCGAAGTCTTGGTCGAGCCCTAAGGGCCGTTACAGACTGTATTTCAGCTGCATTTTAGTTGAAAAAGTGCAGTATGAATGCAGTTCTCAGTTCTGTTCTCTTGCAGTTGACATAACTGCGTGGAAACTGCACACTGTCGTGTCTTCTGAAATTATCCTCAATTGTTAATGATACAATGTTGTTTTTTATTTAGATGCGAATTTATTAACATTAGGATATCTAAATACTATATCAGTTTTTTGTTATTAGTACCTAGAAATAAATACTATTTTCTTTTTTTTAATATCTTGGTTCATATTATTTTTGGCATTCGGTATTAAGTAGATGCCTAACTACCTAATGGATTCTGGTTGTTAAGTTTTCTTCATATATTTTCTCAATGAACGATGAAATTTAGTTGTTAATTGTTATGAGTATGTTTACGTATAAAGTTTAAAGTTGATTATTAATTTTATTGTAATAATAATAAGTTTAAGTGTTACGAACTGAAATGTCTGTTGTAGTTATCTTGTGATCAGAGCAAGAATGGAGTCCAAAGGCATACACGAAGCTACAAGTTATTATTTAACAAGTTTAAACAGGTGAAAAGGATATAATAGAAAAAAATAGTTTATTGCAAGCCAAGTAAAACCCCACATTACATTACAAAATTTTCGTTCTTAATAACAAAACAGAATATAAATATAAATTGGCCAAGTGCGAGTCGGACTCGCGCACAAGGGGGATATTCGAAACCTCAATATCATTTTTGAAGACCTATCCATAGATATCCCACACGTATGGGTTTGATAAAAAAAAATGAGTTTCAGTTCTAAGTATGGGAGACCTGCAAAATGTATTGTTTTTTTTTTTTTATTTTTGTGTGAATATCTTAATGCGGTTCACATAATACATCTACTTACCAAGTTTCAACACTATAGTTCTTAGTTTCGGGAAAAAGTGGCTGTGACATACGGACGGACAGACAGACAGACAGACAGACATGACGAATCCATAAGGGTTCCGTTTTTAGTCATTTGGCTACGGAACCCTAAAAAATACCATGACCCATAACGACTGACCATTTTTTACTGTGTTGCCTGTTATACTGTGAATTTTGTCTAGGCAAATACGATTTTCCGATGTCCTAGATATTAATGTTTTTCATTATAGTTCAATAAATGTTACTTCTGTAACGTTGTTATCAATCATGACTTGTTATTGTTACGAAATAAAATGATACCCTTTTCTAGACAGGCGTTACGACCACATACTGTCTAACAAACATGTCTCTTAATGTCAATGAATAAGACTGACACTTGATTGGCACCTTTCAACAGCCAGCCTGGGAAAGGGTTAAAACAAAACGCCGTTCATTTTAAACTTAATATATTAAAAATAAATTATTTACGAAATAACATAACTATTCACATTTTAAGTCTTTAACGCCAATTACAAAATTGTTCGCTTATTGGCAAAGTTCTCACGTCGTATTAAAATCAGCCAGTACGCTCGACTCTCCATACAAAAGTAGTTTGGTTCTCACTTTCAAACGACATGCTAGAATCGGAAACTAGTGCATAATGCTAGAAAGTAAAATAGAAAAACAAATTGAGCTAGTAGAACGCTTTAAGAGTCCGCAGTAAGCTCGATTCTCCATACAAACGTAGTTACCTACGCTCTCATTTTAAAACTACGTGTTAGATTGTAACGAAACTTGGCATGTACAATGACATGAGGTATATCTGTGTCTGTAATTAGTTTATGTAGCTTCAGATACCATAGTAAAAAAATACAGCGAATTTAAGTTTTTCATACAAAACTTGTTTTTGCTGTATTTCTTTTGTTTTATAAACTCCAACCATAAAAACTGATTTTAGACATAGATATATCTCATGTCTTTGTATATGCAATGTTTCGTCACAATCCAACACGTAGTTTTAAAATGAGAACGAAACTCCGTTTGTACGGGAAGGTGAAATTCGGCCGAGCTTACTGCGAACTCTTAATACCAAGTGGCTTAATTTTGTTTCTATTATATTTTTGTTATAATTTATAGCACCAGAATCTAGTTTCCGACCTACATCTAGATGGCGGATCCCATTGTGCATAAAAAGTGTCATGTTATTCCCGGAACATGCCGTTTTAAAGTGAGACGTCCACGTGTAGTTGGGCGTTTTTAAAAAAAAGTGTACAATTTTTTATTTTCAGATTTCTTTTTTTTTTGTTTTTCTTATTAGTTTCTCTTCTATCACAAGAAAAAAAGTGTCCCAGATTATATTATGTAAGTTTGTTCTTCCAGTGCGTCACGACCATATGAATAAAAAAAGACTGCATACAAAAATGTGACGATCTGGAATGGAAATTTTTCACACTTTTTTTCACACGATTCTGAATAAGAAAAACAAAAAAAAAACGAAATCTGAAAAAGAGTTTTTTTGAAAAACGCCGAGTTTACATTTGTATGGACAGTCGACTTGAGCCTGATTCGCGTCCATGTATCTTTCTCTATCTCTCTCTTAACGCAAGGGTTAACAGAAGACAAGGATATGTGGACGCGGATTATTGGGCAGTTCATCCACCGGACCCCAATGCACGCCCGGCTTTTCCATACAACAGTCGGATCCGATAGTGCACCGCTCTAAGGCTGGTAGGGTTTTCAGTCGGCCTCGCACTAGGAGTCGTCTTGGCTGGACACTTGCGCGAGGAACACTTGCTGCTGGGGCTGGTGCTGCGCTTGCGACGATACCTGGGACAAAAATATAAAGTTTAGACTATAAAAAAAAAATTAGGGGACAATCTTACACAAATCAACTGAGTCCCAAACTAAGCAAAGCTTGTACTATGGGTACTAGACGATAAACATACTTATGTAGATAAAAAAATACTTAAATACATAGAAAACATCCATGACTCAGGAATATTCGTGCTCATCACACAAATAAATGCCCTTACCGGGATTCGAACCCAGGACCTCTTGCTTCGTAGGCAGGGTCACTACCAACTAGGCTCTAGTCATCGGTCGTCTATATTCTGGTACAGTCGCCATCAGATATATCGGAGCGGCCAAAATGCTCTCAAATATTTGAACTATTGTCGAGGCATTAGAGACGTGTTATAGATATTTGTGAGCACTATGGCCGCCCCGATATATCTGATGGCGACTATACGCAGTGCTAAGGCACCGCCGCTGACCGTAACACAGCTTAGGTGTCTCTGCGCAGCCACATCGTACGTCGTACGTAGGGTTGCCATGCGGAAGAATTAAATGTCCGGATAAAAATCCTGACATCACCCTTAAAATCCTGACATTTCTTGTAAAAGAGATTTGGTCATTTCATTCATTAAAACTGTGTAAACTTCGTAATAAATATTTCATGTAAACTTTTTTTGAGCTCATTCCTTAAAATCCTGACACTTGCCAAGTCCGGCCGCAATCCGGACAAATCCTGACGTATGACAACCCTAGTCGTACGTCGCATGGCTGGATCATACAAATAACAATAGCTAAAGTATTCGAGTCATCCCCTCATCATCATCATCATATCAGTCGAAAGACGTCCACTGCTGGACATAGGCTTCCCCCAAAGAGTGCCAAAGCGACCGGTCCTGCGCCACCCGCATCCAACGGACTCCAGCAACCTTTACCAGGTCATCAGTCTACCTTGTGGGGGGCCTACCCACGCCGCGCCTTCCGGTGCATGGTCGCCACTCGAAAACCTTTCCGCCCCAACGGCCATCGGTTCTACGTGCTATGTGAGATTATAAACTGAGAATAGTGGGAAAACTTTCGCCTGTCGTGGATGCTTGTACAGTTGAGTTACACATACACTATTGCACCTTATTCCATTGTAATAAGGTGGAAAATGCGTAGTCAAGTGCAAAAAAATGTATCGATAACCACCCATAAATAAGTAGGTACCCAAATCTTAATCCGTTTATGAGTAAGTTGTATGCACCCATATTTTGACACTTGACTGTACATATCTTTGACGTCGACAGTACTTAATTCCAAGATGGCGGAATGATGGAAGACGTCAAGAAAAATGGTGTAGGTGGCCTGTCTATACGTTATGTATGTTAGTTAACCACTGACAGATGGATTGCCTTCATTTAATTTTCAACTTTAATTTGATACAGATAAAGCTTTTTTCAGAATACTGTTACCCACATCTACCGATTTAGTAATAACTATTTTATTTGCATAAGATTAAAGTTGAAAATTAAATGAAGGCAATCCATCTGTCAGTGGTTAACTAACAGTAATTGTACTGTAAGTCAATGGCTAAAGTTTTTTACGTCATACCTGACCATAAGTTAAGCGCGTGCGGAAAATGCTATTTCCTGGCCAGGGAGAGACGTACAATTCTGTACTCATCACGGGCGGCACATTTATCACCCTTGCCTTCGGCTCGTGCGTGAAATTTACCGGTAAGTAATGTACTATTAACTCTGCAAGACCCAGCTAGACTGCGCGCGCGATCGTGCGCAAAGAGAATATAACCACTACGTTTTAAGAGGCGGAACTTCATACATTGTTTTAAGATTCTCTTGTGTATATACGTACTATCAACGTAAAGAAAATATTGCCAATATATTATATTCTGTATTAGAGTATATATTAGGTCTATGTATTCTGTGTTTTGTTAGGTTGGCTGCAATGGGACTTCTTCCCCGTACATTTTTTTATTATAAGCGAGTTTCCAAAGGATGATCGTGCGTAGAATCCCTATCTGAAGCTTCATAAATCATAAACCAACCAATAGTTCAACTTGTGTACACAGTTAAACAATAAAAAAAAAGCGGGTTGCACTCCGCGAGTGCCGCCAGAAGTGAAAACTCAATGACACTGTAACAGTTCTCAGGACAGAGCTCCCGAGGATGCGTTGTGTTGAGAGCGAGGGAATTTGTTCCTTCAGTCAGACACGGCGAATCCTCAAACATATCAAGGGTCGGCAACGCCCATGTTGCTCCTTTGGAGTTGCATGCGTCTATAGGCTGCGGTGTCCGCTTACCATCGGGCGGGCCGTGCGCTTGTTTGCCACCGTCGTTGTATTAAAAAAAAAGTTTTCAATCTGTCGAATCTTACGTGACCTGTCTCGAATCTCACGTCTTACGAATCATACGGTCACGTGACCTGTGGCGAGTTTAACATTTTTTCCCATCACAAAGAGTGCACAGCGCCGCTAAAGAAGCTTTCACTTCAATATTCAATAGGCATGCGGCCTCATGTTCAAATTGATAACGTAGTGCTGCTAAATGGATAGTAAACCAACAAATTATCGTAATAAAGTATAAATTATAAAATATAAAATATTATTATATATTATTAATTATTGTTCGCGTACGTGTGACTGCTCACGTGTTCCTTATTTGTTAATTAGTTGCTATGTTTTTTATGTATTTTTTCTTTTCTTTTTATGTTTCACTATTCTGTATTAGCAGTGTACATATATGCCTAGTGCGATATTGTGTGCTAAGTGTGTCAAACATTTGTCTTTTTTCTATGCCATTTCTATCTGTGAGTTCCTTTAATTGGCTTTGTATTACTATGTAAGACTTATCATGTTTTTGCAGCTGTTGGTACTCCTTAAGTATAAATAAATAAATATAATTAAAATCATAAAAAGATATTAACCTTGAAAATATATGTTTTTTTTTTATTGTCCAAGTACATTTAAAGCTACCAATAGAATCCTTACGCTTTTATAGAAACAAAATTGTATAAACACTATGTATTTTCCATACAACGATTAGTACCTACAAATTTCATTTGTGACGTCATACCTGTTTGTATCAGTATGAAGCGTTTTGCGCTGCCGCCAGCGACGTCAATCTGTCTCAAATTTATGGGTATTTATGTTCTTCAATTGTAGTTGCTCCCATACAAACATTTGTTCCTCTCCAAAAACTGGTTCGAATGACATTATGAAAAAATCATATATTATCTTATATTATATGAATAAACTGGTCCGCTGGGCGGACTGCTGAGTACTGGGATCCTTACCTGTATGATCTGTGAGCTGTGCGGCTGTGCTTGGATGATGATGGGCTGCGAGGGGTTGTTCTGCACCTGGACTCGGATCATGTTTAATTGCGCCTGGGTAAGCTGCAGCTGAAACCAAAGATAGGGCAGGTTAAAAAAGTTCCACGTTTTATGATTGAGACCCTGTCAGCTGTGCGTGCGTTTGTGCAGGCAGGATGCCGTACAGAGTAGAGAGAAGGGCCTATATTTCAGAATCAGAATCAGAGATTTTGGCGGCGCGTATTAAGAGTCCGCAGTAAGCTCGGCCGAATTTCACCTTCCCATACAAACGTAGTTACGCTCTCATTTTAAAACCACGTGTTAGATTGTGACGAGACTTTGCATATACATTTACATGAGGTATATCTATGTCTGTAATTAGTTTATATGGTTCCAGTTTATAAAACAAACGAAATACAGCAAAAACAAGTTTTGTATGAAAAACTTAAATTCGCTGTATTTTTTTTACTATGGTATCTGAAGCTACATAAACTAATTACAGACACAGATATACCTCATGTCATTGTATATGCAAAATTTCGTTACAATTCAACAGGTAGTTTTAAAATGAGAGCGTAACTACTTTTGTATGGAGAATCGAGCTTACTGCGGACTCTTAAACAATATATAAACAATCGAATACGACTTGCTTGAGACGGGTAGGCAGGTAGTATCCATCAATGTGACAAGCTCTATTCCCTGATATTACGTTTCGATTAAATTTTCCCCATAGTGTGAAAAGTCGTATGTGTCGGTAGCAAAATTATTTCCGTCTCGGGTCTAAACACTTTGAATCCCTCGTCACGCTCAAGATTCTTCGTACGCTCCGGATTTTATTGTAGAATCATCCCTCACCCAGGCTCCAACATAGCGCCCTCGCCGTAAATATATAATTTTGCTCCCTTGAGACACAATCTAATATTATTCCGTCTACGTTACCGGCAGTTGCTGCACCTCGCCCTGCGGGGTGACCACCTGCTGCACCAGCGTCACGGGCTGCGGGACCACGTTCTGGGCAGACTGTTGCTGCAAGACAATATTATAGGTAAAGTAACTTAAGGGGGTGATCGCGTGCTTTGAAACGCCGTTCTGACTAGATTAAGAAACAATAAAGGGTCGAACAGACTGCCAGCGGGACGGTAGCGGGGCTTGACGAGCGCGTGATGCGCGCGGGACGGCCGGTCACACAGAGCACGCGCGCATCGCGCCATCAACCAGCCAGCAACGCGCGCGCCTCGCGCTGGCCTCGCGCCATCGACCCGCCAGCATCACGTACGCACCGCGCGCTCCGCTGTCTGGCGCCACACTGACGCGCCGCGCACCCGTCGCGGGCGCGCGGCGGGAGGCTGGCGGGGCGCGACAGAAGCGGGGCGCGTTGCCGGCGGGGCGCAGCCTGTTTGACCACGCTAGCGGTTTGTAGGGAAATATCGCGCTACGCGCCCGCGACGGGCGCGCCGCGCGACGGGCGCGCCGCGCGACCGCGACGGTGCAGTGTGTTCGACCCTTAAGGTCTGATTTTCAGATATGTAATTGATATCTGATTCGTCGCCATTAGCGGACCCACGGTCGCTCAATTGGCAGAGCGATGGACGGTTCCAGAGGTTGTGGGTTCAAATCCGGTGGCGAATGATTTTTCAATTTTCCACCATGACCGAAATTTGGAATGGTGTACTTGCAGCTACCTCACGCTAGCTCAGTTGCGGCAATTAAAAAAAGTTGCCCACCTGCACAACTTGCGCGCACGGCTGTATGACGTACTGCTGTTGATTGGAAGTTGGCAGCGACTGCTGCTGGTGCACGACCTGAATAAGAAACTTGGTTTTAACAAGAATCCAACAACACTATCCGTCTTAACAACTAACCGTTGTGGGTTCAAATTCAGCTCGTGGCGAATATTTTTAAAATTTTCCACACTGACCGAAATTTGAAATTTCGTTAGCGGATGTTTCTGCTTAATAAAAACATTTTAAAACTAAACGTCTGACGTCTTCCAATGTACAGTCAAGTGTAAAAATATGGGTGCATTCAACCTACTCATAAATATGTCCCATAACTCTTATGTCAGCGGATTAAGGTTTTGTTACTTATTTGTGCATCGATACATATTTTTGCACTTGACTGACATGACATGAGATCTTATGTACACAGTTTTGACGATAAATGATATCTATCTATCTAACTTAAGAATTAGAATGGTCTCTGGTATTTATGAGATTGTTCATATTTTATAATAAGTTTCTGTCAAAAATTTCATTTTTGGTACAAGCTTTTGTTACCGACTGTACTGTTCTGTATACCGCCATCAACTACTCATTGAGACGATTCAAACGAGCCCAAACTCAACGGGGTTACGCCGGTTAAATACTGTATTCCCATGGCCACCTTCTGTCTCCATCATCAGATCAGCTCAATGGTACCATAATATTGAATTGTCATCCAAACTATACTAATATCCAAAATTTCAGCTTAATCGGATAACGGCAAGTGACTGAAAAATGGATTGCAAATTTTGACGGACAACTTACTTACATACATTTATACTTACATACGAACAAGTCAAGTTAATATAAAGCTTGTAATAAGAGCCCATTTCATAAAGCCTTGTAACATGTATTGTAATTGTGTTCAAGCGGAAGATTCATTCGTTACAAAGACACTGGCCCAAAACGGCCATCACGAGACGGCTATCTATCTATCGACTATACCCTTTCTAACTTTTTCTAATAAGAGAGAGACGGATAGTGCGAGAAAAATCGAGAGAGCTCACGCGCCGTCGCGTGATGGCCTTGCAGATAAACGGCTGTATCTTTTGATTGCGTTGGCTTAGAAGTTTGATTTTTTCTCAGCTCCAAGGGACAGTAGACCTGAGTATTTGGTATAAATTTTAGCTTGATATCCACGCGTTCCTGAGAAAAAGGGTCTTGACAGACGGACGGATGGACAACAAAGTGATCCTATAAGGGTTCCGTTTTTTCCTTTTGAAGTACGGGGAACCCTAAAAATTGCTACGAGGAAAAGAGCTTGGCAATCTGATCTGGCTGTTCCACCCATCGCGGCGTGACAGGGCTTCTTCCCGGGTCGGACTTGCTCGTCGAGCATGTGCGAACTGTAACACTTACGTGCTCGGTGGTGTGTCTGGGCGGCTCCTCGCGCGGCTTGCTCGGCTTAACCTCGTGCCGCGGCACGATGTCGATCAGGAAGTCGAACTGGTCAGACTTTGATATCGCCATTGCTATGTCGTTGCGCTGAAATTGAGTTTATTCTGATTAGTGATTGCTTAGGAATTGCTATGTCGTTGCGCTGAAATTGAGTTTATTCTGATTAGTGATTGCTTAGGAATTGCTATGTCGTTGCGCTGAAATTGAGTTTATTCTGATTAGTGATTGCTTAGGAATTGCTATGTCGTTGCGCTGAAATTGAGTTTATTCTGATTAGTGATTGCTTAGGAATTGCTATGTCGTTGCGCTGAAATTGAGTTTATTCTGATTAGTGATTGCTTAGGAATTGCTATGTCGTTGCGCTGAAATTGAGTTTATTCTGATTAGTGATTGCTTAGGATTCATTACTGTGGCTGTATGTTTGTAAGTTAGTTGTGACATAAACAAAGTGTTTATTAACTGCAAATGTATACTAAGCAGAAACTTCCCCTAATGAAATTCCAAATTGCATTGGGTGCATTGGAAATTATAGCGTGCTCTGAAACGCCGTTCTGACTAGATTAAGAAACAATAAGGTCTGATTTTCAGATATATGACTCTTGATTATGATTGTTTATCTGATTAAATCGATACATGATTGCCTAAAATTTCCTCGATGGAAAAAAAACAAAGTTAGGTGCCGCCAGGAGCGGGATTTGAGCCGGATCTCTGGATCGAACGAAAATAATCTCTAATGGACGAATTCCAGAGGTCGCGGGTTTAAATACCACTCGTGGCAATTTTCTTTTTTAAGATTGCAAAATGTAAATTTTCCACTGTGAGCGGTAAGGCGCGCGACTTTCAACAGTTTCACTCTGGAGGTAGGGTCGTGGGTTCAAAGCCAAACCCCGACTCGTACCTACAGGTATAAAAAAAAATGTCTGCCCAATACAGGACACTTACGGCTCTTAACAACATTAAAAATAATGCAATATCTTGATTTCAAATTAAAATGATTTAAAATCATTTTTGTTCTTCATTATTTTTATTTTAGATTAATTTCGAGGGAGGCCTTAGCCCAGTAGTAGGATACTTACGGCTCTTAATAATAATAAAAAATAATGCAAGATGTTTTGATATCTATCGGTAGCTTTTCGGTGAAGAAAAACATCGCGTGGAAACCGGTCTAATAATAATAATATCCATTTAAACGATATGATAATTGATAACACGAAACAAAAATATTAAAATATTTTTTTTTTTGTTAAGAAAGTATAATATCCATTTATTTCAGGCAACTAAGGACCATAGTCACAAATACCTTACAGACTAACATACATACAATATAAATATAAAATTAAAACACTAATGATTATTTAGGTGACTAAACAGTGTGGCTCCATTGCGTCGACAAGTCCGGTGTAGGATTCGGTAGGTTGCCCCGGAACTGCAACGTCCACAACAAATCGTTTAAATTATTTCAACTGAGCTCATCAATAGCCTTTGTTTGCCTTTTTTCCTTTGTAAAACAATGTTACCGCCACGTAAAATGTTCATTGAATAATGAACTCGATTCCAAATTAGCTACGTTAGTTTTATCTTTTAGTCCATTTTGAATCTATTGAATAAGAAGATAGAGTTCATTATACAATGGACATTTTATATAAATAACCTTTTACTTGCAAAAAATGGCACGCGTCCGACCACACAATCGTATTGTTGGACTTGAATGCTATTGTTCTGAAGATAACAAGATCAGTCTAGTTCAGAAAATCTCAACTATACAAGATACTAATCCCTAAAAGGTCTAGTCTTCCCTGTGTTGGAAAGTTATCGTAAAACTCAAAATGAAGCCTGCCTTACCACTCGACTACAGAGCCTTCTAAACCTTATAACAACGTAATAAAGCTCACATTACCTGCAAGGTCCTCCGCTTGTTATCCTCCGTATGGTTCCACGCGCGCATCGTGAGCTCGTGGATGAAGATCTCCGCCGCCTTCGCGAAGAGGACGGGCGCCTCCGCTGATATCATTTTCACTTCTTCGTCTAGCTTCATGATTTTCTTTATGCGGGCGAGCGGGAGCGCTTGGGTTTTGAAGTCATCCTGGAAATATAAATAAATAAATAAATATTAGGGGACAATCTTACACAAATCGACCTAGTCCCAAACTAACCAAAGCTTGTACTATCGACAACACTGCTAACTGACCATCGGTGCACCTTAAGTGCATTGTAATAAGGTTCTATATACACAGGATGGTCAGTTACCAGTGTTGTCGTTTGTACTATGGGTACTAGACGACGATAAACATACTTATATAGATAAATACTTAAAAACATAGAAAACATCCATGACTCAGGAACAAATATTCGTGCTCATCATATAGAATACTAGCTGATGCCCGCGGCTTCGCCCGCGTGGTTATAGGTAAATGTAACATATTGAATTTTCCCATGGGAATTAGATATTTTCCCGCTGGAAAAGTAGCCTATGTCACTCTCCAGCCTCTAAACTATCTCCGTACAAAAAATCACATTAATACGACGCTCCGTTGCGACGTG
Organism: Epinotia bilunana; assembly: GCA_947049275.1. Lineage (NCBI taxonomy): Eukaryota > Metazoa > Arthropoda > Insecta > Lepidoptera > Tortricidae > Epinotia > Epinotia bilunana. The sequence goes on from OX346272.1 coordinate 6,310,657, forward strand.
AAAGAAGGACAAACAAACACACGCACACACTTTCGCATTTATAATATTAGTAAGGATTTCATTAAACATCATTTTAATTGATAGAATAAATGGAGATTATTAAAGCGCCTTGTGCTCTTTTTAAGTGCATCGCTCTAAACGTGCATTTTAAATCGCTCGCGTAAAAAGTTTTTTTTACAGTTTTTCGACCTCATTGCACCTCCTGATATCATCGGTGACTTGACCCAGAACTGCTGCAGGTTTTTCTGTAGAGTCCTTCGCCGGTCCCTCCTGATCTATAGTTCCCTCCGCCGTGAGAGCCCATAGAGTATGAATGAGACCTGGACTCACCACATTGACCTTCCTGATGTCGTCGGTGACTTTAGCCCAAAACTGCTGCAGATTTTGGTGTTGCGTGTCCGCAGCGTCCTCCGCCGGGCCCTCCTGTTCTACAGACTCCTCCGCTGTCGAGGTTCCGGCTTGATCGCTGAAAAATATTCCTAATCATTAACATTTTTACGTTAAAACAATATTTTTGGTGGTGGTATTTCTGGTGAGGCAGGGCTCAGCGAAATGTCATCCCGCTCGAATTTGGAGCAGCCCAACTGGGGAAGTACCTCCGCCTTGCAGAAGACCACAGCCATAATAACACTACTCTGTAGTAGTGTTGTGTTCCTGGAGGTGAGCAAGCTCGCCAGAGCTCCCGAGGATGCGTTGTGTTGAGAGCGAGGGAATTTGTTCCTTCAGCTGTCAACACGGCGAATCTTCAAACATATCAAGGGTCGGCAACGCCCATGTTACTCCTTTGGAATTGCATGCGTCTATAGGCTGCGGTGTCCGCTTACCATTAGGCGGGCCGTACGCTTGTTTGCCACCGTCGTTGTATTAAAAAAATATATATATTAAGAACCATTATAAACTAATATGGAGAATGTAGGTACCTACACTACCTACATCAAAAGTGGACCAACATAAACTTGGCTTGGTGGTTATCAGTAGACGTTTTTTTACGAGCTCTTATTGAATAGTATAACAAAAAAAAATACTTGAAGGCAAAAGTAATTAACCATTTAATTAGGTATTATTTTTGGTTAAGAATTTTTTTATTATTATTATTATTATTTTATATCTGCGATCAGTCGTAAGACTATAAGCGGATAGGCAGTAGGTGGTAGATGTTTGGAAAGATAAGACCACTGTCCTAACTCTCGTCTAGTTTAGGCAGCACGTTGGCTCTCTTGAGTCTCTTAATTGGATTAGGCTCCAATAGTTTGGCAGACAAGGGATTAGGATGGGCTGCAAGTCTGTCCTTGTACTTGGCTAAGTATCGTCTCGCTTCTTCAGAGACAGTCGGTATTTCCAGGTACTCGTGGATTTCCAAGTTGCGAGCGTACCAGGGTGCTCACGATATAACCCCGAGGATGTTGTTTTGGGCTCTTTGTACACGCATTGAATACAATGCGTGTACAAAGAGCCCAAAACAACATCCTCGGAGCAAGCAAATCCAATAGGATTTGCTTGCTAATGACCAAAGTTGGATTCCGTATGTCCAGATTGGTTTGATGATCCCGCAGTAAACTCGCAACTTGTTGGTTAAGGATAGTACAGCCTGTCTTCCCAGGAGCCAGAGCAAGTTCCTGAACCGAAGGTCGATCTCGTGACGCCTGTTTTTGATATGCTCTTTCCATGTCATCCTTCGATCAAGGTGAAAGCCCAGGTATTTTACGCATGTCGACTGGGGAAGGGTGGCTGGGCCTAGACTAACGGGTGGGCAAGTTTCACGCCGGAGTGTGAATGTAATATGTTGTGACTTAGGAGCACTTGCTTGTATGCGCCATTTGGACAGCCAAGCATTGGTGGCGGTCTGGAGGTAAGTTGAACCTGCAACAAGCTGCTTGCCTGTTTCGGGTCTTGGCTACAGGCGAGAAAGGCTGCATCGTCAGCAAACGTGGCTACCGAGACCTGAGGTGTCTGGGGTAGGTCAAGAGTGTAGATGTTGTACAGGATAGGTCCTAGAACTGACTCCTGGGGTACTCCTGCTCTGCAGGTAAGCAAGGAGGATCTAGCGTCACCAAGCTTCACTCGAAACTTCTTTTTTTTATGATATAGGAGGCAAACGAGCAGTCGAATCACCTGATGGTAAGCGATAATCGACGCCCATGGACACTTACAACACCAGAAGAGTTGTAGGTGCGTTGCCGGCCTTTAAGATGGGAGTACGCTCTTTTCTTGAAGGCTTGAAGGTTGTAACGGTCCGGAAATACCGCAGGCGACAATTCATTCCAGAGTTTGGCTGTGCGAGGCAGAGAGTTTCGGGAGAAACGCACAGTTGAGGACTGCCAACCATCTACGTGGTGAGAATGGAAAAGCTGTCACGTAGGGCGATGGCGGAAGGAAGCGGCGGGGATTAATCCGAACAATTCTTCGGAACACTCCCCATTGTACATGCGGTAGAAAATGCAAAGCGAGGCTACATCTCTACGCAGTGCTAAGGGATCAAGCCGATCGGAAACACGCTGGCAGCCGACAATTCGAATCGCTCTCCGTTGAATGCGGTCTAGAGGGAGGAGTTGGTACTGAGGAGCCCCTGCCCACAGATGACAACAGTATTCCATACGTGGACGGACCTGCGCCTTATAGAGCTGTAGGCGGTGAGCCGGCGTGAAATACTGTCTCGATCTGTTGAGCACACCGAGCTTCATCGAGGCTAATTTGGCCTTACCCTCCAAGTGGCCGCGGAACTGGACTTCTTTCGAAATGTCGACGCCAAGGATACCGATGCTGGCTGTGGCTGCTAGGGGAGTGCTCTCAAATCGTGGAGATGCCGGAAACGCTAACTTTTTTTGCGGTAAATGCACAAACTTGTGTCTTCGTGGGGTTAAAACGGACTAGATTAAGTCGGCCCCATTCTGAGACTTCTTTTAGGGAAGACTCAATTTCAGACACAAGTTTGTTTCGACTCTCAATGACGTTTTCCCGAGAAATATTCGCACGGCCGGTGTAAAAGGCATCACCCGTACTATCATCCGTATAACAATGAATGCCGCTGATTTGCAACATGTCATTAATATGCAGGAGGAACAGCGTGGGTGATAGCACACAGCCTTGGGGGACACCAGCATTTACAGACATGGAGTCAGAGCATTCACCGTCGACTACGAGCTTTATGCTTCTGTCTGCTAAAAAGCTGCTGACCCACTCGCATAATTTCTCTGGGAGCCCATAGGATGGAAGTTTTGCTAGAAGTGCTTTGTGCCAAACTCGATCAAAGGCCTTCGCTATGTCCAAACTAACTGCCAATGCCTCACCCTTTGTCTCGATTGCCTGCGCCCACCGATGTGTCAGGTAAACTAGAAGATCACCAGCCGAGCCCCACGGAAACCGTACTGTCGGTCACAGAGCAGCTGGTGGTCCTCTAGGTACCGAAGCAGCTGGCGATTGATAATGGCCTCCATTATCTTGGAGAAAAGGGAGGTTATAGCTATTGGCCTGTAGTTGGACGGATTTGAGCGGTCGCCTTTTTTAGGGATCGGGTGCACCAAAGCTGACTTCCACGAAGTCGGGACTACGCCAGAAGAATATGAGAGCCGAAAAAGTTGCGTTAGGACCGGTGTTAATTCAGGAGCACACATCTTTAGCACAATCGCGGGAATTCCATCAGGCCCACTCGACTTATGAATGTCGAGGGAAAGAAGAGCTCTACGCACTGAGGTTTGGCAGAACAGGACATCCGGCATAGAACTCTCACACCGCGGGATGATCGGCGGCGCGTTTCCCCCGTCATCCAAAGTCGAGTTGGATGCAAAAAGTTTGCCAAGAAAATCGGCTTTGTCTTTAGCGTCGTAGGCCAAGGAATCGTTACCCATGTGCAAAGGTGGAAAAGATGGCGTACCGAAAATCCCCTAGATAGCTTTGGCAAGAGACCAGAACGCACGAGTTCCCGAAGGAAGGCGCTCTAATTTCTCGCCAATCCTACCAATGTGCAAGGACTTCGCTTTAGCAATATCTCTTTTGAAGGACTTAGAGGCAAAGTTGAACTCCTTTTTTAATGCACTGGTTTTTATATCTTGTACCGCTGCCACATTTACCCAGGCTTGGTAACACCCTTGTTTTCGGCGAGAGGCCGCTTTGCAAGAGCGACCAAACCAAGGTTGGGATTTGCCACCAACGGGGACTGCAGAGGATGGTATGAAAAGCTCCATTCCCTGCAGCACCACGTCAGCCACAGAATCAGCAACGGCGGTAGGATCATCCGGCGTGAAACAAACCTGCCTCCATGGATAGGATGCAAAGAACAACCGCATCTCGTCCCAATCTGCTGACTTAAAGTGCCACACACGGCGGGCGCGTGATTGGCACAGCACTCCGGATCAGGCAATGATCCGAAGAACCGAGTGGGGCTTCGACGGAGACAGAGTAGTCAACCGGATGGGAAGTCAGCAGAAGGTCCAACAGGGAAGGTTCTTGGCTCACCACATCTGGGATTCGCGTAGGCGCTGTAACCAATTGTGTCAAGCCATATGCCAAAGCGAAGTCGTATACAGATCTCCCCGCATGATCAGTCTTGCTGGAGCCCAGCCATTCGGCATTATGAGCGTTAAAATCGCCAAGAATTCTTGTCACTAAGGTATGATCCCATTAGAGGGAAAAAACAGTGTGGCAAATAACTTTTGGTTTTGCAGAGTAGCCCCTTGTGCCAGACCCTGTCGAATGCCTGCTGTACGTCCAGAAAGGCAGCCGAGCAGTATTTTTTGCTTTCAAGGCTTTGTCTTATGGTGCTGTATACTCTATGGACCTGCTTTATGGTGGAGTGTTTCTTACGAAAGCCGAACTGGTGGTCAGGAATTATTTGATCCATATCTAGGCTACGGGTTAAGAAACATAATGTTTTATGTATTTTTTTATTAAAATATTAAAATATTTAACGATTACCCTTGTTTGGCCTAACAACGTTTTGCCTAATTTCGGTTTGCCTAATTTTATTTAGACTAATATTGTTTCGCATAATAGATCGTTTTGCCCATTTTCATTTGTGCAAAAAACATTTTGCCTAATACTCACTTCACCTAATTTTATTTTGCCTATTTTTTAGTAATTATAATCTTATTTTGTATACTGTTTGACTGACATAATTACATTATGTCTAACATACATTTCGCATAATTTCATTTTCTTATCACTCCACGCCCTCCTTCATCTCCGCCGTCACCAGAAACTAATAATGACGGTTTTGAATAAAAGCTTTAGTAAATTCTTTAAAAAAATCCGTTTCTGGCGCTTCGCCGGCCGCTACCGCGGCACGCTCGCTTCCCTCGGCTCGCGCGCTGAGGGTCGCAGTTCTACCTAACACTCCTCCTCGCTTCGCTCGTCGTCGTACCTACACTGACCTGCCTTAAGAAAAGTTTAAATAATAGGCAGGTAGATAGGTGTTTCGCTCACCGCAGCTGGACCGATTATGCAAAAAGTTAGCAAGTATAACAACATAAACAATGCGTCTTTCGTACAATTAGTACTTTTTAACAAGTTTAAATATTATAATGATTCAGTATTAGACAAAAAATCTAAGTAAAAACTTTATTAGGCAATGTGATGATTAGTTAAAATAAGAATCGACAAATTGATTGTTAGATAAAATAATATTCGGCAAAACAAGTTATGAAAATCGTCATTTAGGGTAAACGTATTTCGAACAAACAATTATTATGAAAGATGAAGTTATACAAACTGACTTTAGACAAACAATACGTTATACTAAAAATTGTTAGACAAACTGAAATTAAACAAAACGTTATTATTTGGCCAAACAAAGGAATCCCAATATTTAATTAGGTGAATAAAATGTGACGGTTTAGTAACAAAAACAATTAACAAACTAGAAGGAAAAGTTTTATCAATTATGGCTTATCTATAAAAACTCCGTGTAAAGCCGGCTCTCAAAATTGTATTCTTTGACTAAAGTTGAATTTATTAAAATTTTAAACGCTCACAACTAAACGAAATAACAATATTAAGTTGTAGGTAACACAAATAAACAATAAGATAAGTAGGTAATGCATGTATACGATTATCGTTTGATAAAAATAATTCAGGAACTTACGCAGGCACGAAGAAGCAAACCGACATCTTGAATTACAACACGGACGATGAACAACCTAGACAATATTAAACCCAGCGAATAAACACCAAAATTAGTTCTACAAAGTGTTTTAGAATAATATTAGCCGCGGTCAAATTTAATGGAACACGGTAACCAATAATCAGACTAATATTTGGAGATCTCCAATCACCAATTACTGAAAATGCGCCACCTCCACGATTCGTCCACCGATGACCAGTCACAAGCTTGACGTTTTGATGGTGCTGCTAGTTTATTGGGTATACTTTTTGACGTATTTACTTCCGGTACAGTAACATACGGATAAAAGTATTTTACCGTTATTAAACTTCTGTCTGCTTTTTAAAGTTATGATATTTATTTTAAAACTGTTATGGATGTCAGCTTTATTTTATGCTTATAATTCGAGTAATAGTTGATATTATTGATACTTTTGTGAATATTTGTTATACTTGCAACATTTCCCGGAAACGACGCTACGTCATTCTTCATTCTTATTCAGTAGTAACCAAAGCCAAACACTACTACAATATACATACTATCTATACTGAGAGTAGTAACGTCAAGCGTCTGCTAAAATGGCGGCTGCCGAGATTCAGATCGTGAATCCAGCAAATTTAGCTAAAATTGAGAGGTAATTTCAATACTTTTTATATCTATAACGCTAAAATTGCTTATATTTCCTTGGCGAATAATATTCATCTCAAATACTTACTAACTTTTCGTGTTTCAGCTAATTACTCCGATTCCAATGTTTACGTATTTTCGCTCTTTCCGTTTCAGTTTTCTCAGTGATCCTAGTTATAAAGAAATTATAGAAAACTCGTCAACATTTAATACACGATTATGTGCGGAAAGGAGAATGAGAATGCCATTTATCGACACCCAAACAGGTATAGTTTCAGATATTGATTTTGCATAGTTTGTCTCTATTGTGTTTACGTGTAAGTGTGTAGAGGGAGGGAGAGGGCGTATGGTATAATATTTTTTGTTATGTTTTTAGGCGTCGCTCAGACACACTGCAATTTGTTTATGAGCAGAAAGCAGCGTATGCCGGGTCAGAGGGAGGGACAAGTTTACACATATCCTGCACAAAGGTAAAATGACGATATCTTCTGTTAACCTCAAAAGCCTCCCCTTCAAAGGCATTTATATCTGTCTAAATTGGAGCAGTTGCTTATTACCTATGTTTTGTTCCATCAATTTTAAAACACCCGTGTGGTGTTGGGTTAGAATTTCACCACCCCCTTCCTTCCCGTGGGTGTCGTAAAAGTCGACTAAGGGAGCAGGGTTGAAGTGTGTTGTGGGCGATGGGCTAGCAACCTATCACTGCAATATCACATTTTGTCGATCTTTTATACCCACAGTTATGCTAAAAGTGGCGCTGGAACATGGGTTTCATGTGCTCTGCCTACCCCTTTTGGGAATAAACGCGTGAATTATTTTCTATTTCCTAGTTGTATTGAGATATAAATAAAGAAACATGAATACCTAACCTACCAGTTTAAAGTTAAATTAAATTATCTTATTTAATGAATTATGATTCCTCATCAACAATTGTTTAGCAGAAGTATTTATCAATACATTTTCACTTGCTCATGCATTCCATGTCTAGAGTATTACTCATTTTGCTATAATCTCATATGTATACCAAGTAAGTATATTTATTTATAGATGGCGAAAAGCCCGTCGCCAATACCTCACAATGTCCTCATCCCGTTGGGGATGGAGCGGGGCTGCAGACCTAGCTGACACTACAGGAGAAGGCGAGAACAGCTCCGGAATACCTGGTGAAGCACTGGTGGGCGAAGACAGTAGGGACGGATCACAGACTGCTGCTAAGGATGACCCTAAGGTATTGTCTAATTAATAATATAAATACATAATTTACTTTAAAAACAAAGTTTTAACCAACTTCAATTTAGCACTCCCGCAAGCCACGAGAACATTTCCACATTTCTTTTCCAATTTACCACTTGAACTGATTTCCGAGAGCAAATGCGTTGATTATTAGAGAAAAAAACCGAATCGCTGTATGTGGGCCGATAATATTTGAGGAATTCCGTCGATTCCACAAGGATCGCCTTTGGCACTTCATTAGTTGCTATTTCAATGGAATCTTATCAGAATCTGGGATATACTTTTGTACTTTTATGTACATAATTGAGGAATTCCATAAGTCATCTGTGGTCTTCATCATCAATTCCACTCCACCAAATTTATGATTTCCGGGTGTAAATACACAAGTTATAATAGAAAGTACTAAAATCATTACACACGTGCCTAATATAATTTTGGAGTTCCCTCAATTCCTCATGGATCCCATCATCCAACTGAATTTATTGAAAAAAAATGGGACCCATCTGGGAAGCATACACTGACAAACAAAAAAAAAATTACGAATCGGCTCATCAAAACGGAGTTCTGAGGTAAGAAACATTGAAAAAAATGATTAAAAAAAAACAAAAATACAGCCGTATTGAGAACCTCCTCCTTTTTTTGAAGTCGGTTAAAAAAGGAGTAAAAGACGTCAGTCACAATGAGCGCAAATTAAATTAAACAAATGTATATTTGTCATGAAAAATAACCTCTAATTTTGACAGAAGTACTATAGTGAAACAAATACGTGAATTGTTAGTTATTTTAAAGTAAAATTAATCTAAAACACATTGTGTAATTGATAATGCGAACAAACAAATGGATTCGTTTACATAATTGTGCACTTCTATTGCACACCACTTCAGCACCTAAGTAGTTACAACTATTCCTAGGTATGTGATACACTACATAAATAAAACTGGATTGTAATGATATTACCTACATTCAGTAGTAGTGAAATAACGCGAAAAATACTTTACACCGTTACACGCAAGAAACAATCAAATTGAAAACATCCTATTTTTTGGGAAGTAGGCTGACAAAACAAATAATGGGTGCAGTCGAGTTCTACAATATAAAAATGTGTGACCCCTCTAACTTTTGAACCATAAGTTTTAAAAATATGAAAAAATCTCAAAAGTAGAACTTTATAAAAACTTTCTAGGAATATTATTTTGAACTTGATAGGTTGAAATAGTTTTTGAAAAAAATTACAAAATAATTTCTGAACTAAGTTTGTAATTTAACCGTATAAGCAGGTGTTTATTGTACCTGTAATTTCTACAAAATAACAATGAAATGACGTGCTATCAAATAAAGTAAAAAAACGGTGAAAATCGGTTCACGCAATAAAGAATTATCCCATAAAAATCATCTTCCATACTTTAAGCTCGCGCGCAATAGTTTACTTAATTTGCCGATAGATGTCGCTGTACGCGGAACGCTAACATTGAACTAACCCGCTTCGCTAGCTCGGCTTTCAACACAAGCACTTGTGCCGAATTACAAAAAAGTAAAAAAACGGATTTAGGGTTTTGTACATAATATGTCAACTCAATGTAACAAATAGCCCATTTTTTTTAACGCTTAAGTGGGGACACTTACTGCGACGGACGAAAAACTACGGAACCCTACACTGAGCGTGGCCCGAAACGCTCTTGGCCGGTTTTTTAAACATCTCTTTAATAGCGACTGAAAGACATAACTAATAAATTCAAATCCCATGTGCCATGCGGCTAAGTTGAGCGTCCATTTTTGACCGCCCAATAGCTTTGTTGTGGATAAAACTAGAAGCCTGAAATTACAGTAACCAAGCAGTCATTGTATAAACACGGTATTTTCAAATTTCATTCAATTTGAACCAAGTGCAGTAATGAGCTCCCAGCTGTGGTTTTCCCGAGGGACTACAGTATGGGGTTCTTCAAAAAAGGAGTGTATAAATTCTTAAAGGGTTGGCAATGCGCATGTAACACCCCTGGAGTTGCAAGCATCCATATGCTACAGTAACCACTTACCATTGGCCCACCTAATGAAAAAGGCTTGTTTGCCACCGACTTTTGTCACTGACTGACTATCATCAAAAGTCTAAGGCACTTCTAGCAGACATAGAAGCTTCAAATTTAGAATACAATTATGGCCGTATTCATAAACGTCATACATACCTGTTTTAGCTAAAATGGCGTTAAAATTCGTAGCACATTTTATTTAGCAGAGGCATTTTAAGTTTTATGAATAAGGGGGTTAGTGTTTAGTGTATAAATCAAGGGAATACTAAAATATTTTGCAATTTCGGTCCAGTTTTCTAGATACACCAACTGCATAAATATATAGGACTAGCTTCCGCCCGCGACTTCGTCTGCGTGGACCCGAGATAAAAACTATCCTATATTTTAATCCAGGCTATAAACTATCTTCATGCAAAATTTCATTCAAATCGGTTCAGCCGTTTAAGCGTGATTAAGTAACAAACATCCAAACATCTAAACTTTCGCATTTATAATATTAGTAGGATTACAAAGTTACATTTGCAGTGAATGGGACCATAAATGAAAAAGCAAGAATGGGACTGCATTCATAATTTGTATGTATTGACAATACAATAACCTACAAAAAGAAGCGATCCCATTAAAAACATTCCATGTAAAAAAAGAGGCCAAGTCTCGAAATTCTTCCACCGTAAAAAGTTGTTAGATATTTCGTAGTACCAAGTCTCAGGCATTATTATTATTCTTTATTTGCTAGCTAAATAAAATTTTGTGTCTTCGCAATCAAACAATACTACATAGTTTTAGGTATGCAAAAATCCATAAATGCAGTGAGACTTGGCCTCTTTTTTACATGGAATGTTTTTTATGGGATCTCCTTTTCTTTATATTTGGCCACTTTGCTGGATGTATGCCTGCACGCGTTAAACCTGTCACAAAGTGGCGCGGCCAGTGGTTACTATGATAATCAAGGCCTCGTGTGTCTGAATCAATGATAGGGGGCCATTCATAAATTACGTCATCGATTTTTGATCCCCCCGCCTATCATCATCCTGTTATTTCTTGAAATCCCCGCCTAATAAAATGACTATCGTCATCCAATGGCCAGACCCCCCTCCCGATTTTAGCCCCTAGGATGATCATAGTATGTAGTAGTCAGCGACCGCAGGCCGCGCCAGTTTCTGACAAGCTTAACATGGCTGGTGTATCCATGCACTCATGTCCATAAACGAGATGTCATGCAACAAACTCATAAATCTCACCCACCCCTCCACAGGAATGGTTCTACGACGAGCTAGCGATGGACGAGATCGAAAACGGCGAGGACCAGGACGCGGAGTCGGACGAGGACTACTTCGACGACACGTACGCGAACCGGCGCAGGCGGCGCGGCGGCGCCACGCCCACCGGGCCGGGCTCGCGCGGCGGCCGCACCAGGAAGTCGCAGCCTGATGACACGCCGGCCAAGAGGGGCCGAGCGGTGAGTTCGCGTTGTCACCGGCTTATGCTACCCTAGTACATGTTACCCTCTTGCCTCATTAGACATTAGGTATCTCCAGACTTGGGACAGAGTGAGAAATATGAATGTTTATGACACATACGCTAACCGGTGCGGTGGCGCCTGACTCACCGGTCCGGGCTCCCGCGGCGGACGCACCAGGAAGTCTCAACCTGGTGACACCCCGGAGAAGGGGGGCCGAGCCGCGAGTTAACATTACTATTTTTCTTCAACATCATATCAGTTGAAAGACGTCCACTGCTGGACATAGGCCTCCCGCAATGAGTGATACAATGAATGGTCCTGCGTCACTCGCATCCAGTGGACTCCGGCGACCTTAACCAGGTAATCAGTCCACCTTGGGGTAGACACCCACGCTACGCCTTCCCATACATGGTCGCCACATTACCATCCATCCTACATGCTAAGTGCATTACTACCACCAGTACATTATTGGGAGCCAAATGTAGCGGAATGGTTAGTCACGCTCTTCTCGTTTCATGGTAAGCTGGTACACAGGGATCGTCAACCAGAACAACACCACTGAGCAATGACTTGCAACAGTCTTATGTTACCCTCTTACATCATTAGACGCATCTGTCTGAAGTATCTCCAGACTTGTGACAGAGATAAAAATATATATGTTTATGTACGGCGGTGCCTGACCTACCGGCCCGGGTTCCCGCGGCGGACGCTCCAGGAGGTCGCAACCGGGTGACACTCCGGAGAAGAGGGGCCGAACGGTGACTTAACATTACTATTTCACTGATGAACTCATCACGTCAGCCGAAAGACGTTGATGGATCTAAATTTGACCGAGTACATCTGTAATTGACACAAAACTGTGTACATTGTATGGACAATGCACCTTTGACCTGTGTCAATTGTTATGATTGTTACATTGATGCTGCCCGCATTATTAACCCACGGGCCTCCAAATGGCTCCATAGCTAGCTCTAATGATATCTCCTTGACCTCTGGCCTATCATACTATGACATGCACGTCATTTATTGTTAAATATAAAAACTTGTAAAGAGGATATTTTTACAAGCTTTTATATTTCACTTGCTCTGTTCATATGTAAGTCATCAGAGTTTGCAAACCCTGATTCTGTGTCTGATTGAGCTGGAATGTGGCATTCTTGTGTAGCTGCGATATGATGACGGAGATGGTAGGTGGTAATAGCAACTTTAAAACTACACAAGATAAACCTGTAGTGTTTATGCTCACTGGACATATCGACGAGTACTTGATGACTGCAAAATAAAAGCTTATACCAAATATTAAATTTTTCGACATAAACTGTATATGTACGTAAGCACTTTATTGTACACAATAACAGGTTAAAGAATATACATGTCACACAATAGATCATGTACAAAGGCGACCTTTTCCTTATAAGGGATCTCTTCCAGCTAACCTTTGAGCAATTGAGAGGAAGGTATGTAGAACGAGATAGGCAAACTTATACCGCGTACTAAAACACAGAGAAAATAAAAACAAAACCTAATAGGTATTAATTTTAGAAAAATAATATAATATACACAATATAATACACACTATCATATGTAATATATATCGCGAATACACAATAAATAAATAAATACTATATTCAACCAATTCACAATTCATTGGAAAGCCACAACTTCTTCAAATTCATCTTTAGTGAAGCAACAGACCGCGACTGTCTCAGCGACAAAGGCAGGCCATTCCACAACTTAACAGCGCGCGCGGTAAAAGATCTGGAGTATGTTCGCGTCTTTTTAGACGGTACAGCGAGAGTAAGGTTAGCACTCGACCGCAAGCGGTGGCCACTGCCGTCTGCCATATAATTAAACATTATTGTGTTCAGAACCAAAGCAAACTTACTAATCTATCCTATCTGCCATAGGGTCGCGGGCGAAAGCGGCAAGGGCAGGCCACGCTACCGTACGAGGTCCCCGGCGACGGCGACAAGCCCTTCGGATGCGAACGTAAGTCCACCCGGCGGAGACACTAGTCTCACCGCGGCTCAGGTCCTCCCCACGTTACAACGCCCACCATACAACTGCATGTGAAGGAATAGTCGTAAATCAAGTTAGTGGCGGATGGCGAGATGACGGTCTCTATGTGAAGCATACGTAACATAATACATATGTTTCAGTCTCATATATTCTAGTTTATCCTTTGCAAATAATGATTAACGAATTCGAATCACTTCGCGACGGACTGGCGCTCTTTTGTAATAATAATAGAGGCAATAGTTGACGGTCCTCGGTTCGAATCCCGGTAAGAGCAAATATTTGGTTGCTGAGCATGAATATTTGTTTCTGAGTCTTGGATGATTTCTATCTATTTAAGTATTTATATCTATTAAATATCGTCTAGTACCCATAACACAAGCCTTATTGAGCTTACTATGGGGCTACTTTGATTTCTGTAAGAATGTCCAGTAGCCATCAAATATATCGGAGCGGCCAAAGTGCTCAAAAATATCTGAACATGTCTCTAATGCCTCGACAATAGAGACGTGTTCAGATATTTGTGAACACTTTGGCCGCTGCGATATATCTGATGGCGACTTTCCCTTAATATTTATTTAATAGTGGTATATATTCATATATTAACATGGCTAAAAAAACAGTAATGTCCTTTTATTGTATTACGTTGAACTTTTTTAATATATCAAGAGTTTTTGAAAAATATTGAACGAATATGAAAGATAGTCGTAAATATATCTCAGACTGAGAATTCAGAGCCCTATTCTGTTGAGACACGAATATCTTACAATAAACATACATATAATTTGGTTATTGGCAAAAAAGTAAGTTTCAACTTTATTAAGAGATCGTCAACTTTAGGAAAGTGTTATATAGTAGCAATCAATAGCATTTATAACCAATACTAGTTTATTCCCACAAACCAGTTCCAAGCAAAGCCGGGAAACGTTCGGATATATATTGCCCTCGGTGAAGTGATTTCCAGTGAAGTTGTCATCCATCGGCACAGTGGCGCGCCGCTGTGAAGTAAATCCTGACACATTGCACAACTACGTAGTAACTGAATAATGACAATGTGATCCATTGAAAAATAATGACATATTTACTTGTTGCGTGTGACAGAATAGTGAGTGGCAGTGACACCACAGACAATATATTGATTCACGTTAAAATGTTCGTACACTCATAAATATTTAAATGCATGTTTGTTAATTAAAATAATACTTATGAATTGTAAAAGTAATTGTATATGTAATATTGTACTTCATTTATTTGCAATATTTACTACAGTCCTCTGCCACTAAGGACATAGCTTACAACCTTAAAGCTTCCAGATACTGTCAATTAGGAAAACATGCTTTATTTTTTTGTTGTGTGTGATAGAATAGTGAGAGGCAACGATATCACAGACACTATATTGAGTATGTTACAAAAAATTCTTACAACCAGCGATTGTGTTTATTATGTGTTTGTTTATAATTTCACCTTTTCTTGTTTTAATAGGTACACATTTTAGCTAATTTCAAAAGTATAAAGTTTACTCTCAGTTTTGATTTTATTTATGTCTGCCCAGCTAGCACGATAGGTTTTATCGTCACGTTTTACGGCGAAAATGTATTGAAGCATACTTGCCCCTGCCCCCTAGCGGCCTGGGCCTAGTAGCATGATATGTTTTACGTGACGCTTCAGTACATTACTTGTAGGTTTTTCTGGTAGGTTGTTATAGGCTTTTTCAATTAATAAAATAACTTTTATAGATATAAGAATACACCATATTTCAATGAACTTGTCTGAACGAACTACACTCAACTCATGCACTTGACACAAGTTTTATCGGCATAATATTCGGACGTGTCACATCACTAGAGACATACCGTGTCAGGATTGACTTCTTAGCGACGGGGGACTGTAATGTCTAGCAGATCTTTAGAAAACCGGTCTTTTTAAGTAACCCTGGTATTCTGTGGGTAAATAATTTCTAATATGACCAGTGATTAGGTCTCAATTCTAGGGATGTTACGAAGCTTCGACCCCAACCCTGATTAACCTTTTCACCGCCCGACGGCGAAGCAATACGCTGTGCTACTGACGCCACGCGGGTAAAATTAAAATGGGTAAAGAAATAACGCCACCATAAAAATGGGCTGTTTTTCAATGGGTATTCATGAAAAAATGTTTGTCGGCCAGCGCCGACTGTGGCGTCGTAGTCACGATTTTGCGTTGTCGGCTATGGCCGACTGTGGCGGTGAAAGGGTTAATCGTAACTACCGGTTGATTTCACACCTCCGAAATTTCTGATTATACACACGTCAACTAGTTATGGTTTAAATCACTTTACTCAGGGTAATATATAATTATGGAACCCGAACACCCACCCTCCAAATAGATTTATAGTATCATAGACCATAGATTCACAAGAAGCAGAAGAATCAAACCATAAAGTTCATATAGACATTCCCAATCGGAATAGGGTATTTGACAACATTGAAAATAAATAGTTTTTTCATTAGCAACAGATAAACATTACGAAAATAATCGGAATGTATCAATCTTTCATGTGTGTTAGCTGTTTTATGATTTTTTAATTCATAAAAACTACCAATAAGGACATGTTTGATTGTGACGTCACAAGCAAGTAATCCCTACAAATTCCATGCTAAGTGAGCGTTTTTGACGTTTCATAAAAAGAAGCTGATTTGACTTTTGTCAAATACCGTATTGTAGTATGTTTTTCCTGTGTTAAAATAAATGAATTCAACCAGCCTTAAATCCTAAAAAAAGAGAAAAGTAGTTAACATATTTTGTATATGTGACAATGTTCATTGACTAGCGCCTGATTTTGCGCGGCTGAATGTACTACTTTCCAAATTTTACTTAGGTTAGTCTTTCATGGCCAGGTGAATTTTTGGTCCTAGCTCCTATAGAAAGGACAACTGACTTGTAAACTAGACTGCTCGAATATATTAGTTTCTTTGGATTGATAGGCACTCTTAATATCGTGTAAGTGGTGAAAAAATATCTACACTAGTAAAGTATTTAAAAATACTTGAAACTATTCATCCCTGTACCTGTATTGATTTGTCTGTAGCGTTTTACAGACAATCATAGAGAATTAAATGCCTTAATGTGTTCTCTACCATCCTATCGACCAAGAAATTGTATTCACACTGAAACTTATTTCACTTCGCAATCGTAGCTTTGTGTGATACATCGTAGCGCAGTGCTAAATCAGGCATGTAGCGATGTTTCCGTGTAACACTTTGACGCGATAACGCATAATACTCGGTAAAAAAAAAAAAAAAAACTAGTTTGGTTTCGGTGTTGCTAGAGACCAGTAAATTATAGAACTGCCAATATAACCGAATGCCGAATGCCTTGTTTCCTAGATTCAAATGTAAGGGCGAATATTTGTTTGATAAACATTCACCTTTTTTTGTATTTATATAGTCAAAATGTCGTCGTCTAGTACCACGCACAAGCCTTATTGCAGTGGGTCTAGTCCGATTTGTGTTAGGTTGCCCGTAATGTTTATTTATTTTAACAGTTTTACTAGATGGCGTTGTAACGTTAGGTCTAAGCTGCATATAAACTATCTATATATAATAATGACCTCGCTTATAGAACACCACATGGTGGCAGTTTTTATAACTTACTAGTCTCTGATAATACCTTTAGAAAAATCTTAGAATAAATAGAAATGTTTTTATAGTCGAGTTTTACATGATACATGGTACCTCAGCTAGGAACTATATTCATTGCTCAATAATATAAAATGCAATACATGAAATTTTAAATGGACCTGAGCTTCCGTAGTTTAAACTAATCTAAAAAAAAAGTGGATGTGGATCTAGTACTAGAAGTAAGTAAAACAAACAAAGTTTTGTCATGAAATGGAGGATGACAATCGACTCTAAGGCTAATAATTGTTTTTGTCATGAAATGAAAGATGACAATCAACTCTAAAGCTAGTTGCTATACTAAAGACTTCTGAAGCATATAGTTTTACGAATCTCTCTTCGAATAATGTAATATTGTGATTTTATGCCTTTTTCATTACAAAACTTTCTTTATACACTATGGTAGCGTGAACTACAATTTTTTATTAGCCTAATCCTCCGATATGTTTCAAATGGCGTCTGCACGGCTATCATGCGACGGCGCGCGAGCTCTCGATTTTTCTCGCACTATCCGTCTCTTTCTTATTAGAACACTTAGAACAAGAGATATAGTACGAATAAAATCGAGAGTATGTCGCGGCCGTCGCATCATCATTATCATATATGATCATATCGGTATACGCGCCCATCAATAGGTCCACAAAATAGGCTAGGATTCACATCCGCAAAGGTTTACAGGGATGAAGTCGCTTGATGTCACAAGTTCGTGGAAACCAGCTTGCAACTTTTAATTTTAGTTTTACTTAGAAATACGTATTGCAGTGCACATATCTGATAGCACGGCACTAAAAACAACACTGGCATACAGTAAACTACGCGATAGCTCTGATATCGAAGATAAATCATCCCTGTGAGCTACTTGGCCACGATTTTCTCATCTAGTACCGCTGCCGAAGGTTGTACCGAATGGGAACGAGAATTCTAATAAATTTAAGTACATTTTCGTGTGTACATTCTAGTTCACAAATATGTACGTTTCCAATGGTTCAAAAACACATGAACAACCTTATACCCTTAATACTTTCACTGCCAGAAACCTACCTAGCGGGTGCTTATGCCGTAGTCGCTTTCCGTTACATACGGGGAAATCGCCATCGGCTCCGACCGTAGCGCGTAGCGATTATTGGCAGCGAATGTGTTTAACAATAAAGTCGAGTTCATGTGTGTGTATCAAAATATGTATTTTCGATCACCTTTTCCTGTGCACATATTCTGGAGCTCGACTGTACTTTTAGTAGAGACAGCAGCTTTACTGGTTGTCGCCGTAAAAACCTTAGCTGGTGGGAATAATGTGGCCAGGTATTCCTAGCTAAAATATTTACAGAATATATCAATCAAGTAACGTAAGTAGAGTTAGTAGCGCAGGGCCAAGGAGTACTGTAGTTTAATGTTAAATGACTGACGTGCAATAATATGTGTGTGGGCGATTTTTAGAAGAAAAAAATGTCATCATGTAAGTTCTCTTCAGTTGTCCATGTCCTAAAAATATAACAAAAGTATAGTAAAAGAAATTTGAAAAGTTTAGGGTCTTTTACTTGGGAGAAAATGTATTCTAGGAGAGGATTTTCGTAGTTTTATTTTCTGAAAATCGCCCTTGTATAGGAAATGTGTTCAGAAACTTCAGGTAGATAGATTTACGCTCGATATGTTCGTAAACTGTACTATAATGTGATAAAGTCCATCTACTTGAGGTAGTAGTAGAACGCACTGACATTGTTGTGTGTCAAATTATAAAGAGTTAATTAAGCGCATGTCGTAAAAGTGAATTGTGTCACTTTATAAAAGAAAAAGTAAAATCTCTCTGTATATGTAAGGTTCAGAATAGGTAGACTTTGTAAGATTTGTATTACGCACGTATTCATTTCGTTCGTAATGCGCGACCTGACCCTCCGTCTAAAAGAACCTTACTTAAAGTCGCCGTCAATGGAATTTGCTAACTATGTAAACAAACCGCCATAGTGAAAGACAATTTTAATATGGCGGTTTGTTGACATAGTTAGCAAATTCTATTGACGGCCACTTGAGCTGCAAGCCGAGAAGTATAGTAAAATAAAAAAAAGGCACTTATTTTTGACACACAACAATAAATCAGTCTGTCAGAAGGTTGAGTCGCACACATGCCTTTCATCGTTGTGTATTGTTTGTTTTCATTGTGTAATGTACGCGTACATTGTTAGTATAAGGGAATCTCTTTATAAATATCTGTTTCTATTATTATTTATTGTACTGACTTCCAAACATGTGTGTGTATTTAAAATTACCTTTTACTTTCGCGTGTCCAATATTTTTTTTTTATAATTGGGTTACGCTCCTTAATTTAAGTCACTTAATTACGACGTTTTTAACGCGTGACTTTTATCACGCGTTTGTCGTTCAGTGTGGTTCAAAGATACGCCGTTACCGCCAAAAAATACGGTGTGTACCTGCAGCCTATGCTTTCACTTTGTCATCTTTAGCATGGATATAATTCAATTAAGACCCCACTGAATGGCTGACGTGAGATAAGGAAACACGACGCTAAAAAAATAATTAGGAAATTATTCGCAATTCTAAAACGCTTATTGGTTTGTATGATCTTTTTTCTTAAAATTTTCACCATATTTATTAAAATCTAAACATGGATTCCTTTAATTCTTTGTGAAAAGAATGTAGAGAGTTCTAACATAATGTTAAACCTCCAAAGAATTTCGTACCAGTATCGTACTAACAATTTAAGTCTTTGCAATGGAGTGTACTAACATTATTACAATTCTTTACTATGTGTTGTAACTATAAATCTAAATATCCTTTTATTATTAAGATACTCGGTATATTTTAGCAGCTATGTAACTAGGTAGTTAAGGAAATTTTAGATCACCTGTTAAAATGTATGATCCCAGATGGATTACACGTAAATTTTAACTAAATTCAGACGTATTGTGCATTTAAATTAAAATCGGCTTAGGCAAAGTATTTATTGTAGTATTTTAACGTAGCTAAACTTTTCTTAAGAGCGGTTACACACTAGTGATCGCCAGTGTGTGACTGCCCTTAGCGTCAATTAAAAAAACCGAAAGTGCAAAATTTGTATAACACATATATAAATGTTAATGTGACAGGTAAACGTGACACCAATTAAAATAAATAAAATATGAAATGGAAATACACTGCCACGTAATTATATTTTGTACGAATCGGTTGTAGGCATATTGTCCTGTTGGCATATTGTGTAGGCTAGTATAGGTTTATGTTTTATTATAGATTGTAAAGAGCGGCTGCGATTGAGTTATGAATATTCTGTAGATCCAAAGAGAGCAAAAAATATGAAACATCTCCAAACTCCTAAACTCCTGTCCTTTATAAAGGACACAATTACACATTAATGTTTATCCAATTTAAAATAATTAAGGTCAATATTACGCTTTAATATATTTATTCCTGAAGGATTTGATGTCAAAAGCAATAATATTTGAGAACATAAATTTCTTCTTTACAATATTTAACAACGCGGCCCAGGGAAGGAACACCCGTATCGTCATACATATCCCGCCGATCTGCTCCTACACAGCGGTGAACATTGTTTCTCCACCCGCCCGGGTCGATTCATCGATTGAATTGTGGCTACTTCTGTAAATGGGCGTTTTCTGAGAAGCCGAGGCAACGTATTTTAAACTACTACATTTAATCCTAGGTCTTTCGCAGCTCGCCCTATCATTATTCTAAATGGGATCTTATGAGAATCACAATTGTAATCACAATTTTTCTAGTACCTATTTCATCATGCACTCGGTTTGGATTGTTGTCTGTGATAGATTATTTATTTCATCTTCTCGTAAATAATACTAGGAATTTTACATGAATTTTACACAGTGGCTAACGTTCAGCCTCATGTTTATTTAAAAAACAAAATTTTAAATTCGGTGTATTGTGTGAACCTACCATTTCGATGGGGTTTTAAACATTATCACTTTGATCGCCTCTGTCTTCAAAAAATATACTCTACGCTAATTAATTACAAAGATGAAATTGTTGAAGACATGAGGCGTTCAAGGTTGACTTTTTTTATTGTTATAATACCATTTGCCACTATAGAGTATAGGCTTTTGGTTTTTATAATAATCGCATGAGAAGCAAAATGTTCGCCACTGTATTTTTGGATGTGTTCGGTTGGCAACTTATTTAATCTATTTATAAAAAAGTGCAGTAATTTATTAGGGAACTTTTTAGATCCAAACTATTATTAGCACCCAAAGATTGTTATGAATTTATACAAGAATATTTATGTTAAATAAGAAATAAAAGTATCCAAATGTATCATTTATTTTTCACTATTTTTGATTGGACTCCAAGTTTGGATCTTAGAATAATAAATCTGCTTTGGCTTTAGAGTGCATACTGCAGATCCATTGATTTGAAGTCATCAATCAAATGCACCCAGCGGCCTGCGTCCTCTAGAACTGACCATAGACTATAACGGCGAGCCGGCTAGCACTTGACATTATACAAGAACGCAAAACATTAATAAAATCAATATATTTTATTTAAAAAAAGAACATCTTAAACCATAAACTGGCACAAAAATTAAGTACTGAATATTATAACCCATATACGCCCAAAACTATTAGATTTTTATCAATATTAATACATTTTTGGACTTGATGTTACTTAAAAAGTTCTTGTTATGACTGCGTTTGTCAGATGTCCATAACGACTTACTGGGCAAATATGTGTTAGCTTCACAACCCTTGTACTTCATAAGGTACATAAGGTATAAAACTTTTGTACTTCCTAAAGTACATAAGCCAATTTAAGGTTTAAAATCACCTTGTTCGTTCTTGAATCATGTTGACTGTTGTAGTGTATTTATTGATTGATGACGGATATATCTTGGATGATTACTGATGATGGTCGCCGTCGTAGTGCCTCCTCTATGATCTGTTCTGATGACGTAGGCCAATACCCCTTAATGATTAACGTTGGTGATGATTATGATTATGAGTGATAAAGGCAGATGGAGGCACTACTACGGTAAGTGAAATGATGTTATTAAATTATGAAATGCGGTTAAGATAAAATGAAAATTTATTATGTCATCTAACGTTTTGGTGTTAGATATATCGATAATGAATTCTCAATATTTGATTATCCTAATTATTGCCTGCGGCTTCACTAGCAATGAAATAGTATTTGACTCGTGACTGATATGGTTATTCGACGTGAAAAATGTTTTCCGAAAACAACTTGTAGGTATTATGCTGTATTTACATTTTGGTGTCGTTTATTATTACACTAACAAATCCAACAAACGGTTATGCTTAATACTTATCAAAATATGAAATAATGATTTCCGAAAACTTCTATCTACCCTTTTTGACGCAAAAAGCGGTGTAGCGGTTGATTAAGATTCAACAATAGAGGGTACTTTTCCCATGTTAAAATTGATAACATCATAAAAAGATATGAAACTCAAGTTTAGAAATAAAGCTACCAATAGGATACGCTTTAATAAAAACAATATTGTATGACAACTATGCACCTAAACGCAGTATATTTCACGACCAAAACAGCAATTTACTTGATTTTCCATACAACGATTAACACAAATAGAAAACGATGACAGTATGAACCGTGTCGGCAGCCGCCTGCGAGGTTCGTCTTTGACTCTGATTTTTGGGTATTTAGGTTCTTTAATTATAGTTGGTCCCATAAAAATACTGATTCGACTGACTTCTTAAAAAAGCTTAAGAATCTAGCCAATTCAGTGCAGAGACCGTGATCTTACTTTTTTATTAAATTTGCACTAAATTTGTATTTAAACTATTGAGAAATTCATTTGCGATATATATAACTTTACATTTTTTACGAATATTTTTCTTGCAAAACCCTCAAGCAGTTACTAACTATCGCGTTTCTCAACAGTATGCGGTGCAAAATACAAAACCCGCCCCGGCCTCACGTACCACTTCACGCACACACACAAGGAGTCCGCGCCGGCGGCCACCAGCGACGGGGACTCCCGGGACAGCCACAGCAGGCCCGGGGCCCACACGCCGCCCGCGCCGCAGCCCCCTGCCGCCGAATACCAAGACAGTTACGTGACATTCTTGAATAATCCCGGAGGAGCGCCCGCTGCAGGTTAGTCGGCAGCGAGGTGTTGCCCCCTTTAGTTAGGGTGGGGTGCTGTTACGGTTAGATTGGGTGTTATTGCAGCGAGGCACAATGTCGTAGGAGTGAGATCGGGTGTTATTACGGTTACATTGGGTGCTATTGAGACAGGGCATCATATTATAGGAGTAAGATCGGATGTCATTTTAGTGAGACGGGGTTGCTGTGAGGTAGAATGTAGTAGCAGTGAAATGGGGTGCTGCAGTGAGATTGTGTTATTAAACGACTAGCGACAGCCACAGCAGGCCCGGGGCCCACACGCCGCCCGCGCCGCAGCCCCCTGCCGCCGAATACCAAGGCAGTTACGTGACATTCTTGAATAATCCCGGAGGAGCGCCCGCTGCAGGTTAGTCGGCAGCGAGGTGTTGCCCCCTTTAGTTAGGGTGGGGTGCTATTACGGTTAAGTTGGGTGTTATTGCAGCGAGGCACAATGTCGTAGGAGTGAGATCGGGTGTTATTACGGTTACATTGGGTGCTATTGAGACAGGGCATCAATTATAGGAGTAAGATCGGATGTCATTTTAGTGAGACGGGGTTGCTGTGAGGTAGAATGTAGTAGCAGTGAAATGGGGTGCTGCAGTGAGATTGTGTTATTAAACGACTAGCGACAGCCACAGCAAGCCCGGGGCCCACACGCCGCCCGCGCCGCAGCCCCCTGCCGCCGAATACCAAGGCAGTTACGTGACATTCTTGAATAATCCCGGAGGAGCGCCCGCTGCAGGTTAGTCGGCAGCGAGGTGTTGCCCCCTTTAGTTAGGGTGGGGTGCTATTACGGTTAAGTTGGGTGTTATTGCAGCGAGGCACAATGTCGTAGGAGTGAGATCGGGTGTTATTACGGTTAGATTGGGTGCTATTGAGACAGGGCATCAATTATAGGAGTAAGATCGGATGTCATTTTAGTGAGACGGGGTTGCTGTGAGGTAGAATGTAGTAGCGGTGAAATGGGGTGCTGCAGTGAGATTGTGTTATTAAACGACTAGCGACAGCCACAGCAAGCCCGGGGCCCACACGCCGCCCGCGCCGCAGCCCCCTGCCGCCGAATACCAAGGCAGTTACGTGACATTCTTGAATAATCCCGGAGGAGCGCCCGCTGCAGGTTAGTCGGCAGCGAGGTGTTGCCCCCTTTAGTTAGGGTGGGGTGCTGTTACAGTTAGATTGGGTGTTATTTCATGGAGATAGGATATTCCAGTGAGACAGGACAGGACGGTATCGCGGTTAGTCTGGGGGATTATTTCTGTTAGGTGGTGTAGTTGAAGTAAGATAGGGTATTATTGCATTGAGAGATTAGTGATGTAGGGTAAAGATATTGCAGAAAATCAGGGCGTTAATTAGCTTTAGTTCTCGTTGCGAAGTCCCAAAAAAATTACTATTGCAAATAGTTTCAGAAAAAACCATTTCTTATTTAGCGAAACAATAAAATCAAATTATAATCGTTGCGTCTCACCAGATCAATCAGGAGTTTATTCGTAGGTTGTATTTATGGACGGGCGTAGCGTCTGGCGAGTATATAAACACTCGCACCTGTACAAAATAAACACTTGTAGCGCGCATACTGACGCGGGCCTTGCGCTGCCGATCGCCTCGCTCCATAAACACGGTCTTAGTCTACATGTTATTCAAGGGGTGTAGACACTAAATAAAATAATCAATAATGTCGTATTTTCTCGAAAAAGCATTAAAATTTGTAATCAAATGGAGAAGGAAGCAACGCAAGAGGTAAAATGATCACGAAGTTATGAGTATCCAAAGTTATAAGAAGGGAGTATGTTCTGTCCCGTCAACGCGGCCTGTTTGCATTTTCTCTCTCTAACAAGCAATATCAAAACGGTTGTAGCTTTGTAATTCTTTGAAATATCTGAATGGGATTCTCGATACTAGGGCATATTTTTTTGCCTTCTTTCTCTTGAAGTAATAATAATTTTCTAGTCTACACCCGTATTCGCCCAAACCTGGAGCAAAGCTCAGCAGTACTCAACTGAGATTCCCTCTGCAGAGAAGCCGGCCGCGACCCCCGGGCGCCGCACGCCGCCGCCGCGGCCCGCGTCGGCGGACACGAGCTCGTCGGACTCCGCGCACGCGCCGCTCGTGCCGCCCGGCACGGCCGCCGCCGCCGCTTCCGCGTCCGCGTCCGCTTCCGCCTCCGCCTCCGCCGTGCCCGAGCTGAAGCTGCTCAAGGAGGGCGCTATCAAGGTTAGTACTGTAAAGGTGGTATACCTTTACAACCTCGTGCCAGCGCCCCATTCCAAACCTAGGCCGTTCTTCAGCACGGCTATCAGGCGACGGCGCGCGAGCTCTCGATTTTTCTCGCACTATCCGTCTCTTTCTTATTAGAACACTTAGAACAAGAGGTATAGTGCGAGAAGAATTGAGAGTATGTCGCGGCCGTCCCATGATAGATGTGCTGTACCGTTCAGTCTTTTCCTAAACAGCTAAAATGGGTCATAATTCAAAGTCAGACCTCTCACCCGTTGTCTCCCGTTCGTGTTAAACTAAATATGATCAAAAATGCGCACCGGGAAATATTTGGTAATTGATTAGTGAGAAACTTGGCTTAAACCTCCCTTATTCTAGTTATAACAAGCTTTTATTTAACTTCTAATGTATGTAACTATGTTTGTGCGTGTGGAATCTTGCAACTCAATTTTGAACCAACTATCTTCAACCGATTGATCTGAAATGTTGGGTTTAAGTATAGTTTGTATGTCAATTCAATATTATGGTACCAACGAGCTGATCTGATGATGGAGGCAGAAGGTGGCCATGGGAATTGAGGACTTAAGAGATGTAACCCCGTCGAGTTTGGGCTCGTTAGAATCGTCTCAACGAGTAGTTGAAGACGGTTTATAGAAAAGTACAGTTAGCAGTAAAGGTTGTACCAAAAAAGTAACGCCTATTGATTTTTTATATCCTGCCATTGTCTAGACACACAACATTTTAAAATTCAGCTAACTATAGGTCGACACACGTAAAAAGAGCTCTGGCGGCCATACATTTAATATGGCGCGCAGAGCTCTTTTTATGTGTGTCGACATGTAATACTCTCATACTTTGTTTCTTACTGTAATATTTCTCAAATAACGATGTATAATATAAAACCTTTCCTTATCAGGCTTCACCGTCGCCATACTGCGACTTCTGCCTCGGCGACGACCGCGAGAACAAGAAGACGGGCACGCCCGAAGAGCTCGTCAGCTGCTCGGACTGCGGCCGCTCAGGTAAGCGTCGCTGCGCGCACGAGCCGCGCGCCCGCAGGCTCCCGGCCAACGGCCGCCTCAACGGCGCCGTGGAGATCGGCCACTCCATGTCTTACTCCGCCGACGCGTTCGACACGTTCGCCAAGCAGACGCAACTGCTGGAGAACGACGGGTACGCCGGGCTCGTGTCGCCCCCGTCCTCGCCGAGGGATTGGCGATGAAAGTACTTACTCTGCATCGGTTTTTGTGGACGTGTGTCCCGGGCGAAGGGTGTGTCCGTTGAGTGAGAAGTGCAGAATGTGAACTGATACGCGGGTGAATACGTTCGCGGGTGGTTAGGTGGTTCTTTTAACGTCCTCCTTGTACTGTACAGTCGCCGTCAAAGAGATAATAACGTGCAAAAATACTGTATAAGGGTAAGCCGGGTATATTTTGCACATACATCAAATTCCGTAGACGGCGGCGTTATCTTGTGTAGGTTTGAAGGTGATATGCCCACACACCGTCGGTGCGACCTTACCCCGGTACACCCGACGCGATACGATCCTGCCAGTTTATTACATTAATCTTTCAATTTTAAACAAATGCCATTAATTTTGCAGCTCAATATACGCATATCATTTTTTATGCGTGGTTCAGCTAACTGCTAACTGGCTTAGATTTTAGTAGCTGTAGCCCCGCCATGTTTGATTTAAGTACCATACGTACTAAAAAAAGTTGATTGTAAATTGCTAAGTACAGTTAACAGCAATTTCGAGCAATCAGAGAGAACACTTCACTATACCGCCAGGACATATTTATTTCTGTACCTCTTTCTCAATGACATTTTTGCTTTCGACCTTCAATAGCGATGTACGTCTATTGCCCCAGCTTATAAATAGATCATATTGATCAGACTTCTATCTAAATTGGGCGTAATACTTACTATCATTAACTGACGAGTATTATCTTGTGTGTCACAAATCATCACAAGAATGGTGGTACTCTTGAACCAAAGAGGGTTATTTTATTTCATTTAAAACATCATCTATTTAATCTACCCATTATACATTCCAGAATTAGTACTCTCAGTAGAATTAGCTGCGTTCACATTGGACAGTTTGCATCCTATAGTTAGTAGCAGCCAAAGTTGCCAAATATATCGCAACACATCCAATTACTCTTACAGTACTAAACCCGTGTACCGAAATATTTGGCTACTTTGGCAGACATTAACTATATGATGCTGAATGTACATTAGTTAATTAATTATTGATTCTCGTCAATGGTATACATTAAAGCAAATGTGATGTTAGTGTTGCCATTAAAATTTTCTATTGTGACGATGGATGCCAAATATTTTAACATGTTATCTGTTGTATTGTGAGGCGTCGAGCATGTGCCTTGGTTTGTCGGCGGACATAGATCTTATTTACATTTAGTAGTTAGTAGCTTCGCTTTTGCTGCCTGTATGCCAAATTTTTCATTACCTAGCTTATCTAGTCACTGCGCCAAAAAGAGTGCACGCGTTTTCAGTAGTTTAGGTGAAGCATATAAGAGATTATGTTGATTGCAATGACTTTTCGCGGTTAAAGTCCTATGTAAATCGCTCGTACTGTGCCAATGTCGACTTTTACTTTGTAGCTTGGTCGTGAAAAGGGCCACAGAAGCCTAAGTTACAAAGCTGCAGTTCTGAATTATTGTACAAGTTTTAATTGGTAACACTGAGGCGTTTTATTGTCTCAGAATTGCCAGTTTCCAGTTGCACAGTTTGTGAAATTGGTCACAGGTCGTTTCTACTTTCTACCGGAATCGTAGTATGGATACTCAGCAAACTTATTTTAATATTATATCTCAAATCATACTTATGTGTGGAAGCCAAAATGAAAAAGATTATAAATCCGTATTTAAAAATAAAGGTATTTCTCAATATCAACGTCTGTTTTATAAAAGTCAACACTAACTCTTATAATGTTTTATCTAGACTCAACATATACTTGTATGAATAAAGTGAATTATTAATGTTGTAGTCATGTTAGTCCGATCTTTTAATGTTTGTTAGTCAGTTTTAATATTTAAATTGAATATATTTTATTTGAGAAGTCCAACATAAATCCTGCATTAATTTCTCTTGTTATATTTATTATCAAAAAATAGATTTAATGATTGCCAAGAAATTCATATGCAAAATGGAAAAGACGAGAGGATAATGTTAGGGATAGGCTTCCTTCTTCGTTGGACTACGATTTAAAAGTTTAGATTCTCTCGAATTATACGTGAAATCATTTGGGGGTAGTCGGAAATCCGGAAAGATTGGCCAAGAGTAAGTGCCGAAGGCATGTGTAATGATTGATACAACAACATTTGATATATAACGTGATTTCCACGGTTACTGCGATTCTTTTGCCACATTGGTTCCAAATCTGGGGTAATTAATTTTAACCCGTAGCGGTGAACCAGCGGTTCTTTGGGGGCAACAGATTTGGTGTCTAAAATTGATCAGATAGGGAGCAACTATCAGCGGCTATTTAAATGTATTCGGGGGTAAAATCGGTTTTACCCGCTAGGTCGCAGGGGTAATATAGAAAAGGTTAGGACCCAATGTTTAACACAAAACTAACCTAATCATTCCCTCAGAAGGAATTTCAATACATTAGTTACTATATGTTGTTATATTATAAGTCATGCATGAAACACGTCCGTGTTACTTCAATTATATTTACCAGGACCCTATTTCACGAAGCTACAATTTTCAATGTTTCAAGGTTAACCCCGCAACACTGGTCATAAGCCTGACTGTAATTGCCCAAGCGCATCAGTGTAGCCAGATTTGTGAAATAGAAATTTATGGCGTTGTGAGATGGGCCTCTGGAGTTTCAGAACTAGATCGATTTATCAGGAGGATGTCTACTTACATTATGAGCTTAGTAAGTGCCTTTACATACGCAATATAGACACTTTAACCATTGCTAGAATAGTCTATATATACATTATATCCCAAAGATTTTGTTACGAAATTTTACTTAAATTCTAAGCGTTTATTTTCAACGAAAGACTAACTTGATGTTATCAATTGAAATATATTATATCATTCCTGTAGAATAATGTGTTTTGTTTACATATACATTTTAGATTATAAATTTTAAGGTTTGACAATTAAGGTATTTGAATGTTACGATTTTAATTTGCAAACATATATCATGTAGCTTTATGTTATATAGTGAATTGGAGGTATACATGTATGTTAGCTTATTACTTGGTATTGTATGTTTTGTGTTGTGCAATAATTGAGCGTTTGCCATCGGTGCCTTGGATACGTGTTATTTTAACTACTGCACTTCCACCTTTTAACCATGCCAAAATACACAAGTTATCTAAAGTTACATTGCAGACAAGTTATTCAAAACTTATTATAGAATGCGGGCAAATTTGCACGAAATGACAAAATAGTTGGGCAAAATAAGTTGTCGGACGATTTAGACAGTCGGAGACAGTCCTGCAGAAAATACTAAAAATGATGTCATATGAACTTACTGAATCTAAATAAGTACTAAAATATATTATTGAAATTTGTTGAAGTGTAGTAGTTTAAGATGATGCGTTGAAAACCAGAGGGTTGTATTCTTGTCAATATAGGCATGTTGTTACTGAATGAGTTATACATGAAATGTTCTAAAAAAGTTAGTTTGTTTATGGCCTGACTACAAAAAATGTAGCTGTTATAAAATTCTCCAATTTGTAGTTTTTTTCTTGGTGAGTTTGTGTAATTATTTTGCTTAAATTACCGCGAAGACTTGTAACTTTGCCAAGGCACGTTTACTTGTTAAATATACATTTTACGTTGGACACGTTATGATTTCGTAGCTGATGGCAAAGTTAACACCTGGGCATTGTTGCCAGTTGGTATAAGAAGTATAGTGTCATGCAGTCTGATCTGATACATTTTTATAAAAGCTACCATTAGTCCTTACAAAACTTTAATTTATGATATCTGTCAAATATCTTTGTTTTTTTTTTAATAAGTATATTTCCAAAGAAATTGTAGGAAATTTATTTTTTATTCATTATTTATACAGATGTGACAAAATTAGTGACGAGCCGACAAACGTTAGTTACTATCGAATTGCGAGTAGAAAAATAATGAAAAAAAAATGGCCCAAAAAAATGTAGATTCATTAAAATTGGCTGTCCCACACACACTGCCTCGTGATAAACCAGTACTGTCAAGTCAAGCTGGTCTAAATCGACAGACCTTCTGATTTACTTTATGAGTAATGATTTCATGGATAATACATACATACACATATTACTTATTAATATAGTCACAATGCGATAGCAATTAACGCCCTAATATGGTGGCCGCCATTTATGTTACACCTGTATATCGACCGTGGATAATGGTAGATTTTACTGAGATAATATATTTTACTTTTAGTCGCGTTTTCAACCATATATGACGCGCCAGCCATCTTTTTTTTTTTTGTTGGAATCAGTAAAGATGTATGTTTTATTTAGTTCAGGTTAATTAACCTCTTCCAGAATAATACAAAGTAGTTTTTTTTTTCAAAAGTATGCTGGCCTTTTGGTTTCACGTAAAGTAATCTAGAACGTGATGTTTTACTCGTTTTTTGTCACTGAGCAAAGTTGAACACACTGGGCAATTTTACGGGCATCATCGTATCTGGTTAGAACGCAATTAAAAATGAGAAGTGAGATTTTGGACAGATACGCATATTATATTTAAATAGTTTGTTAACGCATCCTACGTGCCAAGTTAAATAGTTATGTTTTATTTTTATTCGATCTTTATATTTTATTTCTGATTGGCTAGATTATATTCCAAAGTATCTTAATTGCAAGTACGGAAGTGCATAGACGCCTTTGTAGATTGTTATCGCTTCGTCGAGTTAACAATAGTTCTAGCATAAGTTAGGTCATCTAAACGGCGTTTTTGTATACCAGCGGGTTTTTATAACATTAAATTGTATGAATTTTGAACATTCAAATTGGCTTTTTTTTTGTTTTATGCGTTGTGCTGAAGAATAGTGAATTGTGCACTTCCATACATCATTGGGATACTTTTTTAATTTAAGATAATTATCGTATATATATTAGTGTCGTGTTTAAAGTGTGGTGTTTCACTATTGTTCGGCACATAATATTTAACCCTGATTGCCTTTAATATTAATTATTGAATTTGTTCCAACGTTTATGAAGATTGACCGAGAATTGTGGAAAGGTAAGAAAATATCATGTGCCTTACAATTAGTGAATTGCAAATATAATGAACTCATTAAATATTTAGCATGGTAAGATACGACTCGAGAAGTCTTACTCGTATTTTCGTCTCGGCTCTATCGGCGGCGTTAGCTGTGAGCCATACATGGGAGCGAGAGGCCGTACTCCGACCTCTCGCTTCCACTCACGGGGCACAGCTGCCGCTGGAATTTGTGGCCTTGTCTGCGTCTATAGTTACCTATGATAATCTTTGAAGTTATCTTAGAGGTTGCATTGCATGAAATTGAGTCGTATCGTACTTTCGTACACAATTTCCAAACGTTGTATAAATGGATCTTTTAACACGTTATCTTATCCTCGTAAGGCCCAAGCTATATTTAGGACAATTGTTACAACTGCCCAGTGTCCTAAAATTTGTTATAAATAAATAATTATTTTGAATTTTCGTTCTCCTAAATAGGATTTAAATTGTATTACAAAAATTTCAAGGGTTGGGCTGTTACGCCCGTTTTTTGTTCTAAAATTAGGCCGATGGGCCTTACGCGGTTAAGGCACGTCTACATTGATCTATGCTAGTGCATGACTTACACTGCGATATGCTAGAGCAGCGTGTGACGTGTGTCCGTGTGCAGGTCACCCGACGTGCCTGCAGTTCACCAAGAACATGATCGTGTCGGTGCGCAAGTACCGCTGGCAGTGCATCGAGTGCAAGTGCTGCTCCGTGTGCGGCACCAGCGACAACGACGTGAGTATACAAACTTGTGTCGCCTGCGGAGTGGGACCTTAGTGCACACTATGCTATGCGAAAAGGAACTTTAGTCGAGGCGAGATTAAATGAAATGTCCTTTTTTTTCATCGAATCGCAGGGTGCCTATTCCCCGGACTCGTACTGGCTTACAAATATCAATATATTAAATTTGACCCGCGACTTCGTCTGCGATGGATAAAAACTATCCTATATTTAAATCCAA
This sequence comes from Epinotia bilunana, assembly GCA_947049275.1. Classification (NCBI taxonomy): domain Eukaryota; kingdom Metazoa; phylum Arthropoda; class Insecta; order Lepidoptera; family Tortricidae; genus Epinotia; species Epinotia bilunana. The sequence goes on from OX346272.1 coordinate 6,343,295, forward strand.
TCTATAAACTATCTTCGGGCAAAATTTCATCCAAATCGGTTGAGCCGTTTAAGCGCGACTGAGTAACAAACATCTATACATTCAAACATCCAAACTTTCGCGTTTATAATATTATTGGGATTTAACAAAAATAATCCCTTAACCAAGTTTGTAATTTAATTACTTTTAGATAAGTATCATATTATGTCTTTAAATTCCTCAAAGATTTTCGTTAAGACCATTATTTCAAGATAATTATCGAAATCTGTAAACGTGGTCTGGCCATTGGATGACGGTAGTCATTTTATTAGGCGGCGAGGGTCCATTTCAAGGAATAACAGGATGATGATAGGGGGCGGTCAAAAATCGTCAAAAACCGATGACGTAATTTATGAACCAGCCCCTTGGTTGTATTCCAGGACCAGCTGTTGTTCTGCGACGACTGCGACCGCGGGTACCACATGTACTGCCTGGCGCCCCCGCTCGACACGCCGCCCGAGGGCTCCTGGTCGTGCGCGCTCTGCATCAAGGAGTTCCACATCAAGTGACCAGGTACACGTTCCCTTTACTGTCTCGGGGGCAGCTGTTGACCGCGATATGAGGAGTGCCCTTAACGGACGTTACATACTGACGGATGACGGATAGAACAGAACCGGCCAAGTGCGAGGCGGACTCGCGCACGAAGGGTTCCGTACCATTATCTATAAAAACGGCAAAAAAATACATGTCTGTTAATAAGGGGGATAGTATATAACTTAAGCTAATTAACACAGTAGTACGGCCAATTTATATATATATATATATATATATATATAAATCTGCATACTATCTCTCTGACAACATCGAATTTTCTCATTATTGATATCAGTGTGAATCCTTTAGCCGCCCAAGAAAAGCAATGAAATTTAAACCGTATTTATATCATATGCGACATCGTTTAGTAACATTCATATAATCATCAAATAACCTACTGTTTTTCCGCAGGTTAAAGATACACTGAAGAAACAAGCTGCCCGCGGCACTTGCGTCGTGCTGCATCATGCAGGCTAAGTTACATACGTTGCCATAGGTTAACGGCGGTGTGAGTGCTAAATCATCTACTAATACATCAGGAGGACCGTCAGTCTGTACAGTCGCGATTCGGAATAGAACTACTTGTAGATGGCGTCATTTTAGCCAGTTCTCTGTCCCAACTTGGACCTTTTTAACCAGCTCTCTGTCCCAACTTCGACCTTTCAGCCAGCTGTCTGTCCCAACTTATACTTTAAGCCAGTTGCCTGTCCCAACTTGGACCTTTTTAGCTAGCTGTCTCTTCCAATTTGGACCTTTTTGCCAGCTATCTGTCCCAACTTGGACCTTTTTAGCCAGCTGTCTCTTCCCATTTGGACCTTTTCAGCCAGCTGTATGTCCCAACTTGGACCTTTTTCACCCGACTACGGCAGCGCCGAAAGGAACGAATATGATGATATTAGCAGTCTATGTTTGTATTTAAGTGTGTCCCATTTAAGATACTGAACCGATTTTGATGATTCAGTTATGCTCCCGGTGACATGGGCTACCTTTTTTGTATGAATATGAGACGGTTTTTTTTTTCAGTTAGTTTTCCGTAGTCGGGATGAGTAAAAACGTGGTTCGATACTGTCGAATACCCCCATACCGCGGCCTTATTGAAGATTTTTCGTTAAGATCATAACATTATGTACCTGAAGTGAGGAAAAAGTGTAAAATGGACGTCACAGAGACTTCGCTAAACTAACGCCATTTACAATAAGGCTTTGGATATAATTCATATTTGCTCTTGTCAGATCGTGAAGGTATATCGGGAAAAGTACCATAATCATGAAAGAAACCATTTTAGTAGAGCCAAGTCAAATATTCTCAGCTGAAAATAATTTTACAAATTAATACGAGATAGGATCACATTAGTTTTACAGCTAAAACATAAATCAATCATAAAATAACTAACCACACTAGTTTTAGTAAAATGGCACTAAGTGCATATTAGAGACTTAACGTATGTTAATTATAATGAAAAAAACTGCGCTCACACTCGCCTTTTAATATACAATTTTCAAGCATATATTTTCTCTATAATACATAGTTCAATCACTCCTCAAAATGCGCTTTCTTGGGTTTGCGACTTGCATTAGTCTCTGGCCGTAGACACAATGGCTTCACAAATGGACTCCACAGCAGGCTTGTTTGCCACTGTAGTGGTATTAAAAAAAAAAGGTCAAGTCCATAAACTTTCGGTAATGGCTTTATGGAAAGGAAATAAAGAGTGAAACTTGCTATAGAGAAAGAACATGCTTGGACAGATAATATTATGTACTCAATGTCTCGAAGTTTCTACCTCTTTCGGTGCTTGCTTTAGCATTTTCATTTGTTTCACGGCGATTCTGCTATTTGAGGTATGTATTTCCAAAAACCGTATTGCGTTAAAATCTACTGTCATTGCCAAATTGTTCGTATTTTGGCTAAAATTGTAGTACCCCCAAGTTTTTGGGAGCCGACTTTGCAAGACATTTACGAAAGAAACATTTCTTGCAAATATTATTAACAAATTCAGTTTCAATAGTTCATTATGTAATCTTTGTATTTTAACTGCAAAATGCTGTGGGGTATACGGTTTTTGAAAATGCTCGCTTCGCTTCTTTCACAAGTATTTCAAGCACAATATTGTAAACAGACTTAAAATGAATAAATGCACATATATTTGTTTAGGGCAGATTGCACCAACAACACTACAGGTCGGTTAGCGTTAACTAAAAATACTTTTTTCAATAAATACTATGGCGCCGGCAGCTGTCATTCCATAGAAAACTGCCAAACTTCCCATACAATCGGATTTTATGAGACGATTATAGTGAGATGTTTTTAAGATGTTAGAACAATGCTTTTGTGTCAATAGCCGTGTCTACACCGAACGAGCGGCTCGCCCGAACACCGTTCGCCCAAACGTGCTCGCCCGGTGTGGACGTGATTCGGGCAAGCGATGGCTCGCCCGAGCCGTTCGGGCGAGCCCCCGAATGCTTGCCCGAACGGTTTGCCCGAGCCGCGACCGGCTCAGCCTATCTGGACGGTGGTTTTGTTCGGCCGAACGACAGAAGGCGAGGGCGATTTTTGCCCTACGTATTATTATTCTAATTTGTACTTTATTGTTAACAGTATAATAAGGTCGTAAGACATTTTCGTAAATGCAAATTCCATTTTGTTTTCACATCACACTTTTATATTTTGCTGTTAGCCGATTCGACTTCATTCAAAACTGAACGCTATTCGTAAGAGTATAAAGCCGTTAAACACTTTTTGCAATTGCATAGAATATGCAATAAAGTAATTTTGTTCACGCGTCCTTTACCGTTTTGCTATTGAGCAAATTCGAATAGTTCGAATTTGGACATTATTCCTAAAGAGATAACGCTTTGAAAAATATTTGGACATGGAAAAAACAAATTGGTATTTTATTTCTTCGTCTCCTTCATCAGTTTTGCTGAGTTAGGTTGAACTATAGCGTACTACTAATAAGGTTGTTATTAGATATATTGGCACGCAGGGGGAGAGAGGGGGGAGGAAGGGATTTTTTTTTTGCAAAATTAAAATTAATCAAATTTTCACTTCTGCCGGCACTCCCGGAATGCAACCCGGTCTTTTTTTATCAAGGTAACTTATTAAAGTTCATTCGTAGTCGCTGCGTTGGAAAAGGTCAAAACTAGCTTGACCCCTGAATACCTACATTACATATTGATATTGGGAAATTAGGGATCAAGTTATGGCGGTTGGTAACTTGGTAGTGAGACGAGTTGAGGCGGATTTGGGAGTTGCGTGACTGAGTTCGACACGCATGGGTTTGTTTGTCAGCTGGAAGGATTGGTAGATTGAGTAGTACCTACCTAGTAGGAATTTCAATAGGTAGGCGTCTTCGCTCTGATCATAACACAATTGATCAAATAATTTTATCCCGGCCTCTTTTCGGTTCTCAAAAATTTTGCGCATTCATATTTTGCGGCTTTTTTTTTAAATACATTTCTTCCGATTTCGAATTCGAACAAGCAAAAACAAAATTAACGTAGTCGCAACGACAGCTGTGCGCACGTGCGGCTTCATCGTGACCGTGGATGTTTGTTACTCAATCACGCTTAAACGGCTTAACCGATTTGAATGAAATTTTGCACGAAGATAGTTTATAGCCTGGATTAAAATATAGGATAGTTTTTATCCCGAGTCCACGCAGACGAAGTCGCGGGCTCAACTATCGGTAGGTAAATTCGCCCGAGCCGATCTGGCTCGGGCGAGCCGCGCGCGTTTGCCCGAACGCCCGTCCACACCGACCAAGCGCTTGCGGCCGACCCTTTTGACGGCTCGCCCGAGCCTTCTGACGGCAGTTCGGGCGAGCGTTTTTGATGGCTCGGGCGAGCCGTTCGGACGAACCGCTCGGCCGGTGTGGACACGGCTAATTGTTAGCTTTGGCTACTACTCATCAATACAAAAGAAAACAAAAAGCAACAAAACAATGCGCACAAATAGCTACCTTCCGATGTACGCTATAAGGTTCAAATTGTAATAATAGAGCATTAGGAACGGTAGCATCGAAATGCCGCAGTGTTCATGTCGACCCGCCTACCTGGCAATCGTTCCTTATGGTCTATTATTACAATTTGAACCTTATAGCGTACATTGGAAGGTAGCTATTTGCGCGCATTGTTTTGTCGCTTACTTCTAAAGATAGCTATTCGTGTGCGTTCACTTGTTACTTCTTTCTTTTCATTTTGACGAGTATTAGCCACATTACAATGGGCATAAAAGCATTCTTCTAAAGATAACCTGTTTAGGGCCATTCAGCGACCTTAGAATAAATTTTACCGAAACAAAACGTTACGACCGCGTTTGTGTTCAGCTGTCAAATCCCATACAAATTAAGGGTAAAAACGCAAACGCGATCGTAAAGTTTTGTTTCGGTAAAACTTATACTAGAGCCTCGGGCATCATAAAAACATCACACTATACCGACGGTTTTCGTTTGAAACAGCTGGACCTTAATTGTTTAAACATCTGTATGAACTTAGATGATCTATTTCTATGTGCATTCTGTGGTGCATTTGAGTAATATACTAATTTATGTGGGATCTATTCACTTTATGTCTACGTATAAAATAGATTTGAGAAATGATCACATTTGAGAGATTTCTGTTTAACTCTAGGATTTAATGCATTTCGATGCTTTACTATAACTTGAAGTAAATACATAGCCGGTTCTGTACTTATGACATAATTTATTTGCCTTAGCTTCAGTTCTCATTAAGATATCTATTTAGCTGTCCTTTTCTTATACAAGTGTTAAGTTAAGAACAGGGCCTGCTCCCTATTGAACCAACGTGTAAATTTTCACCTGACAAGTAATCTAAGTCTAAAAATTTCGACGTACATTGCTTGTTCTACAAGTAAATATGTTCGCTAGCTAATATCATTGCTTGTCTATTCAGAAATGTACGACGAATGTCATTGTCACGTGACATCTGTCAAGTTAATACAATAGGGGTGCAGTCTTATCGTATCGATGTGTGTACTAAATATAATGTAATGACGAAATTCGCTGTAAATAACATGCATTCCAGTTTCATGTAGCTGTATTCAGCGGCAGATGTACCTACACGGGCGAGGGACCTAAAAAAAAAATATCCACACAAATTTTTATTTAGCTATCGAATGCTGCCAAGCATATATTTGTTAACCCTTTATAGGTTCCGGGCCCGTCCAGAACAGTTTGGACGAGGGGATGCCTCGATTCTTGTAAACCACGCCTCATGAAAGAGACTCTCTTATGTCTTCCGCTCACGAGGAAACGAGATGCAAAACTTTTCGGGAATGGCTTTTTGGTCAAATTCCGTGAAATTTTGTGAGGTTTTTTACATATTTCCTTAAGAGAGATGAAATTTGTTTGGGTCTCGAATTTAAACTTTCGTGAGACAAGTAATAATTACACGACACTTAATACACACTACGAGTGACATTTAATACGTGAGTTGAACCGTGTAATTATTACTATCGTTTGGGTCTATTTGTATTGTTTGCGTAGACTGAGGTAAATAGGAAAATAAACACCCAACTTTGTTTTTTTTTCTATCAATGAAATTTAAAGTAATCATGTGCTGGTTAAATCAGACAAACAATCATATAGTCAAGAATCGTATATATCAAAATCAGTCTTTTTTGTTACCAAATTTGGTTGGGACGGCGTTTTAAAGAACGCGATCCAATGCACGCCCTTAACGTATGACACTGACTGCCTAGTACAACCGCCATTACATACATCTGATCGGTCAGGGTATTCAAAAGCATCTGAACACGACTTTATTGTCAAAGCCATAGAGTGCATGTTTAGATATTTTTGAACACCCTGAAGAGTACAGATGTGTGTGACGCTGGTACGTCCGAAACGGTCAAAAAGCGCAAGCAAAAAAAGTACCTCATAGTCAGAATCGTCGTAGTCGAAGTCGCTTTCTGTTTGCGTTCAATTGACAGAATTTACTTTAACATTTTCGGATAGAGTGCAACTATACAGTTACACTACAATACAGTTTGTAAGGTCGAGTCGTTATAAGAGTGACACCTGTGTCAGAAAGGACGGTCTTCACCCTCCTAGCGTTATTCCCGGTTGTGGCCCTAAAGGAGCCCGGGGTCCGCTTTGACACCTAATCCCAATATTTGGCATAGGCACTAGTTTTACGAAAGCGACTGCCATCTGACCTTCCAAACCAGAGGGAAAACTGGACCTTATTGGGATTAGGGCGGTTTCCGCACGATGTTTCCCTTCACAGAAAAGCTAACGGCAAATATTCCCGTACATAAGTTCCGAAAAACTCATTGGTACGAGCCGCGGGATTCGAACCCACGACCGCCGCTTGACAGCCGCATGCCTGAACCACTAGGCTACCGTAGCTTGTGTTTAAGAGTCCGCAGTAAGCTCGATTCTCCATACGAACGTAGTTACGCTCTCATTTTAAAACTACGTGTTGGATTGTAACGAAACTTTGCATAAACAATGACATGAGGTATATCTATGTCTGTAATTAGTTTATGTAGCTTCAGCTACCATAGTAAAAAGAATACAGCGAATTTAAGTTTTTCATACAAAACTTATTTGTTCTGTATTTCGTTTGTTTTATAAACTGGAACCATATAAACTAATTACAGACATAGATATACCTCATGTCGTTGTATATGCAAAGTTTCGTCACAATCCAACACGTAGTTTTAAAATGAGAGCGTAACTACGTTTGTATGGGAAGGTGGAATTCGGCCGTGCTTACTGCGGACTCTCTTAATCGTCACAAAAATATAGTTATACCATTTCCATCACATATTTCGTAATCTCGGTTTAATGTGTACATCTTTTTGAGTTCTTCGCCCGTGTACATGCGTGTGCTGCCAATTGTGTGTTATCATTAAAATTGCCTAAATCATAACATATTCACGTGTTTTATAAACGTAACCATTATAGTATGAGAAGGATCAGAAGTGCCATCGGCTCAGTTGCACAATAGAGAATTATAATGCCATTCATTAGCCTCGTGATGACGCTTTGCTAATTATATTATTAAGAGGTAAAAGTTTGTAACTTTGTATGAACTCTAAAAGACTGGTCGAAAGTTCTTCACCAGTCTGAGTGTATAGTGCGAATTCTTTTTCTAAGCCCGTTCTTTTCTGAAGACCCATCGGTCCAACACAGCAAATGTTTACTTGAATAGCGAATCTATTGTTAAAGTAGTCAATTGTTTTAAATACAAAATGGTCAACATTACTAAGTAGTTTTTTTTTATGAAGACATCCGCCTTTTAGTTAAAAAAGTGTTGATATTTACTACCTTTATTTAACAGTATCAATTAACAATAAAAGACAATCGCTTTGTTTACCAGTTAACAATGAAAGACAATCGCATTGTTTGGCACGAGAAGTGATTTCGTCCTAGAAAAATAATCCGCACTATACCTTCTGAGCCTTAACATACTGTCAACATTATTGTATACATTTAACATTAACCAACATTGATGGTTGTTTTCCCATTTATAACTCTATACTTCACTGAACGAAACTAAACACTCGTAGTCTTGAAAATTAATTTATTTTCTAAGAGTTTTTAAATATCCTGCACGGCCTTCACAGAAGGGCGCGCGAGCTGTGTCTGGGCGACAAAGACTATCCGTCTCTTTCTAAGCGTTCCAATTAGAAAGAGACGGCTAGTCTATCTCCCCCTGTGATAGCCGTCCTGCTTGCCTTCAGCTCTCTTGAACCGTTGAGATTGTGATAGCACATGGGAAAACTGCCTGTAGGCACGATTATGGCCTTTATGGTGATTGTAATAAGTCCCGTTTTCGTAACGGGTACCTTAATCACATTGAGATTGATTTGTCATTGTATTTGTTACTTTAATGGGATTTATATGTAACTATGTGTCCCTTCTGTTCTTTTATCGATCCTTCGCTTCTATATAAGATGCACAAACGCAATCACAAATTACTTGGGATTTGGGAGAATACAATTGCCGAGTGGCCTAAGTAAGGTACGAGAATTTAAGAGCTAATTGTGTAACTATTGTATACAATACTTTTTCTACGAGTCAACTGAAATTATTAAAATAACTTTGTATCTATTGAAAATCTAAGCCCTGCTGAAACGAAAGCGTTTCGTTGATGTTTTTTATTCTGTGACCAAGGCGACGTTCTATTGGTCAAATTCATTTATAGTTCAGTAAAGGCGCCACGGAGGGATTGTCGCCATCTTGGCGAGAGTCACGTTATAAATGGTTTAATTCGTTATTTCTTAGTTAATGTATACGCTTACTGACTCGGGCTTTGGCCCTCGAGACTGCCATTTCTCTTTTATAATAATAAGGCGCCACGTGATTGGTCAAATTTATTATAGTTGTCTAAACAGTTGTATAATAATTTATTATAGTTGAGTATGGAGCTCCATAGAAAAAAACGATTTCCAAGTAGGTACACATTAAGTTGGTCGACTTCCTTGTCGTCTACGGAACCCTAAAAAGTATGCGATTATAGTTTGGCAAACATTAAAGTCGCCGAGGGAAAAAAATGTTTTTGATCAAAAGACATTTCGTTATAGCGATGAATGAATAGAGGTATATACTTCACTTTAAAAATAAGTTTTAATAGACTTCAATTCAGTACTACGCCTTATTTTAGATTTCCCTCGAGTTCTCCAAGATCCCATATTGTCAGATCCTGACCTGACCTGATACTCTTTAAAACAAAAAAAATATTTTCCCAATCGTCTTCGAGTAATCGGGAAACACGAATTGAGGACCTCGTTATTAAAGGCGCTTAAAAACACTTTTGAATGCAAGCGTAGATACTTCTTTGAGTCTCCTTTTTAAAGGGTGCTTTAGGCCACAGTCAAAAGGTTTAATTTCGTGGTTTCTTGCGTCTGTACTCTTAATAAAAGGTAACGTTTCTCGTAAAATCTACCCTTTTTACTGGTATACTCGCAACTTGTTCATCCCATACCGTGGCGACGAATGAGAATCAATCAGTATTAAATAAACCGGCCTGCCCGGTGTGTGTGTGTGTTTATAGGATTACAAAGGTAAAACACATTATTTTTGTAAACACACTTGACATGTTAGTTAATTAAGGCTGAATTGGAATTTTCACTACACACACTTCACTGCAAGCTTTCTCTTTATGTTCATCTTACGAGGGCTGCTACTTATGTATCCGGAATAGAAAAAATAATCTAAATATAGTTTTATTTTTTTTTCAAAATATTCTCCGTGATGATCGATGCACTTTTGCATACGTGTAAACCAATTTTTAATGCACTTTTGCCACTCTGATTGAGGTATCTCCAAAACGTGTTGTTTGAACGCGTCGACCGCATCTTCACGGGTCGAAAATCGTTGACCATGTAATTTATTCTTTACATTTGGAAATAAATAAAAATCATTGGGTGCCAAATCAGGGCTGTACGGTGGGTGACCCGTTAATTCTATATTTAGACTTTCCAAAAATCGAGTTGTTTCGCGTGATGTATGACAGCTGGCGTTGTCATGGTGAAGAATGATTCTGCGTCGCTGGTTGTCTTTACGTATTTCTTCAAACACTTCTGGCAAACAAATGGTCGTGTACCACTCCGAATTAACCGTTTTACGATTTTCTAGTGGCACTGTAGCGACATGGCCATTCATACCAAAAAAGCAGGCGACCATTTGCTTCAAGGTGCTTTTTGCACGAGTAACTTTCGTAGGGTTCGGCTCATTTTGAAACACCCACACTGTTGATTGCTGTTTAGTTTCGGGATCATACGCAAATATCCAAGATTCGTCACCTGTGTAGATATTATAAACAGCTTTTGAGTCACCACGGTTATATTTTTTCAACATTTTTTAGCACCATTCGACGCGAGCCTCTTTTTGATCCTTAGTTAAATTGTGCGGTATCCAACGCGAACAATTTTTTTTTTACAGCTAAATGTTCATGTAATATCTTATTAATGCTCGTCATAGATGTCCCCAGAATTGCCTCTATCTCGCGATACGTAACTTGACGGTCATGCATTATAAGTTTCCGCACCGTTTGCTTCAATATTTTGTGGTACAAAGGCCGATTTCGGGCGACCTTCCTTAACTTCGTCCGTAAGCATACTACGTCCACGATTGAACTCACTAAACCAGTGATACACAGTAGTTTTTGATGGAGCTTCATCACCAAAAGTCAAAGTTAATTGATCTATGCATTGTTGTTGCGTTAAGCCACGCCGAAAATCTTAATAGTAATAAATCATAGCACGAATATTTTCACGAGTAAGTTCCATTCTTGCAACGAGATAACATTTTAACCCCGCCAAAAACAAAAGACTAGCGTACTCAAGAAAAAAAAAATAGCGGCCAGTATTAAAAGAAGTTCAAATTTTACCATGGAGGTCAAAAATTGTGTTTAAGAAAGTTGGAATCCTGGATTCCGGATACATAAGTAGCAGCCCTCGTATACCTACATTACACTTGAAAAACCTTCAAAATACTACTAATTTTGCATATAGGTAAAGTTGACGTTAAAAATGTATTTCGTTTTTCATGTTGTGTGGGTGCGAAAAATTTATACAACTGACATCGACTGTACAATGAAATCAAATAATATAGAGTTTGCCAAACGAAAGCTGTATCCACAATATAGGCGGCTACACTTGACGCGGGTTGCACCACCTTACGATCACAGACCGATCAACGTTGAGAATGGCGCCGGCGGCTGTCATCCCTTAGCAAATTGTCATTCAGATTTTAGCGAACACCGCATGCGCTTACAGACGGTTTGGCGTAAGCCAGCCTTTAGTTACGTTAACGTTCGGACCTCCAGAAGAACTGATCACCCTAATGCTGGCCATACACCATGCTTCCTATCGTCCAATCGGCAGTCTAACTGATCCAATCGGTAGCGTCATGCCGATTGGACGATAGGAAGCATGGTGCCAGCATTAGCGACAAGGCCATCAAGTGGCTGACAGACCTTAAAATTATAACAATTATATAAATAAAATTAGATTTTCTGTCACCTTGCTTGGCCGTCCGCCAATTTCGTAGGTGTAGCATATCCTTTTCGCATACATGTTTTATAATGACGTGGTTGCCTTTTTGCCTCGTCTTAATTTTCCGGAGCCACTTCAAATAAAATGTTGACCATCAGTGTAGCCGCCTGGTTGAATCTACTGGGTCAACTTTCGTTTTCCAGACTAAATGGTCGATAAAAGATATACAGAAAAGGATATATTGAATAGATAATAGATAATACGTAACGTAAGTAAAGCTGTGATCAGACTAGGGGTTGTGATGGACATATAAATGTGGGTTTACACCATTTTTTTAATGCTTTTTTATATTTTTTAAGTCTACTGTTAGCGTAGCGTGTATCAATCCGAATTTTGATTTCGTGCTGAACAATTTCAAGGCATGGGTCATGTGATTTTTTTTAATAGTAATTCCATTCTAACCATGCCTCTATATTCCTGCCAGCTTCAGTCTTCTAAAATATCAGTGTTATCTGTAGCCTCCTAAGTCTCTAGGTGCTTCGAAAAACGAGAAAGGTTATTCCAAGATTAGATACCTACGCTGTTGATGTTTAATCGTAGATTAAATTCTTGTTCTGGCTTGGTAGAATAGTACAAAAAACTCATTTCGAAAACGAATATTGTATTAGATTTCGATAACTTGGCTCAAATCGCAGCCACGAGTCTTAGGAGGATAAATGTAGCTAGTGTGAGACCGCCAAGTCGAACGCGAGCGAAATATTTTTCTAAGTAATTAGTGTACATAGTATCGTAATCATCGAATTTGTATATTGATCATTTACAACTGACTTTCTCACCGTCGCGATATGAAACTATTTGCAACTTTATTACACACGTATTTAGGTACGGTTGAGATTATTTAATGTGGCAGACTTTATAAAGCTGTCATTGGAATTGGAATCCTTTACATTGGACGGTAGAGTTGGTTTTTGAATGGACTAGCTAGTTTGATGCGATTCGGCCAACGCGAATAATCTCAATTAAACTAAGCCTTACCTTTTAAGGTGTTTAACCAATTGATATTTGCGTTAACAGACGTCCGATCCGATACAATTCCTCGGTGGCGCATAGTAAAGTTGGTTTTAGTTGTGACGAAAATGCACTAAAGCGGGATTTTACAACATCTTTTGTTGCTAAATATGAAAGGAAAAGATAACAAAGGGACGTTGTAAAACTCGCCGAAGTGTGGCGCGTGTACTGGAGTAGCTGCTCTGTTTGTTCTGTTGTTTACGCGTATTATTATTATTATTATTATTTTACAACCGTACTTGAAAATGACAAGTAAACAATAGATGTCAGTAATGGTTGCTTGTAAGTACTTTGCGTCATCTATTCAAAAACAAACTATATACGGGTTAGAATTAGAGCGTCTTTTTGTTGTAAAACAAAGTATTTGTACAATTACTTTGTATAGATTTCCAAAAAATGTATCGCCCTGCGTTGTAAAAGGGTGAAGAAATGGATGGATATTTCTGAAGTCAAGCATGTCTACTACCACATTGAGCGGCGGTGTAATATGTAATAAGTCATACATCATCTTAGCTTCTTTCCAGTTGTTCTGTATCGAACTCTCTAGGCTTACGTGTACTTTAAGGTCTACATCTGTATGTGTTGTGTCATACTAAATGTGGTGACGTAACGAATAAAAGGAAATTGTGTACGATGTTGTTTTATTTAGTCCTACTCGTAGAGCTCGACGTCTAATACACGGCAGCATTCCTCTCCCTCGCACTTATGTGTAAAAAAGAGACGACTGTACTACGCCGGGGTGCCGGTTAATAGCCGAATAATCGGCGTCCACTATATCTGCTTCTTTTTAACCCCCGACGCAAAGAGAGGGGTGTTATAAGTTTAACGTGTCTGTGTATCTGTCTGTGGTATCGTAGCTCCCAAACGGATGGATACTGTAGATTCTACAGTAATCATTCGTCATTATTTCTACTTGGTTTACCGTCAAGTAAAAAAAGATTGTTTTTGTCTCCAATGTTATTATAAGACTGCCCAGGTTCTACACCCCTGATTTTAACGGAATGTTAGTCCTCAAATTTATAAAAACACAGATTCGAAAACGAATCTTACTCTGCTTGATAAAAGGTAATAAAAGGCTGCTGTTAGTCTTACCCCGTTACTGGGGCAAGATTAGCTGTTTGAACATTATATAATTTTCCCTAAATATCTATTGAAACAAACAACTTACTGACGGACAGACAGTTTGCCTATAGGAAAAATAGATGTACCACAACAGCTGCATATCAGATATACGATTGCGTAACAACGGCGTTGGATACGAAACAAAAGGCTGCAGGAGTATTCTGCGACCTGTCGAAAGCGTTCGATGTGATTAATCACGACTTGTTATTAAAAAAGTTTGGTCATTACGGAATGAAGGATAACACTCATAGATGACTCACATGGTTCCTAAAAAATAGGCGGCAGACGGTTGAGGTCAAAATCGAAGGCAAAAGCTTTAAATCTGAGGCGTGTAGGCGGGTGTACTCGAGCAACAGGGCTCTTCGCTTGGTAATACCCTGTTTTTAATTTTTGTTAACGACCTCCCTTCCTCTGTAGCCGAAGGTACTATGGTGTTGTTTACCGATGATACCACAGTCGTAGTAACACGTACTCACAACTCGAGCAAAAGGTAACAAAGACGTGTACCCAACTTCATGAGTGGTTTTCGGCAAACGGCCTCATACTCAATGTGTCAAAGTCCAACGTGATATTGTTCACAGCCGGAACCACTACACACATTCCACTAGCACAGGGTTCCATACCCCGCTGTGTCTTGCAAGTTCCTCGGGTTTACTATTGACGCCAAGCTGAAGTGGAAAGAACACGTAGACAACTTGTGTGAAAGGTTAGGCAGTGCGGTCTTTGCACTGCGCAAACTAAAGCCAATTGTCTCCTGTGACGCACTACTTCAGATCTATTATGCATACCTTCTTTTCACTAATGTCGTACGGTATTATTTTGTACGGGAACTCAACGAACTCTGATACAGTATTCAAACTACAAAAACGAGCCCTACGTATATTGGCAGGGGTAAATTCGAGGCACTCGTGTATACATAGATCTATAGAGAACTCTTCACACAGTACAAGATGATGACTCATTATTCACTATACGTATTTGAAGTAATTATGTTCACGCGTCGAAACATCCACTTATTTAAGCGAGCGAATATGCAAAAATTCAAATTTCAAAAATGAATCTAATCTAATCTAATCTATTTTGAGTAGAGGTGTGTAACTCAGGAGTGAGAGATTCAAATGAACTGCATCTTTTCGTTTATGTCACTCGCTCACTCGTTCACTGAAGGATGAAACAACTCAGTAACTCACTATGTCAGTTCAGTATGCGTCCTTCCCCCGCTCTTCCGCTCTCAACTTAACCGAGCAACTGATGTACGAGTGGGTTGCGCTCTTCGCACTTACGACTCGAAGATATAAACCACTCACGCGTGCACGCTTACGTTACTGATAGAAAAACATGTCAATGTGTGAGTCACTCATTTATACTTGTGTGTGGGAGTGATGTAGAGCTGTCCACAGATCAACTGAGCGAGAGCTGTTAGGATTCTATAGATGAACTGAGCAAATTGAACGAAATGAACGAAAAGAGTGATACATCTCGCCTAGTGTCTGCAATACGGCCACATCTCAAATGTATTTTACTTTCGAGATGTGACCGTATTGCACTGTGCAATAGAGCCACATCTCAAATGTATTTTATTTTTGAGATGTGGCTGTATTGCAGTCACTAGGCGATATCTTTACGAAATGAAGATATGAATCGCTCCTTTCACTTCAGTGACACTTTTTGCGCATCTCTAATTTTGAGTAAACACGCGTAAAAATCTAAGTTAGTTAAATTATTTATTTAAAAGTAAGACGTTAAATTTCGTCACCAAAACCGATCTTAAATATCTAACAATAAGCTATGTTCGTCTTACCCCAACATGCCTTAACCCTTTCGGCGCGCATGTTGGAAGGTTCAAACTCCAACCCTGTTTGTTTTAAGGACTTGTGAAAAGAGTAAAAAACAATTTTGTAATTCCGCTATATGCTTCTATTAGAAGGGCCGTACGCTTGTATACCAGCGACGTATTAAAAAAGTTGAGGAAACTAGTATGGTAATTAGCCGCATTTTGGTGTTTACCAGTAACCACAAAAGTTTACTGCTACATAAACGCATATTGCTTGTATTAGCGATAACTTGTATGTATATAATTTACTTTAAAAACAAAGTTTTAACCGACTTCAATTTAGTACTCCGCCAAGCCACGAGAACATTTCCACATTTCTTTTCCAATTTACCACATGAACTGATTTCCGAGAGCAAATGCGTTAATTATTAGAGATGAAAACCCAATCGCTGTATGTGGGCCGATAATATTTAGGACTTACGTCGATTCAACAAGGATCACCTTTGGCACTTCATTAGTTGCTATTTCAACGGAATCTTATCTTATGTGTGATTTACTTTTTCAATTTCATGTACATAATTGAGGAATTCCATAAGTCATCTCTGGTCTTCATCATCAATTCCACTCCACCAAATTTATGATTTCCGGGTGTAAATACACGAGTTCTAATAGAAAATACAAAAATCACTACACGCGTGCCTAATATAATTGAGGAGTTCCCTCAATTCCTCATGGATCCTATCATCCAATTGAATTTTTGAAAAAATGGGACCCACCTGGAAGCATATACATACAAATAAAATAAAAAATTACGAATCGGCTCATCAATGACGGAGTTCTGAGGTAACAAACATTGAAAAAAAAAATTTAGTCCAAAAACATTTTGTTTAAGATTCGCAATATAGCCCGCACGAGGCATCCGGTGCCGACGCGACACATTCCGCGCGTCAGCGAAATTGCATGTAGGTCGCGCGTGTACGCTTTTAAAAAAAAATATACTAAGATGCGATTCATATATCTAGTTATTGGATTGATCACCTGATAATTAGTGAGAGTTTAATTGATCATTTGTATTTATCTTTCCTTCTCTGCAGGAAAGCTAAGATTATTTACACCAATTAAAAAACTAAGTGAGAGATAATTTAATTACAAATACAGATTCATTGACAAGACATTTTTAATAAAGATAGTTTTTTTTATAGAGTCAAGTACTTAGGTATGGTAAGGTACAAGAGTTAAGTGGAAATTAAGTTAGAGCACTAGTCCTTAGATTTGATCATGGTGTCTGGACTACCGTGTCCTCCGTGAAAATTTTTAGAGACTAATGTCTTAATGTAATTGTGACTAAGTACAGGCGACCGAAAGTGAGGCCTGATATGCCATTATTGTTGATAGGGTGACCAAGCCCTTGGGTAACCATTCCCATGTATATAGATTTGAGTCATGCGCAGAAGCATAGCCAAGTTATGTCCTTGATCATAGTCGACCTTCACAGGTGTCCGTGAAAGGCTTAACATTTATACATATTACTAGCTGATCCCCGCGGCTTCGCCCGCGTGGTTATAGGAAAATGTAACATATTGAATTTTCCCGTGGGAATTAGATGTTTTCCCGCTGGCCTATGTCACTCTCCAGCTTCTAAACTATCTCCATACAAAAAAGTCACATCAATACGACGCTCCGTTGCGACGTGAAAGAAGGACAAACAAACACACACATTTTCGCATTTATAATATTAGTAAGGATTAGGAGCCGAGGACTCCGACGGCATTAGATTATTAGAATATTGAGTACCGATACCGATACCGCAATAACTATATTATACGTATAACGCAAAGTGTAATGAATGATAGATAAAAGATTGAGATAGATAAATATAAAATTGCGTAGTAAAATAACTTAATAATGAAATATTAAATTAATAATATATATGTTTTTAAATAACTAACATATAATTAAAAATTGCAATAGTGACACTAGGAAATATTTCGTACACGGAAACAACTTCTTTTATTTACTTTTTTAATGAAATAAGTAATATAATCTTCAAGTGGTCCCTTAAAAATGTCAAATTCAATACATTGTCTGTTTACGTTTTCTTTCGTTTTCAACTGGTGCTTACTATAAGCAAGTTACATGCGTTTCATTATTATTATTTTTTGCCACCCCGGGGGTGATGGGACCTTTCGGGGGAGGTGTAGTATGGCAATTGGCCGCATTTAGTGTTTAGCAGTTTAACAATAGTTTACTGCTACATAAACGCATATTGCTTGTATCAGCGATAACTTGTATGTATAAAATAGGCTACACGGTTAATTAAAGTGTTATTTACTTAAACCTACACTGGTGTACTACTTCGTTCCTCGTCACCAGTCACCACGCTGCCCAAGTCCGACATCATGATAAGACACATAATTCCGCTTAAGGCCTGAATAGCACTTGACAGTTAATGTCAAGTTTTCCGTGCCAGTCTATGAGAGGCTTCAAGCTTAAATCACACTGGCGCGGCCTGTGGTGGCGGTCAATAGTAAATTTAACAGTTCGATGTTAATTGTGTTCCTGTGTTGGTCCAAGACGTCCTATAATTCTTGACATCACTTGGGCGACACACCGTGTCGCCCAAGTCCACCATCAGCAACATACATTATCACAAAACTTTGTTCTTCGAGTTGTCGCTAACTGAACGGTTTTGTAATAAAAAATACGTTTTATTATGGAACTATCTTTATTTATCGGAACAATTCACTACTTTGTATGATATGAAACCAAACAACTTTTGGCATTAAACATCGAGACATGTCTAATTTCTAACATTGCACATTCTAATTTGACTAAAACTAACTAAAATACTAAACTAACACTATGACATCAACAGATTTATATAAAAATCAACAGAAAGTAGGTAACAATTTCAAAATGCCACTTCGAAGGAAAAATAAATTTGAGAAGTGGCACTTTCTATAAAAAAAGTAACAAAATTATAATAATTATAATATACTAAAAGATTTATAGAATATAGCTCTGATAATAATTTGTATTAAAATCTGTCAGATCTCAATAAAATAATAGGTAACACAGATAAACTGCAATGTTATTAACATTAAGTAAATAATATTTGTATATAAGTGCTATAAATAATTCGTTTGCCCAAGTAGTTTCAACAAGATTGCATGTATATTGTATAGTCTGACAAAACATAGAGGTGATGGACTTGTGCTTTTCAAGAAAAGGTAAAGTGTATACTTTCGGTTTCTCTGCTGCTAAAACGATTGGTGGTCCAAACTGCACACCAAGTGTATTGGTAATATATTGGTCATATAAAGTGAGATAATTTGTATTAGGTATAGATATTTTATAGTGTATATAAATAAATCATTTAAAATGATATGGTCATGATAGCTTCAAACGTCATGGTTAAAAAACTTATAAACAATAGCTACTGACCCAATACTTACAGATATCATCTACATTTTCTCATACAAGTAAAACTAATATTAGCAAAATAGCTTTCTTAGTTTACCAACATCATATTAACATTAGCTAGTAACGATTTTCACAAGTCAACGTTATGTAATATAATAAAATGATAACAATCTTCAACATCGAAAAATAATCGATTTGCTCGTACGGTTTCATATGAATATAACTGCTTATATTAAATGACTTAAACATATATGAATAACGTTATTGTAACGTTTCTTGATATCACCACTAATCATTTGCTTCTAACGTTTTCTTTACGATTGATAAACCCATAGGTACAAATTTAGTTGCATTATTGACGTATTTATAAAGGTCATATCTAAATATTTTCCGATTAAAATTTAATTAATTTGCTCAATAAATTTTAGTTACTTTATCTCGATGAAGGGAATTCCGATTCCTAGTAAGTTTATTAAATAAATAGTTTATTCCGGCCAAATGTGACGAAAAGCGACGTGTTTGACACAGTAAGGAAATTAAAAAAAACTGGAATCATAAACGGCATCGTACTTCTAATAGACGCTCGTTCTTCTTATTATCCTTACTATCCCGAATACACAATGTAATATTATTGACATATGTAGTAGGACTTATTATTGTGTCTTAATATGAGTTTTCTTAACAATCACAATAGTTTACAACGATATGATACAGAGAGAACGAATATAATGGAAAAATAATCCATCTTCGTCTGTAGCCCCCGACAGGACTCGAACCTGCGATCTCTCTATTAACGCTAGAGTGCAGAATAACACGAAACAAAAATATTTAATAAAATAAATTGTTAAGAAATATAATCACAATAGTTTGTAACATGCTTAAATAAATACAATACTAATTTATAACATTGGAAGACAATTGAAGATTTTGTTGTTTCTTTGTAAAGTCTAAGTTATTATGCCTATATTTAACTTTAATTAATTTATAATCTAGGAAATTATTTAGGATTGTTTCATGGAAAATATTTTAGACGTCGATGATTTTTACCTGTATTCGCGTTAGGGCGTTCTTTAAAAAGTATATAACTATTAAAATAATATCGTAGAAATTACTTGAAATAGAAGACCATGAAATGGTCGTCTCCTCTGGTAAATTAGTTATTATTATTGCTAATTCTTTAACTTCTAGGCACTTAAATCAAGCCAAAAATAACGACGTTTCTAGCTTCTTATATTATTTAAGCAGATTCAGTATTTTAGCAAGAGTTTTCTGTTACCGAATACAAAAATGAAAGTCAAATCTGACTCGACAGGCTCGAAAAGAGGTCACTTGAGCAGCACGTCTATCATGCGACGGCCGCGACATATTCTCGATTTTTCTCGCACTATATCTCTTGTTCTGTGTTCTAATAAGAAAGAGACGGATAGTGCGAGAAAAATCGAGAGCTCGCGCGCCGTCGCATGATAGCCGTGCAGGTTGTAAATCTAAGTCTATTGAGCAATATTCAGTTTAAGTAATACGTAGTTAATGTCAATGATTTGATAGGTAAGTAACATTCAAAGAAAACTTAAAACATGGTACGTGTAGCAACACGTATTACATATAACTTGTGTCAATAACTTCTATAATCATAAAGAAAATGCTCTAGTAGTAAATCTTAAGTTTATGGCCTATTTTTGCATCAGTAACTAAATTCTCGATTTATTTAGCTATTACTAATTGAGCGTTGTCTTAAACTACAAGTCTAATATATAATAGATATGATAACATTTTATTTGGTTTATTTTCTAAAAAAATAATCAACAAACAGCACCGTTTTTATCACTGTGTTTCGTTGTTTTTAGATTAAGTTATAATAGAGTGGGGAACACAGAATAAAAATAATATAGTAATAATAACTTTGTGAAATTCTGTGAGAAGCACTACCTTGGCAGGTCTTAAAATATTAAATATACATATATATATATATATTATATAACATAATTAATTATATTATAAAAACCGTATTGCAATTTTTTAATTATTATTAAAAATAACCGACAGATGATTATTTGGCAATAACATTGAAAATTCGGAAATAAGGGCAAAAACATAACATGTAGCTTATTTATAAATAATATTTGTAATGGAAAATAATATCATAACATAATGATATAATTATTTATCTTAAAATATCACTACTATATTTGAGCCATTAAACTATTATTATTTAGTTAGTAGACATTGTCTCATGGCAAGTGATGTTTTACTTTTTGCTGTATAAATATCTTAAAATACAATTTTCACAAACTTCAAAACTTTTTAAAAGTAAGCATCGTGGCCAAATTGCAAAATGACATAGCGCTTATAACATTGCAAAAATATAAACATTTTGATAAACATTATCTAATAGACTAATAAAAATTGTTTTGAAATAATTTTCAAACGTTTTTTGTGATACCTACGGTGTTAAACAAATTTTGGGGGCAATAAGAAACTTGACTAATTGACCATGAATAGGGGCCATTCGGGACACGCCGCGGGAGGGGGGATGGGCAGCGGGGAACCTCCTCCCACTGACACCACATCCGGCATCTGGATACAAAAAATAGAAACGTTAACTTAGCGTTAAGTATTTCGGCTAGGTTTAAAAAATATATTATAATATATTACACACTAACATAAAAAAAATACAGTTCAATGTCGTAACAGGATTTCCAGATATGAATACATTACGACTTGTTTTAGGAATAAAGTACAATTGTCGATACCGGTTCAGATAGTTTTAAGGAGTGTACTGTATTTTCCGGAAATCGATTTTTCCAAGTTGTGATTTCTGCCATTCGCAATTTTTACCGCATTATTTTTATCAATAGCTTCCTTTCCCCAAGGGATTCCTAACCATCCGCATAGTTTTCCATTATATTTATTATTATTCTATAACTTTTTCCTGAGGTTTTTTAACCATTCGCATATTTTCCCACCAACAATATTAGTTTCAGGCAGTATAGGAATGTAACGTCTGATTCTATGCATTCTCTGTTATAACTTTTTGTTAAATTCTCATACTATTGATATAAGTACAAGTACGTTTATTTACCATGGTCTGCGGATGATGAGGCGGGTGGTAGTAGTGTGCCGGCGACACGGGCGGCGTGGGATACCCCCAGTACACCAGCGGCGGCGGCAGTGTCGGCCCCATCGTGGGGTAGTAATACGTGAGTGGACCTGCACATAACGCTGATTCAACAAGCTTGTACACTATGTCAGATAGCCATCGCTAATTTGTATAATTGAGCTGGCATTTGTCGCTGAATCGGCGATTATAAAAATGCTAAGAGCTTGCTCTTCTGATAAAGATCGGAATGGACAGTTGTAAATGCCACCTCAATGAAACGAAAACGATGTTTATATTCATAAAATGATTTGCGATAATACTACGAGTCTCGTAATACCAAAAATAATTACGACCAATGTAGGTACTGCAGACAGAACATGGCGACAGCTGCAGCATTTTGAAATAACTTATGAACGGTATCTTCCTTTCATTTGTGTATATTGATATATCGATGTACTACATTATTCGATGTTTTTAGAAAAAAAAAATGTTAGTAGAATAACGACAGTTTTTTTTATGAGTTACGTTTTGGTACAGTTATTATGTGATAAAGCTATTTTTCAATATTAAAAGAGGAAAAATCATGACTCATACAAAAGACACATAATTTGCAGTATTAATGCCGTATTTTAATAAATCACCAATGGGAACGATTCAATATATTAAATAACCATCGAAGTAACGATACACAAAATCAGAATCATGCATTTTTGTTAGTCACGCAATAACTACTGGGTAGATATTTGTAATGTATGTTGTACTTATATCAATTTTTCGGCTTTTATGTTAATATTTTAGTATAATATAATATGCCAAATGCTATTTATTTTCCCAATAGGACCCGCCAATGTATTTCCTTAGGTGCTTACAGAGCCCGTATAAATAGATATGTAAATACGTTTTCTTATTGTGATAGTTACAATGAATAGCTAAGAGTTTTGAAAAGTAAAATACAATAAAACGCCAAGTAACGTTAACGACTTTAATTAATAACGATAAAATGTGACAATTACGTTTTACTTATTTAAAAACTCTCAACCAACCAAGAACGTCATTGCGTAAGTAACGATACAAATAGACATACACAATGTATGTATTAAAAAACAAGATGAACACTCACCAGAGTCTCAGTACGTTAACAGTTCACCAAAGCAGTGCGCAACTTACACCAATCTGTTACACACGACGCCGCCGCCAACACCAAGCTGCGGACTTTACCGAACTTATGCTTGCCTAGTACCCTTGGACTACGACCTCAGTTTAATAAAAGCTCTTAATCGGTATAATATTAGATTTTTTCTTATAAGACACAATGAATTCTAAGGCTCAAAGCACACGCCTGGTACCAGGTAAGGTTTCCTGACATTGTTTAATAATAATAAAATCATTTATTTTAAACAACTGGGATCATATTACACGACAAGGAATAATTATAATTAACTTAAGTTACATACATTAAATTAATTACTGGGATTTGTTTGTTTAGGCGTCCATATTGTCATATTCTGGCGCTGTCTTAGCTCCCAAACTGTGTCAGGAAACCTGACCTGGTACCAGAGGTGTGCTTTGAGCTTTAGAACTCATTGTGTCTTATGAGAAAAAGGACAGTAAACTAGCGCAGCGACGAGTACCAAACGTTGAAAATAATATAGTAATTTGTCGTGAAAACAGAAAATTCGATCTCAATTGAGAAGTAAAATATTTAAATACTTAAATGTAGTTCATCCTGTATGTGTTGAAAAATGGAAGTTCATTCAAAAGGAGCCATTTTAAACCCCAAAATAAAAGTTCGTTAAAACTACGTTACGGTTTATATTTTTGTAGGCATCTTCACCTCCAAATGATTGTATTGTGATGCTGATGATAGTGTTTTAATATCGTCAAATATATTTAACTTTGAGGTATAGATTTTCGATCACACCATCATTTTCTTTCAAAGCACTGTTAGCAAATCGAAAAGCAAAGTCATTAAGCTGAGGTTGTAGTGCGATAATCAATAGAAGGAAACTTTCATGTGAACCCTCAACAATGTATACTTACTTCGCCAGTTGGCTACACCCGGCCACTAGAGGACCCTCAAATCAACTATATTAAGCACAAAAACAATTCTTCTACGACACACTAAGCGGAGATCCCTGTTATACAAGTTTATCCATTTCTGTCACCTGTACATGCATTCGGAAGCAGGTCATGTAAAGGCTGGCATAGACTGCGACACACAAAATTGACAGTGCGGTTATTTCTGCGGGACATCTTGGATTGTGGAAATTCTAAAGTATAGCAAAGCTGGTACATGAGCTCTACTTTATAATTCTGTAAAAATCTGGGACAAGGATGCCGCGGAATTTTGCAAAATACGTTTTCTTGTTTAGATTTCGCAGTGTGGTTCAGAAAGGTTGGAGCTTAAATTACGTTTTTTTCCTTTAAAATTATTGTAAACTGACACTAAATTCCCAAAGTGAATTATCATGCATTGTCCAAAAAAAGTTAATCGACGAAATCATCACTTGTGGTGTCGTAATCTAAGCTGGCCAATGTACGTATTATATTTTATGAAACCTGTGCTTTTTTTGTGAAAGATACCTTTTCCCTTGGAGACTTTTTAGCCAATGTTCTAACTAGGAAATCTTTTAACACAAATATATGCATGTCAATCTGCATGATTCAAAAAGGTCCAGAGCAAATCAAGGAGCCGTAAAATGTTACATATATTAAGGTATATAGGCATTAAGTTTCTACGGGTTACCACTGTCCCAACAGCTTTATGATTGGTCAATAAAGTCAATTGACTAAATTGGCAGACCAATCAGAAAGCGCGGCCTGTTAACTGTCTAGTGGTTGACCATAAACGTAGTTAATTTAAGCTATTTGTTAGGGGAGGACGGGATGATTGTGCTATTTGAGTAATGGCGGCAACCTGTGAAGGAAATTCTGGTGATTCTTTAGTAACCTGCAAATGAATAATATGTGCAGTGATTTTGAAACTATTTTGTCCTGTGAAAGATTGTACATGTGTAGTAGCGTGCACCTATGAGTATTTGATATCTCAATAAAACGTTGTTTAATTCCTTGGCATTTTCAAAAATAGTGTACTTATTTCTAAATACCTGAAAAATAAGATCGATACTAATCTGAAATCGCATGGTTATATAAGGTGATTATACAGCAGTGAAGTATATAATGTATGTTAGTAAAACATGTATAGACGTCAATCATAGGGCGAGGACGCGACAAGTGTGTTAGACCCTTCACAGTACCTTTGGACACAAGCCTACGAAGAAACAAAAATAGCACAACCAACCAACCAGAGAAACTTGCAATGTCACGAAGATTATCGCTTTATTTAAAAATACGCAATAAACTATAATTAGCCAACTATAATAAGTATAATAAAAATCAATGCGGTACTAACAAGGTAATTCAAATTACACGGACGCCTTAGTTCTACATATAGATGTTTAAAAATTTAAAAACAAAAGCTAAATTTCCGTTGTAGCCAAATCCATATAAACATAAACTGATGGGTATTAAGATAATACAAATGATCAACCAGTAACCGAAATTAAGCTTCTATTTTTAACCGTTAATGTTTCCGTTAAATTAACCGTTATGCTAACGAGAGCTCTACCTATTCCTCACACCACTTCCCCCAGTCACTTTTTAATTAAAAAAAAAACAATATTTCAACAACTTTTTGTACTAGGTACCTCTTAACATAGCTATGTTATACCGCCAAATCTGAATTAACTGACATTACATTATATGAGTTGAACTTAATGTAATGTTAGTAATGATTAAAAACTGAGCACGAGTTGATCAGGAAAATCTCAAATAAAGTCTATAAATGAATACTTATTAGGTTTTGTTTTCATTTTCTTTGTGTTTTTGTACACGGTATAAGTTTGCCTATCTCGTTCTACCTACCTTCCTCTTAATTGCTCAAAAGTTAGCTCGAAGAGATCCCTTATAGGGATAAGTTCGCCTTTGTACTTTGATCTATTGTGTGACATATATATTCTTTAACCTGATATTGTGTACAATAAAGGATTTACATACTCATACATATAATACCCATCATTTGGCAAAAAAAACCACGTGACCCATTAACTTTCATCACTATCACTACATAGTATAAAACAAAGTCGCTTCCCGTTGTCTGTCCCTATGTATGCTTAGATCTTTAAAACTACGCAACGGATTTTGATGCAGTTTTTTCGAAGTGAAAACTTCTTTAGCGGCACTGTGCATATTCTCAAACTCGCCACAGGTGTAGGAGCGTAGGAGGTCACGTGACTGTAAGATGGTGAGAGATTCGGGGCCATGCCGTAGTACTAGACTGGCCATGCAATCCGCGGCACTTACCCGTTCGGCCGACACACAATAAGTTCTCACGCGCTAATTTGCAAGTGAAATAGTTTACTTCTGTCGCTACGGTAGTCGTCGATTCAAAATGTCAAAATATTCAAAATTTCACTTCTGCCGGCACTCCCGGAGTGCAACCTGGTCTTTTTTTAATAGATAGTGATTCAAGAGGAATGTTTATATGAGTTTATGCATAATATAGTACCCGCGCGAAGCCGGGGCGGGTCGCTAGTTGCTAATAGACTTGAAATGATTTAATTTACAATTGTGCTAGTTCCAAAATTCATCAAAAATTTACTAAACTCTTTAAAAAAAAAACCAATAACTCGACGTATAGTACTCCAAAAATCGTTGAAATATGAGATATAATTTAAAGTCAAAGCATAAGAAGCTCAGAGTAGCGGAAGATAAAGCTGTGAATAGCGCGCTAATGACTGGAGGACACCCAAATCCCTAAGTAAGAAGTGACATCGTGGTCTCGAGAAATGTCATGAAGTCGCAAGAACTTACTTGAAAACGACAACGTGTAACGTTAAATTTGACTACCGTTTATAAAGCGATAAGAATTTAAAGTAGTTATACTACAGTGGGTAACAAGCAAGTCTACATAGTGCTCTGTCATTAAAATAACGAGTTACTTCGATTAACGCGTTACTTTGACTAACAACCAAAGCAAGATGAACAGAGACCATAATGCCAAGTAAAGTACCGTGTACATTTCATAGTATCCTATGGTTTCGTATGCTTGTATCCGGCCGCACGTGCTGTGGAAAACGTTCACTCTACAAAGCGAAAGTCACGTCTAGCCATGCAACCCCGTCCTTATAAGATAACTTAAGCAATCCATGCTAACCTCAGATCTATTTAGAAAAATATAAACCACTAATTCATACACAAAACAGTCGTTGAAGATACATCTCTTTACCGCACTTTAAGTATAACGCCTCTTTGTGATTTTGAGAACTACAATTTGGCGATAAATACTGTCTTTAAACAGTAAACTGTTGGATGGATGATCTATCTAACGTCATACTCATTAAATCATTTTTTAAACACGGAAAGAAACGTTATTGTACGTTTTACCAATCTCGAAAACGACAGTTTTGAAAAACTAGCGATTAAAAATACTCGAATAGACTTCGACTTGATCAGAATGTCCGTCATACATATAATAAAATATTAATGAGTGCAACTTACCGATTTACCACAAAACATGCCCATTTTCCAAAACACGACCCGTTCGGATACACCAAGTTACAAAACTTCATTGTCATGTAAACAATTGCATGGTATACTTACTATATATTCATTTTAACTTTGTTAAAACTAAATCAAAGCTGCAATGAATATCCCTATACACAATATTTTTCGTCGACATAAAGCATCCACAGTCTTACAAGAGTTTATTGCTGAAGTGTGGAAAGGAAACTGTATGTGCGATAAAAATTATGCATTAGGGCTATTTATCAGTAAATACATTTTAGAAATGATGGAACAAATATATTAGCCTTTCCACCATGTGAAAGCCCAGGACCTATAGTGATTGAGACATGGCAACACCATACACAACATGACGTTATTTTAGGAGTACTAAAATCATTATTCAGGTCACCCGATTTGACACCAATTTCCAATCTGCCAAAGAGCCCCCTAGACTAACGTTAAAAGATAATTAAAATTCATATTGCCAATTTCATAACGTGACGTGAATATAAAAATAACGGTTGCCACGTGTTCTCTATAGAATCCGATCCGTTGTTTATTCGTTTATTCGTCATAACGAATAGAGCTTTAGAGGGCACCAAAGAAAATATTAGTCAAACATCGGATAACGTTATTTATATAGATTAATAACGTTACCTTACGTCATGAAGAAAAGCTATTATTGCGTGATTATCTCTTAGCCTACCCTTAAGCAGCTGTATTTGGAAATTCGTGCCAAACGTCTATAAATATTTGAATACCTTTAAACTAAGTGGTGTGAGGTAAATGATGATGACATTAAGCTTGGTATCTATGCAAAAATTGTTAACGTGAACGCGTCCGGGAAAAGGGATAAAAAGGAAAGGATATAAAGGAAAAAAAGGAGACGAAGCAGCGATATTTTACTCATTCCTAAACGACGAAAATCTTGATATAAAAATTGTGGCTTGATTACTTGACTGCGCTTTGCGAAATTATCCTTATGTTTTTATAAATAATAGCTACGCTCGTGCGATTCATCTTCGCTAATATTCTAATTCGTATAGAATGTATAAGTATAAACAAATTATGATTTACAAATGCGATAACTCGCAGTGTAAAGTAGGCACTTAATTTGACTTAAATTAATTCTTCGTGCTAAAAACGCAAAAACAAAACATCTATACAGACACCTAAAATACAACGTGTATACTAACCACAAAAGTGCATTGTACTCAAAAACGCAACATTCAA
This sequence comes from Epinotia bilunana, assembly GCA_947049275.1. NCBI lineage: Eukaryota > Metazoa > Arthropoda > Insecta > Lepidoptera > Tortricidae > Epinotia > Epinotia bilunana. Next base: position 6,372,094 of record OX346272.1, read on the forward strand.
AAAGTACTAAAATAAGTACATCAAAGAAATCAGCATATGTTTTTCAGACTTCCGATCAGTCTAAAAAAATTGGCAAAAAACTTTGTCTTTGAATCATGGAATGTTTTAAGTTAAAACGAAATCACATTTTAACTAATCACTCAGAATCTTAACTTGTCATATAACAACCTCTGATTTATGGAATTCTATCATTTCGGCGAACAAATTCAGAGTTTGTATTATTTTGAACATCTATCATCAAGGCTATCATTGTCACTTCGCATCACTGATGACAAAAACCGCTCAAATAATACAACCCGTGAAATTGATTTGGCGAATAGATCCCTTACTTATAATTAAATGATTAAAACATGAGAGTTCAACAACATTAAAGTCAGTATAAATTCAACAAAAACTTGATTGTGTAAAGTATTTAACGTAACGAAAGATCAAGCTGCTAAAATAATTGCCGTTAAAAATAACCGTAAATTTTTAACGTAAAGTAAATTAAATGAGATAGTTCGCGCGAAGGAGATAGGTTTAAACCGCACAGATTTAAGTACAAATCGTATATTTCGCACACTCGCTAAAGCCTGAAAGCTAAAGGCTAAAGCCTTTGATATGAACTTACGTATCTATATCGGAATGTAACTCATCGCGTCAAACTGGTCTCTGTAACCTACATCTAAAGCTGTCTTATTTCAATAAATTCATTAAACTACAATATCAATAACACGGACACAACACTGTTAAACATTGAGCTTTTTCTACCCTGTTTCAACGAATTGCCGAATCATTTACGCACCCTTGCTAAAAATATGCATCTTGCTATGAACATTTAGTCATGTATTTCTTTAAAAAGGGTACTGCAATATTAAAATGTACTTAACTTTTACTTGAACCCGGATAACTTCCAAGGCACTTTCTTACACTATTCTATTTAAGTATACTCATTTAACTGCCCATGCTATGGAATTTACGGAAGGTCTCAGCCAATCATAGGGCGCGATTATTGGCCAGCAGTAAGCTTTTGGAACGACATCTCTTATCTGTAGCCATATGGCTACAGATAAGAGATGTCGTTACAAGAGGTGTCGTTTGTATATACAAATAACACAGCAAACTTCTGCGCTGTTTCTGAGGTTTTATTTATGTTTATTGAAACTGCAAATTGTAATGCAGACTGTGTTTCGATTTTAAAATAGCAATAGTTGTATCTATTTTTCGCTACGCCTATTCTAACGTTTGCCTACACTTTTGATAGAAACGCGGAAACTATATCGATCTTTAAACTCCAGGATAGTACGGATACATGGACGGTAGCATCGAGAACGCACCCGGGAACGGCGAGGTCATAGTCGGAGGCAGCGCCGCCGACAACGCCGTCCCATAGCCGGCCGGCATCGCCGCCGGAATACCCGCCTGCAGCGCGTTCGCGTAAGAGAGCATCGGGCTAGTGTTCGCGTACGAGAATATAGGGGAGGACGTCCCGTACGAAAGCATAGGCAGCGAAATCGACGGAGCGGAGAACTGTTGCGGGAGATACTGCCGCTTCGCCGGCGGCGCCTCCGCGGTCTGCGTGAACGCGCGCTCGTAGCTTCTCTTATTGGTGATCGGGATCTGCTGCGGCAGGAACTGCTGGAGCTGGTATTGGGGCGCGGGGGACGGGGAGCGGATCTGGTAGGCGGGGAGTACGGGCAGCATGGACGGGCGCATGGAGGCGAGGAGCAGGTTCTCGTGCTGGCGCGCGAGCAGGCTCTGGTGCGCGATGTGCTGCGCGAGCAGGCGCGGCGCGGGGTGCGCGGGGAGCGCGGGCAGCGCGGGGGGCGGGGGGGAGAGCAACGTACCCGGGGAGAGCACCTTGTGGGTGGGGGACGCGGCCGGCGCAGCGCCGCCCGTCAGCACCAGGTTCATGTCGTCGCCGGAGCACTGGAACACCTGACGGGGCGAGGCTTTGGTCAACATGTTCATTCAATACTTATATATATTATTGAACACAAGGTGGACAGATGACCTGGCAAAGGTCGCGGGAGTCCGCTGGATGCGGGTGGCGCAGGACCGGTCACTATGGCACTCTTTGGGGGAGGCCAATGTCCAGCAGTGGACGTCTTTCGGCTGATATGATGATTATGATGATATATTATTAAAATCTCAAATGTAACATTTTTGTAATTATGTAATGTTATAGGTCGAATGAAATAAATAAATTTTCTCCTAACATTATTTTTTTAAGGAATATAAAGCAATGAAATGGCATGTGATTAGATTAAACTAAATATAAATATGATTTGCTACGCCCTCTCAGGGCCCATATGAAACTCATGAACCTATTATAAGATCTACAAATATGGATGCAATATATAAATAAAAATCGATTAATTCTCATCAGGCCAGGTACGCTTTGCGTCAATACTAATTCCTTGCCATCAGGCTAGAAGTCAATCGCTGGTAAGTTGTAGAGAAAACTGTGTTGGAAAAAATATACTTGAAAAAGGTGGCAGCTACGTCGTTCATTTAGCAGTTTCTTTTTTCTCTGAATAACAACAGATAAGATAACAAAAGTTTCTACGTACTACATGTTCCGTGAAAAACGAGAGTATGGTTTGCCATGGTTTTTTCCCTCAACCAAATAGGCATTTAATAAAATCACACTATAGAAATAACAATGCGAGTTGTATCACTAACCGATGTCGTTATTCGGCGCACGCGGGAGCACATATAATTCTGCAGTGTATACCTTCCGCCAGAAAGTCCATTTGTATGCACAGGTAAAAAAAATACATAGGCTATGTTTCGCCGCGGGTTTGGCTGCGTTGTTTACAGTACGTCGGCAGCTAGTTATATGTATATTAGTATGTACGTACCTCAATGTACCGTTGCTTCTTCCCGAAGGTCATGTACCGGTGGTGCTTCTGCTGCGCGCAGAGGAACGCGCTCGCTTCGCTGTCCATCTGGATGAACGCTTCACCGCTCGGGTGGCCCTGGAATAAGGACATTATTAGCAACATAATAGGGATCAATTTAATTAATCCCTTAAAATTAAAATTAAATTACTTACTTAGTTTGAAATCTTTGCCACCAATTGTGAATCCTGGAGAAGTGAATTTTGAGAAATAAAGAAAAGAAAGATTTTAAATGATAGAAGAATATAATGAAAATAAACTAAGAAACCTTTACAAGTGTTTAAGTTGTAAAATAAGTGAATGTTGGCAGGGCATCCATTTGAAGCGAACTAAAATTACTAATTATTAATACAGCGGCAATCAATATACATCTCGATCTATTGTCAAGCGAATCTACGATAATTATCTGCGCATAAAAAATAAGATTTAATAAGAACTGGGCCCTTCGACCCGGTATGGCATCTGTTAGTGGCGAAGTAGTTGGTCCTGTACAAGTAACGAAATCATAATATTATTACCTGTGCATTGTAAACCATGTGGACTCCCTGGACAACGATGTTCTTTGCAAACTCGTCCAGGAATGTTAGGATGTTTTCAACCTGCAAGCATATTATTAGTATTGTTTATTTCATCTATTAATTATACATTATCGCTTAGATACGGAGTAATCAACAGGCGATATATATTACAATAACAAATATCTACAAGATACAAATACGACCAAAAGTTACTTAAAGTACTTGGGTACTTAAAGTTAATTTGCCTTTGTAAGTCAAGGAGTAATAGCGAAAGGAAATTAATCAAAAATATTATTGTTAAAATAATGAATTAAAATCTAAAAGATATTAATTCATCGTGTACTGCTTAATAACTGGTACCTGAAAGAGATAAAAATAATCGTATTTTTTATAAGAAATAAACAGTTCCAAATTTATTTTTTTACTAGCTTCCGCCCGCGACTTCGTCCGCATGGACCCGGGATAAAAACTATCCTATATTTTAATCCAGGCTATAAACTATCTTTGTGCAAAATTTCATTCAAATTGGTTCAGCCGTTTAAGCGTGATTGAGTAACAAACATCCAAACATCTAAACTTTCGCATTTATAATATTAGTAGGATGAACTAAACGCGCTCGAGACAGTTTACGATATTCGGCTGATAGTCAAATCAGCCACTTTTTATTAAACATTAAAAATTCTCTAATTGTACTGAAGTTTGTAGGGACCTGTAAACGACGTCACGACTTTTTATGGTCAAACAGTGACCACTTTCTAGATCCTTTTGTATTTAAAAATATTTAATATAACATTAATAAGTTAAATGTTGCATGCTGTTATCAGTTCTCTTGTAAGTTTAATTCATTTGTAATTTAAGAATAATTTCTTCTTACTGTTATGTATGACAAATTGTATTATACTAACCTGCGACTCATAAGGTAACCCTCGCAGCCTCACGCAATCCTTGGCTGTGCCGGAAGTGATGACGTGTTGGGGCACTAGGGCCACCGGAAGTAGGCCTTCAGTCGGCGCCGGCGCCGCCGGGGTACTAGCGGCCGACGTGCGTGTTTCAAGCGAACGGTTCAGCACCTGATGACGAAATTAGTAATTAAGATTAAAGTGCAAGTTGCATTTAAGAGTGTTTTTATACAAAAAACCATTTCTAAAGCAAACACATGATAAAGGTCTAAATCGAAAAAACAAGGCGTAGCGACCACAAGTAAACTTGAAAAACCTCAATATTTTGACGACTTGGTAACAAAAATACAACTGGATGAGTAGTCGATAGTAGTAGTTTCGCAAGGAGACTTAGATGTAAAGGTTTTAGTCAATTAGGTGGAACTCATCCCTAAGGATTTAATTACCGTTATTTTCGATAACGTTATTCAATTATCAAAAAACTTTCGTTACAAGATTACCTTGTGTAGACGATTTGGGAATAGAGGTCAGTCTGGAGAGATACCTAAAAATTTATCTAATACTGTGCTAAAAATCTAACGGCCGTATTCATAAAAGTTCTACAAGCCTGTTTTAACTAAAATGGCGTTAAAATTAGTTTGTCCTTATCTGTCACTTTGGCATTTGTGATCATATGAAAGGGACAAAGCACATTTTATTTAGCAGAGGCATTTTAAGTTTTATGAATAAGGGGGTTAGTGTATTAAAATCATAAAAACACATAGCACATGGTCACGGTACAACATTTACCTGTTATCAAGCCATTTCCGTCTTTATTGCGAAAATCTTAAAGCTTATCATGCATTTAAACTTACCGGCTCTCAATAGCTGGCTACGAAAATAAAAATTATATTCAGACAAAGTGGCTATTGTTATTGAAATTAATACTTTAGCTAAGAAAATAACTAGGAAATCAATGATTTGATGGTATACTATCCCATGGTATGAAACGTGCAATCCTACTATTACTATAAATGCGAAAGTTTAGACGTTTGGATGTTTGTTACTTTGTTACTCAATCACGCTTAAACGGCTGAACCGATTTGAATGAAATTTTGCACGAAGATAGTTTATAGCCTGGATTAAAATCACGGACGAAGTCGCGGTCGGAAGCTAGTAATATTATAAATACGAAAGTTTGGATGTACGTTCCAATTAATCTCAAGAACTACAAGACTTTTTTTATAAACCTTTCCAGTTATGTACCTTATATATCATAATAAGACATAGGCTATAATTTATGTCAAATTTCATCCATTTTAGGGGCGAAAAAGGGGATGAAACTTTGTGTGGAGACCAACAAACAGCGTGAAATAAGTGTTGCCAAATGCAATATATCTATTAGTCACTAGATGGCGCTAGATGTACTCCCTAATTCGTACGATAGCATGCCTGAAGGATGAAATAATGCTATTTTTAATAAACACATTTTACTAAGGGCCTGTTTCACAATCGCCGGATAAAGTTATCTGCCAGTTAAAATTATTGCTATCCTTTTCACCCCTCATATAAAAGAAAAGTGACAGCCAACATTTATCTGACGGATATGTTTTAACTGGAGATTGTGAAACAGGCCCTAAGACTTATTTGAAAAACTTGTTTGTAAGCGCATGTCAATAACCGTGATATGAGGCTGATATTATTAAGTCCACTATTTTACTTTTTTTGTACAGTCATTTTATACTGACTACTTAAATCTATACTTATATTATAAATCCGAAAGTGTGGCTGTCCGTCTGTCTGTCTATTATCTCTGTCTGCTCTCCGTTACCTTTTCACGCTTAAACTTTTTTTAGATGATATATTTAGATGATGTTTAGTATACAGATAGTTTTTATCCCGGAAATCATCCCCTAAGGTAATTAAATAGGGAGTGAAAGATTCTATGGAGCTACGATATAAACGAGTTCCACGCGGACGGAGTCGCGGGCAGAAGCTAGCATTTGTATATTTATTTATTTGTTTGTGGATTTTGGAATTGGAAGTGGATTCTCAAACGACGTCGAATGGTTATTTTTTCCACATTGTAAATTAAAATTCCGTTGGAATTTGCTTTTGATAAATATTTCTTTATTCATGTTCTAAACTAATATTATTAAAAGCAAAAGTCTGTGGACCGATTTTTCAGCCCCCAGATAAAACATATCTGTCAGATAAATGTCAGCTGTCCTTTTCTTTTATGTATATGTCTGGGGAAAAGGATAGTGATATTTTTGTCTGACAGATACATTTATCAATTATCAAGTCGACTAAGAGACCAGGGTTGAAGTGTGTTGTGGGCGATGGGCTAGCAACCCATCACTGCAATGTCACATTTTGTCGATCTTTTATACCCACATTTATGCTAAAAGTGGCGCTGCAATGTAACATACGTTTCATGTGCTCTGCCTACCCCTCTTGGGAATAAAGGAGTGAATGTATGTATGTAGATACATTTATCTGGTGATTGAAAAACCGGCGCTGTATGTAATATTGTTTTCATCTCTCATACTCTGAAAGTAGGTCATTGTTTATCTCAACAGCGGGTTGAAAGTGAGGCATGTCGCCCCTAGGGCTGAAAAGTAATAAAAAATTAAAAAGCAATGGCAGAAACCTGTACAGCCACAGTTTCAGAAAATTTTAGGATAACCTACTGATGTTGAAACTTGTTGACAATCATGCGTTATTTTTGCTACTTTTGTATGACTATTATTGCTGCTTTAAGTGTTCGTAATGTGACCGCTTCAGAACAGCGTCCTAGTCATAAAAAAGAATTAAAAAAGCAAAACCTATACTGCCACATTTCCATAAAATTGTGTTCATTTTTGCAGCTTGTTGATAATTATATGGTACACTATATATAAATACAATTAATAATGTAATTTATCATCCAAACAACAATTAACATTATATTTTCGATATAACCACTTCAAAAGCGCGTCCAGGAAATGGTCCACACACTAACATTATTAAAATCTATCAACAGTTCCCGCCCAAATGGTCCATACACAAACGCTTTTCAAATGGGTTCTATAGGATCTGAGTGATTTAGAAAATATTTAAGTTTTTGACTTTCAATTCATTCCTCGTATTCGAAATGAAAAGTAGAATGTTTAACTCGGGGAAAGCCACCCATTTCAGCCTCGAACTATTGGCGCTCTAACTTCGTTCAAGCGCCAAAATATCTCGTCAGGAATGGCCGGCTTTCAAGCCTCGGTTAACAATCTACTAAATCCCCGGAATAGATACTCAACCGATTTCAAAATTTCTTTCGCCCGTTTATCGGCTACGACGAACCGAATATACTTTCCGGGTGGAGCCGCGCGGGCCGCTCGTGATATTATCTTATTCTTCAAGAAACTGTTTTGTCTAAGTTTGCCAATACTGTTAGTATTCGTAGTTTACGATAACATTATGTTCACGGGCCTGAGACGCATTTCCCTGCGATACCGCTATCGAACGACTATTGCCTCCGATAAGGAGAAAACCGTTTCAGAACACCTACGGCCTCGTGGTTTGATTGAACGAGTGAGTGTTGGAACCTAGATGCCTAGTTAATGGATTGTAATTAAATTGTGATGTTAATCATTGCAATCAACGTTTAGCATCGCGTCTAGGGTTTAACTGTTCGTTAGTGGGCAAACGGGGCCTTTATTGGTGCGATACGCGGTCTGTCGGGAAGCTACGGATTCCCGCGTTTACGCACACGCGTCATCGCAGTCAGAGGCTCTAGTATAAGTTTTACCGAAACAAAACGTTACGACCGCGTTTGCGTTTAGCTGTCAAATCCCATACAAATTGAGGGTAAAACGCAAACGCGATCGTAAAGTTTTGTTTCGGTAAAACTTATACTAGAGCCTCAGGATGTATGGAAATCCACATTTTAAACACATCCGCATTTAAGGTGCTCCGACGACCATACAAAACGTTTTTTGACATTCGCAGGCTAACGGCGTGATATTATATTTTAAGAAACATATGTAAACACACTTTCATAAATTGGCTTTACATATGCGCGAAATCCCCCTGCCTAGAATAAACTTGTATAAACTAGAATAATTTGAGAAATTATTTAGTCACGTGATACTTTGGGAAAACGATCATTCTCATATTATTCTAGTTTATACAAGTTTATTCTAGGAAATGGGGAATTTCGCGCGAATGGAAAGGCAATTTATGAAAGATTGTTACATAAGTTTCCTAAAATATAACGCCGTTAGCCTGCGAATGTCAAAAGACGTTTTGTATGGTCGTCGAACCACCTTAATGCGCGGCCAAGCCATCAAACAGAGAGGTAGCGCACATTGGGATGTAAATTTGCTCATATTTGGAGCAGCCCGACTGGGGAATGATCACGGCACTACTTGCTGTTTGGGTATGTGGTTTTGAGTTCCTGGTGGTGAGTAAATTCGCCAGAGCTCCCGAGGGTCTTTTTTTACTAAGATTACCGCACGAAGAGGGCAGTCCGCTTCGTTTGTGTGTTCGGCTGGGTTAAGAAAAAAAAGACCGGTTTGCACTCCGGGAGTGTCGGCAGAAGTGAAAAGTTGAATAATTTAAATTTTGCAAAAAAATCCCCTCCGCCTTTGTGCCCAAAAAAAAAACAACAATACCCTAAAAATTCTGTAGATCTACGGATTTTTACAGCGGGAAAATACGGAATTCTACGGAATTTTTAGTACGCCCTCCGGATTTTCATAAATCCGAATAGGCAACACTGAATTCTTACGCATTCCAATCTTACGGTCCGTGACCTGTGGCGAGTTTAACAATTTTTCCCCATCCCAAAAAGTGCACAGCGCCGCTAAAGAAGTTTCACTTCAAGAATACGCTGGAAATAGCAAGACAAGTCAATACCATACCTGTTGCACTTCGGCAGTAGTAGACCTGAAGAGCTCGATGTATCTCGCTCCGATCAGTTTACGGTGTCGCGACAGGGCCTTCGGGGCGTCGTCTTCCTTCGCGAAGAGTACGAAGGCATCTCCGGTGGCTCGCCCGTCTGCTCGGCGTACGAAGAGGACGCCTTCTGCCCCGTCTAGGACTTGGACGGCGTCGTCGCCGGTGGAGAAGAATTCGAGCTGGAAAGAAAGAAACATCTCACTAGTGCGGAAAAGAGCACTTTTCGTGCATATATCGAAACTTTAAAGAGCCATATGTACAGTAAAACGTTGTACGATACACGTGCGAATAGGTAATTCGCAACTCGTGTCGATTTAAAACGCTCCCTTCGGTCGTGTTTTAATTTATCACCACTCGTTGCGAATTTCCTATTTTTGGCACTTGTATCGTAAATAACTAAATTCAACCACTCTTTTACACTACGACGGTGATAATAGTACATTTTGTTGAATTTGACGTGAGGCGCGTATGGCAAAGACCCTTCGGTATACAGCCACGATTTGAAAACACTTAATTAAACCTTTTACATAGACACTAAATAACTACATATTAAATCTGTAAATAATTCTGTTAAACATGTTTTAGTAGTGTGTTTAAGTTTAAATTTATTTATAAATACGTTTTCAGACATGGTATTTGATATAAAACCTCTTTGCTTTGTAACTGCCGCGTGAGGGACAGATACAATTTAAGAAAAAAACCATTACGCCCATAGGCGTAACATAGGCTATTACAGCTCTGTATGTCTGCGCATTATGAAGCCCGTTTCGAGCAAGTGTGATGAAAACAAGCTTACGATCTGCCTAATTTAAACAGACACCGCAGCTAACGGACGCTTTCGACTCAAGAAGAAGCTGACGTGCGTCGCAGTCCCTTTGGTTGGCTCATTCCTTCCGTCCGAAAAGTACCAGGAGACTAGAACCGTGAAGGAGTGTTCTCACGACTGACGGCGGTGGTGTCGTTGACATTTCCGTAGATACCATTTGAAAAGTACCAGGAGATTAGACCAGTGAAGGAGTGTACTGAGGGGGTAAGCTTGCGCAGGGGTGGCGTCGTTGAACTTTAACCGTAGACACCAATTTAGAAGAGCGAAGGGGCGCAGTTACAACTTAAAGGGGGTGTCGTCGTTGACATTTAACCAATTCAAAAGTACCAGGAGACTAGAACATTGAAGGACTGCACTCACGACTTGCGCGGGTGTAGCGTCGTAGGGCAGGCCGCGCATGCGTACTATGACTTGCGCGCCGCGCGACAAAAACGCGGCCGCCTCGCAGGTGGCGCCGCCCGCGACTGATAGGAAATCCTCCCCGCTGGCCCGGTATACCTGGAAATATTCATAATTTTAATTACCGGTATTATTTGATACTCAAGAATATCGATGAAAAAATTCGTCAAAACAATGCACCCCCAAACTTAATACTTAGAATAAGAGCTCACCTCGAAGCCGCTAGTTCAAATCTTTAGTCAACATGGCGCAAACATGGCAATGCAATCTCATCCTTAACACATAAAAGCTAACCTTAATATACCGCGGGCCTATATGGTGTTTGTAACTTCTTCAACGCTATATGTATTGTTTTTTTTTAAATTATTTATACATGCATGGAGTGTCAACAGCGTGAAATATTACTATACACAACAATAGAATTACAGAGCCAATTACAGGTTCTAACTTATAGAACTTAACTATCTTAGAAGAACAAACTTAGCCCAATTAAATTACGCACAGTACCTACAGAATTTTTTACCCAACATTTTTTAATTCAAAAACAGACCAAAGACGTACCCTACCAACATGAATCATGATTTTAATAACCTAAACCCGAACCCGAACTTGCGCTGTTTCAAGTATCACCCATATACAATCGGATTAATTTATTTCTAATTACTGATATGCTAGCATTAAATATGTAATTCTAAATTAACTATAACTCTGTTAAGACTCGTGCCTGCCCTGCCCAAAAAACAGTTTTTCCTATATTTAATAGAAGCCTTAAAAATACTAATGGGACGAAAGTGCCTAAACCTCCTCCTGGGAATACTGGAAGAAATTTGACTAAGTAAGTTAGGACAATCAACATTGCCTTTAATCATATTTACTAAGTACATTATGTCTGCAATTTCACGACGCAAGTGGGATCAAGTGATGTTTCTTTCACAGCTTGTTATATAACACGTTATTATAACACGAACCGAGAGGTGAGAAACGGCAGTAACCCAACCAATTTTTAACCTTAACTCTTTGTATTACAGCTCACATCGAATCAGCAAGCACAAATCAATATCTAATCATTACGGCGCCAGCTTGTCAATGTAATCTCAACCTTAACACTTAAAACTGAAAACTCACCTCAATATACCGCGGGCCTATATGGTGTTTATGCCTCTTCAGCGCCATGTCTCTGTGTTCTTGTGACACGAACCTCACCAACGCCTCGCCGTTGCGGCGGCCCTGCGGGGATAGGCAGAGAGCTACGCCACCTCTGTGAAATAAAAACATAAACATAAAACCTAAACCATCTGCAGCCTGTAGGTCGTATTTGTATGCTCATGTCTGGGGACGACCAAGAAGAAGACCTCTTGGTCACTGCACTCCAGGCAGTTCTAAATCACCTACAAGGGCCCATTTCACGTCAAGTGCCTTAGTGTAGCGAGTGAAAGCTTTTCTAGCTTCGTTAAATGAGTCACAGGTTCTGAGGAATCGATAGACACCTTAATCATTAAACCTGAATAGCTATAAAGATTCGAAAGAACAACGTAGACTACTTACATAGATAACTTAGATAAGTAGATAAGGGGCAAAAATTGCACTTTAATGCCGACTGACATTATTGGAAAGTTATCAACTCCCTGCTTTGGACAGTCACCCAGTAGGTGACCTACTTACCTACTTCGTAAAAATGTTCCGTTTAAATATTGGAAATTCTCTGAGAAAGGATTTGTACACTTTTTATGAGGTTCGAAAGTGAAGAAAAATATGGACGAGTCAGTTCGAGGGCCGAATAGAATGTGATGCCATCGGAACTACATGGTCCAAGAGAGCCCGTTTACTAAATCGAATGTACAGAAAGTCCACTGTCTAACAAAACCGATATTTGGAAAGATAGCAAGTGCTCCTTTATCTTGCTAGGGTGGTCACCTTTCGGCGTCATCCCCGACATGACGAGCGACCGCGACCGGGCGAATAGTCTACTCTGCACAGCTATCACGCGACAACGCGCGAGCTCTCTCGATTTTTCTCGCACTATCCGTCGCTTTGTTATGAGAACACTTAGAATAAGAGGTATAGCGCGAGAAAAATCGAGAGTATGTCGCGGCCGTCCCACGATAGACGTGCAGAGCAGTGCGAGATGTGAATAGTCCTAAAGCGGCAAGCTCAAGGCCATATCTTTTTTTTTACAGGTTATAATGGTACTTACTTGGCGACATTGAGCCCTCGGAAGAACTTGGCGATGTCCTGGTCAGAGGACTGCCACGGCAGCCCGCGAGCGCGCACTATACAGTTGCCGTCGATGTCATCGTCTTTTGAACTGTAACAAATATTCAAACATTACACAAACTTGTTACATTGTGACAACAATAATTAACGACTTGGAAAAGTTGATACACCCCCGACATTTTTTGATTTCAAAGGATAATATCTCAAAAACGGCAGAACCGATTTTGTTGAAACGTAGCTTTAGTTGAAAACACGCAGCAAGCAAGCACGTCTCGATCACGTCAGCTTTCGAACAAAAAAATGCATTAAAATAGATTAATTCGTTAAGAATTTTTGTCTCTCTACTACATAGTTTTAGGTATGCAAAAATCCATAAATGCAGTAAAGTTGTGTAATTGACAAGTTACAGAATTTTATTTAGCAAGCAAATACAAATTAATAAGAATGCCTGAGACTTGGCTCTACGAAATATCTCACAACTTTTTACGGTGGAAGAGTTTCGAGACTTGGCCTCTTTTTACATGGAATGTTTTTAAGGGATATATAGATACATAGAAAACATCAAAGACTCAGAAATTAATATTCATTTTTATTACACCAAAATTTGCCCTTACTAGATTCGAACCCGGGATCGTCAGCTTCGTAAGGGTCACACCACACCGTACTAGACTCCACCGGTCGACAATAACATTTAGAAATGGTCATGTGTGTATTCCTTGTGGCCATATTGTTGACAGCATTGACATTTAACCTTAGATATGATTTGTTTATTTCCGTTTTAAGGTTAAGTAGCGTGTTAGGTTAGGTTACTAAGTTTCTGACAAAATAATCATTTTTGGTTCAAGCTTTTGTGGCAGACTGTACTAATTTTGCACTGTCATCCACCACCAATTGAAAGAATTCTAATGATTTTTTGTGTAATTGAGGAGTTTCTAAAGCCACCATATCCATCTCCATCATCAGACCAGCCTTACAACACCATACGAGGGGTGATCCAAAAGTTTTGATAAGCAGCAAGATTAGGTCTCGTGATGATTTGTGATTGTCATTCCTACTGTGCCACTATTCAATAATAACCTAAAAACTTTAAAAAAAGATTTCATTCATTTGTTGTTCTTTAATAGCTAAATAAATATGATGGTATAGAATATATTCTGACGTCTGTAAAATGGGAGGATATTTTGTTACATGTTAGGGGCGGTGTTGGCAAAATTCTGGTGCGGTAATAAAAAAAGTTTATAATAACATTAGAAGTTTATTCATTTGGATGCCACGAAATTAATAAATCAAACTTATGTCATCATTTTTTTAAGGCACGGCTCACGTAACAAAGTTCAAGGTAGGTTTTTCTGGCCATCAATAAATATTTTTTAATTTTTTTAAATAGGGTGGACGTAGGTGACAAAAGTATGAATATAAATACGAAGGGAGAGTGATACATCATAATTCTATAGCAATTAAGCGAGGCCGTCTCAGAAAAAAACCAAAGAAATAAAAAACCAATTCTATGAGTTTTTTTTTGGCTGAGCTTGCCGATTACCAGGGTTGTTTGTCAGGCTCGTGAATTCTATAAATCTAGTTAGCTACCTTGTAATCTAGACCAACGCTTTTACTATTACTTCTTATTCTTAGATATGGAAAACTCCTCAATAAAATCGGTGCAATTGCGTCGATGTAAAAACTAAGCTTCATTTCGCCTATGCAAAGTTTTTTTTTTATATGTAGCAAAATTAAAACATGTTTAATATATTATATAGGTAAGTAAATTAATAAAGAGTGTATTTAATAATTAAAAATGATATGATACGGAGAACTTCTGTTTATAATACCGATTATCAAAACTTTTGGATCACCCCTCGTAGTATTGCCTTGTCGTTCGACTTACATATTTAATTGTACTGAATTCCAACTCAATTGGACGCCATAAAGTTAGGTAGGCACTACTAGTCTTTTTACCCGACTGCGCGACGCAAAGGAGGGTAATGTATTTATCAGTATGTATGTATGTTTGTTCCTTTGTGGCACTCTAGAATGCACTCTAGAGATCAAACGCGTGGGTCGATTTTAAAGTCATACGTCGATTCGTTTTAGGGCCGATTTTTCAATTCCCAGATAAAACTATCTGTCAGATAAATGTTAGCTCAGTCCTTTTCTTTCATATGATTTAAGAAAAAGATGGTGATGATTTTAACCGCAGTGTTTCAAGACGAGAGTCTTTGACCAGAGTGTGTTGCCAGTGATGACATATGGCACTGAAACGTGGTCGCTTACTATGGGCCTCATTAGAAGGCTCAAAGTCACCCAAAGGGCTATGGAGAGGGCTATGTTGGGAGTTTCTCTGCGTGATCGCATCAGAAATGAGGCTATCCGCAGGAGAACCAAGGTAACCAATATAGCCTTCCGAATAGCTAAACTTAAGTGGCAGTGGGCGGGGCACATAGCACGTACAACCGATGGCCGTTGGGGCGGAAAGGTTCTCGAGTGGCGACCACGTACCGGAAGGCGCGGCGTGGGTAGGCTGATACCTGGTAAAGGTTGCGGGAGTCTGCTGGATGCGGTGGCGCAGGACCGGTCGCTTTGGCACTCTTTGGGGGAGGCCTATGTCCAGCAGTGGACGTCTTTCGGCCGATATGATGATGATGATGATGATGATGATGATGAATTTTAACTGACAGATAACTTTTTCTAGAGATTGAAAAAACGGCCCTTAATCTTGCGAGTGTCACTGAAGACAAGACAGTAAGGAAGTGGCTATGCATACATTACGACGATACGTGACGATAGTCATTTTATAAGGCGGGGAGGATCCATTTCAAGGAATAACAGGATGATGATAGGGTGGGGGGGGTCCAAAATCGTCAAAACAGCCCCTAATCAATATTCAAAATGGCCGCTGCCAGGCACCATATTGTATATTTAAAAAAAGTCGACGAACTATGTCATGTGGAGTATCGTTGAATAGGTATATTAAAATCATCATTATAGGATTCATAAATCATTTATTATTTAAAATAACCGTTTAAGATTCATAACCATTAACAGTTGGCATAACAACAAAATTCGCAGTAGGGTTTTTGAAAAATCTTTTGATATCACTTGTTTATGGCAAGTTGACGATTCTGTATACACTTTATTTCAGTTGAATTGGTATAGCTGGAATAGTCCAGTAAATGAACTGACAACTCGTATGGAAAAAATGTCAATTTTGGAAATAATTTATAATAGCTTATTTTTTATGTGTAACGGATATATTATCAATTAAATAGTTACCCAGCGACAAAATCCGACAAAATTTCAGACATCAAAAAAATGATAAGTTAACTAACTTCTGAAAAGGCAGAAAAAATATTAATAAATATTGTTGTCTTTATTTTGTTTAATTTACATTTGCTCCATAATATTCAAGATAAATCGTATAAAAAAAGACAATGCATGCTTCATTGAAATCTACATAATTACTTCCGGGTGGAAAGTTTGTCGGATTCTTGAATAAATCATCTTAGAATAACATTCTCAAATGTAATCAACAAAAAAAACGCTATTATAAATTAATGTTTTTCAAAACCGTGTTTTGCCTGGAGTAGAATCAAAGTTTAATATTTATATCGATACTTTACATTTCATCATTTATTAGGGTAGTCAACAAGGAAACCCTTATAGTTTTTATCTTTAGATTCATGTCATCATTCCTGGCAGTATCGATAAAAGTTGTCAACAACCGATTACCGATCGATTGGATTTAAAAATCAACACACTTTGTGGCTAAAACACTGGCATCGATATTCTTATCAGGTCAACACATTTATTTTATCAGCGGGACCTAGAAAATGTTCCTACATATACACGTACTAGCTTCTGCCCGCGACTCCGTCCGCGTGGAAGTCGCTCCATACAATCTTTCCCCCCCCCCCCCCTTTCACCCCCTCAGGGGATGATTTCCGGCATAAAAACTATCCTATGTCCTTCCTGGGGAACCAAACTATCTTCATACCAAATTTCATCTCAATCGGTTCAGCGGTTTAAGCGTGAAGAGGTAAGACAGATAGACAGACAGACACACTTTCACATTTATAATATTAGTATGGAAGTATGGATTCGCAGTATCTAAGGATTCAGTGAATACTCGTAATATGATAAAAACAAAACAAACAAACATTAAAATGTGGAATGGCTAATATTATGATTGCGTAAGTAGTTACGCTCGCTGGCATCAACAGACAGACAGACAGGGCAGACAGAGTTCTGTCTGCCCTGTCTGTCTGTCTGTTGATGCCAGCGAGCGTAGTAATAGGCACGTTACTAGCGAATGTCTTGAAAAATATATTTTCTACCGTATACTAATTTAAGTACTTACTATTTTAGACATTGCAACAGTAGTAATACCAAATATCAATACTAGGCCAGACATGTTTTATGACATATACTTGTAATAATAGGCGTAATAAGTTTTAGCCATGTAGATTCGAGTATTTAGTATTAACAATAAGTATTAGGACGATAAACAATTATGAAAGAAAAAAAATGCTAAATGTAAAGTATGCCATTCAAATTTATGCCTATAATGCTCGGGCAAAAGATTTTAGGACTATCAATATTAGGCCACACAAAGGACACCCATGTAGTATGCCTAATATTTGCAGGTCACCCAGACACAATGGCTAGCCACAGGTGACTTGCACGTAAGCGTGAATGCCCAGGTCGGGTAAGAATGCGTCGTAAAACCTGACCTCGGACCGATAGCACAGCCGTATACTGATATTGGCAAAAATGCGCAGATTGGAAGACGTTTATGAACATGAATGATGTGAAGTATTTTTACAAGCTTTTATTTACTTTCACCTGTCCCGTTGTCTGTCTGTCTGTCTGTAATCAAATCTTGCAAGTTAAATTTGACCCACTTCCCGGTGACCGATTGAGCTGAAATTTTGGGTATAAGTATAGTTTGGATGACAATTCAATATTATGGTACAATCGAGCTAATCTGATGATGGAAACGGAAGGTGGCCATGGGGAATTCAGTACTTAACCGACATAGCCCCATTGAGTTTGGGCTCGTCAGAATCATCTCGATGAGTAGTTGATGACGGTATACAGAAAAATACAGTCGGCAATAAAAGCTTGTACCAAAAATGAAATTTTTGACAGAAACTTTTTAAGTTATACATTTTTGGTACGTAAGATTTTATTGCCAACTGTACTTTTCTGTATACGGGGTTACGTCGGTTAAGTACTGAATTCCCATGGCCACCTTCTTTCTCCATCAGATCAGCTCGATGGTATCATAATATTGAATTGTCATCCAAACTATACTTATACCCAAAATTTCAGCTCAATCGGTCACCGGGAAGCGGGTCAAATTTAACTTGCAAGTTGTCCCACACTAACAAACAAACTGACAAAAACGATCAGGTCATGTTAAATAAAAGCATGTAAAAAGGGAAGTGGTCGAACCGAATCTGACCTGAGGAGGAGAGAAGGGGGCCATAGGAAAGATTAGGTGTTTATTCCGCAAAAAAATTAACAATACTTTTTTTTTTATTAAAATTGCGACTGACATTGTTCTAAATACGTGCGCATTTGAAGGATGGAAAAGCCACCATTATTAGACTATTGCAAGTAGAATTATTAGCAATGACATACAGTAACAATGCTGGGGTAATGTGCTGTTAAGTTATTTACTGTCATTGTCATACATAATCTGCCAATTGTGGATTCAATTGTGATGATGCCATGGCTTTACCTTGGTCACATCGGGTTACGTAATACGGAAACATACTTGTAAAAAATTCGCTTGAAAAAGGACAATTTTTTTCGCTGCATTACACTGTATTACATTTTGGATTTGAACCATTCATAAAACAAATAAAGTAGCATATCTCTTGTTTTGTTGATTATTCGAACAAATAAAATTCAATCCGATTTTCTACGCAACTAGATTAAAATTACCATATAGCAAAGATTTTATAAATAAATGTCCGGCATGTAACTAGATAGTGTAACTACAACCTGTGTAGTTGTTTATTGTGTAATTCTATGTTTAGGGCGCGCGTATAAGGCCCGTGTCCATGGCAACGGGCGGCGCAGGGCACTGCTTCCTAATAATAAAACACCTCTGCTTACGTAGATAGAGGATTAAATCGTTGGAGTAATAGCGAATATCCAAAATTATATTAAAAACCTGATTCAATTAAGAAGGGTCAGAAGACTAATACATTCTCTTCTCCATCCTCCCTCTATTCTATCCTTTCTCTATGTATATCTGCCATAGAGAAAGGATAGAATAGAGGGACACACATACACATACATACACACATGTGTGACAAAGATGCGAGTATAGACAATACCAGTGGGAACGAGATACAATGTCAAATCTCCTGTCCCACAGCGCGTCTAGGCTTTTTTTGTTTGTCCCCACCTGTCAAAATATTGTACTGAAACTGACGTTACGGACATAATACGACTAAAGTATAGATAGGAGATGTAAAGGATGTATTAGGGTAAGGCCGCGGAGCGTTTTAACTTTAACGATTTATTGCCGAATAAAACCTCATGATGGCATTTAGTTTTAACATATATTGCAAGTAGAAAAGCAAGCTTATTTGTTTTTATTCAAACTTGGTGATTTTGTCACGCTAGGCTCTCCACAAATTGTTACATAAAAGTCTTCTGATACTTCTCAATTTAGTCAGGTTAATTCACTTCTATTCTATCCCTTTTGGGCATTCGCCAGTTCTCCATCCATTAAATGCTCTGTTGATAGCTAAAGACGGTCGGGTCGCTCAGTCTTAACAAAGCACATCCCTGGCGACCTTACTGACTACCAGGAACAGAACGGTACCTACAGAGCAAGTACTGGCGTTATTATGGCTGCGGTCTAATGAGGGTCAGCTCACACCGAAACGCGACGCAACGCGAAGATGCAAAAAGCGGCCTCATGCTGCACCTCGCGGCATCGCGCTGCGTCACGCGGCTTCGCGAGGCGCAGCGCTGTACGCCGTGAGGCATCTCGAGGCGCAACGCTGCGTGGGAGTTTCCCCCATACAAACTTTGCACCCCTATTTAACCCCCTTAGGGGTAGACTTCACCAAAACGCTTAGATTTTTTTTTGTATTCAAATAAGTAATCTGTCTACAAAGTTTCAAATCTCTACCTCAAAAAAAGTGTTTCCCACACAAACCTTGCATCTCTTTTTCTTTGCACCCCCATTTAACCCCCTTAGGGGTGGATTTTTCCGAAACGCTTAGCTATTTTTTGTATTCAAATAAGTAATCTGTCTACAACGTTTCAAGTTTCTAGCTCAAAAGGAAGTGTTTCCCGCATACAAATTTTGCACCCCTATTTAACCCCCTTATGGGTGGAATTTTCTAAAACGCTTAAAGTTATTTTTTATATTCAAAAAGTAATCTGTCTACAAAGTTTCAAATCTCTACCTCAAAAAAAGTGTTTCCCATACAAAACTTGAACCCCTTCTTAACCCCCTTGCACTCTGAATTCTTACAATGAAATGTGTACCTTTTCGTGTAGTAAATAAAGTATATTTTGAGTCGCCCATTAAAAATGTGCGCGCAGCGTCGCGTCTCGGTGTGAGCTGACCATAAGGCTGCTCCAAATATGAGCGAAATGACATTTCACTGAGCCGTACCTCTCTCAAATCTCAAATCCAGAGGCGGATTATCCATATAAGCAAACTGGGCACGTGCCGGGGCGCGGGGTTCCAAAGGGGCGCACGTAACTTTTTCGTTGTAATTTTAATGTATGGCCGCCAGAGCCACCGCTGAGCGGCCGCTGAGGTGCTAGCTAGCCCAGAGCGCTCTTTCAATACAAGTATCGCTTCTCATACACTTGACGACGTATCGCTGTAATCGGGCGACCGATTATCGACTCGTTAATTGATAAGGGACCCCGGGCCGCACGCTATCGCTACCTATTTATAAAAATCGTTGATAACCAGACACTTGCGCGATTTAGAGAACTTTCTAAGAAAAGAAGTGATTGGAAACGGAGCTAGTTTGGTTTTTGTCGCCTGGGCTGTTTTTTTCAAATACAACGACGGTGGCAAACAAGCGTACGGCCCGCCTGATGGTAAGCGTACACCGCAGCCTATAGACGCATGCAACTCCAAAGAAGTAACATGGGCGTTGCCGACCCTTGATATGTTTGAAGATTCACCGTGTTGACAGCTGAAGGAACAAATTTCCTCGTTCTCAACACAACACAAATCTCAGGAACACAACACTACTACAGAGTAGTGCTATTATGGCTGTGGTCTTCTGCAAGGCGGAGGTACTTCCCCAGTTGGACTGCTCCACATTCGAGCGGGATGACATTTCGCTGTGCCCTACCTCACCAACGCGCTAATGCGGCTCACCCCGCCGGTCACCAGTAACGAAACTATTTAGACCTCCACCTACGCTTAGTTACTACGCATCGCGGTGTCAAGATATATTTGCGGGTGAGCGTTGAGGTGAGCTTAAAACAAGTTACAGAATAGGGAATACAAGACCGTTCGCGAGATAGACTCAGTTTCATTATTTATACTCTGAAAGAGACGGGTAGTCTATCTCGCGCGCGACAGTTCGAGCGCGGTCTTGAGCTAGTCGTGCTGGACTTTCACCCTCTTAGGGGATGAGTTCCGGGACGGGATAAACACTCCTATTTCCCGGGATTTCATACCAAATTTAATCCCACTGTGACAAGGAAAACGTGAAAAGGTAACCGACAGAGAGACAGTTAGGTACTTTAACATTTATAATATTAGTGTAATAGTATGGATATAGAGTGGGTAGCAGGACCGGTCATTGTGGCACTCTCTGGGGGAGGCATATGTCCAGCAGTGGTCGTCTTTCGGCTGATATAATGATGATGATGATTAGAGTAGGTATCTGGGTAATATGACTCAAAAATATCTAGACATGTGTCTTATGTCAGTAACAATAAAGTCTCTATATAGATATTTTTGAAAGGTTGTCTGTGTTGATATTGGAGAACTCGACTGTACCCAGTTATTTGTTTTGTCAGCCTACTTCCCAAAAAATAGGATGTTTTCAATTTGATTGTTTCTTGCGTGTAACGTGTTAGGTATTTTTCGCGTTATTTCACTACTACTGAATGTAGGTAATATCATTACAATCCAGTTTTATTTATGTAGTGTATCACATACCTAGGAATAGTTGTAACTACTTAGGTGCTGAAGTGGTGTGCAATAGAAGTGCACAATTATGTAAACGAATCCATTTGTTTGTTCGCATTATCAATTACACAATGTGTTTTAGATTAATTTTACTTTAAAATAACTAACAATTCACGTATTTATTTCACTAGTACTTCTGTCAAAATTAGAGGTTATTTTTCATGACAAATATACATTTGTTTAATTTAATTTGCGCTCATTGTGACTGACGTCTTTCACTCCTTTTTCTTTCAAACTAATTAAACAATATCGGCCGAAGATTGCCAGAGGTTTTTATAAGCTGCGTTTATTATTGAACACTGTACATTTAGTTATAGTTGAAATTGTGTAATATGGCAGACTTTTTATAAAACTGTCATTGGAATTCTACCTAGGACGGTAGAGTAGCTTTTTGAATGGACTGTTTTGATGCAAGTCGTCCAACTAGAATAATCTCAAGTATAAGTATAGTCCATCTTCTACCTAGGACGGTAGAGT
Source organism: Epinotia bilunana (assembly GCA_947049275.1). Lineage (NCBI taxonomy): Eukaryota > Metazoa > Arthropoda > Insecta > Lepidoptera > Tortricidae > Epinotia > Epinotia bilunana. Next base: position 6,394,413 of record OX346272.1, read on the forward strand.
AGCTTTATGAATGGACTGTTTTGATGCAAGTCGTCCAACTAGAATAATCTCAAGTATAAGTATAGTCCATCTTCTACCTAGGACGGTAGAGTAGCTTTTTGAATGGACTGTTTTGATGCAAGTCGTCCAACTAGAATAATCTCAAGTATAAGTATAGTCCATTTTCTCTATTAGCGTAATCGCATTTCTCAATGACGATGGATATGTTTACGAGATAACGAGGTTAGCTGAAGGGCGCAGGAAAAATACGGAAGATATGCTGGTTCACCCTTGGCTTTAAGTAGATAGTGCTAGTAATACACATATTATAATCTTTCAAATAAAACCAGGAACCCATAACATGAAGGTACAATTTCCAGAAGTCTAAGCTGACAACACTGAGGAATAACCAATAACAACTGGCCATTAGACCTGGGGGCCGATTTTTGACTTTCGAGCGCCCTTGCTTGCAGCCCCATATGTTGATCACCCATATCACCTTCAACTAAATACTTCACTTACTCAACAATATGCAACGCCTGTTCTCCAGTGTCTGGTTGTGAAATCACTAAATCATCAGTGCTTACCCCAAGTTTACGAGCATATAAGACATCCAATGCATGTTCTGGTTCATACTTCTCCATCTTCTTGCGAATATCACATTCCCGCTTGCGTTTAGGCATCTTTTCGCTTAAACTTCACCACTTTATTGAGTTTAATCAACAGAATTATATATGTTTACTAGATTCTCACAAAGCTCGTGTCTTGGCGCGTTGAACGCAAAAAACGATTGATTGACAGGTAGTGTTGCGAGGAACAGGTTTTTTTAAAGAGTGTCTATAAATACTCCAGGCAAAATACGGTTTTGAAAAACATTAATTAATAATAGCGTTTTTTTTGTTGATTTCATTTGAAAATGTTATTCTAAGATTATATATTCAAGAATCCGACAAACTTTCCACCCGGAAGTAATTATGTAGATTTCAATGAAGCATGCATTGTCTTTTTTTATACGATTTATCTTGAATATTATAGAGCAAATGTAAATGAACCAAAATAAAGACAAAAATATTTATTCATATTTTTTCTGACTTTTCAGGAGTTAGTTAACTTATCATTTTTTTGACGTCTGAAATTTTGTCGGATTTTGTCGCTGGGTAACTATTTAATTGATAATATGTCCGTTACACATAAAAAATAAGCTATTATAAATTATTTCCAAAATTGACATTTTTTCCATACGAGTTGTCAGTTCATTTACTGGACTAAAACTTCGCGTATGATGAGCAAGAATATAATCACAGGCACTTACTTTCTACCGATAGAATTGAATGCGAGTGGTCGATACCGCACGTTTTTAAATTTTCTATCGTCATTTCAAAATAGCATTTCATAATTTTTGTCATGTTTTCGAGTGAAAGAGTCGAGCGCTCGAAAGTCAAAAATCGGTCCTCACGGGGCCCGTTTATCAAAAGCTTGTAACTTGTAATACAAGCGGAAGCCTCTTTTCAACTCCTTTTATAAGAAAGAGACTTCCGCTGGTATTACAAGTTACAAGCTTTTGATAAACGGGCACCTGGTTCACCGATTCAGACTTGTAGTTGTAACTTGTAGCTTCGTGAACCGGGCCACAAAGAGCAAAAAGTGAATGGGAATTGTTACCGTGAAAATAATAGTTCAACTTTGCTTTGCTGCATTGACGCATGTGTCAATAATAATAGTTCAACTTTGCTTTGCTGCATTGACGCATTTGTCAATAATGACAAGTGTCTCAAAGCATTTGTTTTACTTTTTATACCGAGGACGATGACGAGATTATAGCCTGCCTGGTACATCGTAATCTATGGACGCTTGCTACTATAGAGGAGTTACAAGCGCGTTGCCGACCCTTTATTGGTCTGAGGATTCGATCTGTCGACAGTTCGAGACAAAAGCTTATCCCCGGCAGCTCTGGCGACACTACTCAATACTCACCGCTCAGCAATGTATTAGTGTTATTTTGGCTGCGACTTATACGCCACGCCAGTGTATTTCACCATTCAAATTTTAACTACACTAACACTAATATCATAATCAAGGGAACGGAGTGCCTCGACCTAATTTTAACACGTTCCCTGCCTTCCCATCCCACCCTTCTATTTTGGCATACATACTGTTTCAGCGGCACCAAACGTGTTAAGCCGCTATGTGAATAATCCCGTGAGTTACGAACAATGTCGGCCCGTCCATAACAATGGCGGACAATGCTTGTTGCACGGAGCGGTAGCATAACATTGTGGACACCAGAGCTATGGCTGCTTAAGAGTCCGCAGTAAGCTCGGCCGAATTTCACCTTCCCATACAAACGTAGTTACGCTCTCATTTTAAAACTACGCGTTGGATTGTAACGAAACTTTGCATATATAATGACGTGAGGTATATCTATGTCTGTAATTAGTTTATATGATTCCAGTTTATAAAATAAACGAAATACAGCAAAAACAAGTTTTGTATGAAAAACTTAAATTCGCTGTATTTTTTTACTATGGTATCTGAAGCTACATACACTAATTACAGACCCCATGTCATTCTATATGCAAAGTATCATTACAATGCAACACGTCGTTTTAAAATGAGAGCGTAACTACGTTTGTATGAAGAATCAAGCTTACTGCGGACTCTTAATTGTGAGACTGTACAGAGCGCCCGTTTCGGCAGAGATGACCAGTTAAGGCGCATCCAAGTAGATATAGGCGAGTGGCAAATTGCTATCGTCCTGCAAGGATAAAGCGAGACAGGGGTTTGAATTCCAAGGTCATTGTGGCAAAGTAAAAGACCTGGTTTCATTGTGAAAGGCATAGATCATTTTAGGAAATTTACCGGATAATGCTACATCTATAAAGATACTTGCTGAAACTATGTCTGATGATGCCATGAAATCATATATATGTTCTATCATAAATACCTAGAATTAAGTCCTAACTGAAATGTATTAAAAGCGTGTTCTCCTATGAGGCTGGCATTGCCACCACGAATGTATAGCCTTTAAAAAAAATACCAAGGTCATTAATTGGTCAGCTAATGAAGACCGAATTCGCATAGTAGTGACCCTTGCGAACGGTCCTGGGTTCAAATCCCGGTAACGCAAATATTTGTGTGCTGAGCATGAATATATATGTTATGTATTTGAGTATTTACATTTAGCTTTAGCATACTATGTAACTAAACTGATGTGTGAGTTTCCTATAATCTTGATTTATCTCGGTCTATCTTGTAGCTTGCAGTTACTCATATCATGTAAAACCGTCTGCATGCACCTTTATTACGTATGAATACTGCACTGCTTAAAAATAATATCCTAACCATATTATTAACCCACGACGCAAAGAGGGGTGCTATAAGTTTAACGTGTCTGTGTGTCTGTGGTATCGTAGCTCCCAAATGGATGGACCGATTTGAATGCGGTTTTCTTTATTCGAAAGCTGATGTGATCCTGAGTGTTCTTAGCTACTTTTCATGAAAATCTGTTTAGCCGTTTTTGAGATATTGAACTTAGAAATGAAAATGTCGGGAGTTTTTCAACTTTTCTAAGTTGTAGTTATTTTTATGCACTGCATTTTCCATACGTAGGTAGTAATTAAAGGTGCATGCAGACGGTGAACCGTGAGGTAGGGTAGTTCTGTCTCACTTACAATAATGCATGTAAAAGTATCTTCGATTCCTTATATTAAATAAATACATTTAGTTAAGTTTGAAATGTACATTTAAGTTTGTAATGCCTTCGCGTAAGCACTAAATGCAAATTGTACTGAGTTAAATAAATTAAAGCCTTTAGCGCAGAGCTGCGTCAAATAATTCTAAGCAATTTCCCTAGGCTTAAAGAACCTCTATTATAGATCAGCTATTAAAACATGATCGCTTTTACGAAGATAACGTCCGTCGTGATAGCACGACACTTAAAGTAATACAAACGTCTCTCTCGCACTTATGTGCTGAAAGAGAAGGACGCTTAACACAAACATCTTACTTCGAGTAGCTAATAAACCTAGTTGATCTGTTTGAATTAAAAACAAAACGGTCAGGATACTTCAATCCATAAGTGTTACTATAGTGACAACCCAAAAGGGCACACCATCTGAGAGTCATCAAATTTCGTGCAAAAACTACACTCCTATTGTAAGGTGTTAAAAGAATTTCAACCTTATTACTAGAAAGATAGAGATGTTAATTGTCCAAATCTAGTAAGGTTTCATCTTGAGTTTGACGAAAGGGCATTCCATTCTGGAAAACAAATGGTCTTTCATTTAACGTGTCTATTTAGTTAAATTTTACTCAACAATTTGGTGAATAGTTTAGGTAACAAAACTCAGCAAATATTGAATGCAAATAACAAATTAAGTAATAGATAATTCACGTCATCGAAATAAGCTAACTGACATTTTAAATGGTCATTTTAAAGTGTTAAAACGTTCTTCAAATCAGCACAATACTTTCTAACCTAAAAAGTAAATAAACCCCAATATCATTGCACTTAAATAACAGCCTAAAACCAACAAAATAAGGTTTATTTTCGTAAAACGCGATTGAAAGACTTGTGATTGAAGGCATCTCAATTCAGCGCAAAACTCTCTAACCTAAAACGTCACAAACGCCAACAACGTTACACTTCAATATCAACTTAATTATGTGCACAATAAGGTTTGTTTTGGAATAACTGTACTGTGGATATATATTATTGAATTTCGTTGGTTTGGGACGTGTTGAGTTACGCCTGAGCACGCGAAACGTGCTTTGTCGAGGCTAACCTAATGCGTCAGATTACATTCTGGGTAAATCATTAGGGATGTACTTTAACGATTCGACCAACGAATGGCATTTAATAGACTACCTTCCGCCCGCGACTTCGTCTGAGTGGACCCGGGATGAAAAAAATACAAAATTTTAATCCAGGCTATAAACTATCTTCGTGCACGATTTCATGCAAATCGGTTGAGCCGTTGAAGCGTGATTGAGTAACAAACATCCAAACTTTCGCATTTATATTATTAGTAGGACTACCTAGCTCTGGGTCCGCTCGCGTATTGGAAAAGGTCCATTCTATAAAAATATGAAAGAATTTTTGAAATCGTACAAGATGTTCCGGACATTACCCCCTTCAGACATACAAAGCTATACCTACACTCAGCTTTTCCTCTTTATAAGCTAAACGTCCACTCGGACGTTTAGCTTATAAAGAGGAAAAGCTCGACGCTGTGTCAAAAAAAAAAACAATTATTTATTCTGCAAATAGGCCACAAGGGCACTTTTAAATGTCAAACAGTTATTTACAATAAAATAAAAATAATCTTAAATAATAATAATTTAAAATTTGCAGATTAAGGACCGATATAAACGGTTAACAAACTAAATGTCACTAAGTTAATGAAAACAAAACAAAATTGCAAAATATGACTATGTATGTATATATATATAATGTCCAGGAATTCAATTACCGAATAATAGGCCTTCTGCATCAGCAACGGTTTAAGTTTTAGGGTAAAACTAGGGCACGTCTGAGAGTCTTCAAGTTTAGTTTCAACAGTTCTAACTCACAAAAATAATGGAAGCACAACTTAGCACATGTCTGGTGGATATTCTCCCTTAAGCTTGCACTTTTTGAACGAGAGAGCAAAGCGAACGAAGTTCTCTGCTTCAGCTAGTGCGAAAATTATTTCGTCCGTCCGGATGTCCAGCTGTTCCCCTCTACAGGTTACATTTCTCAACCGATTCCTTATATGGATGTTATTTGTCAATTCAGTTTTTTTTTCTTAAGGCGCCGTAGGTTCGGCGAAGTTAAGCGAACAGAGTTTTTGAAACAATACAATGCGTCTGTTTATAATAATATGGTTTCAAAAAAGTACGAATTACTTCTTGAGGCTTTTCTGCAGCGAGAGATCAGTGATTCGAAACATGATTAAGCAATTTTCGCTCGATAGAAAAAAGGTACGAACATAGGTCTTAACTAAAAACGTCTACACTTAAAATATTCGCAACAAATTATGCACAAAAGCTAAAATTATTAAAATTGATTACTTTTTTATTTATTTAAACGACCAAAAAATTAAAATTAAAAAACATGATATGTGCGCTTTCGAGCACGCACTTCCATCACGCTCACGCTTATGTTCAGTGAGAGGGAGAGAAGATCATGAACCTACGGCGCCTTAAGAATTAATCTTTTTAAATAAGACAAGACTCACGAGTTCTCTCTGTGAGCCACTAGTTTTAAACTTAACGCATGTGTGCACTCATGTGTGATTCAAGTGTACACTGCGCTTATCATACCATAACACTAATTTGAGTTCCTAACGACACGCAATGTATTTCGAATTATCCTTATCGTCCATTCCTGGGTTTACGAGCGAGCCACTCGACTTCGGGTTCTTACGTATAATGAGACACGGTTCTAGGTATATGAATCTGGTGTTATTGTTTCTGTAAGTGTCTATTTAAATTGATATAGTACTTGCTGCGTGTTCAGCGCAGGCAAAGTCGTTAGTTGAACATAGTCACTGTCCATCTAGAAAGTCAATTCTAAGTATAAATAGGGGAAATATTTTTTGAAATCGGATTAGTGGTTCCGTAAATATTTAACCCCCTACAGTCAGCAGCAGAAGAAGCTACGCTAAATAACACGCTCCAAATGATCTAAACACTTATTTTCCTAAGCAAAAATGTCACAGATTTTTTTCTCTTTTAGATAAGTTGATGGGTTCTCGCTTGCCGCTAGGGCGCAACAAAATGTGTGAGCGATAAGATTGCGCGTTTCGTATTTGACAACAATAAAAATAAATAATTCTTACATTTACGCCTTGGCCACGACTTTGGTTTTAAGCGACCTGCGGCATCGGTTTTTCTAATTCATTGCGCGTGATCCCAACTAATCACAGTGCGTTGCGCGTCTCGACCGCGCAATGAACAGATAAAACGCTGCCGCAGGTAGCTTAAGACCAAAGTCGTGGCCAAGGCGTGAGTAGCACTAAACCAATCTTGGATGCGAGTGGCGCAGGACCGGTCATTGTGGCACTCTTTGGGGGAGGCCTATGTCAAGCAGTGGTCGTCTTTCGGCTGATATGATGATGGAACCAATTATACGAAAATTCTAGGACATACATAACGCTCCAAGTTATATAACATAAAAAAATGGACGCTATTCGTCCATAACAAATCGTGACGTCACTGGCTCCTATTTCCCTACAATCTCTGCTACCAGTGCGCTATTGCGTCAGTATCCCTATCAGAGCGTATGAACCAGAGGCGTGTTATCATTATCATATAGTTGACAGATCGCATGCTTCACAACTAAGTGTTAAATATATGAATAAACTGCTTCGCACATCTCTGGTCTATATTCACATTTAGACTCTGCCGTGGTCATATTTGATTTATCGGAGAATGACATATTTTTCACTGAAGTTACGCTGAAAAGGAGGATCTAAGAGTAGGTATTAGTTTTTTTTAAACCTATTTCTAAACTTCACTTTTGTATGACCAGCTGGGTAGCTTAATGAACGAATTATATAGGTAAAATAATTATATATTGATATTGGACGTCGATCCACTGATATCAAGTCTAAGTCTCTAAAGACGCGATCTTTGATCCCAGGTCTTATAGGTCACGTTTATCGTCGTCCATATACTATATCCATAAACATAATGTAGCATGACATATATATGCATAAACTTATGCTATTCCCTGGCAAAAAGAGGTCAAAAAGTTTAGGACCAGATTCGACCAGCAAAAACAAGGACTTTTCTAAACGTCAATGGAATCCATACCAATATTATAAATGCGAAAGTGTCTGTTTGTCTGTCTGTCTGTCTGTCTGTCTGTCTGATGAAATTTGGTATAGAGATAGTTTGTCCCGGGGAAGGACATAGGATAGTTGTTATCCCGGAAATCATTCCCTAATGGGGGGTGAAAGTTTGTACGGAGCTACGACATAAACGAGTCCCACGCGGACGGAGTCGCGGGCAGAAGCTAGTAATCTATAGATACTAAAATTATAAATAGGAAAAGTCAGTGAGATTGTAAGTTTGTATGAGAGATTACACCTTAAATCTCCGGAGGCACTCAACCGTAGTACCGTATTTCCCAGTGCCTTAAATAGCATAGTTGTTGATGAAAGAGCTTTATTAAACAAGATTAGTAAGTTAGATTTACGTAAAGGCTGTGGTCCAGACGGTTTACCACCAGTACTTTTGTATAAGTGTGCTAAGCAACTAGTATTTCCCTTAAAATACATATTTAATAAATCTCTGCAATCTGGAACCTTCCCCGCTGTATGGAAAGAGGCAAATATAGTCCCTTCAGTCCATACATAAAGGCGGCTCAAAATCTGACATTGGCAATTATCGCCCAATATCTATACTGTCCGCAATACCAAAACTGTTCGAATCTTTGATCTATCCCTTTGTTTACAGCCATTTTTCTCAACAACTTTTGGACAGGCAGCACGGTTTTATTAGGTCAAGGTCGACTAGCACAAACTTGGCATCATATATCGAAACAGTAACAAACTACATGGATAACCGAGTGCAAGTAGATGCAATATATACCGACCTTAGTAAAGCGTTCGACAGGGTAAACCATGGCGTATTGCTGGGTAAACTTTCCGGATGTGGCATTGGGGATCCCTTGTTGAGCTGGTTTAGGTCTTACCTATCGAATCGCAAGTTGTGTGTAGCTGTTAGTGGCGTGAAGTCAAATGCGTATATAGCTTCTTCTGGCGTCCCTCGGGGATCACATTTGGGCCCATTACTATTCCTAATTTTTATCAATGACATAGTTAAATGCTGCCTATATTCGGAGCCCTTTCTCTTTGCTGATGACCTAAAGTTAATTAGACCTGTCAAAGATGATAATGATCGCTCAAAGCTCCAGGATGACGCTGAAAGGTTGGCTGTCTGGTGTGAAAGTAATAAGATGGCGCTGAACTCTGAAAAATGCTATCACATAACGTTTACGCGCAACAAAACTTCAGTACGCACTCGGTATTCTATAAACGGTATAATCCTGCAAAAAGTTTCAGTTGTACGCGATTTGGGCGTAATGTTGGATGACCAGCTGACCTTTAATGTTCATTTAGACCTAATAATAAAAAAAGCTTCCGCAATGGTGGGCTTTGTGGCAAGGAACACCAAACACTTCAAGCAAAGCCGTACAAAGGTACTACTATTCAGCACCCTGGTAAGAAGCCATCTTGAATACTGCTCCCAGGTTTGGTCGCCTTTCTACGAAGTCCACAAAAACCGTATCGAAAGGGTGCAAAAACGATTTCTGGCGATTTTGAGCTATTCGTCCCCTAAATCACGGTTATTAACGTCATATCAACAACGTCTGAAGTATTTTAACCTTTCCTCTCTTAGAGACAGAAGAAAAGTGCTTGACCTGATGTTTTTGTATAAGGTAGTAAACGGCAGAGGTATAAACTGCCCGGAATTATTAAAAAATATTCAAATAACAATTCCAAACAGGCTACCTCGCAAGGGTACCTACAAGCTGTTTAGGGATAAATTCAAAAGAACAAAATTGGGCAGTAACTCGCCAATCTCAAGAATGGTTCGGCTATACAACCATATTCCGGACTCCAGAGGTATTGATATCTTCCACGATACTAAAAGTAAATTCAAAAAATCTGTTATCTCATATCTTATATCACTGGAGTCTGGTGGGTGATTGCCATTTGTTTCTTGGTTAGCTTCGGGTTCCTACCTCTAATTTCCTGTAACTTACTACTTGATTTAATCTACATGTTGTATTGATTACTTTAATCAATATAATATATTTAACTTCTCCAATTTACAAAGATTCTACATTTTTTTATAGGCGAAAATTTTAATGTACTACTACTACTTAAAACTTTTGCCAATGTTTACTAATCTGAGAGTCTGAATCTTCATTCATGTAATATTTTATATGTTTTATTTTTTTGTTATGTTACTCTTGATTTCACACATGTGCGAGCTGTGGTCACCTATAAGTGGCTAAGCATCTTACTTAGTTTTTTTTGTATTTAAGCCAAATGTATTGTTCAGATGTGTTATCCGTTGGTGGTCCTTAAATAAATAAATAAATAAATAAATAAAACCGATTTCGAAAAATCTTTCATCTATGTATAGAATTGACTTTCGAACCATAACCCGCGGGTTTGCCTGTGTTTTTTGCAATGCGCGGGCAGTCACGTGGGCAGCTAGTCTTGCTTTCTTTTAAAAAATGACACTAAGGATCAAAGATGTTTTGAGAAGAGGTTTTATTGTTGAATGCTCATCTTGGTGTCTAACGAGCCGTAGCACGCTTTTAGATAGCTTATGAATTCTATTGCTACTATTGAGCTAAAGTAGGTATAAAGTTCATTTTTGGTACTTTCTAATCTTTCTACCTCTAATCTCTATCTTTATACCGTCATCAACTACTCTAACGAGCCCAAAATCAACGGGGTTACATCTGTTAAGTCCTGAATGGCCACCTGTCTCCATCATCAGATCAGCTTGATGGCACCATAATATTGAATTGTCATCCAAACTACTTATACTTAAACCCAAAATTTCAGCTCAATCAGTTGGAGATATCTGCTTCAAAGTTGAGTTGCAAGATTCCACCCGAACAAACATATTAAATAAAAATCTAGTAAAAAGGCCCTCGAGGCTGGCGGCATTTCCTCACTGAATTGCAATGCTGATGCGTTGCGCGAGAAAGCCAGCTCACCAGTTACGTCGACCAGACGTTTCGCGAATTGAGCCGATTTGATTATGAACGTGGAAGATGACCATAGCAACTCCTATACCTACAACATAAGATAAACCCGTCTTTGGACTCATTACAATCCTATCAATAGATGACTGTCCAAAAGACTACATTCGGCTTAAAAGCTTGCACCTAAAATTTAATTGTTGACAGAAACTTATTACTATATTTTACTTATTTTTATGCTTCAGTTTGGGCCAAAATTCGTTCTTATGTCCAGTATCTCTCCCGCTGTCCGGCAGATCTCCGCTGCAGGTCGCATTTCCCAACCGATTCTCGTGAAATTTTGTGAGCAGGTTCGTTGATTATATAGTTTTTTAGTCGAGCCACTCTTGAGACATTAAAAAAAAACTGGTTCGCGATTTCTACAGCTCACGGAGCCACTAGTTTATAATCGGTTAGTCTCAGTTGTTGCCTTAAGGTAATTTCTACCAACGCTTTAGTGGTAGCAGCTGGTAATTGCAAGTAACAACTTTTGTGCTGATAAGTTGACGGGTTTAGTTAAACATACAGTCTGGCAAGGCAAAATTCGCGAACCAACTACTAAGGAATAGAATGCTATTTTCAATCCTACGATTACATCGTTCAATCCACGAGAACGATTGAACGATTTGTGAGAAGTGTCTCACAAATAATAGAGTTGACAAGTGGTGACAGTCCTAAGATTATGGACCAAGACCAGACCACTGGGGGCAACAGCATCATTAAAGTAAGGTGGAATTACTGCGATCACCTAGCGAGGCGATTGCGGCATTAACCCTCCTAAGTGCACTCTTTGGGGGAGGCCTATGTCCAGCAGTGGACATCTATTACTTACTAGTCTGCGTTTGTGTTTTGTTCAATGCATGGTGGCAGAGTAGCCAGCACGGCTATCTGCACGCGACGGCGCGCGAACTATCTCGATTTTTATCGCACTATCCGTCACTTTCTTATTAGAACACTTAGAACAAGAGGTATAGTGCGAGAAAAATCGAGAGTATATTGCGGCCGTCCCATGATAGACGTGCTGGGGAAACCTCCGGCACGACCACGCGGGCGATTTTACCACTGGAATACTCGAAGCTAATATAATCGAGCTACAGGGAGTTTTATTGCTGGTTCACTAAAGCTAGCCTACTGAAGATCCCAGCAAGAAACTAGTCCCGACCTGACTCCCGGTACGCAATCGAATTCTCCTATCTTATAATTATAACTCTTATAAGCACGAGAATGCTCGTTTGAAACCTCACATTACACGTTCGTACACGAAAAAGCGTCCCAATCCTGCCTAGCCTAGCATGGTCACATTTATGTCAGAGAAAGCATTCGTTTCGTTTTATAGTAAGTAAGTGCGAGAGGGACGTATGCTTTATGTCCGACATAAACGATCATGCTAGTGACTGCGTTTGTTTTGACCAAAGCGCATGTAAAACTTCATAATTTAAACGGCCACAATGCTTCTCTAGCTCGAGGATTATTAACCAACCATTAATTAACGTTATTATCTCAAGCGGCTCACCTCCTTATCGTGGCGTATCGGTCCCGAAAGCTTTATCACTGTACAAACACGCTTATCGAACACACGTGCGCGCGCGCCGACTGACTGATACGGAATGGCGCGGCGACGTGGTAACGTCTCAAGACGGCCGGTACTATGAGACGATACGTAAGTTTTGTAATTGATTTTGAAGTATGGAATTATTAAAACTAGCTGAACGCGCAGCTTCGCTCGTATTGCTAAGAACGCAAGCTCCGCGTGAAAAGCCGCCTATGTCAAACTAGAAAAACCATCCTATACACTAGTGTTTTTTATTTTTATTGGGATGAGTGGGTCCGTAGATTACCCCCTATACAAACTTGCAAAGTTACAATCTCACACTTCCTGTTGACTTTTTTTTTTATACAACGACGGTGGCAAACAAGCGTACAGCCCGCCTGATGGTAAGCGGACACCGCAGCCTATAGACGCATGCAACTCCAAAGGAGTAACATGGGCGTTGCCGACCCTTGATATATTTGAGGATTCGCCGTGTTGACAGCTGAAGGAACAAATTCCCTCGCTCTCAGCACAATGCATCCTCGGGAGCTCTGGCGACCTTGCTCACCTACACTAATACAGAGCAAGTAGTAGGGTTATTATGGCTGTGGTCTTCTGCAAGGCCACTGCCAGTTGGGCTGCTCCACATTCGAGCGGGATGACATTTCGCTGTGCCCTACCTGACGGTGCCATACTGACTGTTGACATGACTGTTGTTATAAGATAGGTGTTGCCATGATCTTTGAGTTAAACAAATGTTTCGAGACAGTCTTACAGTAATCTGCGTACTTAGGCCCAAACAAAGCAAAGCTTCAGATGTGTATTTGCATCTTGTTTCATTATATACTCGTATTGTGTTAAGGCGAAAATGTATAGGTACATATCTGTGACGTCGACTGTACTATGGAAAATGAATATGAAAATATCCTCAGGAGCAATTTGTACTCATCCATCAAATAAATACCCTTAACGGGATTCAACCCCAGAAGTGGTAAGTCAACAGGGGGCCTAGACAAGGTTACAATCGACAAGCGCTAACGCCAATAGAAAACTAATAAAATGTATGGGAATGACAGATGTTAACGAAAAGTGTTTCGTCGGCATCTGTCATTCCCTTACATTTTATTATTTTCTATTGGCGTTAGCGCTTGTCGATTGTAACCTTGTCTACGGCCCCTGATTGCTACAAATAGATCCCCTCTAACGGTTGAGCGATAGCGCCGACAGCTACTACCGCTTTGATATCTCTCCGATCATGTTAATTTAGATACTGTCTCATATGTAGGGAGAAACGGCGCGGGAGAGGAAGTGCCTCCGTTCTAAATTCAAAATTAGAAGGGAAATGTCAAAAATGTATTGCTCCGAGCAGTATTCGACAGCAACCTTCTACGTAACTAGCCATAAACAATCACAGCTGTACACAGCAAGTTTTCCCATTGTTGAACGAGCGAGCGAAGCGAAAGAAGTTCTCCGCTTCAGCGGGGGTCAAAATTCTTTCGTATCTGATGTCCAGCTGTTCTCCTCTACAGGTCGCATTCCTCAACCAATTCTCGTTAATTTTTGTGAGCAGTTTAAAAAATAATATAGATTTTTAGATCAATTCAGTTTTTAGAAAAAAATAATTAAAGACAGGCTCGCAGGATCTACAGCTCACAGAGTCACTAGTTTATCTTTAGCAGACATTTTATTTTCCCTGTCCTGTTTTTCTTGCAATGCGTGCATATTGTACTAGCTGGGAGTATAGACACAGTATAGAAGAATAATACAGTAGGTAATCTGAGGCCGTTTAGGAGCGTTACCTACTTTCGCTCGATGCGCAGGGCTGGGTCAAGTTTGTGGCTACCTATAATACTAATTTTGCTTTTAAGTATGCAAAGTATTTCTGTTACAGTTTAATAGACAGTAAAGTATACACAAATTAATAATATTATTATAGATAGTTGGTTATGTGTTTTTAGTTTCCCACTTCATGGAATATTTTAATACCACTATACTATGCCTAAAATATTTCCTAGTAAGTATAATAGTTGCTTAACTGCACTAGGTTGGTAGGTGCTTAGTTATAAGCCTATTCGGCTCCTTTTGATATCGTGGCACTGGCGGCTCGCTGTCTTCATACCTACGAGGCGGGTTCCTTTGACGTAGCGAGTGAGAACGAGCGAACACCGCAACGGCGCGGCCCCGATTTAAGCATTCTCCGTCATTCCCGAAGGCTATGTGTGTGTGCGTACCGAACACGCGCGCATGTGTGCAGCCGTGCGATGTGCCTTTGTTCGAAGTTTATCTACTGTTCCTATACTGTGGTATAGATAAGCTCGTCAGTAGAACGACACGTCCGTGAGCCCCTTAACGTAAGCGACAACTATCGCTCTGGTGTCGTGGTACCGGCCATGTTTATTCAGTTTGACCGCCACAGTACGATGTAAGCATTAACGTTTGCGTGTGGGCATGACGAAAGAAGTGCGTAAAGTGCAAGTTGCATTTCGTTTGCCTGTTTAACTTGAATAGTGTGAAAAGAACGCGCATTTGTATTGCAGTTTAAAAATATGGGACAAGTGGGTTTGAAAAGGGGTTTTTTTTATCGCTTGCCAACAAAATACAGTCAGTGTTCTTTGGTGCGATTTTGATGAACCATTTGCGTTTTGGCTGTGCATATCAGTATTTTTTAGGTTAGGTTTCTTTTTTGATGTGCCTTAATAGCCTAGCCGTTTAAAAATATGGGACAGTGCGATTATGGTGACCGTTCGCGGCAAGATGGTAAAAACCCGACTGTTATTAAAACAAATCCTATTTACCTACCGTTATAAACCATTGACTTGACTTGTAAAATTGTTACCGGTTACTTCGTAAATTGGGGGGGAAATTATTATTACTCCAAATGAAAGAAGGCAAAAAATATACCTAGTGCCGAAAATCCCATTCGGATATCTCAAAGAATAACGAAGCTACAACCTTTTTAATATTGCTTGTCAGAGAGAGAAAATGCACAGTGTGTGACGTCACATTACACGAGGCTGCCGGGGGCCGCTTCGAACATGATGGGGCGCGGCACGTTGCCGGCTATTAGTGTGACGTCACAATCTTCCAGCGCCATCGTTTCATATGAAGTTGCGTTTTGCGAAAAAGGGACAGAACATACACCTTAAAACTTTGGACACTTATAACTTCGTGATTATTTAACCTTTTGCATTGATTTTTTCTCCATTTGACCACATTTTTAATCCTTTTTCGAGAAAATGTGACATTATTGATTATTTTATTTAGTATTATTTATACTACACGGGACTTAATCGCGTATAATTAAATTATTTATTTACCTCACTGAGTCCCGTTTAGTATAAATAATGTGTGAGAATCGTGAAAGTTTAAATCAATATATTTTATTTAGTGTCTACGAGTACACCCCTATTCACTGTTTTAAACTTACTGCACGATTAGAACAGCTAGACAGAACATTTCAATTATTTCGACTCCTTATCGACACTCAACGTTAGACTAGATAAACAATGCTACAATCGCAACAGCCTAATAATAAATAGTACTTACGTAAAGAACATTAATCTGGGAACCATTATAAAATAGCAATATACTTTGTTTTCTGATAATAGAACAATATGCTAGGTATTTTATCTACATTGGAGCTCATACGTCACACGTTTTAACCGAGATAATTTACGGTAATATTGTTGTGTAGACTCAGTTAGTCTTGTATGGGCGCACGAGATTGTAATAGTGTTTTCCAGCACCAAAACAGAACCAATATGGCGACGTACACGGTAAATCAGAGTGTAATACCTATACTAAATGTATGGGAGCGTTTAGATTACATATTTTTGGATATTTCTAGTTTTATTCTCGTAAAGGTATTGATGCGATTTTACTCATTGGGTAACGTACTTCCGATATCAGTTTAAAGCAGTTGTTCTTAAACTTCAGTTAGGCATGGACCCCTTTCAGAATTTCAAAAACACCGCGGACACCTGTTGACGGAAATGTTGAAAAAAATCTCATGTTTCATGTGTTTCACCTACGTACCTACCTGCGTTAAAAGTAAACGAACTGGCCGTGGACCCCTAGCAATCATGTCACGGACCCCTAAGGGGTCCATGGACCACACTTTAAGAAACCCTGGTTTAAAGTGATTTGATATCCTACTAATATTATAAATGCGAAAGTTTGGATGTTTGGATGTTTAGATGTTTGGATGTTTGTTACTCAATCACGCCTAAACAAACGGCTTAACCAATTTGGATGAAATTTTGCACGAAGATAGTTTATAGCCTGGATTAAAATATAGGATAGTTTTTATCCCGGGCCCACGCAGACGAAGTCGCGGGCGGAAGCTAGTCTGTTATATTTACTGAATAATCGCCTGGTTACACTTATCGAAAACACCATGTATAGGGTTTCTTTGTTCTAACTACATAATATGATGGCGACATACGGTATTTCACAATTTAAAATTCAAATTTGCTTCTTTTTATTTTATGGAACGTCAAAAGTACCTATAGTATGGAATTTTTAGGGATTACTTCATCGTGTGACGTCACAATCAAATTCCGGATTGTTATAGTTTCAATTAATTTAAAAATAGCAAAGATAAATGAAAGGTTGATACTTTCCGAATATTTTCGTAGTGTTTATCTGTCGGTAATGAAATGAAAAACAAAATACTTCACAGTTGTCAAATACCCTATTGTAATGTTAGTCAGCACAAATTACCCGAATAAAACGGGATTCTTACTTTCCTGACGTGATGTTTTCTGACGCGCTCTGTCGTCTGACACAGAACCCATTCTACGTAGTATAATGTTTGATGATAGGTAATTCATGTTATTAAAATGTTACAATTCATTGAAAAGATTCATCTAATACGTCATCATACGGTCATTATTTGTATGGCATCATCATATCAGCCGAAACACGCCCACTGCTGGACACAGGCCTCCCCCAAAGAGTGCCAAAGTGACCGGTCCTGCGCAACCCACATCCAGGCATAAATCTATACAAATATTGTGTCATTTTACATAAATTTATGTGGAGGTGCACATGACCAAGAAATTACAATTCAGAGGAAGTTTAATTAGTGACGTGCCGTTACCGGGAACATTAGAAAAATACCGGTAAAGGATGCTGGATGGATATGCTGGCCCCTTGAAGTCGGATTCAAACATATATAACGTGTCGCGTCATGACTCGACATAACGGTAGCGGTTTTAGGTATACATTTATTTAGTTAGTATGTTTAGATTCACACTCCTCTGATGTGTTCCTAAGAGCTACGGTAGCCTGGTGGTTCAGGCATGCGGCTGTCAAGCGGCGGTCGTGGGTTCGAATCCCGGCTCGTACGTAAGTTTTTATATGTTATGTACGGAATATTTACCGTTAGCTTTTCGGTAAACGGAAAACATCGTGAGGAAACCGGTCTATATATAAGGTCTAGTCCCAATAAGGTCTAGTTTTCCCTCTGGGTTGGAAGGTCAGATGGCAGTCGCTTTCGTAAAACTAGTGCCTATGCCAAATCTTGGGATTAGGTGTCAAAGCGGACCCCGGGCTCCTTTAGGGGCACAACCGGGAATAACGCTAGGAGGATGATAAGTATTTACAGTATTTAAAAACCGCCTGACAAAAGTGTTAGAGCAAACATTCGCCTTGGGTAACAATTTAGGCTCACTTAAAAGGGATCAAACACATTTTAGTTAACAGTGGTTTGTGAAGTTTTACGAATAATGAGGTTAGTACTTACTTACTCGATTGTTAGCTTGCAACAAAAAGAAAATAAAGTCAGTTAATTTCTTCATAAGTCTTTTTTCTTTCACTGTTTCACTGAGCTTTTCGTAGCGCTACGCTTTAGCCCATAATTAACTCTACCAGTGCCAGGAACTCGCTAGGTGGCTATGTAGAGAAAAGCTCTACATAGCGGGAAATCCACGGCATTGGTTACGACCGTAGCGCAACGAGAATGACCGAATGTGATATCGGCTGTCCACCAGAGTTGTGCGAGGTAGCGGAGCGTGAGCGAGGCTAGCAATGCTGTAGGTTGATATTTTCCTCGCACACAGCTTCGCTACCAAGCACAGCTCTGGTGGATACTCACCCATAGCGGTTTGAAGCGAAATCGAGTCATACGCAGTGAAAGGGTTAAATAGAATATAATTTAAGTATGTAAAATAAAGATAAACTCACCATATTCCAGTTTCTAATACTAAGTCGACCGTCTCTGGTAGCTCTAACCGGAAACCTGAAAATTAAACATAATGCCCTTATTCATAAACGTTCATTAAACCTATTTTAGTAAATTGCCGTTAATATTCATTTGTATTTATCTACCTCTCTGAGATTTGTGTTTGTAGGTAAGAGGGAAACACCTTTTAGTTAACAGATGTTTAGGGCAACTTTGCCCACTATAAATGACTTGGGCAAAACCACCAAAGAAAAAGTAACCCCGAGAATATGATCCTATTCTTATCTACAATAAATAATCATTTATTTCCGGAACTACAACTCATATATGATTTAAAAACAAAATCAGCAAGTCCCAGATAAATGTATCTCAAAGAATTAGAAATAACTACAACTTAGAAAAGTAGAAAAACCCCCGACATTTTCATTTCAAAGTCCAATATCTCAAAACGGCTAAACAGATTTTCATAAAACATAGCTAAGAACATTCGGGATCACATCAGCTTTTGAATAAAAAAAACCGCATTCAAATCGGTCCATCCGTTTGGGAGCTACGATACCACAGACACACAGACACGTTAAACTTATAACACCCCTCTCTTTGCGTCGGGGGTTAAAAACTATGATGCGTAGGTGTAAAAATAACGCTTACCGTCTGACAATATTCTCCTAATTATACTGGCCATGTCTTTGACCTCAGCCGCGTAAAAATTGTCTCCTGTGTATGGGGTTATACCTAAATCTGATTGGAGAATGTAAGGAGTTGTTGGAAGAATTTAGATTATGCACTAGACAGTGCGAACTTGCGAAGACTTGACAAAAAAAAAACCATTTAATAAATAATTAAAAGCAATATTCTACCACTTTAAGGCATTTTTTTTTTCATAATACATTAATAATACACAAATCAACCTAGTCCCAAAGTAAGCAAAGCTTGTACTTTTTATCTGTGGTGATTCAAAAACACTATATGAGGCTATCCGCAGTAGAACCAAGGTAACCGATATAGCCCTCCGAATCGCTAAACTTAAGTGGCAGTGGGCGGGGCACATAGCACGTAGAACCGATGGCCGTTGGGGCGGAAAAGTTCTCGAGTGGCAACCACGCACCGGAAGGCGCGGCGTGGGTAGGCCCCCCACAAGATGGACTGCTGCTGACCTGGTAAAGGTTGCTGGAGTCCGCTGGATGCGGGTGGCGCAGGACCGGTCACTTTGGCACTCTTTGGGGGAGGCCTATGTCCAGCAGTGGACGTCTTTCGGCTGATATGATGATAATATAAAAAGAAAGTTTTAGTCCTAGACTACATTCAAAGCGCTATAACGCTTTATAACGGTTCACTTGATTTCGGATTTTAAAAAAGGTAGCCTAAATCAAACTGTAAACTGCTTCCAATTTCTCATTATCAAAGCAGCCCAAACTTAAATTGACAACAACAGTTGCATACCATCAGTTTAGGGGTCCGCGAAATTAGCAACTCTGGTTGCCACAAGCAAGTGAGTGGATATGATGCATGTCAAATATTCCCCATTACAAAAAAAGAAGAGATTGAAAAGCTGCATTTCTCTTGTTACTAATAGCCGCCATATACGCTACGAAAAATCGTTACGATCAGACTGTACAGTTTGAATGGTACCGATAAATCGCTACATGTATGTTTACGAAACTGTACAGTTTTATAACATACATGTAGCGATTTATCGGTACCGGTCGAACTGTACAGTCTGATCGTAACGATTTCTCGTAGCGTATATGGCCAGCATAAGTTTTGTAAAGGATACAAGTAAGCATGTCCAGCAGTGCCGTCGGCTCTGGGGGCGCGGCGGCGCGCAGCGCGTACGCGCGCACAAACTCCTTGCGCAGGTCGTGGAAGCGCGCGTAGTACGCCGGCAGCGTCAGCTCCTTGCTGCACGCTTCCGGGTGGAGGCATTGTCTGGAATGGAATGCAACATTATTTATTTTTTGTACTACAAAGGAAGTCTAGTTGAAGTACATTGCGCCACATAGGTGTGCGTCTGTGACGTTAGCTACTAGTAGCGTCGCAGAGGTGTCAGAAAGGATCGATGGGTGTGCGGGATGCGAGGTTAACTTCAGAGACGCGAACCTATGTGGTGCGTCTTGCACGTCCCAATAACCCGCGTCCACGTATCTCTATCTCTTTCTTCAGGCATGGGTGAAAGAGACGATTAGTGCGCCCGTTCATTAACTGGATCCTACAAAGGCAAGCTAGGTTCTTTCAAGCTAAACAGTGGCAGACTAACGGGGGCGGAAAGTCCTCGCGGTCCAGGGGACTCAAAATTTTCGCAAAAATCTAAGACTGTGGGGCCTCATTCAGGTATACCGCTCCGGGTTTCTGACGGGCTTAGTCGGCCATTGGACACATGAAGACATTATAACACGTAGGTATGTAGTATACGATGATCAATCTATCAGAGGTTATGACACTAGATAGATTGAACAGAGAATGGCAATGCCATAATGTGGCTCTTAAATCACCTGGTTAAGTAGTCGACATGACAGCGAAGTCATCAAGGTCAGATCACGACCCACCATAAATTAACAATGTATAGTTAAACGATTAAATACAACAATTAGATAGGAGCACGCCGCAATTAATGACACCAAGAACATAGATAATAATGGATTAGGCAAAAGATGACAGGAGTATCTTAACCTCAGAATCTCATCAGTTGCGACAACGACGCGAGGAGGAAAATGTTAAACAATTTTAAGACCCTCCTAACTATACGAGGAGTTGTATTGCGGATACTAATAACTATAACTTGAAAGGTCGTGTCATACACCGTGAGAATCCCTTTCGCCCTTGCATGTTCTTATGAAGTGACTGATGCAAGCAGCATTATGCACAAAAGACACATTGATTGACTTTTATTGCTGCAGGGTCGTAAGCGGAGAAGCCTCAACGCAATGAACTACCTCATCGGCTTATCTAAATTACGATATTAAAGAAGTAGTTTTGTAGATAATTGTACTCGTATTTATGCAAGTCACATTCACGACAGACACTGTAATTTATAAATCGGTCGATTACCCGACCTTGAAGTGGCGTAACACATCGCAGTTATAGTTTTTTGTTATTTTTTTTAATAAGTTTGTATTGATATGCATGTTAGTCTGTAAGTGTGTGTAAATATGCCTTTTTTGCTTGATTTAAATGAAGAAATAAAATAAATATGTGCCATTTTCTGAGAAAATTATTACTGACGGAGGTATTTTCATGAATCATTATACAAAACACAGTGTCTCTTTCCCCAGAAAGCGGATCATACGAATGACATTATTAACTTAAATGCAGATTAAATCACGATTTCAACACACCAACAAAACAGTAATTCAGCTCGAAACCTTTTATTTATTCTGTGACAGTACCTCGTTTAATTGCTTAGATTATTCTAATGTGATCCAGAACAGCCGTGACCTCTGCCACAGGAAGTGAGGCGTTTCCATTTTAATGCTTGAATGACATTAGTTTTCAGTTACGCGGTTCCATTGTGCTCTAAAATGACGGGCATGTCGCGACCGTTTATTTTGTTTGACGAAAATTTAGTTAGAACACAAAATTGATTATTTTATCGAATGCTTAGTCTGGTTGATTACGAAAAATGGAGAGATTAAAGGAGTCTATCCTCTACTAGCAGCAGCGTACCTACTCGTAAGTGCCACTGCCGGATAAATAATATAACTCGAAACGAGTTGCCTCGGTGATGCGCCGCGTGCGAGGCAGTGAAAACAGCCTCCTGGGGCTCTAGTATAAGTTTTATCGAAACAAAACTTTACAATCGCGTTTGCGTTTTACCCTCAATTTGTATGGGATTTGACAGCTAAACGCGAACGCGGTCGTAACGTTTAGTTTCGGTAAAACTAATACTAGAGCCTCTGAACACCATTGTTGATACGAGTAGGTTGGAATGGCCGATGGTGGAGCACTGGAACTCCCATGTTGGAGCTAGTAATTGTATTGTGTTGTTTTAATGCTGCTAATTTAATGATTTTATTTGATGTATTTTATTGTAATCTTTCTTTTTAATTTATTAATGTACTTTATTTTGTTTTCATACCCTATGCACATGGTTCGAAATATCTGTTATTACAAATTACATACATTACTGAGTCGAGCACATGTTCCTAAAGATAGTTCAACTGATTTTTGCGCGCGGCTGTATGTAAGAAGGCTACTTACTGTCTTACTCGGACTTGGGTGGACGACTCCACGAATCATGAATTTCTTCACACATGCATGCTTATTTCCTTTTTTAGCAACAGCTTCTAACGTCTAAATTCCAACAAACAACTTTCACACTGGACAAAATTCAGCAAAGGAATAGCAAAGTCGTGCTGATGAGGGTTGCCGTACCGCGTGAGTATGCATTATGGATACAAACCGAAACCCACTACCGGATGCGTTGTATCTAGTCAATCTGTAATCTAGCGATAGATCATTTCGATCTGATACCATCATTCATATTTTAATGATGTTGTTTGGATGAGCATACAATATCATAGTAAATGACTATAGTATCGGATATAAATAGATTTAACAATGTAATAGCGGCTAGTATTCATAATTTCAAACGATGTATAAATATAAAAATGTTAATCGAACGTGAAAGGATGCCCTCATACATATTAAAATGAGAACGTGACTGATGTGGTAACATTGTTATGAAGGTTATTTTACAGATTACTCACTATACACAGTTTTGGACCCCTAAAGCCATAGCATATACGTATAAGCCTTACTTCAAGACATTTTTCAACACCTTCGAGACACATACGAGGTAGACTAAAGGCCTCCACCCACCGAACGCGTGTCGGGCGCGGTTGAAGCGGTATATTCACACCGCAAGCGGGCGGCGTGTAGCAACGCGGGGGTACGCGGATGGCCCGCCGCGTCAGCGACGCGTTAGCAACGCGTGTGCAGCGCGGGCCCGCGCGTCATATCTCTCTCACTACCAACACATTTAGTATGTATCTCACTATCTCTCTCACACTCAGCAGCGCGGCAGCAGCGCGGGCACGCTCGGAACCGCCGCGTCAGCGACGCATTAGCAACGCGTGTGCAGCGCGGGCACGCGCGTCATATCTCTCTCTCTCTACCAACACATTTAATATGTATCTAATATGCCACTTCACACGCGACGCGCACGACACGCGGCCGCGCTAACTTTAGCGCCGCGGGCCCGCGTTCGGACCGCGTTCGATGTGTGTTTGAAGTGTAGTTTCAATGCTTTACAACTTGCGGTGCGTGGAGGCATGGATTGAAGAGCAGCATAGTTACGTATGTTTGGTACATCACTAGTTTTATGCCCCATCCCTAATGGTATGTCACTTTGGCGGATGAATCCAAGATGGAGGTTCGGACGCAGGTATTGGGTTGAATTAGTGGCTCTTATACTTATTAAATAAACGATCTGTTATATAGCCAGTGTTTCCATCAATCCACACCTAACATGGTGTCAGAAGTGTGGAATCTGGAATAAGCAATGAGTGGAGAAGAAAAAAAGCTAAGTCAAGAAAGTCAGAGTCAAGTTCAAGACCACGTTGCACCAACACCAATGTCGGGTGAAGAAAATGAAGGGAAGTCAAACCAAGGGTTTGGTTCGTCTTTACCAAAGCTCTTTATATCGTCAGATACCACAAATAATAACGCGGAAGAATGGAAGAGGTGGTGGCAGCGATTTGACATATATTTGTTAGCTACGGGCCTGGATAAGTCTGATGAAAAAAGGAAGATCGCCATTATGCTCCACTCCATGGGCGTCAAAGGTTTGGAAATATTCAACTCATTTAATTTAAACCTGGAAGAATGCAAACTTCAAGACATCAAGACCAAATTTGACAGCTATTTTGAACCACGAAAAAATTTGACCATGAGCAGGTACATGTTTTTCACAAGGAAGCAAATGAAATCAGAAAGCATTGACGAATTCTTAACAGATTTAGAGAATAAAAGCAGAGATTGTGAATTTAAAGACCTTCGGGAATCCCTAATCAGAGATATTTGCATTGCAAATATGAACATAGATCTGTCACATGTTCGCCAACGTCTACTTCAAGAACCGGATCTGACCTACACAAGAATGAGAGAGCTTGCTATAACAGTAATCGCAGCACAGCAAGATTCTGAAAGGATCATCAAAGAAAACACTGTCACCGAGAGTGTCATGCAGATAAGTAGCAGAAGTCACACACGCAGTCAACAAAGTCATCATCGCTCATCAAGCCAATCGGCCTTGAGACAGCAGTCACCTGTTCATGCGTCGAGTTCACAGTCGGCTCCACCAAGGCAATGGCAGCGCAGTCAACAGCCACCATGCAGTCGATGTGGGCAGGTGCATCGCTTTAAGTGTCCGGCAGCCAACATTCAATGCAGGTCATGTAATTCTTTTGGTCATTATGCCAGATATTGTTTTAAAAATAAAAACATAAGACAATTAGAGTCCTCAGATCTCAATGATGAAGCTGCTGAGTGCGCTGAGAGATTTTTTGTAGGCGCCGTTAATAATAACAATAATAACTTTAAATCATCTTGGAATTTGAACATAAAAGTCAATGGTCAGGACATTAATTGCATTCTAGACTCAGGTGCAGACATAAATATAATGTCATTGAGCAAATACAAGTCATTACATTTGCTTAACAATATAAGCAACTCCAGTGTGAGAGTGTCTGGCTTTGGAGGAAAAAATATACCTATAGTAGGACAGGTCGAGCTAGATTGTCACTTTAACACCATGTGTGAAAAGATAGTCTTTGTTGTCACGAGTATAGATTGTCACACAGTTCTAGGATTGCCTACATGTGAACGCATAGGGATAATCAAACGTGTCTTCACAATAAAACATGAGAATGATTGTCTTACACAATATAATGATGTATTTCAGGGTCTGGGGTGTCTGCCTCCTGTCTGCCATCTAAAGCTGAAGCCGGATGCAATCCCATGTGTCGATCCACCGAGGAAAGTTCCCTTCTCACTTCTTGGAGATCTGCGTGAGGAGCTAGATCGCATGATAGAGATGAAGGTTATTGAGAAAGTAACAAACCCAACAGCATGGGTTAACTCTGTTGTCGTTACCGCCAAAACATCAGGTCAGTTAAGAGTTTGCTTAGATCCCAGGAATCTCAATAACAATTTAATGCGTGAACATTACCCATTAAAAAATATTGATGAGATAAGGTCCCAATTAAAAGGCTCTGCCTATTTTTCACATCTAGACGCATTTTCAGGCTTCTGGTCTCTAAAGTTAGATGATGAGAGTTCAGATCTTTGTACTTTTCAAACTCCATTTGGCAGATACAGATATTTGAGACTCCCTTATGGAATTAATGCCGCAACTGAAATTTTCTACAGAGTAATTTGTGAACTTTTTGGAGATCTAGAGGGTGTCCTCATCTTTGTAGATGATTTTTTTAGTGTACGGAGAAACACTTGAGATTCACAATGAGAGATTGGAAAAAGTTTTAGAACGGGCTAGGCAAGTGAATTTAAAATTAAATAAGTCAAAATGTAAATTTGGAGTCAAGGAAGTAGAATTCTTAGGATATATTTTCAATCAAGAGGGTGTCAAAGTCAGTTCTGAAAGAGTCAAAGCAATAAGGCAAATGTCAAGCCCACGGAATGTCAAAGAATTGCAAAGGTTTCTTGGCATGATAAACTATTTAGGATGTTTTATAGAGAATTTGTCTGATAAAACAGCTTTATTAAGAAGTCTATTGAAGAAAGATGTGCAATGGCAATGGGATGAAAACTATGAAAAAGCATATTGTCATTTGAAAGACGTGATATGCGACACACCCGTTTTAGCACATTATGACACGAACCTACCATTGGTGCTGTCGGTAGATTCGTCACAGTCGGCAATAGGTGCTGTCATCTTGCAGGAAAACAAACCAATTGCATACAGCTCAAAAACACTTACAGAGTCTCAACAAAATTATGCACAAATTGAAAAGGAACTCTTTGCAATTGAATTTGGGTGTAGTAAATTCAATCAATATATATATGGGCGAAAAGTTACTGTTCATACAGATCACAAACCATTGGTTTATTTGTTCAAGAAGCCTCTGCATGATGTACCAGCCAGATTGCAACGTATGATGCTAACATTGCAAAAATATGACTTGGATGTTATTCATATTCCTGGAAAAGAGATGTTTATATCTGATACTCTTTCTAGAGCAGCCATGAAGGATCATTTTGTTCCTGATAATGAGTCTGATATACATTGTCATGTCAACATGATAGAGTCGAATTTAGCCATCACCAATGAATATAAAAATAAAGTCTTGCAGGCAACCAATGAAGATGAGTCACTACAGTTAATAAAGAAATATCATTATGAAGGCTGGCCTACTAGTAAAGATAAAGTCAGTCCATTAGCAAAGTCATACTTTAATATTCAGGGTGAAATCAATGTAATAGGCAATTTGTTGTTCAAAGGGTCCAATTTAATTGTACCTAAATCCTTGCAAAGAGAAATGTTGTGTAAAATACATAAAGGTCACCAAGGTATAAATAAATGCTTAAGGCTAGCAAGAGACGCGTTATACTGGCCTAACATGTCTGCTGACATAAAAAATGTAGTGGAGCAATGTGATATCTGTGCCAAGTTTAAGCCATGTAACCAGAAGGAACCATTAACAAATTATGATATTAGCGCATATCCTTGGCAACAGGTGGGCATTGACTTCATGCATTTTGGCGGCTCGACGTATTTGGTTGTAACTGACTATTATTCTAAATACATAGAATCGGCTTTGTTAGGAAAAAACAGTACAGCTCAAAATGTGATTATAAATCTAAAATCCATATTTGCCAGACATGGGATACCGATGAAACTAGTGTCAGATGGGGGTCCTCCATTTCAGTCTTCAGAGTTTAAATCTTTTATACATGAATGGGACATAGAGCATATAGTCACAGCCCCATATCATTCCAATTCAAATGGCCAGGCAGAGAGTGCCGTAAAAATTTTAAAGAATATTTTAAAAAAAACTAAAGAAGATGGTTCGGATCCATACCTGGCACTACTGCATTATAGATGCACAGCAAAAAATCACTTGTTGTCACCAGCTGAGTTACTAATGTCAAGACAACTTAGATGTAACATTCCAGTCAACTCTAGCAAATTACAGCCGAAAGTAGTAACCTTCAATGAATATAAGCAAAGTGTCATAAAAAACAATTCAGAGATGTCTGAACATTACAACAGAACAGCAAAACCGTTGTCAATTCTCAATCCGGGAGATTGTGTGTATTATAAAAAAAATCCTCATAGTAATTGGGAAAAAGCTGTTATTGTTAAACGTCTAGATAACAATAGGTCATATGTCATAAGAAATTTAAACAATGTAAGTTATGTACGTAATAGGGTCCATCTCATACATGACTATAGTATTTTGAACGATGAAATGCGATCTGGCTCATCACGGAGGAGAAGCATAGAGCTTGTGGATGCTGGACAGGAGACGGAGACTAGAGAACCTGCAGGCGTGGGACCTGTTACCACAGACACCAGAATGACTAGATCTGGACGTGTCATCAAACCTGTACAACGCTTAATTGACGAAATGTAAAATTTTGAATTTGTGTAATTTTAAGTTTATACTGTATAATAAGTGTTTAACTTAAGAAGGGGGATGTTTGGTACATCACTAGTTTTATGCCCCATCCCTAATGGTATGTCACTTTGGCGGATGAATCCAAGATGGAGGTTCGGACGCAGGTATTGGGTTGAATTAGTGGCTCTTATACTTATTAAATAAACGATCTGTTATATAGCCAGTGTTTCCATCAATCCACACCTAACAACGTACACATTCAATAAGGTGCTAATCACCTTTTTTTAACGTGGGGAAATGCTTTCGCGCATCCCCACTAGCAGGAACCGCCCGGATTATAGTCTAAAACCCCACTGGTCTATGCGCTGCTTAATAATGGCAGAGCCACGGGGCCTTCGGTGACTCCACCAGCACTACCAGCAGTACCGCACCCATGTGAGACACATCACGGGGTGGAGGAGATTCTCATTCATGAAAGGCGCCCTGTATAACCAGCATTAATAACTGCCATAACAAAGCGCGCATAAATTTCTGACACGACTTTATTTCTAGGGCCGTTAGGATGTGTCAGTCATTTTCGCTGCCTTTGTTATGTCAGATACTAATGCTGGTGACTGTACCTACGCCTTGCGTCTTATATAGTTTGATGATGACGATAAATATATACATACATACATTCATAAATTCAGCCTGCGTTCCCAAGAGCTAGGTAGAGCACAAGAAATTCAAAGGCTGTGCCAGTATACGGTAAGTGATTCTGCCCCCCTTGAGTTTGGGCTTGTAATTCTAATGGATGGTGTGGCTCTCCAATTTTTGTTTAAAAATCATATTTAATTTATTTTTTTAAACAATAACTATAAAGTTTAGGTTGCTCAATTTTTGCACATTCCTGGCACGCGGCCTTTCGGTGCCGCCTCTAGCAGATGGAGAAAAATGTTATAGGTAATGTGATGAATACATATATGAACGAACAAGTGAATTATTAGATTAATTAGCGAATTAGAATTATTACAATATTAGAATACACACACACCTAAGTGGGGTTTGTCCGTCTGTGACTAGCCTGAAGAGAGGCGACTGTGGCTCCACCTGTAGCGAGCGCGCGAACTCGTCGAACTGAAACATAAAAGGCAACATTGTAAACGACCGGGCAAAGTTGCAAAGAAGAATACAAAGTTGTAGACGTAAAAAATCGACGATATTTTAATTTACACCTGAGTGGCAATGAAAGTTGAATTATATTTTGAGGGCAAAGTTGTAGACTAATTAGTGTTGCTTCAATTTTATTTACATATATAATTATAATACTCCGCTCGTGTAAGTTATAATCACGTTATTATATAATTTATGACGTTAATGAAAAAAGATGATACGAGAGATTATTTCCATTTTCCATGCACTAATTGTCTTATGTCATATCCAAGTTAAAAAAAAAGTTAGGATTGATGCAAGTGTGTTCTTTTATGGCATACAGGATAATTGAATCCGCAATAATTGATCGTTAGACTAGAAGTGGACATTTACCATTATTCATGTCTCTGTCTTTCAAAATTTAAACGACAGTGACATCGAACTGGGGATATGTCCCTAGCTGTTTTCTGTGAAATATCGTGGCTAGATATTAATTTTTAAATATCGTACCATCAAAAACAGATTTTTTTCCGATACAATTGGATGTTCGTTGGAATCACACAGAATCTTGAGCTCTTCCAATCTACCCACTATTAGCAAATTCTGAAGAAAAATAATAATCGGTGCAACTATAACACAGACATTTGAACACCCGGGGCAAAATTTGACGTATCCAACTCTCATGATCAGTCAAGGGCACCAATATGTATTCACTAAAAGTTTCATAAATATGTATACTACAAACTTATTGTTGCAGAAATAAGGTCTGCCTACATATTTTTGAGACTTTGTGGTGTATACATATTGGTGCCCTGGACTGGAACCACTACCCACGACGTACCGAATTCCTTGAATTACTTGAAAAGCAAAGTTTTAACCGACTTCAAATCAGTACCGAAAACGCTTCAAGTGTGCCTATAAAATTTGAAGAGTTCCCTCTATTCCTCCGGGATCCCATCATCAGATCCTGACCTGATGACCATGGACCACCTGGGACCGACGAATTGAGACCCACCTCCTTGAAGTCGGTTAAAAATGGCCCCGTTTTGGTGCCCCATGGAGTGATGGGTGATTGACAAGATTGATTAATACACAAGTTACAAATCAAGTTAATCAAATTAACTTTAATTCATCGACTCCTATAATTAGAATCCATACAAACTTGCCTAAAACCTTTCCTACTCCAACACGCCATGGTATTACGTAAGTCAATGCCCATGACGCCATAGCGTTACCATGGCAAATAAACAACAGTTGGCTTGGACCAGTATTTTGAGTTTAAAAACTTGAATCACTATGAATAGAATTCTACATAAACTAATTTGAATAACTTCAGTAGCCGGCAAACTTCTTACGCAACAAATGACGTGGTGGGGGAAGGTTCGCGCATCCTACACTTACGATTTAAAAAAAGGACCCCGCTTGTATGGAATTAAATTTGGAGTGTAATTTTTTGATAATTACTAAGTACTCGTCTCGTAATGTAATAAAAAGAAAAAGCAAACATCGTAGACCATTTTTTGTCTGTCATTTTACAACTACGTTACTTTGTGGTTTGTGGTGGCATTAGTCTTACTTTTTTTAATAAAACTCAACAAACAATTTACAAATTTAACAGACTACAATACATCAATAAATAACTGTGACAAATAAGTCAATGAATCATTATTACAGCAAACTAACCGCTTAGCATTAGATGGGCGGTACGCTTGTTTGCCACTGATGTGATGTGATGTGATGTGATGACTGGCCGAAAGTGTACTATGGCGACAGCGGGACGTGGGCGGGGTGCGGGATGCAAACGTCAACCAATCTACCAATCAGGCGCGCGACACGCTACCCCCCGCTGTCGCACCTCACCGCTCACTCCCGCGGACACCTAAAATTCGCTTCTGCGCAGCCAAGGTCATTTGCGCAAGTGTTTGCCGTCTAAGTCTACTCTACTTTACTGTAGTGTATCAACGAAAATGTACCTTAGTACTAAATGCTTGATGTCTCAGTGGGAATTGTCACAATTCCCGTACCATACAGGCTACAGCGGATGTTAAAGAGTCCGCAGTAAGCTCGATTCTCCATACAAACGTAGTTACGCTCTCATTTTAAAACAACTACGTGTTGGTTGTAACGAAACTTTGCATGTACAATGATATGAGGTATATCCAGGACTGTAATTAGTTTATGTAGCTTCAGATACCATAGTAAAAAAAAGACCGGGTTGCACTCCGGGAGTGCCGGCAGAAGTGAAAACTTGAATATTTTGACATTTCGAATCGACGAATACCGTAGCGACAGAAGTAAACTATTTCACTTGCAAATTAGCGCGTGAGAACTTACTGTGTGTCGGCCGAACGGGTAAGCGCCGCGGATTGCATGGCGTTTGCGCCCTTTTTCTCGCTAACTCGAATGGCGCAGCCAGTCTCGTACAAACGGCATCGTGTTTCATACAAAATGTTGTTTTGCTGTATTTCGTTTGTTTTATAAACTGGAACCATATAAACTAATTACAGACATAGATATACCTCATGACATTGTATATGCAAAGTTTCGTCACAATCCAACACGTAGTTTTAAAATGAGAACGAAACTCCATGGGAAGGTGAAACTCGGCACTCTGCGACACTTGACTCGAACAAAAATTAGGGCTTTAAAGCTCAATATCACGCAAACGGATCACCGAGTTGAAAAATTATTATTAGAAAACCACAATATTTTTGAATAACCTATCCAACGGTGGGATGGGGTTAATGAGAAAAAAATACATCCCCAATATAGGTTAAGGGGCAAAACCCTAAAAAAAAAAACTACCATTTTGTCGGCGTGATTGATTGATATACCCATACCGAATTACAGCTTTCTATTAGTAAGGGTAACTGAGCTAGCTGCAGACGGACGGACAGACAGACGGACTGGCGAAACCATTAGTTAGTTGACGAGGGAACCCCAAAAAGGGTGCTCAACCGTTTTTTCGAAGCCACAATGACATCATCCAATTCATAAGCTTTTATGAACTGTATACAGTTAAACTACTGGCTACTGTACATACACCGTCCATTTATCAACCGCAAAAAACATAAACTACCAAAAAACGTAAACAAATATTGACTAGGTATAATTACTAAAGGTTGTTAACTTATTAATTTTGGTGGTTACAGGAATTATAAATTTTTAGGCTTTTGGACCCATTTATCACCCACAACGGTTCACTGGAATCGGGCTTTAAAAAGTATCTCTAAGAGTCTGTAGTGTACTGTCTCCATAATATCAATTCTGATTTGAAGCAGCGAACTGCAGGGGCTAAGTACCACTGGTCGACCTAAAGCACCCGTCCCTCTCACACCTAACTGCTAGAAAGAGACGATCGCTCCACCTGCGATTACGGTATCGCGCTAGCAGAGACATTCATGCACGTGTCTATCCATTGACAGTTGTAAAACAGCAAGCGGGCAGTGAACCCTTGCGCAAACGGTACAGGGAACAGGTTCCAGGCTTTTCAGCTAAAAAACATTAAAAACGGACAAAAAGCCTCAACGCCGATGCGAAGGATAAACAACCCTCTCGTGTTATAGATAAGGTTGACATTGGAATGATGGCTGGTCGCTTGTGGCGTTTTTATTTTGCTTATTGAGTTCGAAACATCGGGATGCTAACAGGGTTTTTCGAAGGTGACGATATTTTACATTTTCTTCTCGTGTTTATTTAGCGGTTTAGTCTTATAAGGGATTTCATATTTGAAACCAGTTTTATGGAAACTAGTTTCTAAATGAATTTAATGATATGACAGCGACTAGTTCTCAGATTTGTAGTTAGATTTTCTTCAAAAACAAAATGGCTGGGTCCAGTAAAGAGACCGTGGCGGTTAAGGTCTTTAGTGTTAGTGAGAATGCTAAGATTGGTAGTTATTTAATATGTCGTTAGTTAAATTCATTGAACAAGGCCGTTTGGGTCGTGGAAATACCTACACGTGAAAGGTGCTTGGAAGAGATAGCGACTACCTAAATGTAAATAAATAGTCGTAGCGATCCAATCTATGCATCCATTATTAAAAGTAGCTCTGTGAGTTGCGGAACTCGCGAAACTGTCTTTAAAATATACGTACATATAAATTTCGAAAAACAGAAACGTCAAAACAAATTTATTATTGAACCTGCTCATTAAATTTCACGAGAATTTATACCTATGCGACCTTTAGAGGAAAACAGGCGGACATATGGACTTCCGGACATAAGAAAGAATTTTGGGCCAAGCTGAAATGGAGAACTTCTTTCGCTTCGCTCGCTCGTCCAATAGAAATAATTGAAGGAATAAACGCAATCTAAAAGTGGAAACCTCTCTCCTTCCCTAATTGAAATGGAAACGTGCGAGGGAAAGTATTGCAACATTCCAGAAACAATACGCCAGAAACTATTTAATGCAACGCTCTAGAAAGTGTTGTATGTATTTCTTAAGTGTTGCAACAAGTAAGTAAATATTTCTTTAACACGTTTGACATAAAAAAAAATTGTTGGTCAAACGAGGGATTAAAGTTGTACTATTCTTCACTGATCCTGATATTTAGAAAAGAGTTATCCTACTAATAATAGAAATGTGAAAGTTTGGATGTACTGGACGATTTTTTATGAAACTTTGAAGTTATGTACCTTCCTTATATATCAGAATAGGATTTATGACAAATTTCATCCCTTTTAGGGGCGAAAAAGGAGGTTAAACTTTGTATGGAGACCAACAACCAGCGTGAAATGAGCGTTGCCAAATGTAATATATCTGGGGGCACGGAAGTGCCTCCGCCAAGACGAGCCAAAGCGCCTTTTCTCGAAGCCGTTCGTTTTTAAGAACCCTCATATCTTGGGATTATACCAGATAAACAAAATTCTCGGGATATGATGTCAATAGTGGACTTATTAAACATATAGTTTCAGTTACATAGCTCTTATATTTAATATTTTATTGATATCTAAAAAGCGCCGGTTTCATTACTGACTCACTCACTCCCTCTCTCACGTTGATCATCAAAACCTTTAGGGTACTTCCTGAAGTCCTAGAAAGCTAAAATTTGGTATGTAATACGAGGGACGGCTGAAAAGAAATCTACCTAAGTATGAAACAAAAGACTGTCATCTATGATTTTTTTTTATTTTTCAATATAGTCCCCTGCTAGTGAAATACACTTATTACATTTGTCAAATATTGACATTAACCCATGAAAAAAAAATCTTTCGGCTTCTCGTCAAAAAAGTCACTAGCTGCAGCCTTCATTTCGTCATCGGTCAGAAATCGTCTTCCTCGGAGATCTTTTTTGAGGTGTCTAAATAAAAAATAGTCGCATGGGGCTAGGTCTGGACTGTAAGGTGGATGGTTAACGGCATCGAACCCTAATTCCTTCATGGCAAGCGTCGTTGTGCGGGCGGTATGCACAGGTGCATTATCGTGTAAAATCAGGATCCCTTTGCTAAGTTTACCCCTCCTCTTTTCTTTTATCGCGTCTCGTAACTGATGCAGTAAGCTGGAATAATATTCAGCATTCATTGTCCTTTTTTTTGGTAAATAATCTATTAGTAAAATTCCTTCTGTATCCCAAAATACGGTAGCCATAAGTTTGCCTGCCGACGGCCTGACCTTAAACTTCCGAGGAGGCTTCTCATCCTTGAATTTCCACTGCAAAGACTCTTGTTTGCTTTCGGGGTCCCACTGTCGAATCCAGGTCTCATCACACGTCACCATTTTAGAAACAATTTCTTGCTCATTACCTCGACTCATTTCCAAAAACTCCTCACAACATTTGACGCGTCGGTCCTTGTCAAACGCCGTTAACATTCTGGGGACCCAACGTGCACTCACCTTGGACATATTCAGATGCACATGAATTATCTCATTGACTCTTTCTTTACTGATGCCCACATCTCTAGCAATCTCCCACTGCTTCACTCGTCGGTCTTCTAAAATTATTTTTTTAACTTTGGCTACATTTTCGTTCGTAACGGCAGAAACCGGCCTTCCACTACGAGCGTCATCTTCCAAGCTCTCACGACCGAGTTTAAATTGTTTAGACCAAAACTTTATAGTAAATTCGGAAGGGCACGAACTACCGAACACACACATCATACGTTCTCGGATCTGTGAGGGAGTATTTCTTTCTTTTGTTAGAAATTTAATCACTGCACGATGTTCAATTTTAGCAATATTCATTTTTTCAACCGATATGTCGCAAACATTCGAGAATTGTAGAAAAATGGAACAGAAAAAACAAATGAACGTCAAATAATTCAAAAAAAGAATAACCAAAGAACAAGAATGCATTTCAGCCAGTATCATTTTCGCATATTTTTTTAACCAAGGAGATTATTTTCCAGCCGCCCCTCGTAGTATTGTAATAGTATGTATTAGTACACAATCAACAAGAAAATCCAAAAAATTGGAACTTCTACCCCCCAACCCCTTAAACTAGGGGATGGAATTTTGGTCTCAGACAAAATAATATCTTGGCTAAAAAGTATAGACACGTTTTGATGTATAGATCCGATCGATGGGGGTAAAATGGGGGTGTAAATTTGTATGGAGGTACGCCTACGACATAAACGAGTTTCACGCGGACAGAGTCGCGGGCAGAAGCTAGTTACTAATAATTACATGGTTAAAATCACTTATTAAATGTCACTGACACGGGCGACATGTTTCGAACGTTGTGCGGCGGGAAAAGAGTTATTACTTATTATTGCCTTCAAATCAGGGATTTAAATTTTCCTAATAGAGGGTTTGAAAAGCAGTATGTACCACTCGGTAGCAAAAAGTATTTCCGTCTCGGGCGTAAACATCCCTTGAATCCCTCGTTACGCTCAAGGACTTTAGAATGCCCTAAATATAATTTTGATCCCTTGCACGTGCACATGTACATGCAAAGCACATGAAACTTATGTTCCAGCGCCACTTTTAGCATAAATATGGGTATAAAAGATCGTCAGAATGTGATATCGCAGTGATATTTTGCTAGCCCATCGCCCACAACACACTAAAACCCTGCACCCTTAGTCGACTTTTACGACACCCACGGGAGGAAAGGGGGTGGTGAAATTCTAACCCGACACCACACGGGTACCATTATTTATATTATTGTTTGTTTACTTTTGCGAGTTCGGGCCGCACGCAGCGGGTTATCATTAAATTCATGTAACAGAGGTGTTTAAATGTAAATGAATATCCCGGTTTCTTCAACAATTACTGGAGGGGGTGTTCATTTTAAGATTGGTTTTGCTCTACTACTAAGTTTTGCTCTAGTACTAAGACTACTAAGGGGTGACACGAACGCACTTTAGGACAACTCAACTGTCATTTTCCCACACAAAATGTGTCATTTAGATCTGCCTGAAACGCGTACAATGCGTTACGTGATCGACCTGCTGGTCTGGTGAATAACCCTTGAGACAAATAAAGTTAAGACTTTACAACCTTTGAGACAAGATATTATTATTAACCGACTTCAAAAAAAGCAGGAGGTTCTCAATTCGGTTGTATTTTTTTTTTCAATGTTTGTTACCTCAGAACTCCGTCATTGATGAGCCGATTCATAAATATTTTTTTTTGTTGGTAAGTATAGGCTTCCAGGTGGGTCCCATTTTTTTCAAAAATTCAATTGGATGATGGGATCAATGAGGAATTGAGGGAACTCCTCAATTATATTAGGCACGCGTGTAGTGATTTTGGTATTTTCTATTATAACTCGTGTATTTACATCCGGAAATCATAAATTGGTGGAGTGGAATTGATGATGAAGACCACAGATGACTTATGGAATTCCTCAATTATGTACTTAAAAGTACAAAAGTATATCACAGATTCTGATAAGATTCCGTTGAAATAGCAACTAATGAAGTGCCAAGGGTGATCCTTGTGGAATTGACGGAAGTCCTCAAATATGATCGGGTCACATACAGCGATTGGGTTTTTTTCTATAATAATCAACGCATTTGCTCTCGGAAATCAGTTCATGAGGTAAATTGGAAAAGAAATGTTCTCGTGGCTTGGCGGAGTACTAAATTGAAGTGGGTTAAAACTTTGTTTTTAAAGTAAATTATTTTATTATTGTCCACACACTACACACTTCCGGCAATTCTCTAGTAATTTATACAGATACCGCGCAGGTATTTAGTTTATACTATATATACTTAACTACTGCTCGGCAAAGCCCTCTCTCCCCTTGGTCCTACTTATTAAACGAGCGAGCGAAGCGCACGAAGTTCTCCGTTTCGTATGTCACGCTGTCCGGCTGTCCAGTTATTTCATCTACAGGTCGCATCGTTCAATAATTATAGATCATTTCTGTAGATTCAGTTTTTCGAAATTTCATCATCCTCCTAGCGTTATTCCCGGTTGTGCCCCTAAACGAGCCCGGGGTTCGCTTTGCCACCTAATCCCAAGATTTGCATAAGCACTATTTTTACGAAAGCGTCTGCCATCTGACCTTCCCACCCAGAGGGAAAA
Organism: Epinotia bilunana; assembly: GCA_947049275.1. Lineage (NCBI taxonomy): Eukaryota > Metazoa > Arthropoda > Insecta > Lepidoptera > Tortricidae > Epinotia > Epinotia bilunana. Next base: position 6,432,038 of record OX346272.1, read on the forward strand.
CTAAACCTTATTGGGATTAGACCGGTTTCCTCACGATGTTTTCCTTCACCGAAAAGCTAACAGTAATTATTCCGTACATACGTTTCAAAAAACTCATTGGTTCGAGCCGGGGTTCGAACCCACGACCGCCGCTTGACGGGTTTTTTTTTAAACGGCACGCTTTCGAATTCAACATCTCACAGAGCCACTAGTTTACTTTATTCTAAATTTCAGTTCAGAGATAATGAGATGGTTTAGTGGCTCAGTCGGGGTCCTGTCTCTTGACCAAACAACTTTTAGCCAAATGTATCATTTGACCTAATGCATTTTTCGTCAAAACAGTGGTATTTTCGGGTATTCTTTGAATATCATCAAATAGAAGTCATTAGGTTAGGTTAGGTTTGTTTTATAATAATCCTATAAAGCTTTCCATTTAAGAAAAAAATGCATTAGGTCAAATGAAACTTTTGTCAAATGAAACTTTTGTCAAATGAAACATTTGGCCAAAAGTTGTTTGGTCTAACATTAGTGAACCGCCTCAGTCATTAGGGACTATGAGCGACGCGACGTTAAAAAAAACTTGACCGAACCGTGCCCAATCTAATACCTACAGACGGATTTCTAGTGTTCATTAATTTAAATACCTAAATGAGCCGTAAAATTATAAACTGACCTTCTAAATTTAAATAATCTGAATAACGCTAGTCTCTATGTTTACGTCACCTGCATAAAAAATAATTACTGGTTTGTGGGTAATAGGTATAGTTACTTTTTGTAATTATTGGGTACCCGAGGAAATAACTTCGACCTCAAACGCAACCACAATATTGTTTATCATACCGCACGTCTATCAGAGGACGACCCGCGACCTGTTTCGCTGCCACTTTTTTGTTTTTGATACCCGACTGTTGCCATAAATAAATAAAAATAAAATAAAATAAAAATTATTTATTTCCAGATAACTCAGATCCATAGATTGTTAGTAACAGAAAAGCAAAAAGAAAACACTTAAGAACTATGTTAGTATAACTACAATTTAAAACATCTATTTTTTGGGTCGTACGACATGCAAAATGGTGTATCGGCGGGGAATGTCCGAATCCCACCTTCCTGATATCATTTTCAGGATGCAATTTGTGCTCCCTCTCATCTGCAATACTGCCGATGCCGTCTTCTTTCTTACAATGGCAAAAAAGTCATCCATGCTAGCATCGGCAAACATCCCAGAAGCACTGCAGAATCGAGGAAGCCCAAAGAGCATCCTGAAAATGTTATTATATTGGATTCGCAGGGTACTATAGGGCTTTAGCCTGAACCTAGTCCACAGACCGCACGTGTAGAAACTTTGGCAGTAGGCTCTAAATAAAGTAAGCTTCACTTGAGCACTACAACGTGCGAACCTGTGGACCAGCATCCCGCCGCGCACCGCCAGCGCCCTGCGCTCCCGCTCAATGTCTAGAATCTAGACATTGAGCGGGAGCGCATCTAGACTCTAGATCGTCTTTTAGGTCCTCCGACACAATATTTGACACAAAGGATTGCCTCGATTAAAACAGGATACTTTTTAGTCCAGAAATGGATGAAATTGGGAGTGGAATCTATAATACTATATAGCATAGAGGAAATATAATATTAATGTCTTGAATATTTGTGTCTATATTTACTAATATATACATGTATTGAGGAAAAGTTTGTGAGATTGTATTAGCTTTGTAAGTAATGGGTAATCCCAGGAACCGCTTATCCGCTTTCAATAGTAGGTACATTATTACAGAGGCCGGGAAGTAAGGGGTTGCTGGCCGAGTATATATAGACGACCGAGCGTAGCGAGGTCGGATAGTTATGAGGCTGGCCACCTCGTTCACGTCGAGGTATGTATAGTGCTTTTCTCAAACATACAATGAAATAAATTTCAAAACTCCAAGAAATCAAACATTAATTTTCATGGCTGAACGCCGTGATCCTGTGCCACAAATTGTGGGATGGAAATTAAAAAAAGTTTCTGTCAAAAGTTTCATTTTTGGTACAAGCTTTTGTTGCTGACTGTACTTTTCTGTATACCATCATCAACTACTCATTGATTCTAACGAGCCCAAACTCGAGGTTTTATTACGGAGTTCCTATGGCCACCTTCCAGCTCCATCATCAGATCAGCTCCACGTCATCATAATATTGCATTGTCACGCGATTTGCATATTCGTGCAAAATTTCAACTCAATCGGAAACCGGGAAGTGGATCAAATTTAACTTGCAAGATTTGATTACAGACTGACAGACAGACAGACAGACAGACAGACAGACAACGGGACAGGTGAAACTAAATAAAAGCTTGTAAAAGACCATCTTGCAGGCCTAGGCCTCCAATTTTGTATGAAATGCCATTACGGGTCTCTCCTCTCGCTGCGCCCGAAACGTGACACTTCGAAGCCCATTATGAAGAACACAACGTCAATATTTCATTGTATGTTTAAGAAAAAAATATTCCATCTACGTATAGAGAATGAACTTTCTGAATGGACACAGGCTCTGATTTATCTTGCAGGTTTACCTGCGTTCTCTGCAACACAGGGCTTGTTTACTCTCACGTGGCCGAAGTCGCGGACACCAGCTGGATTTTCTTTTTTTATTCTGCATCTGCAGCATGCTTACCGGAGCCTTTTATCAAATTGGGAACCCGAAACGGCCATTTTGTTTTTTCGATTTCGCTTTACAGTTATCCGGCCGGGCAGATCTCGTAATTAAGGGCTTTGGAACTTGCTTTCACGAAGTTTAGGGTTCCGTTCCGCTATCGAGGGTCCCTCAATGCATATAACTTAGGCTGGACAGCAATCCGTGCCATTGTTAAATAGTTTGTCTATGGAGTTGGCCATCGACTGGTTGCCCGTGCAGCTTTAGCAGCGTATTGGAACTCTTGTGTCCATTTGAAGGCCCATTCTTCAGGAGTTGTAGTAACTTCGCGGTAGATGTCGCTACGAGCCTCCCTAAGGTGTAAAATACAAATAGTGGGAGGGATTGAATGATTCGTCACCATTAGCGGGTCCACGGTAGCTCAATTGGCAGAGCGATGGACGGATTCCAGAGGTTGTGGGTTCAAATCCCGCTCGTGGCGAATAATTTTTCAATTCTCCACTATGATCGATGGTGTAAAGCCTCCACTAGACGTCTGCAGATGCATCTGCAGACGTCATCTGCGGATGCGTCCGCCGACGTGTAGAGGGGGTAATTTGCGCGTCTGTTGTAGGTATTTAACGTCCGCAGATGCGTCTGTTACTTATCCGCTCGTTGTCGGTTTTTGTGGCAAGGATCAAAGGGTTTTGGCGCGAACGTCCGGTGTCTGTCCACACGTCTGTCGACGCATCAGTTTGTTCGGAGTAGCGATTGAGAATGCACGCGTGCACGCGCAATGGCTAAAAATATATGAGCACCGAGGAACTTTTAAGTTTCTTGAGCTATACATATAAATTTGTTTTGATTTGAAAGTCTAAATAAAAATTCCGCTTACTTTGTTCTGTTTCTATTCGGAAGAGTGGTTCCGGAGATTGCCTTTCGTATGTTACAAAGCCACAATCTCAAAAACTTTTCCTCCCCATTAAACGAGCGAGCGCATTTCTCCGTTGCAGCGTAGCCTCTACAGGTCGCATTTCTCAACCGATTCTCGTTTAGTTTAAATAATTATATAGATTTTTTCGATTCGATTTTTCGAAATTAAAAAAAAAAACGTGTTTTTTAAAGACAGGATCGCTTTTTTACTGCTCATAGAGCCACTAGTAATATGAGGGTAAATTCGTATCATCAGTAGTAGTAGGTACAGTCAACTACAAAGAGATCGATACGGCCAAAGTTACCAAAATATGTATACACGACTTTATTGCCTAACCATTAAGGTCGTGTACATATATATTTTTGTAACTGAGAGAGTTAAGTTATAGCCATCTTTCCTGTAAACCTATGGTCATCACACCCGAACACCTGGAGAGATGGCCATTTTTTTTTAACAATTTTTTTCGAGGTGATTTCTCTAGATATTATACTTTTTTGTTTAATAATCTAAAGTTAATTAACCAAAGTTTAATAAGAAATAAAAAAGTATTCGTAATGTGTAAGCTTTTATTTTAACAGTGTTCCAAAAAAATTATGACCGACTGCCCCGGACTTACCCTATACATTGTGAAGTTATTTGACTATGTCTGTCAGAACGGACAAACTATATAACACCATACCTACATTTTTTTGTTGCTCATGTTAACCCATTCACCACGTATCGCATCACTGGCAAGTCGATTGCAGCAGAATCGGTAAATATCGATAAAATCAAAGATAGGTAAATAAATCTTGTTCGATACAATGACATCATTTTATGTTTTAAAATATGCATAACTAACTTCCGCCCACTTCGTCTGCGTGGACCCAAGATAAAAACGATCCTATATTTTAATTCAGTCTATAAACTATCTACGTACAAAATTTCATCCAAATCGGTTGAGCCGTTTTAGCGTGATTGAGTAACAAACATCTAAACATCCAAACATTCACATTTATAATATTAGTTAGTAGTTTATAGTATTAATGGTCATAGTTTATAGTATTAATGGTCATAGGAAGCACTTATACTAGTTTTACTACCAATCGGCAGACAGCAAGACAGTCAACTAACCATCCGTGCACTTTATGTGCATTGTAATAAGGGTCACGAGTGGTCAGTTAACTGTGTTGGCGTTGTGTACTACCAATATCAGGCAAGTTTTTCTCTATACGGAACCATTTGTGCGGAAAGCCATCTCATGCCATTGCCGGTGACTGCGAAGAAATGAGGTAATGCAGTCATACAATATTATTAATGAGAAAGTGTGTTTGTTTGCCGTTTTACAACCATTCCGTCAACCCGTTTCGAAAAGGCTCTATACCCGACTTTATATGGAGCTTAGTATAATTTTCTGTTTTTCTTATGGGCTGTTTACACTTTGATTAGTAATTAGTGCGAGTTCATACATTTGCTGCAAGTGCGAGTAGCTTTTGTATGGACTCGCCACATGACTCGAACTAAAATTAGGGCTTTAAAGCGCAATATCTCGCAAACGAATTACTGATTTAAAAAATGGTTTTAGAAAACCCATAATATTTTTGAACGAACTATCCAACGATATACCACACCATGGGTTTGACGAGAAAAAACTTTACATCCCCGCTTTAGGTGTAGGGGAGGTACCCTTAAAAAAAAGGAAGAGATCCTCAATTCGTCGGAATCTTTTATTTTTAACCCCCAACACAAAACCCAAACAAATTGAGCTGTCAAATCCCATACAAATTGAGGGTGAAACGCAAACGCGATCGTAAAGTTTTGTTTCGGTAAAACTTATACTAGAGCCTCTGACCGCGGTTTGCGTATTGCTACCGACGAAGCAGGGAAACGTTAGGAAAGTAGGAAAACGGATAACGGAATTTGGAAAGATAGGATCAGTTCAGAATAAGAGCTAATGAAATATATAAATAACAAAAATAACTAAATACGGATATTATTAAGTAAAATGAAAAAGGATATAGAATTCAACACAGAAGGATCTTTTGAGGCTAACAAGACGAGGGTGGATGTAGGAAAAGGGATTTTAAATGTGGAAAGATCATTGTAAATAGAGACATGGTTGTACTCGGTCCTTGTATGGTTTAGCCGAACCATTAGTAAGGTAATTGTGCCATTATAGGGCCGTACCCTTGCGGCTCACGTTGCGGAGCACACACGTTGGGCAACTAGTCATCCGAACGAATATAAATGCCATGTTTAACACGCTTTTGGAGGTTTAGAAATTTCGGTATAGTCTGCTAAAATATCTAGGTATGTTGAACTAGTGCGTAGTTAACAAATAATTAGACTGGCGAGAGAAGCGAACAAAGTCCTCCGTTACGGCTTGGACCGAAATTCTTTCGTATGTCCGGATGTCGAGATGTCCCGCTGTCAGGCCGTTCTCTACAGGTCGCGTTTCTCAGGCGATTCTCGTAAAAATTTGTGAACAGGTTCAATAATACACCGCTTAAGAGTCCGCAGTAAGCTCGATTCTCCATACAAACGTAGTTACGCTCTCATTTTAAAACTAAGTGTTGGATTATAAAGAAACTTTGCATGTACAATGACATGAGGTATATTTATGTCTGTAATTAGTTTATGTAGCTTCAGATACAATAGTAAAAAAATACAGCGAATTGAAGTTTTTCATACAAAACTTGTTTTTGCTGTATTTCGTTTGTTTTATAAACTGGAACCATATAAACTAATTACAGACATAGATATACCTCATGTAATTGTAAATGCAAAGTTTCGTCGCAATCCAACGAGTAGCTTTCAAATGAGAACGAAACTCCGTTTGTATGGGAAGGTGAAATTCGACCGAGCTTACTGCGGACTCTTAACGATACAAATAACTTTATTAAATAATTCTGTTTCGTGTTAATTCAACGTGGAAGTTACCACGGCATGATACAGAGAAGAGAGTGAGTGAGAGGCTTCCAGACGAGGATGGATTATTTTTCTATTATATTTGTCCTCGTTTAGGTTCAATTATTCATTTCATTTCATTTCAAGATAACAGCAGCGCAAGCCCAGCATGCCGATCACGTAACGCATTGTACGTTCTTAACTACGTTAGGGTACCTAAATCTAAATGTCAATTTTTATATGGGAAAATGACAGTTGCATTGTCCTAACGCGTGTTCGAAACGTTACGTGATTACCCCTCATCAGGTCTCATAAATTTACTCATCTATACATAGGTACTAATGTTATTGTTGTATTACTGGCTAATCTAAATTTTGAATTTATATTTGTTTTACTACTATTGTATTCTATGTGATGTCCAAATGTCAATTCTTTAAATAAAGTCTTATACATAATTTATAAAGAGGTCAGCTTTGTAAATTTGTTAGTTTGTATGTAGGGTAATATCTTGAACTACTCATTCCATAAAAAAAAATGTATAGAAATTGTATAGAATGTGCTTTCCGTTTTATATCCCGCGGGTTTGCCTGCGGTCTTTGCTATACGCTAGTGAAGCCGCAAGGGCACTTAAAATAATTAGGGTAATTCCGCGGTAGATGGCCATAAGGGGGAGATGCCCCATCGATATATTTCATGGAACCACTGACTTGATTTCGCGAGTTTTTGTTTATTTCGCTTCGCTTTGTGCGTGGGAGCACGGGTGCAATTAACAATTAGGCGAAAAAAAGCACAAAGTAAGTAAAATCGTCTTTGAATGTTTAGACTAGTGTCAATATTTTTTGGAGAGGTCATGTTTTACCTGGTTATGATGTAAGTTTCTCAAAATAATGGTGTTTTTTGAATTTGTTGCAAAGTATATGAGTGTATCATTGTTCTAAGGTCAGATTTTGGCAAGTCGTGTCATGACTTGTTTTTATTTTAGGTGTGGTCATCTCTCCCGCAAGAAAAAGAGAGATGGCTACTGGCTAGTTTTAGCGGTATGCCATATGATATGATGCTGAATGTGTGTCAAAGAAGAGTATATAAAAGGAGAGGATAAACCAATCCAGGAAACCTAACAAGAAAAAAATATCCAAAACTACCAACTCAGTGTGTAAACGAAAGATACTGCCGCGGCTCTGGGGATGATTATTATAAGTTATCTTCTTCGAAGACTGGTTTCAGTCTAGTTTTGGCTACATAAGAGGACACGTGCTTAAGAATAAAAAAAATAACGAAAAACATACAAACTGAGACAGTTAAGTTACGGCCATCTTTCCTGTAAAGGTATGGTCATCACACCCGTATACCTTGGGAGAGATGGCCAAATGCATTTTTTTTTCAAGAGTTTTTTTCGAGGTGATTTATATAGATATTATAGTTTTTTTGTTTAATAATCCAAAGTTGATGAACCAAAGTTTAATAAAAAATAAAATCGTAATGTGTAAGCATTTATTTTAACAGTGTTCCAAAAAAACTATGGCCAACTACCCCGGACTTACCCTAAACTTGAAGCAGTTGGGTACCATTCAGTTTTAAAGAAAAAAATCGTCTTTCCGTCAGATATCCATGACGTCTCTTGGAAGATCAGGCCGTGTCGGCGCTGGAAATAAACGGAAAAGGTTGATATGACTAAAACACGATTAAGATCGCCCCTCGGCAAGTTAGTTTAACGTTCCTTACTAGAAAGGGGCAAACTTTAAAGTGGCCGTCAATAGAATTTGCTAACTATCTAAACAAACCGCCATATTGAAATTGTCTTTCACTATGGCAGTTCGTTTACATAGTTTGCAAATTTCATTTACGGCGACTTTAACTCCACCGTATTGTAGCATTTGTAGCGCATTAACCAAACACTATCTGTCACTTTTTTCACGACAACTAGAGAAACAGGTTCCGAAATGAAATTCATTAATCATTATTCATAATATAAATCAGCTTAACTATATGCAATGTCTAGAAAATGTAATTTGCCATGGAAACGAGTTTTTATCTTATACGACCCTGATGTCTCCTCTAAATTACCATGGGCAAATTAAACGAACACGTCAAAGACCAGTAAAGAACCATCCAGAAAGTGCATTCTACACGCAGGTAGAAGAATTTCAAAACATACAATCGCACAGACTTTCATCTTTTTAATAGTACAGTATATGCAGATGTAATAATAAAGATAAAGATGAAATCTCAGTGAACTTGTAGCTTCGCAGTTTGTGTGTGGGATTCTCCGGGATTACAAAAAATTACTTGAAAAAAACATTGATGTCGAAGGCTTACTACAGGGTTGAGGACTATCTAACTGACAGAAGTGCATGGCCCAAACCAGAGCCCAAAATAGCTTAATCATTCATATAGCTTATTCTGACATGTGTTCTTGTAGAACAAAATGATGATTTTTTGAAGTAAAAACTTCTTTAGCTGCTGTGCACTTTTTGGGTTGGGGAAAATTTGTTAAACTCGCCACAGGTGTCGTCACGTGACCGTAAATGGTGAGAGATTCGGGACGAGGCTTGGCGGCGGGGGGGGGGGGACCGATGCCGCACCGGTTGCCGGCACCTGTTAATACATAAATAACTTGCGCAATACGGGACGAAGGAGAGGGGCAGTTACTTCACTTCGTCCCGCATTGCGCAAGTTATTTGCCGGCACCTGTACGAGACTGGCTGCGCCATTCGAGTTAGCGAGAAAAAGGGCGCAAACGCCATGCAATCCGCGGCGCTTACCAGTTCGGCCGACACCCAATAAGTTCTCACGCGCTAATTTGCAAGTGAAATAGTTTACTTATGTCGGTACGGTATTCGTCGATTCGATATGTCAAAATACCTATTCAAGTTTTCACTTCTGCCGGCACTCCCAGAGTGCAACCCGGAGGTTTTTTTTCTTAGCATTCATATTCAGTTTGACTTATTTTAAGTAGGTTAAGACTATCATTGTATAATAAGCTTTTTTGGCAAAAAATGACTGACCGTTGAGTTTGTTTCGGCGTTTCTTCTTAACAGTGGTCTTCTTTTTCAGAAACGCTGGTAGAATTTTTAATTTTGGCCAACTTGCAGAATAAAAATTAATTAATTTCATTTACGGTTTATCCGATTTCATAAACTCTCACCTGATGTATAGAATGGGCTTCTATGATGGACCTAGTGTACTTTGTCCTGCGGGTTTACTTCCGTTCTTCGAAATAAGAGGGCGGCGCCGCGTGTGCGGATACTTACAAATATAGTGAAACACCATCTCCACAAGTCGGGTGAAATTCATTCTTATGTCATTCATTACCATATAGGTATTGATTGAAACGGAAAATTATAACTCGATTTTTTTTCCGGAAAAAGTCCTCACTGAACTGTGGTTAGAATAATGGTTTCACTTTTAAGTATAACAATTAGTCGCCTGAACAACACCGATCGCTTAATTGGTAAAGCCATCTTTCCCGGATAGGGAACAGGATGTAGGGAAATACTGCTATTAGTTAACGAGAAATGCGACTGGTCTTTTGACAGTTCCAATATGACGTAAAGAGATTTATTTCTCGTAAAGAGTGATGTTGATGTGGCTAGAGCAAATCGATAATTATAATATCCGATTACGATTGATGGTGGCTAATAAAAGGTATCGATTGATTACAGTGCAATAATTATTATTTTTAGGAAATCAAATAGAGAGCCTATACATATACACAGTCGTCAAACTGCAAAGTGACATGGACATTTGTCGTGCTTTGCACCAAATTGGCTCGCGAGCAGCTCGCCGCGCGGGGCGAGCATGCCTCTGGCTGAGCCGCTCAAATTCGTACGCAGCTTTAAGTTTATGATGATGACGATGATATTTATATTTTACTGTTTAATTAGGATACGGCCCCGATTTTTCGTCAAAGACCATTATCACTAAGAAAAGTTTCGAAAACGCGTGGAATACAGATAAATTGAAAAGGAGAAAAAGAGAAAGATTTCCACTACTTTTACGTCATCAAGATTGAAGGCGTATACTGTGACTAAAAAGTATAATCAAACTAAAATACATTAAAACAACGTTGTGTTAGTTACAGCATTCATAACTCGAATAACGGGTAGACCGACTTTTGTGATGTTTGGTTTGTTGGATTTGTCTTGGCTCCGAATAGCAGGATTACTATTAAAACATGCAAAAATGATCGTTTTTTTCAACATGCAAAAATGGTCGATAACGGAATGCAGTTCGCGGGGTCAACTAGTTGGCAATAAAAGCGTCTCAAAGATTTTTTTACATATGTTTTTCTATGATAAGGTGAACGATTCATCATAATTTCTAATTTAAATATTCTCTGCTATGTAAAGATTTGTCATAGTTATTAAAAGTGGAACTATTTATAACTTACGCCAGTCTCTCGTGACCTTTAGTGTCGGCGGCCTGAAAACATTAATATTAAATGTGCATTAAACTGTGCCTTAAGACCGTACATTAGCTCACCCATTTTTCAGGTTCAAGAATTCCTAAACAATATTTCTGTCGCTCTGACGGAGGCGAGGCCGTGAGTTGACGGCCTATGCCATTGGTCTGTTTTAAAGTAACCTAACACAAAAATATACCGACGCAGATATAGATAATATTGATCCTATTTCAAAAAAACATTAATCCACGGCCAAATACCTCTCTATACAAAAATTACCAGTGGTCTTTCCTTCTAACTACGTACAGTACCATTACTGTTAGTTAACCACTGACAGATGGATTGCCTTCATTTAATTTTCAACTTTAATCTTATACAAATAAAATAGTTATTACTAAATCGGTAGATGTGGGTAACAGTATTCCGAAAAATGCTTTTATCTGTATGAAATTAAAGTTGAAAATTAAATGAAGGCAATCCATCTGTCAGTGGTTAACTAACAGTAATCGTACTGTATGCTAACTAATAACTAACTGGTGGCTCTGTCGAGTAATGCGACCTATACCCTCGTGGCGCCCACGCGCCTTTTAGAAGGCCGTGTCAGTTGATGAAAATTCAAATTAATTCCATTTAAGAGAAACTTCAAATTTCACTGTTCGTTTTTGCGTGCTGGGCGCCACGAGGGTAGAGGAGAACAGCCGGACGGATGCCGGATACGAAAGAATTTTGGCCCAAGCTGAAAAGGACACCTTCGTTCGCTTCGCTCCCTCATTCAATTATTTTGGCTTCACGATTTAGCTAAAAATTGATCCCCCGACATTTTCATTTTAAAGTCCAATATCTCAAAAACGGCTGAACAGATTTTCATGAAACATGGCTAAGAACACTCGAAATAAAATTATCTATGACACAAAAAAAACCGCATTCAAATAGGTTCATCCGTTGGGGAGCTACGATACCACAGACAGATACACAGATACACAGACAGACACGTTACTTATAAAGTTACAAAGAGTTTAAAACTTACAAAGAGAGGGGCTCTTGGTGTCGGGGGTTAAAAAAGTTTTTAGCCCCCGAGACGAGAGACGCCACATCCCAAATTTCGACCGCTCACCGCCTCCTGTCCAATTTCGTCGCCAAATTCCGCTGGGCAAATTCCGATTGCAGCTAATCCACACAAAATTTGGACCTAGCACAGGCAGGCGAACGAAATTCAGCGGCGGAATTTATCCGCCTGTCCGTAGATTTTGTACGGAGCAGTTGGGAAACAGCCCAACTGCATTCGGCTACGGAATTCGGTCGTGGAATTGCTTATACGTAGCGAGGCTAACTGACGCAGATAATTAATAAGTTTCTGTTAAAACTTTTTAGTAGAACCTTTCATTGCAAACTGCACTATTTACACTTGCATATACGAATAGGTACTTGAGATTATTTGAGTGCCGAATTGCATTAACGTATTCCATTCAAAAAGCAACTCTACGGTTCAAGGTGGAAGATTCCAATTCCAATGAAAGTTTTATAAAAAGTTTTCATAATTCAACCAGGACAGTGCAAAGTAAATAAAATCTTGTAAAAATTACAGTGTAGGTACTATTTTTTTACTGGCAAGCAAAACGTCAGTTGCGTTTATCGAGTCAAGGTTACCACCTGAACGTAATTAATAAATTTGATAATACAGTGTTGCCAATCGTAAAAACTGAAGTTTATTACAGATAAGCGGGTGTAATAACAGGCAACCTCTAGCCTTTGTACTGTTTTGACGTCACAGGTTAGGTTATTGATTATTTTTCTCAATAGATCAGTCTCGGAATACTTGCATCCGGCCAGAACCGCTGCCCCGGAATCCGGGTTGGCTAGGGCAGATAGGGCTAGACGTCCGACGTGGGTTGTGTACTGTGTAGCACTCGCAATAAGCGTGATATGGTATTTGACAAAAGTCAAATCAGCTTCTTTTTAATAAACGTCAAAAACGCTCCATTACTAGAATTGGAGCGTTTTTGACGTTTGAAGTTTCCAAATTCCATTTGAAGAGATTACTTGCTTGTGACGTCACAATCAAACTTTTAGTTTTTATAAATTTCAAAAACTTAAAATAGAAAAAACAAAAAATAACTGAAGGATTGATTCAGAGTATTTTCGCATTAGCTCTATTGTATTAGACCGATTGGCGCGTATCTCGTAAGGTATAGGAATACACATCTCTCTATATATATCACTATGTGATTACGTGTTCTGATACCTCGCATTCTTGACAGCTAGGTGTCAAATGTAGGTACGAAAACAGCTTCGCACGTTCCGACAGACATTCACCATTTTGTGTATATGTATAGGACTGACCTGTTGCATGACCACTTCAAGAGGTTGTCCCGTCTGCAGCTCCTCAGAGGGCCTCCTGGTCGGCCGGACGGCATACTCCCGTTCGCCAAGGATCTGTAAAAAAAAAGTAAATTAAATAAGTTTCTGTCAAAAATTTCGTTTTTGGTACAAGATTTCATTGCCGACTGTACTTTTCTGTATACCGTCATCCACTGCTAATTGACACGGTTCTAAAGAGTTCCCATGGCCACCTTCTGTCTCCATCATCGGATCAGCTCGATGGTACCCTAATATTGAATTGTGATGCAAACTATACTGATAACAAAATTTTCCGTTTTTTCCTTATGAAGCACGGAACCCTAAAAAGGGTGCTAATCAAAACCCGACGTAGTGTTAAAGTAAACATTAATTGAATACACGCGACAATAATTTTCAATACCGTTACCTTGACATCTACCATCATGTAAAACGCTAAAAACTGAGGAATACCTTACATCAGCCCTCATTAGTGGTTCTACACTAATTCGCCAACAAACAAGATTCTACAGAAACCAAAAAAACATAGACGCATCAATTTCCTTCATACATATAACCCTTTTCTACTGACCAATGTCGCAGTCGCAAACACCTTTGCCCTCCTCTCTTACATTCCGTCAATTGATTATAAACCTTATGCACAACGGAATTAAGGTATTATTTCCTTTTATCTATTTTAGTGTTTGTTCTTAAGATACGGATACGGATACTAAACAACGTTTTTATAGACGTAAATTAATGAACATAGTTGTTTTGGATGTCGCATCTATATGTTTTTGTGTATGTTTACTCGGGGCATGGTTACCGATATACCTATGTATATATACAGTCGTGTGTATAAGATAAACATTGTATCTAACTAAACGATGCTACTCGTTATAGTAGTCTTCAAGACAAGTTTTAGTACTGTAATTTCAACCTTAACCCCGTGATCCAAAGTCCTTACTGTGCGATGTCATATACATACGAGCTTGCTTAAATAACTAGTTGCCCTATTAAAACCCGGCCAAAAATAACATAATAAATCAGTTCTTCCAATATAGCTCTTACTGTATACACTTACGGTTCTCTACGCGTCCTATATTTTACGGAGAAACGGTCGCCATATTGTTTCTCGCAATTCGAACCCACATGTTCCAATTTCAAATGCCCAGCGAATGGGAAGCCAGCGCCAACCAGTGCTACCAATTTAAAATGTCTTAAACATCATTCGTTTTGTATGGACTTGAGCTCTTTTCGAATTTATCAGATTTTCAATCTGTTATGCTAGATCAAAACGCCAGAAGATTGTTTGAACTGTAGTGAATTTACGACTTTTCAATATGGACGGTTAGCCAATCAGATTAAGCCAATGTTAGTAAATAAAGGCGGGAAAGATTTCGAGACGTTGTTTATCTTATCATAGGAAATCACTTTATCTATGTAGTGCGATCACAATACTAGCCTGGTCCACCTTGCTTCAGCACCTTGACAATGACAATAAGCTAGTTTCCTAAATTCGTAACCTTTAATTTGAACCACTTTTCTGGGAGGATAAAATGTTTGTATGGGTCTAACCTAACTACAATTAGAGCACATAAAAAAACTGGACGCCGACTACGGAAAATTAACTGAAAAAAAAAATCTTTTTTGAAGTGAAAACTTCTTTAGCGGCGCTGTGCACTTTTTGGGATGGAGAAAAATTGTTAAACTCGCCACAGGTCACGTGACCGTAAGTTGCGAATGCGTAAGATGTGAAAAACTGTTACAATATCATTGACTTTTCACTTCTGCCGGCACTCCTGGGGTGCAACCCGGTCTGTTTTTCATAAGCTTACACAAAAGGTAGTTTTATTATTAATTTGTCATTTTTCGGCTCTGCCGTACTCGGGAAAAATAAGGATCCTATTGGTAGCTTTTAATATTCTCTTCACGAAAAAGAAAACATTTCTCGTAACAATAGCTTGTTACTTTCAAGTCTGAAGATCCTGGGTTCGAATCCCGGTAAGGGCAAATATTTGTGTGACGAGCATGATGGGTCTGAATCATGGAAGTTTTGTATGTATTTAAGTATTTACTTCTATTAGGTATATATATCGTCGTCTTTTACCCGTAACACCTGAGCCTACTACCTACTAGCCTTAAGGTGGTTTTCCACCGGCGAGGCGAGGCGGGGCGTGGATGGGCGAGAATTGAAATTCGTATGGGACTTACTACCTATTTGCACTGAGCGCGCGCGCGCGTGGTGGAAATAGGTACCTAGTAAGTCCCATACTAATTTCAATTCTCGCCCATCCACGCCCCGCCTCGCCTCGCCGGTGGAAAACCACCTTTACTGAGCTTACTATGGAACTAGCTATAAATATTAGCGGACAATCTTACTAGTAAATTAATAAATTAGTTACCCATGTGTGTACTGTTGATGTAAGGGAGCGACCACATCGGTGCTTAACGCTGCGTATACGCGTTGACGTGTCGTATGCGTCATGTATTCTTCATACATTTTGCTGCGTTTTACGGTGCGATAGCGTATCTTGAGCAGCGGTGTGGTCGCACCTTAATGAATGTAATAACAGTTCATATTCTGTAATTCGTAGAAAACAATAAGGCGCATAGTTCCCTCTATCGGCCATGACGTCTATGACCAGACTTGATAGTTCTGCCTCCGGTTTCCGCGGTTATTACGGGCTGATATTACCTTGCATCACCTTCTAAAGCAGTTTCTATAGAAAATTACAATTTTGGTGAACAGTTATCAACGTAGATTAGATATGCGAGCCGCGCCGGCTGGCCGCCGCCGTGAAGAAGCGACCTGTTCGAAATTCGCGCCGTGCGTGCCGCGATTATAAAATAAATAAATAAATATTTGGGGACAATCTTACACCAATCAATCTAGTCCCAAACGAAGCAAAGCTTGTACTATGGTTACTTAGACGACGATGATATTAGTACATACTTATATAGATATATATAAATACCTAAATACATAGAAAACATCCATGACTCAGGAACAAATGTTCATGCTCATCACACAAATAAAAGCCCTTACCGGGATTCGTACCCGGGACCTCCGGCTTCGAAGGCAGGGTCATTACCAACTATGCTACAGAGTCGTCGAAATCGAATGGCCATTTTATTATCTTTTGGCCAAGGCAAGTTATAATAAAGCTTGGAGATATAGTAATAAAAACAGGGCAAACCAGAAAGTGCATGGCACAAAATAACGCTAATTTTAACAATAACTAGGCACGTTTTCACTATTCCACATATCCGCCTAATTTCTCATTTGTTTTCCAAAACCAGAGAGCTTGAGCGTTTTTTTTAAAGCATTGTATGCAAAGAGGGGTCGCGACACGCATTGCGCATGCGGGCGGGCAAATGTCAACGTGACAATGGCGGGAACCGCCATCTTTGTTAAACAGAAATTAATTTAGATAATACTACGTCTAGGATTCGACATTGACATTAATTATTGTTAAACATGGCTTTTTGCAAGGAGACAAGAATCGCAAATGAGCGGTTGTAAACGTGAAGTATCTGTTAATTTTAGGTGGGTTTTGTATGGTCGAGGAATGAAAAGGTTTGCCACTTTTCGACTTATTTCAATGCTGTTAAGGTCCAAAAGTGAGGACCCTTTTCATTTCGCGGCTGTACATGGGACGGGTAGTGTACTCGAGTCTCGATTACGGACTGAAAATCGCTGCTGTTCGTTTACATCGGTGACATCGACTTCTAACGTCTGTTGTCAAAGAGTCTCTACTCGGCCTTAAGCCTAAAAGCAGTTGCATTTTTGGAAAAATCTTTTGATTTCACTCGTCTCGATGAGGTGCATACCTGCTATTCTCAAACATGCAACGAAATAAACAAAAAACTCCAACCTTTTTTCACGAATTCATATTGAAACAAAAGAAGGTCGCTTTGCAGGCTAGGCCTCCAATTTCGTGAAATTCCAATAGTTAATACTAATCCCTCGTCTCGTGGTACTTACTTCGCAGCGTATTAAAGAACACAACGCCGATATTTCATAGGATGTTTGAAAAAGGTGATATCACTACATTAAGTTATATTACTAGAGTAGACATCACCTAGCATAAGTTTGCGCATGTCAACATACTCTCATGAGAGTATGTTGGTTTAGTCCGTGGCGGGCAGTGATGGCGGTCGTTTCGAGTGCCATTTTTACTCAAAACTTTAAAAAATGCCTTCTTTTGCATTGCGCTATTGCACCAAAAAGAAACCCAACAATAGTAAAAGTATGGGGTAAAGTAAAGTAAATCACTTTTCATCGAAAAATTCACAGATTTTTCAAATAACAGTAATTTATAAAATACGCGCTGATGGCGGCTATTATTTCAAAGATTAAAAATGTAGAAGTGACAATTTCCTAAGACTATTCTGCCTTATTAGTAGAATATTAAACTTACTAAATTTACTGATTTGAAGCTTGAAAGATCTTAATTTTTGCGCCAAAATAGGAGCAACCATTTGTTTTATTTTTTTATTTAATCGTTTTTATGAATAATTTTAGTGGCAACGTTCAATTCTCCTTATTAAATATATCTTAAGTTCTACTTATTTAAATCCTAGGTAAATTCTCTTATACAAATAATTTACGCGATGCGAGTATGGTCTCCGAATATGAACCCATTAGCAATTTAGGAGAATGTAATTATTATATTAATTTCCAATTTGAAAATGGTCGTAATTTAGTTTGTTTGTCTTGCTACGATTGCTATCAAAATCGATATCTGAGGATCCGCATGGGCCTTAAATTAGGAATTTGTCATCAAATCTGACACAAATTGCTGAGACAAATTGCATCAACATAGTGCATCCACGGTAACTATAAAGATATCAAGTATAAAAAAATACAAATAGGTACCAAATGTCGGTGATTAAATAAATAATTAGTTTTTTCATAAGAGTGTATTAAATCCCGCTATAGCCATAACTGAATCCAAACTCAGAAAATTGAAAATCTACTACGTTTACATACTCTTTGATTTTCCAAGATGGCGGCCTGATTGGAAGACGTCAAGAAAAATGTTCTGGGTTGCCAGTCTATACGTAGTAATAGTAAGTCAATGTATCACTACCTAGTCATGACGCGGGTACCTAGTTCACATCGGATAAAATAAATATTTTATTAGTGGCTTTGCTTGCGTATTTACAAATAATGCAGGAGCCGCGGGGTAATAAATATTGCCTATGCTCCCGCTTCCCCAAAGGTAACCATATTTTACTAGAGGCTCTGTAAGCTGAGGCTCTAGTATAAGTTTTACCGAAACAAAACGTTACGACCGCGTTCCCGTTTAGCTGTCAAATCCCATACAAATAGAGGGTAAAACGCAAACGCGATCATAAAGTTTTGTTTCGGTAAAACTTATACTAGAGCCTCTGTAGAACTCGTGAGTAGAGTTTCTTTAAGGATATTTTGTATTTCAAGGAACTGAATATAAAAAAAAAGTAAAGTATTCATTGAACCTGCTCTCAAAATTTCACGAGACTCGGTTGAGAAATGCGACCTGTAGCAGAGGACAGCCGGCTAGACGCCCGGCCATACGAAATATTTTTTCCCAAACTGAAAGAGAGAACTTCGTTCGCTTCGCTCGCTTGTTCAATGAGTACTAATGAGTACTAATTTACAGTCAGTCACAAACGCCAACCTACATCTTTATATTACCTAGCCTAATGGATAGAAATATTTAATCGTATGGCATACATTATTTTGGCCTTTACAGTTTGTCACTCTTTAGTACCACCCAGGGGACACGTGCAGCCCCTCTATTCTGTAACTTGTTTTAAGCTCACCTCAACGCTCACCCACAAATATTTCTTGACACTGCGACGCGTAGTAACCAAGCGTAGGTAGAGGTCTAGCTTTGTGACGGGTGACCGGCGGGGTGAGCCGCTTTAGCGCGTAGCGAATAACAGGCCAGGGTTGTGGTGGGTAGCTGCTGCGGACGCGAGTGACAGTTGTCACCCCTTTGTCAAGTGAGTGGGCAACTCGACTGTTAGAAGTTCTTAAGAGTCCGCAGTTAGCTCGATTCTCCATACAAACGCTCTCATTTTAAAACTACGTATAGTGGATTGTAATGAAACTTTTCATGTACAATGACATGAGGTATATCTATGTCTGTAATTAGTTTATGTAGCTTCAGATACCAGAGTAAAAAAAATACAGCGATTTTAAGTTTTTCATACAAAACTTGTTTTTGCTGTATTTCGTTTGTTTTATAAACTGGAACCATAAAAACGAATTACAGACATAGATATACCTCATGTCATTGTATATGCAAAGTTTCGTCACAATCCAACAGGTAGGTAGTTTTGAAATGAGAGCGTAACTACGTTTGTATGGGAAGGTGAAATTCGGCCGGGCTTACTGCGGACTCTTAAGCTGCCCGAAGGTCTCTAACTCGGCTTAACTACTACTGTCATAGACAGCAGCCGGGATCAACTGCTTAGCGTGCCTTCCAAACCACGGAAGCGCTCATTTTTATTAACCACTCACCACCCACTCACCCATCCAAAGACTGACCGCTGCCATCTTTGCTTAACCTGCGTTATCGTTTCCGACTCGCAGGCGCCGCTAGGCTATAAGCGCTTCATAGATAGAACTATAGATCTATGATAATTGGGTGAATCAACTTTTTTGCTGTCATTAATTGCCTGGGTTACGTCACCCGATCACTTATAGACATTGCAATTTTATGGGTTTCTTGTCATGTTCGATCCCACCTTGCATGGACGTCTAGACATGTTAGAAGTTCATATTGTAACCATTTTCTAAGAAACTTTGTAATTTTGTCTTCTGGCTGACGGGACCGAATAACAAGAAGTAGTGGATTGACCCAATTAGGTAAGTAGTAGGTATTTCATTTTGATTTACTTAAGATATAAAATTGAGGATTAAACAAACTTGAGTAAACTTAATTAATTGATAGGTACCTAACATAAAAATACGAATTATAATATTCGTCGCTAAATATAAAATTCGGTAGAATTGTTAATGAGTTCCGGTCATAAATTTTAAAACGAATCCACTTTTCTACTTTCTCTGAATTTGTGTCACAACAACAACACTCACTAGTTCGGGTGATCGTGTATGCTAGAAAAAAATACTGTCAAGTCTAAGCTGATCGGGTTCCCTGTCACAGGGCGAGGCTTCAACGGTTTTTGATTAAAAAATACAATTATATTCGCATCGGATATTTTTTTTATTTTTTATTTATTTATTTAGAAACAGTCATAATAAACTTGTTACATATGTTGTACACAATATACAATAACTGAGAGGTTATACAAACAGACCTGGAGGTTCATAAAACATAATATTAATTAAACCAAAAAGGAAAGGTAAGAACAACGTAGTAAATAGTATAAGAATACACAACTAAGCATACATACAGTCAGTCTTAGTTTCGCACGTAGTGCAATAAAAGGATAATACTGGGTGCCATTCCGTGCATCATCGCGGCGGATCGCAGCCGCGCGCGATCGATTGCGTGCGATGCGACGGACGCGCGAAGACGCCGTTTTCGAAGTCGGCCTCGATGCACGGAATTGCACCTTTATCCCGAAACCGTCAGAGGCGGTTATCAGCATCCCGCTACAGCGTGCGGACCGACAGTTCGCAAAGTTGTATGCGAGTACGTCAGTTTGTACACAAAATGCACCTACGTCCGGCGAAATTTGCTCGGCTTCGCACGCCGCAGCGCGATGCGGCGGCAGTGTGTGATACGCCATAGTATCTGGCGTGTGTGGCGGGCTTTATAATTATATTAATTAGTGATAATCACATCACGGCGGATCGGGGGTTTGGCCGAAAATTATGAGTGCCAATTCCCTATGCCTTAAGTAGAATTAAAAAGTTAGTCGTACTTACTTTTCAAAATGCCTTAGGTTATACTATACAATTGTCATATTTATTTTTACATTATGTTTTCTTGTTAAATGTTTGTATTACTATACTTGTTGTGGCTGACTAAAGTTATTAATATTATATGACTGGTTTGACTGGTAGAGAATGCCATTTGGCATTAAGTCCGCCTTTTGTACTATAAGTTTTCTTTTGTGCAATAAGGTTTAAATAAATAAATATGTATATCATGTATATGTATTTAAAAAACTGTGTTTAAATAAATAAATAGAATCAAATCCTTGTCTAGTCTAAAAATGCTATTGAGACGTAAACTCTTTTTGTAAAGTTAGTGATTTATTCCTAACTGTAGCATTAGGAATACTCGTAGTTCGACATATAGTATTCTTGTGTACTCACGGGCATTGGGGATGGGTCTGTTTGTGTGGCAATTACTACACAACGTGGCCCATTTTCATTGTTCCTAGACTGTAAGGGGAAGTCCCTTAACGCCGGACGGCACCTAGTGCCGGATACTCGTACTATCTCGATAACCAATAACGCGAGCGACTCAAGGACAAGTAAAAGGGACCCCTCTTTTCCCCCCGCGCCCCTTCTACTTGTCCTTGAATCGCTCACATTATTGGTTATCGAGATAGTACGAGTGTCCGGCACTTAGGTGCCGTCCGGCGTTAAGGGACTCCCCCCTATGCTTAGTTATGTATTCTTATACTATTTACTACGTTGTTCTTTACCTTCCTTTTTGGTTAATATTGTGTCTTATGAACCTCCAGGCCCCCATTTCACCAGCTTGACAATTCAATGACATCTGACACTGACAATTCGCCATTCATTGCTTGTTCTAGAAGTTAAGGTGGTTGCTAGGTTACTCGTGGAATCAGCAATGTACGGAGAATTGTCAGTTGGTGAAATAGGGGCCTGGTCTGTATCACTTATCAGTTTTTGTAAATTGTTTACAACATATGTAGCATGTTTATTATGACTGTTTGTGTTCTAAATAAATTATATATATATATATATATATATATTAATATTAAATAATAATTAATATTAAATAATTAAATATTCGTGCTCATCCTACTAATATTATAAATGCGAAAGTTTAGATGTTTGGATGTTTGTTACTCAATCACGCTTAAACGGCTGAACCGATTTGAATGAAATTTTGCACGAAGATAGTTTATAGCCTGGATTAAAATATAGGATAGTTTTTATCCCGGGTCCACGCGGACGAAGTCGCGGGCGGAAGCTAGTCACAAATAAATGCCCTAACCGGGATTCGAGCCCAGGCCCTCTTGCTTCGTACTTTGTAAGCAGGGTCACGACCAACCAGGCTACAGCGGTCGTTTAAGAGTCCGCAGTACGCTCGATTCTCCATACAAACGTAGTTATTACGCTCTCATTTTAAAACTACGTGTTGGATTGTGACATGAAATAAAAGTATAGACTATATTTATTTATTTATTTATTTTATTTATTTATTGATAAATTCATTTACATGACATTACAGTAATAACCAATGCGTCACGAAACCAAAAATAACAAATAATACTATTTAGGCGACGAAACGGCGTGGCCCCGTTGCACCGTCATCTCCGGTGTAGGATTCGGCATATATATATATATATATATATATATATATATATATATATATATATATATATATATATATATATAGGTGTACTTAGGTTAGAATATAATGTGCATGATAGTTGTATGGATACCTATTCTTCAAGCAAGGCTAGTCAGGTTGAATGACCTACTTAGAATAATAGAACTATTAGAAACCTATTTCCTTGGAGCAGCATTCCTTATGTAGGTACTTATTCAGCAATGTATAAATACCTACAGATGGTTAAATTCATTATAATTCCTGTCGATGGAATTTACAAATGGTATATTTATAGTAATCGTGGTCGTCGCTATTAAAAAAGATATTATCGCATCGGGAATAAACATTTATTATGCTTTCTAAGGTTATGGGCGCAGATAGTTTTTTTCTTAAGATCATATATATAAATACTAGCTGATGCCCGCGGCTTCGCCCGCGTGGTTATAGGAAAATGTAACATATTGAATTTTCCCGTGGGAATTAGATGTTTTCCCCCTGGATAAAGTAGCCTATGTCACTCTCCAGCATCTAAACTACCTCCATACAAAAAATCACATCAATACGACGCTCCGTTAAGACGTGAAAGAAGGACAAACAAACACACACACTCTTTCGCATTTATAATATTAGTAAGGATTTTATATATATATTTTTAAACTACTTTGACTATGGATGGAGTAAACGCTGGACCTCTCGGTCGCACTAGCGAGTAGCGAGTAACTAGGGTTTGCAATCCGGTCGGATCCGGTCCGGATCCGGTGGCTATCAAAAGGTCAGATTACCGGATCCGCTGGACCGGATTGCAATCCCAACGAGTAAAGGTGCGACCACACCGCTGCTCAAAATACGCTAACGCACCGTAAAACGCAGCAAAATGTATGAAGAATACGTGACGCATACGACACGTCAACGCGTATACGCAGCCTTAAGCACCGGTGTGGTCGCTCCCTAACTCTAATAGAGCTGTGAGTTGTACCAATGTACGACTACAGACCGATCAACGTTAAATACGGCGCCGGCAGCTGTCATTCCATAAAAAATCTTGTTAAACTTACCATACATTCAGATTTTAATGAGCACCACATACAAGAGACGGTTTGGTGCAACCACCTTAAGAGGAAGCCTTGATTTGAGTCGACCACGCCCCCTTGACAGAGACACACTGATGCATTCCGCGCACAAGAAGAGATGTAACACTCTCTGGGAATGGCTTTTTGGACAAACGATAAATACCTAACTTAAATAGTGAAGTTTTATTTAAATTTCTTTAGCTTTCATGCGGAGGACTCTAAGGCGCTACCGCGAAACGAAAACGAAGATTGTTCGTGTGTCTCCCTCTCTATCGCTCAAGTGCAAGTGCGACAGAGAGGGAGATACAGAACCTCAGGGTCTCTTAGTGATCGCACTGAAGCCCCCCTCGCGCCTCGTTAATCTTGCTTGTCTTAGAGCGAAGATACTTTTATTTCCCGCCATTTCCGTGTAGTGTAACACGATTGGCTAGCAGGTCAGGCTATAAAATATACCAGTTTCTCTCACGATATCAGTTACAAACAAACAAACAAACAATATTATGTAAACAAGCTCTATTAACAGATATGAGTCAATATTGCACGTGCAGCGAAATTAACTGTTTACGATGCCCGTTGTCAGTGATGAATGGACATAGACACGATCGATCTATAATTTACTTTTTGCGTAAGTTTGCGATGTGTGGCATATTTTGCGCGAACTCGTTAAAGTAAGTACTTTACGGTAGCAATTATACTAATTATGTATCTGATTTACTCGAAGCTTATATATATATATATAATTTTCCCGTCACTGCCTCGGAAAGCCGTCTTTTGTCCACGCAAACGCATTTTATCCACTAGCGGGGAAAGTAATTTGACCTTGGAGCGTGTTTAAGTAGCTTTTCACAGATAACAAAACAAAACGTACAACGCTCATCATACAAACATTTCACAGATGATGTATTTCTGTTGCCGCCATAACAACAAATACTAAAAAACAGAATAAAATAAATATTAAGGAACTCTAAAAAATGATTGTTGCCTTCATCAGGCGCTGGGTCACAAAATGTATGGGAAAACTAAAATCCGACTCGCACTTGACCAAAATTCTACTTGATATTACTTCATGTTATTATTACTGGTAAAAAAAATCATTATTTAAATTAAATTAAATAAAGTTGTTTTGCATGTTGCACTTTCCTCGCTACAGTGAGGTGAAAAGTCTTGTGTTACACTCGGGTGCAAATGTATTTTACTTCTCGTGTTTTGAAACACACGCTACGCTCAGGATTCTATTTTAGAACCACTCGCTTCGCTCGTGGTTCAATTATAGAATCCTTTCGCTTGCTCGTGTTTCAATTCCACACTCGCGGGTAAAATACAACTTTGCACCCTTGTATAACAAATAACTATTATTAAAACTGGAATACTCTACGAGTTGGCGCTCCAGTGAGATTGGTTGAACGGTATCAACCGAATCAGCACTTCTAGCACAACTTGCTTGCAAGTCGCTTCGCGTGCGACTGAGCTTCTCCAGTCTCACTCGCACCGTGCAAATTCGAAAGAGGAGGGTAGATATTTCTCGACTCGCGTCGCGGCGCGGCGTCTGTTGTGCTAGCCCCTCTGGAGTGCGTTGATTCATTAACCTTAGTCTGGAAACAGTGCTCGACCGACGGTACGTCCTGACCGTACGTCCTGAACGTCAGCGCTGAGCATCGGTTGCGAAAATGCATTCAGTGCAACGCTGACGGCGAACTGCGACGCGTGTGTGCAGTATGTACGGTCAGTCGCTCTGTCAGCGAAGCACTGAACGCATCCATACAATCTCATAGCTCGTCGGTCGACCGACTACGCGCGACCGACGAGCTCGACCGACGGTCGCGGTACGCGCGACGTAGCTGTACGCGCGTAGCAGTTTATCAGCGCTGCACTGTATTTCGTCATACATTTCCATTAATATAGCTACGTCCAACCGATGTCAGCGCTCACCGTCGGTCGAGCACTGTTTCCAGCCTTAGACAGCGGGCCGAACAGCAGCGTCAGGGTCAGGACGAACAGTGGATGAGTCGTGAGTAAGTCGCGTCGTAAACGCATAATGACGAAGTGACCTATCTTGACTACCGTCGAATATCGTGTGGTATCGTGCCATTGGAAATAATAATCGCGTGCGCAGACGTTGGCAAATAACCGGTGTGTGGAAACCATCATAAATTGGCAACCTTCGCATACAGTGCATTATACTGCGAAAAATACGAGTCAATTTAGGTTTAGGGATAAATACCTACTAACCGAAAAGTAGCAATACATTTTGTACGCAAAAAAAATAAGATACACGGAGCCCCGGGTGGATACTAAATAATTTGTGATGTAGTGAAAAAAACGGGCCAAGTGCGAGTCGGTTTCGCGCACGAAGGGTTCCGTATCTATAAAAAAAGTAAATAGTTTGTTGATTGGGAGCCACTTTTAAATATTTGTTTTATTCTGTTTTTTTTTGGTATTTGTTGTTGTAGCGGCAACAGAAAATTTCAACTGTCTAAATATCACGATTCATGATATACACAGCCTGGTGACAGACTGATGGACGGACAGCGGAGTCTTAGTAATAGGGTCCCGTTTTACCCTTTGGGTACGGAACCATAAAAACGAGGCGAACTCTTTATATGTCATGTTCCCTCCAAAGGTCCCCAGCACGGCTATCACGCGACGACGGCGCGCGAGCTCTCTCGATTTTTCTCGTACTATCCGTCTCTCTCTTATTAGAACACTTACAACAAGAAGTATAGTGCGAGAAAAATCGAGAGTATGTCGCGGCCGTCCCATGATAGACGTGCAGGAAAACAATGACGGAAAGCGCAGCGAGAAGGAACGTAAGACAAATGATAGCGCGAGCGAACTGGCAACGGCGCATAAAATCCCTGAACTATACTCTAATTAATAATCCCACAGAAAAAAAAGTACCTAAACAAAGTTATGTCACTGTCAAAGTGACATATCAGGGGTTCTGAAAGTACGGGTCGGTCATGCAATAGTATTTAAAGTTCACTTAACAGAAATCAATCAAATATGAGAATTATTTATAAGTAGTACTAGTTACTAGTAAAACATGTAATTGTATAGTGCATCGGTTCTTAACCTTTTTTCCGTCCACGGACCCCTAGGAAATCAAGCACAAATCCAAGGATTAATAATAAAAAACAGCCAAGACTTTTTGTGGCATTTATTTATAATTGTTAAATGGTATATTGGTATGGCATTCGCATTAAAAAAAAATAGTAAGCAACCCACAGATGCACAACCCCGGTGTATCACAGCAGTGATACCAGTGCTAAAAATATGCACATAAAAACAGTATTATCTTTTAAAATAATTAAGAGGGAGGATTTTTGTAAAAATAAAGATTTACGTAATCAAACTTAATTTGCTTTTGTTAATTAGAGTGTATATTATTGTAACAGGACGTATGTTTCGTTAATTATAAATCTCCTCATTGCTGAAAATGGTTCTTGTTAACGGCAACACCAGTGTTTAGTTTTTTTTTTGTAGGGTTATTAATTAGACTATAGCTTAGCGCCTAAATGTGATAGATAGCTTTTGTCACGACTCCGTGGCCAGACTCTTCACATCTGACACGATACCCCTCAAATTGTTTTGTTAAAATCGTAAACAAAAATTTCTCCGTTGGATTGTTGGTTACCTTGGTTCTCTCGCGTGGTAAACAAACTCAGTGACTTGCTTACATTTTATAAATTAACTGGAATCCTATTCGCATATTACTATGATTATCAGTCCGATACCAAACTAGTTTTCATTATGATGATTTGATGTAATATCAATAGTCACAGTTATTAGGGCTTATAGTGGCTACCAATCTATCATTGGGGCAATTTTTATTTGCTTGACGATTTAGTAGAATGCAGCGCAATGCAATATAAATACAATACATTCATCATAGGCCTTCACGTCTATTTCAGACGATTTAAGCATTGCTATGGAGACTTCTAGGTTCAACGAAAGGCTGGGCGTTGATTAAGTGAGTGAGTGAGTGATGAGAGAGCCGAGTCAGTCAGGACTTTTACGTTTATATATATAAAGATTATTCTCCTTACCAAATAAGTGAGCAGGTGTCGAGTATCACCGAACGATTCGAACGTGAACAAGCTATCGCCCACGCGTTCTAACGTACCGTTTAACTAGCGAATGACTGGTTTAGTCGACGTAATGTTCTGATGTTTGATTCCTGAGAAATAATATTACTAGTGTCTCTGTGCGCTGTGGAACTCGAGTAAGTAAATACCTGTCTTTAAAAAAAAACGAGGAACAGAATCGACAAAATAGTACATTGTGATACAAGTGAGGTATGTTGATAATTACATCATTTTATTTTTATTTATTTCAAAAGGTACATAAAACAGTAATCCGATTAAACAAAGAAACATACGAGTAGACACTTATGACTAGATTACAGTCCAAAAGTATATGAACACATCATGGCTATGAGTTATAAATAAATAAAAAATAAAATAAAAATTATTTATTTCCAGATAACTCAGATCCATATATTGTTAGTAACAGAAAAGCAAAAAGAAAACACTTCAGAACTATGTTAGTATACCTACAATTTAAAACATCTATTTTTTGGGTCTTACGACATGCAAAATGGTGTATCGGCGGAGAATGTCCGAATCCCACCTTCCTGATATCATTTTCAGGATGCTATTTGTGCTCCCTCTCATCTGCAATACTACCGATGCCGTCTTCTTTCTTACAATGGCAAAAAAGTCATCCATGCTAGCATCGGCAAACATCCCAGAAGCACTGCAGAATCGAGGAAGCCCAAAGAGCATCCTGAAAATGTTATTATATTGGATTCGCAGGGTACTATAGGGCTTTAGCCTGAAACTAGTCCACAGACCGCACGTGTAGAAACTTTGGCAGTAGGCTCTAAATAAAGTAAGCTTCACTTGAACACTACAACGTGCGAACCTGTGGACCAGCATCCCGCCGCGCACCGCCAGCGCCCTGCGCTCCCGCTCAATATCTAGATTGTCTTTTAGGTCCTCCGACACAATATGACCTAAGTATTTAAAATGTGTGACACGGTTTAAAGCCACTCCGTTCAATATTATTTTGGGCGAGTAGGCTGGACACTTATAATTTAGATAAAGTTTTTTTACATAGGAATTTAATTTTGAATAAATTTTTATTATGTAGGTACATACAATGAAACGAAAGTGATAACAAAAGGTTAAAAAAAAAACACTCGTACACTTAACAGTTATTGAAAAAAGTGAAAACTAATCATTTGTGGCTAAATAAACAGATTTTTTAAATTAAGCAATTTTTGAAACATAAATGTCAAGATCCTTACAGATGCGTACAAAATCATTGAACTCCCGACACATGAGAACAATTGGATTATAATATGAATTATTATTTCGATATACAGCCAAAGTAAAAGTATTTGGAGAACGAATCCTGTAATTTATGTTAATATTCAGACATCAGAGGCGGAATTATCACGCGAGCCGCAGGTGAGCGTGATAAGAGAGCCGAGGATGTAATTATAAAAGCTCACGCGTTTCATACGACGTTTTTCAACACATTTTGCGAGGAAAAAAATGTATAGGCCTGCCAAGTTATTTTCTTTACTTATTTATGGCAACAGGTTTTTACTCACACATCGCCAAGAATTTCCAGTGGCATCCATCCTTTTTATCACTTTCTAGTCACCACGAGTCATCATTTTTGTTAATAACCAAACACGCATTAACAATGTTTACAAATATCTGTGAAATAACCTCAAATGGCGCGTTACAGTTTTTTTTCGTGAAGTTTGCGCAGTGCGCGAGCATTAGATGAAATCTCTAAACAGCCAATACAAAATAATAGTATATTGTAATACAAGTGAGGTATGTTGATAATTACATCAGAGGCGGAATTATCACGCGAGCCGCAGGTGAGCGTGATAAGAGAGCCGAGGATGTAATTATCAAAGCTCACGCGTTTCATACGACGTTTTTCAACACATTTTGCGAGGAAAAAATCCTTTTCATAAGATGAAAATTTTATAGGCCTGCCAAGTTTCTTTACTTATTTATGGCAACAGGTTTTTACTCACATTTTGTATACATCGCCAAGAATTTCCAGTGGCGTCCATTCTTTTTATCACTTTTCTAGTCACCCCGAGTCAACATTTTTGTTAATAACCAAACACTTATTAACAATGTTTACAAATATCTGTGAAATAACCTCAAATGGCGCGCTACAGTTTTTTTTCGTGAAGTTTGCGCAGTGCTCGCGCATGAGATGTAATCTCTAAACAGCCAATACAAAATTAAATAAATATTAAGATGTTATCAAAAGTGAATAGTTTTACTAAATTAAACGTTTCTATATCATATCCAAAAAGAAGTAGTCAATTAATTAACAAAAAGGATTTAATTTGTTTAGTCGAGTAAGAATCCATTTGCCGAGAATTAAAAAAAAAGCTGTACAATTTGTACAACCCGGTTAATTTAAGAATGCACCGTGTGCATGCATACATCTTGCTGCAAGGTGCCAACCTGACTTAATCGGGATATAACCATAAATACACAAGTGTCGTAATGTTATAAAACACGCGTGTTTAATATCCAGGATTATGAGCTTAAAAGCGACACAATAAGAGGTACGTTACGAGCAATTGTGTTGATCTTTATTAATTCATGTAAAGTGTTATCAAAAGTGAATAGTTTTACTAAATTAAACGTTTCTCTATCACATCCAAAAAGAAATAGTCAATTAATTAACAAAAATGATTTAACTTGTTTAGTCGAGTAAGAATCCATTTGCCGAGAATTAAAAAAAAAGCTGTACATTCTGTGCAACCCGGTTGATTTAAGAATGCACCGTGTGCATGCATACATCTTGCTGCAAGGTGCCAACGTGACTTAATCGGGATATAACCATAAATACACAAGTGTCGTAATGTTATAAAACACGCGTGTTTAATATCCAGGATTATGAGCTTAAAAGCGACACAATAAGAGGTACGTTACGAGCAATTGTGTTGATCTTTATTAATTCATGTAAAGTGTTATCAAAACTGAATAGTTTTACTAAATTAAACGTTTCTCTATCACATCCAAAAAGAAATAGTCAATTAATTAACAAAAATGATTTAACTTGTTTAGTCGAGTAAGAATCCATTTGCCGAGAATTAAAAAAAAAGCTGTACATTCTGTGCAACCCGGTTGATTTAAGAATGCACCGTGTGCATGCATACATCTTGCTGCAAGGTGCCAACCTGACTTAATCGGGATATAACCATAATACACAAGTGTCGTAATGTTATAAAACACGCGTGTTTAATATATCCAGGATTATGAGCCTAAAAGCGACACAATAAGAGGTACGTTACGAGCAAATGTGTTGATAAAATTATATAATTATAGAACCTGCTCACAAAATTGGGGTCCTGTCTCTTGACCAAACAACTTTTAATATGTACCATATAAAATTTGGCGCGACAGCAATATGCTTTACAAACACCTATTTCTCAATTATCTTGACCTTAGTGTATCCTCTTAAAGAGTTCTTAAATCATTAATGAAGTGTTAAATAAATAATTTTAAATTAAATTCAACTGAAATTGATATTTGTACGCTAGTCTGTAGGCATAATGTGGAGATCAGAGTTGTATACTTTTAAGACCGTTTTGTAAAACCACTATTAACAAATAAAATACTCATTCATTCATTCATTCCTCCTAGCCTAGCGTTATTCCCATTTGTGCCCTAATGGCTCCTCTACATGATGGCCCATCCCAATAGCCCACTAGGATGGGCCAGCGTGTAGAGAGGGTAGTGGTGTCAGATGGCTTATGGCGCGGCGATGTCTTTCTCCGTCTAACGCATAGTTGCGTCCTGTACGATGGGTCGTGATGGCCCACTGTAAAGAGCAGGCTTTAAAGGAGACCGAGACCCGCTTTGACATCAGTACGTCTAGCACAACTTGCTTGTCAGTCGGTTCGCGCGCGACTGAGCGTCTCCTGTCTCACTCGCACCTTGCAAATCAGAAAAAAGCGGCCAAGTGCGAGTCGGACTCCCCCATGAAGGGTTCCGCGTATTAAAAAAACTATTTACTAGATCTCGTTCAAACCAATTTTCGGCGGAAGTTTGCATGGTAATTTACATCATATATTTTTTTTAGGTTTATCATTCTCTTATTTCAGAAGTTACAGGGGACACACACATTTTACCACTTTGGAAGTGTCTCTCGCGCAAACTATTCAGTTTAGAAAAAAATGATATTAGAAACTTTAATATCACTTTTGAAGACCTCTACATAGATATCCCACACGTATGGGTTTGATGAAATAAATAATGTTGAGTTTCAGTTCTAAGTATTAGTACTAGTACCCCCAAAATTTATTGGTATTATTTTTCTATTTTGTGTGTAAATCTTAATGCGGTTCACAGAATACATCTACTTATCAAGTTTCAATAGTATAGTTCTTATAGTTTCGGAAAAAAGTGGCTGTGACATACAGACAGACATGACGAATCCATAAGGGTTCCGTTTTTGGCCATTTGCCTACGGAACCCTAAAAAGGAGGGTAGATCCTTCTCAACTCGCGCCGCACCGCAGCGTCAGATGTGCTGGCTCCGCTAATCCCAAGATTTGGCATAGTCAACCCAGAGGGAAAACTAGACCTGATTGGGATTAGACCGGTTTCCTCACGATGTTTCCATTCACCGAAAAGCTAACGGTAAAACTCATTGCTACGAGCCGGGATTCGAATCCTCGACCGCCGCTTGACAGCCGCTTGCCTCAACCACTAGGCTACCGTGGCTTCCACATCAGCGTAGTATTACGTAAAGTTCAGCTTATTAATGAAATATCAAAGATAACATTTCTCTTTTATACTACTAATATTCGTATCCTTAGTGTTTTAAGACCAATAATCTGGCGTAACTACTCCCCTTAACTATAATTTAGTTCTATCATTAAAGATCCAGCATTTATTATGATATTTATGATACATAATGGGAGGAAAACCGCAGTGAAGAAACCGTTGCGCAAGTGTTAAAGTGACCTCGAATAGCTTTAATCATTAAGAAATATGTTAAAAAAATTCCGATCCTTTTGATTTTATTGTATACTAGCTTCCGCCCGCGACTTCGCGTGGACCCGGGATAAAAACTATCCTATATTTTAATCCAGGCTATAAACTAATTTCGTGCAAAATTTCATTCAAATCGGTTCAGCCGTTTAAGCGTGATTGAGTAACAAACATCTAAACTTTCGCATTTATAATATTAGTAGGTTTCATTCGTAAGTAGACCCGTGTCTATGTAGTCAAATAACAAGCAAAACGGTAAAAAAAGACCGGCCAAGTGCGTGTCGGGCCACGCGCAGTGGGGTGTAGGCT
Source organism: Epinotia bilunana (assembly GCA_947049275.1). Classification (NCBI taxonomy): domain Eukaryota; kingdom Metazoa; phylum Arthropoda; class Insecta; order Lepidoptera; family Tortricidae; genus Epinotia; species Epinotia bilunana. The sequence continues at coordinate 6,465,096 of OX346272.1, forward strand.
TCCGTAGTTGCCTGTCTGTATTTGTTACATCGACGCGCGCCAAGTAAATAGTGCGGTGCGTCGGCCGAATTTGTACGAAGTTGGGCTTTTAAGTTGGTCGATGATTACTCGGTAACTAGTTATGCCTACTCAGCCGTGATAGTTTTCCTTTAAAATTCATTATATGTAACGTTGCCACGATTTTTTTCACATCCCCAGTAGTAGCGATGTAGCCGGCAGGGGGGGGAAGGGATACATGACTCGAACGTACAATAATGTACAGTCAAGTGCATAAATATGGCGTGCAACTTACTCAAATCTGGGGGCACGGCAGTGCCCTCGCCAAGTCGAGCAAAATAGCGGCACGGCCGGCCGTACCATCCTTTTCTCGAAGCAGTTCAGGCCATTTTCGACCCCCCTATAACTTCGTTGTGGATAAAACCTGAATTTTCAGTAACCAAGCAGGCATTGTATATTTCAAATTTAATTCCATTTAAGAATTGTAACTAGTCAAAGATTCTTAATTTTGTCACTGACTGACTGACACACTTTCGCATTTATTATATTAGTATGGATCCATACGATGATGTCCCCATGGCTCCAATGTCGTCGAATTAATGTTTTGGTACTTATCTATGTTTTAATGAAAGGAGTCGCGGGCGGAAGCTAGTGCTACATATAGTCGGCTGGATATATTGTGTCTAGATATTACAAAACCAGTCATATACAGACTATCCAACGACACTTTTATGCATATCGGTTAGAATTATCGAATACCTTATTTAATACTATTGGCGAAATTGAAATTGTGTTTAGCACCGTCGAATTTAGAGTTCAATTTAGTATGGCTTAGTTTAGTAAGATACGAGGTTTTCGAACAATGTCCTCGAAATTTTGTCTAACCACAGTTTAATGTATATGGTTAGTACCGTTAGGTACCATTTTAGATTTGATGGCTAGCCAATGATTCTTAGACGAGCGAACGAAGCGAACGAAGTACTCCGTTTCAGCTTAAGAACAAAATATTTCGTATCTCCGGATGTTCTCCTCTAAAGGCCCCGTATCATGGTCGGCCTTATCACGCGATAAGTGACAAGATAGAGCGACCGTCACTGGCTGACACCGTTCGATGGAACGAGACGGACGATCTATCTTGTCACTTATCGCGTGATAACGCCGACCATGATACGGGGCCAAGTTGCATTTCTCAAACGAATCTCGTGAATTTTTGTGAGCAGGTACAATAATTGCAGACTTTTTTGTAGATTCAGTTTTTCGAAATTGAGTTTTGAAAAAAATTCGATGTGCGAAGAGAACAGACGGACAGCGGGAAATCCGTATATACGAAAGAATTTTGGCCCAAACTAGAAAAAATCTATAATACATAGTATAGTAGTGTAGTATAGGTATTAAAATACTACCTATGTAATGTAAGTATGAGAGGAATACTAATATGTGGGAGTGAGACACGAGCTCATGCTACCGATAAAAGTATTTTTCTCAGAAAAGCCAACTGCCATTAAAAGCCGTTGTTGTTTACGACAACTCAATCCAGCATTACTTAAGTGTAATTATAACGAACTGGTTCAAGCTCTTGAACCCAGGACCTTAACCCTGCGCTCGCTACTCCCGGGAAAATATTACGGCTTTGAAAAACATTAATTTATAATAGTAAATGTTATTCTAAGATTCGAGAATCCGACAAAATTTCCACCTGGAAGTAATTACGTAGATTTAAATGAAGCATGCATTGTCTTTTCTTCTTCAAAAAAAGGAGGAGGTTCTCCAATCGGTTATTTTTTATTTATTTTATTATTTTTAATGTTTGTTACCTCAGAACTCCGTCATTGATAACCCGATTCGTACATTTTTTTGTTTGTTTGTAAGTATATGCTTCCAGGTGGGTCCCATTTTTTTCAAAAATTCAATTGGATCATGGGATCCATGAGGAATTGAGGGAACTCTTCAGTTATATTAGGCACGCGTGTATTGATTTGGTATAACATATTTTAACTCGTGTATTTACACCCGGTAATCATTAATTTGGTGGAGTGGAATTGATGATGAAGACCAGAGATGACTTATAGAATTCCTCAATTATGTACTTAAAAGTACAAATGTACGTCCCAGATTCTGATAAGATTCCGTTGAAATAGCATTGGGTTTTTTTCTCTAATAATCAACGCATCTGCTCTCGGAAATCAGTTCATGTGGTAAATTGGAAAAGAAATGTGGAAATGTTCTCGTGGCTTCGCGGAGTACTAAATTGAAGTCGGTTAAAACTTTGTTTTTAAAGTAAATTATTTGTATGATTTAACTTGATGGCAAATTTAAATGAACCGACTTTTCAGAAGTTAGTTAATTTATCTTTTTTTTGAGGTCTGCAATTTTGTCGGATTCTGGCGCTGGTCAACTATTTAATTGATAATATATCCGTTATACATAAAAAATAAGCTATTATAAATTATTTCCGAAATTGTAATTTTTCCCATACAAGCTGTCAGGTCATTGACTGGACTACGCGTGGTTTCCTTGAAGCTGTAATGGTCTAATGGTTACTAATAGAGCGCCGTTCTCATGGATGTATTGTGTGACACAATCTGCTAGCTACCAGTTTCTTAATAATAGCTATCAGCAATCGATTTTCCTTGAGGCTTCGGCATACACGAGCGCTATGGATTGCAATCTCGATCTCGATCTCGCTTAATCTCGTCCATATTTAACGAGTCTGAGGCTCGTTAACAACACAGCTAACTGACCATCATAATAGCATTTGCATACGTTTTCAGTGAAAAACGCATAACTCGAGACGAGAGATCTCGTAAATCCCGGAATATCGCGAGACTGGCTTTGTGGTCTTGCGAAATCACGGCTAGATCTGAAATCTCGAGATTGCATTCCGTAACGAGCGCGATGCCGGTTGCGCGTGAGCCGCGAGCGAAGCGGGACATTAACATTTATTATTTGAGCTTTATTGTGAAGACACCTGATATTTTTTTGACATTGTGACTACTATTAATTATTTTATTATGTATGATTATTTTAGTAACGCCCTATAGGTAAAATTGTATATTCAATTTCAGGCTGAATAAATAAATGAAATGTAAACGTCTGCGACGCGCCCCCCTCACACCTCGCAAGCATCATCGATGTGATATAAAGAATGCATCCCTTCCTTCTGGAAGCTTCAGCTAAGCGTAAATTGTTCGTTTGGTTAAACTGCCTTAATTATTTCGAGACTGAAAAACTCATCAGAAATGTTGTTTAGCATTTATTTATTTATTTGGTCGCGCGCACACACACTTACACACACACACACACACGCGCACACAAACACACGCACGCACGCACACACACACACGCACGCACGCACACACACGCACGCACGCACGCACGTACGCGCGCGCACACACACACACACACACACACACACATTCCCATTTGTTTTATAATAATATTGTTGATATTAGTGAATACCTACCGGAAAAAACTTGTACTGTTAATGTTTCTCAAACGGTCACCACGATACAGGCTAAGCCTAGTGTGGGGCCATGGGCTAACTTATGTTGTGTTCTGTTTCTTTTAAATAAACGAATTTTATTTTATTTTTAATTTATTTTATTTTTATCGTGTGCGTGTGTGGAGAAGGATTTACGAGTCCGCAGTAAGCTCGGCCGAATTTCACCTTCCCATACAAACGGAGTTTCGTTCTCATTTTAAAACTAGTTGGATTATGACGAAACTTTGCATGTACAATGACATGAGGTATATCTATGTCTGTAATTAGTTTATATGGTTCCAGATTATAAAACAAACGAAATACAGCAAAAACAAGCGTGCTCCACACAATGGACCATCATGACCCATACAACGTTTTCGAACGACATTCGAAGGAACGAGAAGCGAATTCGTTTTGCTATTAGGCTGCTAATTTCCGTAATGCCTCAAAATGTCAACTTCCTTACAATTATGTGACCTCCAAAATAATTGTCAAAATAAACTATTCTATCATTTACAATGATAAACACTAATATGTTAAAAACCGGCCATAACGTTAGTATAAGAACACGAATATTTTATGATGCACATAACAACAAACATACTACTTGCTTGCAGTGGCGGCGAGTGAAAATTTTCCATGGGCAACCCGGAACAAAAAAAATATATAAAAGAGATTTTTAGGCAAGCCTATAGAAGTATATAAATAAATAATAAATAAATATTTGGGGACAACCTTACACAAAACGACCTAGTCCCAAACTAAGCAAAGCTTGTACCAGGGGTACTAAACGACGATATACTATTATATAGATAATTAAGATTACTTATATAGATAAATAAATACTTAAATATATAGAAACCATCCATAACTCAGGAAGAAATATTCGTGCGCATCACAACTAAGTACCCTTACCGGGATTCGAACCCGGGACCTCCGGCTTCGTAGGCAGGGTCACTACCAACTAGGCTGCAGAGGTCATCGTCGTATATTATATTATATGGGCTTGTATGGGCGCTCCGCCACTGCTTGCTATACCTATTCATATAAGGAAGGATATTTTTAATAAGTTCTTTATTTTTATGAATTTAAATGACTTATATAACCATTGACATTAGAATTAGACGTCTAGAATGAAACTAACCTCGTCATGGCGTAGTTAGTATATTATAATCAGTATTGTACCTTTATTATAATCGCTCGAGAATTAACTCGCTTACTACAATGACTCACCGACCCGCGTCGCTCGAGTCGAAGGCCAAGACGCGAAGCGAGTCTTGCCCTCCGACTCGGACCCGACAGGAGTGGCCGCCGCTTGTCCTTGGCTCGAAAACTTGTTGTAGGTACAGTTAGCGTCATATAGTTATTAGCAGGCAGAGTAGCCAAATATTTCATAACACACCCTTATTCTTACAGTAATAAAAACGTGTACCGAAATATTTAGCTTACTTGGCTGCTACTAACTACATGACGCTGACTGTGCATCTAACAATATTTTTCGAAATCACAATAGAACATTACTTACCTAGGTCGGATAAGAAAGAATGTCTGTAATTAGCTCCGGCTTGCCCATGACATGGATATAACTGACAACTTGTAGCTGTTCAGCACGGCTAGCACGCGACAGCGCGCGAGCTCTCTCGATTTTTCTCGCACTATCCGTCTCTCTCTTATTAGAACACTTAGAAGAAGAGGTATAGTGCGATAAAAATCGAGAGTATGTCGCAGCCGTCGTGTGCTAGACGTGCAGGATTGATGTAAAATAAAACTTACGAAGATAATTTTATATACGAGTGGGGTCATGGAAACTGACCAGCTTTTCTAACAACACGGTAAAGCATGACATTTGACGGGCAAATAAGTGTAATCTGTTTATTGGCAGTTAAAATACTGCAGCGATTGGATTCACCGTGCATTTCGCGTCAAAATGACCGTAATTATCTGCCGCTACCAGTTTTATGGCTATATGGGCTCAAATAACTGGCTACAACCGGATTGTATAACTAAACTAGACGTAAACAAAATAAGCTGACAAGATTACTAAATACAAAGTGACATAAGTTTTTAAGAAACCCGAAGGCGATCAAGACTTTTTGGTAACGCGACATATAGCGACAAGAAAGTTGTATTTTACTTTCTTTTTATGAGCGTGCGTGTTGAGTTGAGTTAATGTTGTTTTTGCAGGAAAGGCAGAGGCGAATCTTGGAAAGGCATGATTGCCTTTAAATCTGTGCTTACAGATTGTCGAGATTTGATTGTTTTGTTGCTTTCCAATCAGCCCTACTTCGTACTTTTTAGGGTTCCGTACCTCAAAAGGAAAAAACGGAACCCTTAATAGGATCACTGTTGTCCGTCCGTCCGTCCGTCTGTCAAAACCCTTTTTCTCAGGAACGCGTGGAGGTGTCAAGCTAAAATTTATACCAAATACTCGGGTCTACTGTCCCTTGGAGCTGTGAAAAAATCGAAATTCTAAGCCAACGCCATCAAAAGATACAGCCGTTTATGCCGCAAATTTCCGCAAATTTTCGAAACTCGCAAGGGAATCAAAACCTACAGGGTACTTCCGTGAACTCAGAATCTTGAAATTTGGTACGAAGCAACGTCTTATAGCACAGATAAAGGAAAATTTGCGAAAACCGTAAATTTTTAGTAACATCAAATAACATCATATAATAAAATATCCTACTAATATTATAAATGCGAAAGTTTAGATGTTTGGATGTTTGGATTTTTGTTAATCAATCACGCTTAAACGGCCGAATTGAATGAAATTTTGCACGAAGCTAGTTTATAGCCTGGATTAAAATATAGGATAGTTTTTATCCCGGGTCCACGCGGACGAAGTCGCGGGCGGAAGCTAGTTTTTAATATTTTAAAGTTATTACTTATATATCTACAGGTTTGTACGGAACCCTCGGTGCGCGAGTCCGACTCGCACTTGGCCGGGTTTTCTTAAATTTAATGATGTTCGGGGACAATCTCACTCAAATCTTACGAGGTTCGTAAGCTCAATAAGACTTGGGTTAGGGGTATTGTATTAGACGACAATATATTTCATATTATGTATATATAAATACTTGAACTTAAAATCCATACTAATATTATAAATGCGAAAGTGTGTCTGTCTGTCTGTTACCTCTTCACGCTTAAACCACTGAACCGATTTGGGTTAAATTTGGTATAGGTAGAGTAGTTGGAGTCCTGGGGAAGGACATAGGATAGTTTTTATCCCGGAAATCACCCCCCAAGGGGATGAAGTGGGGGTGAAAGTTTGTATGGAGCTACGATATAAACGAGTTCCACGCGGACGGAGTCGCGGGCAGAAGATAGTATAATATAACTCATTTCTTTAAGGTCGAATATCGCTCGAAATGTTTCGAACCAAAACGTGGTAATGCCGCGAACAAGAACCACAATATTAGTTCGAAACATGTCGAGAGATATTCGACCTTAAAGACATCCAGTACTAATAATTTAGGCAAATAAACGAACTCTCGATTTTTAGACAGATTTGCCCGTTCGATTTCCGATAATGTAATGAATGAGGGTTTTTTGAATTCTTCAGTTTTATTTTTAACCCCCGACGCAAAAAAAGGGTGTTATAAGTTAAACGTGTCTGTGTATCTGTCTGTGGCATCGTAGCTCCAAAACGAATGGACCGATTTGAATGCGGTTTCTTTTATTCGAAAGCTGATGTAATCCCGTGTTCTTAGCCGTGTTACATGAAAATCTGTTCAGTTGTTTTTGAGATATTGGACTTTAAAATGAAAATGTCGGGGGTTTTTCAACTTTTCTAAGTTGTAGTTATTTTCTAAAATCGGTCCTAGTTGTCACTTCTAAGAGCAAAATTCCGTGTCTCTCGTATTTTCCATCACTAACCTGTTTCATACATTCTGTTTGTTAATGAGCTGGATGGACGTACACACACACACACACGTTCAAAATGGTTTGAACAGCGAACAAAAAACCATAGAATGCGGGCTCCGGTATTAACTAAACGGCTGCCTGGCATCGTTTTGACACCCCGCCCCCAACCCCGCATAATGGCAATAGCACCCATTCTGTGGGGCCGTTTTGCGGCGCTACTTAGACTTACATTTTTGCGTTCGCGGGGTTTGAACGATTTGTACGAACCTCCTAAAATATATACTTATTGCGAGTCACATCACAATTATTAGCGACTACACTAAAGCAAATAAACACTCGGTAGATTAGATTAGATAAGCATGTAAAGTTATATCATAGCAGTAACCTACAAACGTTGCAAGTGTTGTGTATGGAATAGATAAATAGTAGCAGGTGAAAGATTCTCCGTACAGCAATGCATAGCGAGGAAATTCCAAAATACCGTAGACAATTTTTTTTTTTTACCTTACACAAATCGACCTAGTCCCAAACTAAGCAAAGCTTGTACTATGGGTACTAGACGACGATAAACATACTTATAAGATAAATAAATACTTAGATACATAGAAAACATCCATGACTCAGGAACAAATATTCGAGCTCATCACACAAATAAATGCCCTTACCAGGATTCGAACCCGGGACCTCTTGCTTCGTAGGCAGGGTCACTACCAACTAGGCTAAAGCGGTCGTCATTAGACACCATCCATGACATATGTGGCTTAAAGTGTTCCAAAATACCTCCTGATCTTTGGACCTAGCTACCAAACATCCTGTATATTTATTTTAATCTTATATCGAAAAACAAAAATTTCTTGCAATTTTCGCGTCCGTGACGTGAACACACTGTACATCCCATTAGAATGCCGACTATTTCAGCAGAAACTATCATTTTGAATTTTAACAAAGCTATACACAAGGTAGATAATTGATTGCTTTTTGGCAAGTATCTACCGTCACTTGACGTCACTAGTGTAGAACACTATTGGGTTAAAAATAATAAGATTCTGTTTTCCTTAAAGTCATGACGTAGTTTTATATTGTATGTTACGTTGATTCGGTGTTTTAGTGATGATTTTCGTCATGTTTATCGTGAAATGCCAGTGGGTCACTTCGCTCGTAAATTGTCCACATAATCTTTTAATTAAATTAATAATCTAATCATAATCTTTAAATTAATTATTCGTTGCAACCATCGATGGTACTACTACAACTTGGAAAAGTTGAAAAACCCTCGACATTTTCATTTCAAAGTCCAATATCTCAAAAACGGCTAAACAGATTTTCATGAAACATGGCTAAGAATTTCATGTAACTCGGGATTACATCAGCTTTCGAATAAAAGAAACCGCATTCAAATCGGTCCATTCGTTTGGGAGCTACGATACCACAGACAGATACACAGATACACAGACACGTTAAACTTATAACACCCCTCTCTTTGCGTCGGGGGTTAAAAATAGAATAGAATAGCTATTAGTTGGTAGTGTAGTGGTACACTCCCTACGAAGCGAATCCGAAGGTTCGAATCCCGGCAAGGCCATTTATTTGTGTTATATGAGTACGAATATATATAGATTCCTGAGTCATGGATGTTTTCTATATACATATTTAACGGCCGTATTCATAAACGTACTACAAGCCTGTTATAACTAAACTGCCGTTAAAATTCGTTTGTCCTTACCTGTCACTTTGACATTTGTGTTCGTAAGAAAGGGACAAAGCACATTTTATTTAGCAGAGGCATTTTAAGTTTTATGAATAAGGGGGTAAGTATTTATTTGTTTATATAAGTAATCTATCGATCTATCTATCTATCATAGTACAAGCATTGCTTAGTTTGGGACTAGGTCGATATGTGTAAGATTGTCCGCATATAATATTCTTTATTATCCTTTTTTTAGCTTCATTTCAGATCATAGACCCATATGATGTGTCAGTGACAATGATTACTTATAGTTAGTATATATAAACATTAAAAATCATATGGTAAAGACTAATGATGCCTTTATTTCACATATTTGACTTCCGTTTTAATTTGCTGAACCCAAGTACAAGTAGAGATGTGTCAACTCGGTTTGCCAACCCGGTCCAAACCGAGTCAAGCTAAAGTCGAACCGACCCGGTTTGTTAGTCCACTAACTCGATTCTATAACGAGCAGCGAACCGCAACATTCGAGCCCGCTCGCCGACAGCGGCCCGAGCCAACGAAACCGACCCGACGCGCGCGACTCGCGCGAGCGGGCTGGGCCGGAGCGGCCAAACCGAATGAGTAGCCGAATAAATCCGATTTCTCCCGAACAGGTGGGCGGGTGACGACGACGACCATTAGTAGACCTTATCTCGTTGCAACAAGGTTTGTAGTTTTGTTTTGCAATTTAATTTTGAATGAAATATAGTGAGCAATTTATAATTACTTATTACTCTATGGCGCTACCGAGGTAACGCTCACAAATGTAACAATAACCTATAAACAGTTTAGTTTAGGTTTAAAACCCGAACAAGTAGGTGTTTAAATTCACGGATCGACTCGAACAGGTCAAACCGAATACCACATTAATATTAATACGTTTAGGACCGTCATAGCAACTCGGTTTGATCAACCCGGGTTGAAACCGGTTTACATAGAAAGTCGAACCGTTCAATTCGGTTTGAGATATTTTCGGGTTGGCACATCTCTAAGTACAAGTACATCAAAATCGGGCAGTCATATCTGCCTGCTCTTTTTTAGGATACTGCTAGGACTGTTCCCGACTCAAAATGACTGAAAATGGCGCCAGGTATTGGATTGAAACAGCATTTCATAAGCATTATATAAACAACGTACACACTTTCAGGCGACCATTGTTTCAATTCAACCGGCTGGCTCGCGTGAATTTTTTTTTTTCAATTTACGCTCTATTCTAACTTACTGGCTCAGTTTGGGTTGCACAGGGCGGTTCCACAACGCTTCGGGAGCTCAACTAACGCGAGCCATCCGGTTGCCTCTCGGACACGGAAACTACGCGTCATTGCTCTGAATATTAGGGTCGTTTCGAAAGAAAGAAAAAGAAGGAATATAAGTTCATTCGTGCCGTTTTAAAACTTAGGCTAATCCATACTCATCCATATACTAATATATACTAATATTATAAATGCGAGAGTGTGTCTGTCTGTCTGTCTGTTACCTCTTCACGCTTAAACCGCTGAACCGATTGAGATGAAATTTGGCATGGAAATAGTTTGAATCCCGGGGAAGGACATAGGATAGTTTTTATCCCGGAAATCCCAAACTTTTATCCCCCATTTCACCCTCTCAGGGGATCCTGAGGGGGTGAAATGGGGGATGAAAGTTTGTATCGAGCTACGATATAAACAGTTCCACGCGGACGGAGTCGCGGGCAGAAGCTATACATATAAGAGAAAGTAGCGAGAATTTCAAATCGCCAAAATGCTCGTTAAAACGATCCTGTTTATTATTACTTTATGGTAAATGATTTCTAATGGATTAAGTGATTTTGTGTATGAATGATGAGTATGGTTGTAATGGATGATCGGTGAAGTGAAGAATGAACTGTGTGCTATTGAACTTTTTCAGTTTATTAACTACTAGCTTCCGCCCGCGACTTCGTCTGCGTGGTCTCGGGATAAAAACTATCCTATATTTTAATTCAGGCTATAAACTATCTTCGTGCAAAATTTCATTCAAATCGGTTCAGCCGTTTAGGCGTGATTGAGTAACAAACATCTAAACTTTCGCATTTATAATATTACTAGCTTCCGCTCGCGACTTCGTCCGCGTGGACCCGGGATAAAAACTATCCTATATTTTAATCCAGGCTATAAACTATCTTCGTGCAAAATTTCATTCAAATCTGTTCAGCCTTTTAAGCGCGATTGAGTAACAAACATCCAAACATATAAACTTTCGCATTTATAATATTAGTAGGATATAGTAGGATGGAGGTGGCGAGTTTGCAAAAAGAGGCTATTGTAGTTTCTTTACGAATGATTTCCTGCAGGATATATGGTTGTATACGCAGATTATGACAGGTGATTTCGTGGTAAAATCTCGGTTTGTGAATTGTGGGCAGTCTTTTAAAAGGTGGTCGACGGATTGTGGGGTGCTTCCATCGCACGGGCAAAGGTCATCGGGGGTTATCTTGAAGCGGTATATTAGGTAGCATTTGTGGTCGCCGTGTCCTGTGAGAATTTGGGTGAGATGGAATGAGATAGTGGTCTTGTTCCGTAGATCTTCAATATGCTGCAAAGTCGGTAGACAATTAAATGCTCATTACAAGTGAAGTGAATGTTCCAGTCTACCAGCACCTTTAGGCTGGTTTTATTATATCAGCTTCTGCCCGCGACTCCGTCCGCGTGGAACTCGTTTATATCGCAGCTCCATACAAACTTTCACCCCCATTTCAACCCCTTAGGGGATGATTTGATTTCTATATACCAAATTTCACCTAAATCGGTTCAGCTGTTTAAGCGTGAAGAGGTAACAGACAGACAGACAGACAGACAGACAGACAGACAGACAGACAGACAGACAGACAGACAAACAAACAGACAGGCAGACAGACAGACAGGCAGACAGACACACTATCACATTTATAATATTAGTATGGATGGATACACAAGATACCGATTGGCCGAATTACCGAAGCACGTGTTTGAACCGTTTGCATTCTCTAAAACCTTAAAATCCATACTAATATTATAAATGCGAAAGTGTTTCTGTCTCTCCTCTTCACGGTGAACCGATTGAGATGAAATTTGGTATGGAGATAGTTTGAATAAAAAACACAAGAAAGAAAGAAAGAATCAGCTACAATAATAGATACACATTCAGGTTCTATAAAATATACTTTATTTTAATTACACTAACAATTTATACATAAAGTACTTAAATAATCATAGTTTATAGAGTATAAGTAATGTCACTGTTTAATCCTACTAATATTATAAATGCGAAAGTTTAGATGTTTGGATGTTTGTTACTCAATCACGCCTTAACGGCTGAACCGATTTGAATGAAATTTTGTACGAAGATAGTTTATAGCCTGGATTAAAATATAGGATAGTTTTTATCCCGGGTCCGCGCGAACGAAGTCGCGGGCGGAAGCTAGGTATACATATTTGGCAAATTATTTTGGGTCATACACAGATTTAGGTTCGCAACTCAAGTGCTTCAATAGGTAATTTATTGTAAAATAGTATGCATTGACTCATAAATGATTTATACATATACTTTACGTACTCGAAATTAAGGAATTGCAATTTTGTTTATATCTGCAACTGTTAAATAGTTTTATCCCGCAAATCATTCCCTAAGGAGGTGAATTGGGGGTTGGAAGTTTGTATGGAGCTACGTTATAAATGAGTTCCACGCGGACGGAGTCGAAGAGCAAAGGTAGTTCTTAAGCTGCATACCTACACCTTAAGTAAAGATGCTTGTAAGGATGTTGTAAAGATCATGTCACATATTTATGTTAGTATTTTTAAACCCTCGAGTACACTGACAGCACAACAAACAACAGTGCACACCATAAGTATAAAAATAGAAAAGTAAATTTGCATAGCAAACATGCAAATAACGAAAAACATATCCTTAGCACAGTTAAAGTATTCAGTACGGTAGCATTAATATAAAAAATACATACACGTCATGCCTGTTCCTAGAAGGGGTTATCACATGCAATTTAATTTTCAGTGCCATTCCTAGAAATTGTGGGTTTAAAGACGACGAAGATGTGATAGCGACAGGTTGCTAGCTCATTGAGTCATTGCACACTACACACTTCTAACTACAATCCTATCTCGTAGTTGACTTTTACAGCACCCACTGGGGGACAATGATATCAAACGCTTTATTTCAATAAGTAATATCATCATATCAGCCAAAAGACGTCCACTGCTGGACATAGGCCTCCCCCAAAGAGTGCCAAAGTGACCGGTCCTGCGCCACCCGCATCCAGCGGACTCCAGCAACCTTTACCAGGTCATCAGTCCACCTTGCGGGGGGCCTACCCACGCCGCGCCTTCCGGTTCGTAGTCGCCACTCGAGAACCTTTCCGCCCCAACGGCCATCGGTTCTACGCACTATGTGCCCCGCCCACTGCCACTTAAGTTTAGCGATTCGGAGGGCTATATCGGTTACCTTGGTTCTGCTGCGGATAGCCTCATTTCTGATGCGATCACGCAGAGAAACTCCCAACATAGCCCTCTCCATAGCCCTTTGGGTGACTTTAAGCCTTCTTATGAGGCCCATAGTAAGCGACCACGTTTCCGTGCCATACGTCATCACTGGAAACACACACTGGTCAAAGACTCTCGTCTTGAGACACTGCGGAATATTGGACGAAAAGATGTGCCGTAGCTTCCCGAACGCTGCCCAGCCGAGTCGGATTCGACGATTGACCTCTTTCTCGAAGTTAGACCTACCTAACTGGATAGTTTATCCTAGGTATACATAATCGTCTACAACTTCGAGTGTAAAGTGTCCGATTGTAATGGGAGTTGGTACTACATGGGTATTTGACATGATCTTCGTCTTATCCATGTTCATTCTTAGACCAACTCGTTCGGAAGCTTTATTGAGGTCATCGAGCATCGTACTTAAGTCCTCCATGGTCTCAGCCAAGACTACTATATCGTCAGCAAACCGAAGGTGAGTGATGTACTCGCCGTTGATGTTGATGCCTAGCCTTCTCCAGTCCAGAGTTTTGAAAACGTCCTCCAGTGCAGTGGTGAACAGTTTTGGAGAAATAACATCTCCTTGCCTGACTCCTCGCTGCAGCGGAATAGGTTTCGAGTTCTGGTCCTGGAGTCGAACTGACATAGTGGCGTTCTCGTACAAACACTTCAGCACTTCGATATAGCGATAGTTAACTTGGCACCGCTGGAGAGACTGTAGTACAGCCCAGGTTTCAATCGAATTGAAGGCTTTCTCGTAGTCCACGAACGCTAGGCAGAGGGGCAGGTTATACTCCTCGGTCTTCTGTATAACCTGACGGAGCGTATGGATGTGGTCTACGGTACTAAAGCCTCTTCGGAAACCGGCTTGTTCGGGAGGCTGGAAGTCATCTAACCTGCGTAAGTAAGTAAGTAATATTACCAGATCATAATTTTTTTCGGGATGTTAATTAAATAATGCATAATATAACCAAAAGATTATTCATTTGTTTCCTCGTTCGGTGCCCTTAAAGTATCTAAATTTGCCTTGAGGCCTATTTGCGGAATATTTGATTTTGATCTGGGGGCACCACAGTGCCCCCACCAAGTCGAGCTAAACAGGGGCACGGCCGCGGCGGTACCATCCTTTTCTCGAAGCATGAACACTGTATATTTCAAATTTCATTCAATTTGAACCAGTAGTTTAAGAATTATAACTACTCAGTTTCTTAAATTTTGTCACTTACTGGCTGAAAAGATTCCATGTAAAAAGAGGCCAAGTCTCGAAACTCTTCCACCGTAAAAAGTTGTGAGATATTTCGTAGAGCGAAGTCTCAGGCATTCTTATTAATCTTTATTTGCTTGCTAAATCAAATTCTGCAACTTGGCAATCACACAAGTTTACTGCATTTATGGATTTCTGCATACCTTAATTCTATGTCTGCTTGGTTACCGAAAATTCAGGCTTCTAGTTTTATCCACACCGAAGTTATAGGGGGGTCAAAAATGGCCTGAACTGCTTCGGGAAAAGGATGGTACGGCCGTGCCGCTGTTTTGCTCGAATTGGCGATTGGCTTGAGGATTATGAAATCAATAAACGGTCGGCAGCGAACTGGTGATTCACCTGGTGTCGCGACTATAAACGACGATGTCGGCTTACCATCAAACAGGCCGTATGCTAGCTCGCCACCGTCGTAATATAAAAAGGTACTACAGGCGTTTTGTCGTTAGTTATCATACTGAATACCCGAACTGCAGTAAACAATCGACGTGCGAAGCTCTTAGCCAGAGGCCAAAAGGCCAACTCATGGCGACAAGGACGGTACTCGCGTCATGAGCTGACATCATGACACGTGTTATGTAACCGTTTTGGTTTTATGTCGGGTACCATGCTTGGCCCGGTGGGTCCAAAACCTATAGAAAAGTACTCTGTGGTCATAACTAGAATCCTGTTGCACGGCTAGTAGATTCAGTACCACTGTCACCTGCAGCGTCAATAAGGCCAAGCGGGCACTACGATTTTTTGTCGTGCGATAATCGCGTCGCAAAAATGCAACGTATGTATTTATATGTCAGTGCGCGCATATGCCACTGGCATTATTATCTGCCAGGACTCTATCCGCCTTATTCATTAAACTTAAAACGCCTCTTAAAACACAAAATAAATGTCAAAGTGACAGATAAGGACAAAGGAATTTTAACGCCATTTTGGTTAAAACAGGCTGGTAGAACGTTTATGAATACGGCCGTAAGTACTTATATACTAGTAAAACTCGCGAGTCGGTCTGTTATTTTTAATATCCTTAAAATGTATGGCAAAAAAGTTCCATATAAGTATTGAACATGTAGAAGAACAGCCGGACAGCGTGTCATCGGGACGTACGAACGAATTTCGTTCAAGCTGAAACAATCTACGTTCGCTTCGCTCGCTAGTTCAATAAGCCCGTTAGGAGTTGTCAGGTATTTTTGCCCGCGTTATTATGGCTGATATAGTAATGCTGGCGACTGAAAAAAAACAGATAAGCTTCTGTCTAAAATGTACTTTCAGTATAATCTTTTGATATTTCATTGAGAGCGTTCTAATGAGCCCAATCACGGTGAGTTTATTTTGTATAATTGAGGAGTTTTCAGCAAGTTATGCTCGCCGAGGATACTGCCATTAGCGATATTGCCGGTGCAATACAAGAAATATGAAAGCAATATTTTTTGATCCAAATCGGGAACTAGATATTGTAAAGAAAAATTTACGCCTTGGCGTCCATCTTGTCCGGAGGTTCCCAGGCTGAACATAAGGTTTAAAAAACGCGGTGACCGGCTGTCTCTGTCACACTAATCATGGCAGGACAAGTGCAACAGATAATTTATCTACACTGGGTTTTTATTTTTTCAGTTCAATTAAGTAGATGTTAATTAAAGTAAATTAAAATAAAAGATTTATTTTAGGGAGATAATAAATGTAGTAACATAATTAAAATTTACTACCACAGAATGCTTCTTTCTAAAATTGTATGTATACTCACCGACATATGTCCTCATTAAATGTGCGAAACATTACTCGCACGATCTAATTTTACAGCAATTAATTACCTGAAATAGAAGAAAAGGTTGGGTTACAACGAGAACACACAAACATACACACACGTATGGGGAAGTTTAGAAGCGTAAGAATGCATGCGTACGCGTTTTCAAACACACTCCTCGCGTCGGGCGTCCATAAACGAGGCCTTCTATTTTATTAGAATGTTTATGAAAATAGTTTCTTAATACGCGTTGCGGTCCCCCCATTCGGACGGCCGTTAGTCTGCGGTTGTTCCGTAACCGCCTCATTTGAGGAGATTTTAAGATCAAAGTAACCCGAGAATGTCATCATCAGCACGGCTATCACGAGACGACCCGCGAGCTGTGTCGCGGCGAGATAGACAATCCGTCTCTTTCCAGTTAGAACGCTTAAGCTGGGTCCACATTTGATTTTTTTGCCAATCACGATCACGCGTATCGTATCGAGCTCGTGTATCCTCACGACGCATACTTTATGAAAAAATGCGTCCATACCAACCGTAGCGTAGCAGCGTATCGTATCATAACGCCGTATCATTAAGGGTGGACGCTCATCCGTATCCCCTTTGATGATCGGGGAACAACCACCTCGAGAGCGATCACGGCGTATCGCGTATCAAATCATAACTTCGTATCGTGATACAGTATCAAAACACGTCGAGACTTACCGATATTGATACGCGTATCCCATCGCGAGTGTGCGGGGTATTTAAACGCGTGTCAACATCGATCTCGAGCGATCAGATACGACGCGCCGCATGATCGCGCTGTTTTTGCGTACACACCACACTACACTAGCGATCTTGATACACGTTCGGTGCAACGCGACGGAGATACGTTGATAGCCGTGCAGGCTAGTAGAGGTAAGCAGGAGGTTAGGGCTCTTTTGTGACCGGTTTAGCCTATCGCTAGAGGCTACGCTGCCTGCGAAGCTGACGTTCCTGGGTTCAAATCTCACAGACTTTCCCTCTGTGAAGGAGCGAGCGAAGCGAACGTAGTTCTGCGTTTCGTATGTGACACATACATACAGTCCCGATGTTCTGTAACTTGTTTTAAGCTCACCTCCGCATGCTCCTCAAAACTCTCATGGCGTTGGCGCGCAACACCTTTTTTCTTGGGCGGGGCGGCTAATAGCTTAAAATATAGACGAGTGCCGAGGCGAGTTGAAATTGGTTGTAAATCGAATACAAGTAGCCACTGCGCCCGCGCGGCGAAGGAAGTCGTGTCAAGCATAAACATAGCTTACAGTTACCAGCAATTTGCGCCGTCCGCTCACTCTTACTTAATGAGTACTAGTCAAATGATGTTTACTGTGTTCGCTTATTATCAGCTGAGAACTAAAAATTAAAAAATGTTAACGTGACTGCCCGACACTAGCCTTAATACATGACACTTTCAATCTTATTCCAAAACAATAGAAATGAACAACTATTATCGATCGAGCGAGCGAAGCGAATGAAGTTCTCCGTTTTAGCTTGAGTCAAAATGATTTCGTATCCATATTCCGTATGTCCGGCTATTCTCTAGAGGTCGCATTTCTCAACCGATTCTCGTGAAATTTTGTGAGCAGGTTCAATAATTATATTTTTTTTGTATGTAAGCTATCCAGCAATACCCCAAAATGGGATTAACGAGGAAAAAAATACATCCCCACTTTAGATGACGGGAGGTTACCCTAAAAAAAATGATTTTCCAGATTTCATTCTACTGTTTTGTCGGCGTGCGTGATGATTTATATATCCATGCCGAATTACGTTGTCTAGTAATAAGGGTTACTGAGCTAAGCCGAAGACGAACGGACGGACAGACAGACGGCCATGGCGAAACTATAAGGGTTCCTTGTTGACTACGGAACCCCTAAAAAGAAGCGAGTTTTACTTCTATTTCTTAAAGCGGTTTCTTGGAAGAACAATTACACTAGCATCATTTTTATCTACGTAGTAATAATCAAGATACAACCTAACATGACCTAAACCACCAGTTAAACTCTAATCGTCAGATCTAGTTAAGTCATTAAGTTAAGTACTAGGGCGGCATAAACGTGAGAGGTCTCGCTAAGGACGCGCGCCTCGACACCTCTTACGTTCTAATTGCTCCGTGGAAATATGGGTCCCTGGTACTTATGGGAGCGTTGGCGACGATATTCCTATTCACAGAAATGCCTCTGGTAACATTTCGGTGGTCTTTGGAAGACATTAAGGCCGAGTGGCCGAGATGCACCGCCTTTCGATTACAGGCCAACGTTAAGGCGATGCCTTGATTTGAGTCGAACACGCCCCCTAGACAGAGACATGCTGATGCCTTCCGCGCACGAGGAAAAGAGATGTAACACTCTTCGGGAATGGCTTTTTTGGTCAAATTTCGATAAATACCTAATTTAGAGATGTTTTATTTAAATTTCATAAAGTGAGATTTTAAATGAGATAAAATACTATAGTATTAACTTGATTGTATCGTAAAATAATGTATCGTTTGAGTAGGCTGAGTAAAAAAAGGAAAATACAGACCCAACTTTGGAATTTTTTTCTATCGAGGAAATTTTAAGCAATCATGAATCGATAAAATGAGATAAACAATCATATAGTCAAGAATCATATATCTGAAAATCAGACCTTATTGTTTCTTAATCTAGTCAGAACGGCGTTTCAAAGCACGCAATAATTTCCAATGCACAGCCTTAATTATGGCGCCGGCAACTGTCATTCCATATAAACTTGTCATCATATCCATATGTTTCGAACGAGCGTTAGGACAATGCAACTGTCATTTTTCCTCGTACTTTACGTAGAATTACCATTATTATATAAAAACGGCAAATAAAAACACGTTTGTTGTATGGAAGCCCAAAACGTTACGTGATTACCCCTACGCAGGTCGATCACGTAACGCATTGGTCGCGCGTTAGCACGTCTATCATGCGGCGGCTGCGACAACTCTCGATTTTTCTCTGTTTTAGTATTTGTCGTTATAGCGGCAACAGAAATACATCCTGTCTAACTATCACGGTTCATGAGATACAGCCTGGTGACAGACGGACAGACAGCCGAGTCTTAGTAATAGTGTCCCGTTTTACCCTTTGGGTACGGAACCCTAAAAGTTTACATTTAGTTTACATCTTACCTAACGTACGTACAATGCGTTACGTGATCGACCTGCATCAGATTGTAACGAACACCGCGTACTATCGACAACACAGCTAACTGACCATCGGTGCACCTTAAGTGCATTGTAATAAGGTTCTATATAAACACAGGATGGTCAGTTAACAGTGATGTCGTTTGTACGATTACGATTACTGACGTCTTGGTGCAATCCAGCCTAACCCTGACAGTTGTCATTTATACCTAACCTAACCCTGACATTTGTCATTTGTCCCTAACCCAACCCTGTCATTTTAAGCTCTGCTCATTACAGTATTTTTCAAAGTTGTTTTTGTATTCGAAACACTTCATTTAAGATAAAATGCCGCTCAGTATAAAAAAAAACATTTGCCAAATATTGAAACAAAAGCAGGACGTATAACGTTGACACTCGAACAAATATTAGGTCGCTCAAATATTATGAAGCTTCTCATTTTGTATTTAAAGTGACTCAAATTAATGTTTGTAAGTTGCTGTTTTGTTGATTTCTCGTCAATCGCAGTCAGTCGCTCACTTGGTAATACTATAACGTAAATTAATTATTTTTGACACTTTATACTATTAAAGTCACTTGTTTAAATACTACCCGTAAAAAAATAGGAGATAGCTTCTTAAGTTATATAGAAAAGTGCGCCTGAGATAATGAGCTATTATATTTAATTACTTTTTCAACAACTATACAACTGAATGCAATCAACAAACAAGTGAATGCGGTAATATTACAAAATATCATTGTTTCCATACCAATTAAAATATAACACTCGAGCAATAAATATCGTTTTTACAACTTAAAATGCACAATAGAACGGTTAATACAATGATAAATAATTAATATTAAAGGTCATTAAGGCAATTTAATGATGATGATAAAGATTCAATAATCAGAAAAAAAATCTTGAATTGTACAGGTTTGTAACACGTGACCAGAGGGGTAATCGCGCGTTAGGGCCATTTAACTGTCATTTTTCATATAAAATCGACGTGTCAAAAGTGACATTTATATCTACCTGCACGGCTATCGCGCGACGGCGCGAGTGCGAGAAAAATCGAGAGTTGTCGCAGCCGCCGCATGATAGACGTGCTAACGCGCGACCAATGCGTTACGTGATCGACCTGCGGAGGGGTAATCACGTAACGTTTCCAACGCGCGTTAGGGGCGGTCCATATATTATGTCATATCAAATTAGGGGGGGTCTGACCATTGTATAACGGTAAGTAGTCATTTTATTAGGCGGGGACGGTCCATTGAAGGAATGATGATAGGTGTGGGGGGGTCAAAAATCATCGAAAAACGATGACGTAATAAATGGACAAGCCCTTAGGACAGTCAGACTGTCATTTTTTCATATAAAAATTGACGTTTGGATCTATCTAACGTACGTACAACGCGTTACGTGATCGACCCGCTGCAGTTATATACTGGATATGGAATAAGTATAATACAATACATTATACTAGCTTCTGCCCGCGACTCCGTCCGCGTGGAACTCGTTTATATCGTAGCTCCATACAAACTTTCACCTCACACTTCACCTCCTAAAGGGATGATTTCCGGGATAAAAACTATCCTATGTCCTTCCCCGGGATTCAAACTATTTCCATGCCAAATTTCATCTAAATCGTTTCAGCGGTTTAAGCGTGAAGAGGTAACAGGCAGACAGGCAGACAGACAGACACACATTCGCATTTATAATATTAGTATGCATTGCAACACGTCCGCACCGTCGATAAATAATTATAATTGCCATATACGCGATTAATAAAATGGCTTTAAAAAGAAATCTGCACATAAACATCGATATCCCAAAAGTCCTAAAATCACATTTTTAAAATGGTCTCCCTGTCTTCCTGGAGATGCAACTATGGCAACGAGCACCAAAAAACAGTTGACAGGCGCAATAAACAAATGCTGCGCATACGCAATCACGCCGCCAACGCTATATTTTTTATAGTGCCAACGTAACTTGGTATTTTCCCATCCTGTTACAGTGACGTTGCTTGCAATAACGCATTATCATCATTCGTTTGTGTTTCTTACGACTCTTGGGTGTTATTGTCAAATTTATTGTATTGTCTAATAACGAGAATACTATGAATCTGGGATTATTACTCCAGTGAAAATACGATTTTGTAAAATCGTTTTTTTTACCCGACTGCCGAAAGAGAGGAGGGTTATGTTTTTCGAGCGTATGTATGTACATTACGATTACTGTTAGTTAACCACTGACAAATGGATTGCCTTCATTTAATTTTTAACTTTAATCTTATACAAATAAAATAGTTATTACTAAATCGGTAGATGTGGGTAACAGTATTCTGAAAAATGCTTTATCTGTATGAAATTAAAGTTGAAAATTAAATGAAGACAATCCATCTGTCAGTGGTTAACTAACAGTAATCGTATTGTATGTACGTATGTGACCTTATTCTTTGGCACGCCCTGCAGCCTAAACAGTTTGACGGATTTCGACATATGAGGTGTATTCCTCTTGATGGTGGGAGTGACATAGGCTATAAAATTCGAAAAAGCAGTTGGGTTATTTGAAAAATCTTTTAATTTCCATACCAGTCGTCAATAAGACACGTGTTTTTGGATTTACTTCTTTTATGATCTGTGCGTGTGTGTGAGTGTGTATGTTATCCATACTAATATTATAAATGCGAAAGTGTGTCTGTCTGTCTGTTCCCTCTTCACGCTTAAACCGCTGAACCGATTGAGATGAAATTTGGTATGGAGATAGTTTGAATCCCGGGGAAGGACATAGGATAGTTTTTATCTCGGAAATCACCCCCTGAAGGGGCGAAATGGGGGACGAAAGTTTGTATCGAGCTACGATATAAACGAGTTCCACGCGGACGGAGTCGCGGGCAGAAGCTAGTTCACGAATAAATGTTTGTTGTTGCTATATTTTTTGTGTCAGAGGACTTTTATAAATTTAATTTATGTACGAAACGACCTGTTTGCCGCCCTCTTAGGCTGGGTTGCACCAAACCGTCTGTAATTATAAGCAGTGTTCATTAAAATCTGAATGTATGGAGAGTTTGTTGCAACTCGCCCTTAAACGACACTTTCCCAAGCTATCTTCTAACGGAGATTGTTCTTACTTCCCCACACGTAATGTCCGTTAGGAATGTAGTCCGTCATTTACGCAAGCTACGGCAAAAAAGGAAGTTATGTGATTGTCTTTGCATTTACGCAGCCGTGGAATGGAATGGACTTCGACATGCGTACGTAATTATTAAGCCTGCGGTGGCGATCAACAAATCAACTTGACAGTTGTTGGGTATCCATACTAATATTTTAAATGCGAAAGTGTGTCTGTCTGTCTGTCTGTTACCTCTTCACGCTTAAACCGCTGAACCAATAGAGATGAAATTTGGTATGGAGATAGTTTGAATCCCGGGGAAGGACATAGGATAGTTTTTATCTCGGAAATCATCTCCTGAGGGGGTGAAATGGGGGATGAAAGTTTATATCAAGCTACGATATAAACGAGTTCCACGCGGACGGAGTCGCAGGCAGAGGCTAGTATTATTGTATGCGTCAGTGATCAGTTTTTAACCCCCGACGCAAAGAGAGGGGTGTAATAAGTTTAACGTGTCTGTCTGTATCTGTCTGTGGTATCGTAGCTCCCAAACGGATGGACCGATTTGAATCCGGTTTTTTTTATTCGAAAGCTGATGTGATCCAGAGTGTTCTTAACCATATTTCATTAAAATCTGTTCAGCCGTTTTTGAGATATTGGACTTTGAAATGAAAATGTCGGGGATTTTTCAACTTTTCTAAGTTGTTACTACTTAGTTCTCTAAAATAGGATGAAAAGTAAAGTTCTTTAAAGGTCGGGAAATTTAAATAAAGAAAAAGTTTTTTTTACTGGTATCTAATATTATAAATGCGAAAGTGTGTCCGCCTGTCTGTCTGTTACCTCTTCAGGCTATCGCTTAACCGATTTAGATGAAATTTGGTATACGGATATTTTGAGTCACGAGGGAGGACATAGGATAGTTTTATCTAGTATTTATGGAGCTTCGATAAGAACGAGTTCCACGCGGACGGAGTCGCGGGCAGAAGCTAGTAGTTGATATAATAGTACATTATGATACAAGTGAGGTATGTTGATAATTACATCAGAAGCGGAATTGTTCACGCGAGCCGCAGGTGAGCGTGATAAGAGAGCCGAGGATGTAATTATCAAAGCTCACGCGTTTCATACGACGTTTTTCGACACATTTTGCGAGGAAAAAATCCTTTTCGTAAGATGAAAATTTTAGGCCTGGCAGTTATTTTCTTTACTTAATGATGGCAACAGGTTTTTACTCATATATTGTACATCGCCAAGAATTTCCAGTGGCGTCCATTCTATTTATCACTTTTCTAGACACCACGAGTCAACATTTTTGATAATAACCAAACACGCATTAACAATGTTCTCAAATACTTGTGAAATAACCTATAACAGCGCGCAGCAGTTTTTTTCGTGAAGTTTGCGCAGTGCGCGCGCATGTGTTAAGCCATATTTGGATGAAATCTCTAAACAGACAATACAAAATAAAATAAACATTTTCGTTTTTAAATGTTATCTTCATTAGTTAATGTAAAATGTTATCAAAAGTGAATAGTTTTACTAAATTAAACGTTTCTATATCGTATCCATAAAGAAATAGTCAATTAATTAACAAAAAAGGATTTAATTTGTGTAGTCGAGTAAGAATCCATATGTCGAGAATTAAAAAAAAAAAGTACATTCTGTACAACCTGGTTAACTTAAGAATGCATCGTGTTCATGCATACATCTTGATGCAAGGTGGCAAGGTGACTTAATCGGGATATAACCATAAGACACGAGTGTCGTAATGCGACTTAATAAGAGGTACGTTACGAGCAAATGTGATGATAATAAAAAAAATGTCCCTAGCAGCATTTTCGTTGGCATTTCGTTGGGCCAACTCGGTGATCAATGGCCCAACGTGGGGCCAACTTAAAATGCTACTAGGGGTACTCTGACTTAATAAAATTATATTTTTTACTCCAATGTAAAACAGCAATATTCCAATGAATAGGTATGTTTGGGGACAAATGTATGTATTCCAATGAAAATACTAATTGGAACTTAAAATCTTGCGCATGAAGAATTTCTCGAATATCTAAATGACTAAAGCGATTTCATTGCAACTTCTAATGGATTCTCGAAAAAGGTAATTGGATGATATTGGAACCCACCTAACTGCATTAACTAATTGTTGTGGAAATACGGAATAAACCACGTCTGGTAAATGCTTAGACTAAAATACTACGACTCCCCCGCGGCCTTGCCCAGATATTTTGCATATCTCGGAAATTGTATTTTGTCGGCATCAAATCAGCTTGATGGATGACACTACAATATTCCATTGTCATCGGATTTAGATTAGATTAAGTTAGTATAATATAATTATAAACTTTTATTTTCTAAATTGTGGATCATTACAATGTAATGTGTGAAAGAGCGAGACTTCTCAACACAGGTACATATGTAAATATACATATACCTAATGAGAGGCATCAATGTATTTAAATAAATAAAATATTTTATATATTTTGTATTAAAATAAATGCACACAATTTCAACTCGAATGGACTCATAGAAATTGGTCCCTTTCCAAGATTGGACCATAAGGTAAACGTCCCAAAAACATTGACACCTTCATGCCTAATAGTTGGCACCTATTAGGTATTGCCAGTGTCGGGCACTAGGATAGGATTTCTACCTTATCTACAGTCAATAGAAGTTTTTGCAATGCGTGCATAGACAAACTTTCTACGCTTTTATTATATGCACTGACAAACTGCTACATATTTGCGGCCTTCGCTGTAGAAACTCTCGGACCGTGGAGTTTGGATGCCCACAATATTTATAAATAAATAAATGAAAAAAAATGGGGAAAATACAGCTGACCATAGAGCTGGCTACTTCCTCGGCCAACGGATTGGAATTGCTATCCAACGAGGAAATGTGGCCAGCCTTATGGGCACCCTTCCCAGGGGCAGCGCCCTCGGAGAGTGCATATACTAGTAATTAAGTAGATTTAAGTGTAAGTGTTAAGTTTTATTTTATAGGTACTATTTACTGTTGTCATTATAACAAATTGATATTAAAATAACGACGCCTTATGCACATTTGTAAATAGATACCAATGACCACGTTTTACCGTTCTTGATATAAATAAACATGTCTTAGCAACATGAGTCATGCTGAGCTCCATTTCGTGACAAAACTTATTTCGATTATTTTCTGTATTAATGAATTTCAACAATACTAAATCTTGATTCAAAGATTTTAAAGAATATAGATCGTTTTTTTCTCTTATTGTTTTTAACATGTAAACTTTGATGTAGTAAGGCCTAGGTATTTGCTAAATAAATATTTTGATTTTGATAGTTTTCGGAATAATGAAATTCGGATACTTACTTTAATACTACCACTAATAATAAGTAGTAGTTACTTTTTCATTAAGGTCCATTAAGATGTATCAAAATGCGCTGCTTTATCAAAAGTTAGAATACATGCATTGCCATTTACATAGTCCGGGAAGGTACAAGAGATATAATAATTACATTTATTATCGCCGTCTTATCTAATTGAGCGCTAAATCTTGTTTAACAGCAGATAAGTAAATAAGTGCATAAATGATAAATAAACTAGAAAATCTAATTCAAGACCACCATGGGTTGGTACTAAAATAAAATATGTTCGCAGTGGTACCACTTTTTAAAAGATCGCATTAAGAAAAAATATTTATAGGTAGTTAGTTCCCATACGCCAATGACCTTCGATCTGAATCCCTTAGTTTTCTAATGTTTTTGTTGCTTATTATATTAAGAACAACGGCCCATATTTACTTCAAAGTTCATTGTTTTCGAGATATTTCGCATCAAACTTGAACAATTTTGGGCCAAAAAACTGGTTTTCTGGCCATAACTTTTGTGTTAATTAGTTTAAAATGAAAACCCTAGACACGTCTTTAGAGACGTCATAGACGAACCCAAATATGTAGATTTCGTATATGTTAGTTAGATCTTTCACGTCAATAGAGATACGAAATAAGTGTTTTTTAGACAATGTTTTAAAAAATCATACAAAATTAAGTATGAGTTTCTTTCAAAATCCGATAGACAAAAATGAGATAAAAGATTGAAGAACCGCTAGCCTTTTGACTTATAATTCTATCTGTAGTGCAAAAGTAGGAGATACGATTCAAAACTCGTCAAAAATCGATGATAACCTCGGGTAGCCCCTTAACCTACAATCTAAATAAACAAGTTAATTCAACTTACAAGATGCCTTGTTAAATATTTAAACATAGAAGATTTTTGGTAGCAAAAGTGTTAATACACTTCAGGTATTCATAACAACGAACCATGTATATGTACCAACGTGAACCACGTTATATGCAATTTTAATATTAACTACATACGTTTAGCTATTCGAAGAGATATATATCTTTTCTTTTCTGTTATAAATATAACAATTGGTTGCTATGGAACAGCGCGGCCTCCTGATACAGGTATTGCATACTCAATAGGAAGCCCCTACCTTGTAACCCGTATAACACAGTGTTTTTAGGGATTTTTTTTAATTTTTCATGGGCTAGTACTAAAATGTATGCAGAAAAAGATTTTTTGTAATTTTCGTCAAGAAAAACCGTTTTACCTACATTGCGAGCCATAGCACACACGCGCCATTAATGACTTGACTTGATTCCCGATTGTTAAATGTAACTCTTGTTTCATTGAAAATAATATTTACAAAAATTTCATTATCAATGCAAAAAGGTTGGCTACATCTGAAATGTTCGGTTGACAATGACATAGGTGACTTTGGCACTTATGACAGTGACATATCTGTTGTAGTTTTTTTAGTCTTGAAATAGTTTTTCGCGTATAAAAACATTTCGTGTAAAATGATTGCTAGCTCTTTAGCTTTCTGCATTAAATAGTTATCAAATCGCAAGTCTCCTATTCTAGACGGCCTCAATACCCTGCCCCGCTCTACAAATTCTACACCTTGGATAAAAAGTATCTTCATCATCATATCAGCAAAAAAGACGTCCACTGCTGGACATAGGCCTCCCCCAAAGAGAGCCACAAAAAGTGTCGCATCCCGCGAGGCACAAGGAAAAGTGAATAGGCATGATTCATACGGGTTTTTTGATGCCATTCGAACCAGTTTTTAGAGAGGAACAAAACATTGAGTCAAAGACGGCCCTCGCTGGCGGCAGCCAAAACACTTCATACTTATTGACATAGAAGTATGACGTCCTCGC
The DNA here is from genome assembly GCA_947049275.1 of Epinotia bilunana. NCBI lineage: Eukaryota > Metazoa > Arthropoda > Insecta > Lepidoptera > Tortricidae > Epinotia > Epinotia bilunana. The sequence continues at coordinate 6,493,137 of OX346272.1, forward strand.
TGTCTATCTAAATTACTGGTTTGGTCGTGAAATACTGCGTCCCCCAACATTTTAAATTCAAAGTCCAATATCTCAAAAACGGCTGAACAGATTTCGATGAAACATAGCTAAGAACACTCAGGATCACATCAGCTTTCGAATAAAAAAAACCGCATTCAAATCGGTCCATCCGTTTGGGAGCTACGATACCACAGACAGATACAGAGACACGTTAAACTTATAACACCCCTCTTTGCGTCGGGGGTTAAAAATGAATCCGCGCTATTCCACGGTGCCGTTACGCCTCGTGTAGCATATTCTATGTATACCCCCCATACCTTGAAATCCTGTATTTGACGTCATTGTCACTCGTCAAAGTGTCCACTTTGACCTCCACACCGTTTTACACCGAGACGCTAAGTATCTATAATGGTACGGGTTCCTGTTGTTTCTCTATTATTCGATTTATTAGCGATTCATTATAACTATCCGCCAGGGTTCTTCTGAACCAATACGTCGTCGGCCAAAATAAGATATATATATACTACTAGCTTCTGCCCGCGACTCCGTCCGCGTGGAACTCGTTTATATCGTAGCTACATGCAAACTTTCACCCCCGATTTCACCCCCTTAGGTGATGATTTCCGGGATAAAAACTATCCTATGTCCTTCCCCGGGATTCAAGCTATCTCCATACCAAATTTCATCTCAATCGGTTCAGCGGTTTAAGCGTGAAGAGGTAACAGACAGACAGACAGACACTTTCGCATTTATAATACTAGCTTCTGCCCGCGACTGCGTCCGCGTGGAACTCGTTTATATCGTAGCTCCATACAAACTTTCATCCCCCATTTCACCCCCTCAGGGGATGATTTCCGGGATAAAACTATCCTATGTCCTTCCCCGGGATTCAAGCTATCTCCATACCAAATTTCATCTCAATCGGTTCAGCGGTTTAAGCTTGAAGAGGTAACAGACAGACAGACAGACAGACACACTTTCGCATTTATAACATTAAGCATGGATTGTACACTCAGCATCTTATAGTTAGTAGCAGCCAAAGTAGCCAAATATATATTATAACCCGTACCCTGTACATCTCTGACAATTGCCCTAACTGACAAATTCAGAACTAGCTTTGCTCGTTATCCTCCTTCCTCAAACTCACAACCGCACTACTGAGGACACAGAGAAGCCAACTACGCAAGATAGTTGGAATAATAACAGGACACAACACTGAACAGACACCTATACAACTTAGGTATCACAGACAGCCCCATGTGCAGAGCGTGCATGGAAGCAGAAGAAACAACCAATCACATTCTACAGGACTGTAAGCATGTAGAGTATACAGGAAAAAGTTTCTGACAAAAATTACATTTTTGGTACAAGTTTTTATTGCCGACTGTACTTTTCTGTATACCGTCATCGACTACTCATTGAGACGATTCTAACGAGCCTTAACTCGATGGGGTTATGTGGTTTTATTACGGCGTTCCTATGGCCACCTTCCAGCTCCATCATCAGATCAGGTCCACGTCATCATAATATTGCATTGTCACGCGATTTGCATATTCGTGTAAAATTTCAACTCGATCGGAAACCGGGAAGTGGATCAAATTTAACTTGCAAGATTTGATTACAGACAGACAGACAACGGGACAGGTGAAAGTAAATAAAAGCTTGTAAAAAACACCTAGGGTCTCCGGACACGATATGGGGCGCAGTCAAAAACACAAAGGCACTCACCAACTTTCTAGAAAAGCTGGGGTGGTTAGAGTAGCGCTATACCCCACCTTTTCACGCAAAATAGCCACACTGGATGTCGACTTGCGGAAAAGAGCCCAGTAAAACTAACTAACTAACTATCCTCCTTCCCGTTTGTAGATCGCTTGAAGGCGAGGGTTCGATCCGCTTCTGGGGGCACATTCACGTCAAACTGTAGCAATTCATTCGTAACGCAATGCTTACACCTATAGTAATAAAGACGTTCCGATATATTAGGCTACCTTGGCTGCTACTAACTATGTGAAGCTGACTATATTGTTGGGGCTGCCGGAGTGCTTCAAGCATGTTCGCGGAAGCTGGATGACGTTTTTGCCATAAGCCGAAAAACAGTCGCGTCCATGCTGAGGCGAGTGCGCGGCAGTAGCAACGGTCTTCTCAGGGTGGTGGCCGGGAGGTTGGACAGCCCTATTACCAATTCTTGGGTTGAGGTGGCTATTGGGAGAGCGGAATAGACAGGACTAACTTTCTTCGCTTTCTCAATGGCACACATGTCACACTATTTTAAGGCCAAAACGCACTGACAGCGGTGGCGGAGCGGCGCGGTGCGGCGCGGAGGAGGTACCGGTTGTAATGTTCGACCTAATATGAAAGGGTCCGCGTAGAAAACCGGCCGGGAAAAAAGCGTGGCGGTGGCGGCGCGGAGGTGGCAGCGGCGCGGAGGCGGTGAAACGCGTGCACAGATAGACGAGCGCGGCGCAGAGGCGGCGCGGGGGCGTGCTGAGAGCCGTGCAGCAAGAGTTGTATTTTTTTACAACTTCAGTTCAGATTTTATAAACTTTAAAAATGGGTACAACTAACGTAAAAACTATTTCCCTGGTGAAACTTAGTACCCTGCTTAACAATCCTTGGTGTTAAGATGTCGTGTAATTCTTCAAAACTGTTTTTACTCACGTGAAAATAAGTGTAAAAACGATCATCATAAGAAGTCAGCTCTTGGCATAAATGATGGAACTCTCCAAATATTCCTCTTTTTTTAATCTATTTCATGGACCCGGATGTCCGTTTAGATTTCTTCTTCTTGTTTTGCCATAAGGCAAGTAAGAGCAAAATCTCGTCATCGCTATCTGAATCTGAGGATAACATTTTTGATCTTTCTGAATCTGTCAACTGTCGATTATCGCTTGATATGTCACACACGCCGCCTCCGCGCCGCTATCCCGCGCGAATACCGTGCGGGATTTTGGTGCGACGTCCTCCGGACCGCATTCGCTTTACCGCAAAGCCGCCTCAGCACCGCCCCGCGCCGCGCCGCTCTCTGTGCGTTTGCACGTGCCTCATTTAATTTTATATTCATTTATTATTTTTTATTTATTTTATTTAATACTCTAAAAACTACAATAAAATAAGTAACAGTGATAATCGCCACCTAGACTTGATTATAACTAATTTGCAAACCATTGAGGTAAGCAACCCTTCCGATACGCTTAGCAAATGTTATCAAAATCACCCCAGTTTGGTAGCGAATGTTTCATATTGTAATATCAATTATTTAAAACCTAAAATACACGTAGAATATAATTATCACAAGGTTGAATATGATGCTTTAGTAAAGGAAATCAAAAGCATAGATTGGCAAGGCAGGTTGGCGGGCATGGGAAATGTGAATGAAATGACCAGTGAGTTTTATAAAATACTGAATAACTTGATTGATAAATTCGTACCAAAACGGAGATTGAGACGGTCTAGTTATCCTTCATGGTTCAGCCATGCATTAATAAAACTTTTGGGTGAGAAAAATAAAATTCGCTTAAAATACCGTAAATATCAAAACCCTCGCGATGAAATTGAGTTCAAGTTACTTCGTAGTCGCTGTTGTAAATTATATGATGAATGTTATAATAAATACAAGCAAAACATAGAATCAAATATCTCAAACAACCCGAAGGCATTTTGGAGCTATATCAAAAACAAAAGAGGTGGTCGCTCTACTCTCCCCGCTAAAATGTATTTAAATAATGATACAGCGGAGACTGGAACAGCCATTGCCAATCTATTTGCTAAGAACTTTTCATCAGTATATACTCGTAGTTCGCAAATCTCCAACAACAATCTTGTTGACAGTACTGCCAATATACCTAGTGATTACATTAGTAATATACAGATGACTGAAGCTGAGATAACAGGTGCTATTAGAAAACTGGATAGCTCGAAGGGTGCTGGCCCGGATGGCATACCTCCAGTATTTGTAAAGCGATGTGGTTCGGCATTGTCTTTGCCACTGTATCTACTATTTAATCGGTCACTTACCGAAGGATGCTTCCCTGACGTGTGGAAAGAGGCTCGGATCGTACCAGTTTATAAGAAGGGTGACGAAGCTTGCGTCCAGAATTTTCGTCCGATCTCCATCCTGTCCTGCTTTTCAAAAATATTTGAGTCCCTTATACAACCTGTGCTGTTAGGAATAGCTGAAACTTGCATATCAGACCATCAACATGGCTTCAGACCTGGTCGTTCAGTAATGTCGAACCTAGTGCCTTTTGTTTCTGACATATGTGAGCTAGTTGATAAAGGATCAGAGGTGGATACTATCTACACTGATTTTAGCAGCGCCTTCGACAAAGTCGATCATTTGATTCTATTAAAGAAGCTTAGCCATTTTGGCGTGGGTGGCAATTGGCTGGGTTGGTTCGCATCGTATCTCACCAAAAGACCTCAAAACGTCGTTGTTCATGGCTACAAATCGGAAACATACTATGCTGAATCTGGGGTTCCACAAGGATCGCATTTGGGCCCAGTGCTCTTCTTAATGTTTATTGATGACATTACGAACCACATTAAGCACTCAAAGTATTCGCTCTATGCAGATGACTTAAAAATTTACAAATCTGTGGCCTGTGAATCAGATGCAATAGTTATAGCATATAGTTTCCTGGTGCTATATTAATAATATGACTCTCAACCCGAATAAGTGCTTTTTCATAAAATACAGCCGTAAGAAAAAACCACTTGTGACAAAATACGAGATAGGCGGTGTTGAGCTATCAGAAGTGACTGAAATCAGAGATCTAGGTGTAATACTTGATAGTCAACTTAAATTTCATGCTCACGTAGACTCAATAGTAAAAAAGGCCGCACAGATGCTCGGTTTCCTGAGAAGAAACTCCTGCGACTTTAACCAACAGAAAACGAAAATTATCCTATATAACACTCTGGTACGCAGCCATCTCGAAACCGCCTCGATTGTTTGGAGTCCTTTCTATCAGGTTCACTCGCAACGGGTTGAGAGCATACAAAGGGCGTTCACAAGATACCTTGCATTTGGTACTCGTGGCTTTTCACACAGAAATACCTATAACAGTCGTCTTGCTAAGTTTAACATGGACAGCTTGCGAGATCGGCGGCGAATGTTGGATTTTAGTTTCCTGCACAAGGTAGTTAATGGGCAAATAAAATGTATCAATCTGTTGGAAAGAGTCTCGTTAACAGTTCCTCGCAATTACCCTCGGCGCCCTATACCAAAACCTTTCGCTACACCGATCACCAGGACAAACCTTGGATTGCAGTCTCCCATGGTAAGAATTTGCTCGAGTTTTAACGACTTTATCAGCCAAAATAAATCCATCGACATCTTCCACGACCGCCTACCTAAGTTTAAATCGGCATTATTGCCAAAAGCAAATTAATTCTGTAACTGTTATTGATTATATAGATATTTACATATAAATAAATTCTGTTACTATTAGTTAAGCTGTTTAGTTCATATTTTGTATTGTATAAGCTATTATAACTTTTATTGATCTCACTGCAACATGCGTAGCCAATGTTATGTACTTCCGTAATTGTTGTATATATCAGAAATAAATACCTCCTAATATACTAGCTTTAAGTGAAATGTAATATATATGATGTGGTTGTACTTAATAAATAAATAAAAAAATAAATAAAATACTGGGGCACAAGATTTAAGCTGGATACATATTTAACTGACGTGATGCCGTCTGACGCGACACAACTGGGGCCGTCGCGTCAGCGCGCATCAGACAAGTGTCAATTATACCGTACTACATCTATAATCTGTCAAATCCCGATAAAGGGTGTAAATGCCCACAGGCGCAAATCGAGGCTATTTCCTGCAAGCTGTATCGTACAGTAATGGCGGCATCGACACGCGATGCTTAATTACTGCTATGGCCAATTAGCTGGGCTGACCTCGCGCGTCGCAGCAGACACGTTAGAATAGGCATTTTGCAAGGCAATGTTGTCAATCAATCATGCAAGAGAATACCGTTTAAGGGGGTGAATTGGGAATTATCGCGTGCTTCGAAACGCGGTTCTGACTAGATTAGGAAACACGGGCCTGATTTAAAGATATATTGCAATTATTGTTGCTACCTGTTATACTGGCTTATATATCATATATTTTTTGTTTTGGTGTAATAAAGAATATTATTATTATTGCCTAAAATTTCCTCTATAGTAAAAAAAAGCACGTGTTTATTTTTATTTTCTAACTCAACTTACTCAAGCAATACATTATTTTACGACACTATCAAGTAAATACAATAGTATTTTATCTGATTTAAAATCTCACTTAATTAAAGATGGAAAAACTAGTTAGTTAACTTAGTGAAGATAGGTATTAATGAAGTTAGACCAAAAGAAGCCATCCCGAAGTCTTCTCTTTGTCTCGTGCGCGGAAGGCGTAAGCGTGTCTCTGTCAAAAGGGCGTGGTTCGCGAATCGATATGTCAGTCCTACAGGATAATACGGTAGCTGACAATAGTAACAATATATTAATCTTCCATCACCATTGCTATTAAACATACTCACGATAACATAACTACAACTTAGAAAAGTTGAAAAACCCCGACATTTTTATTTCAAAATCCAATATCTCAAACACGGCTAAACAGATTTTCATAAAACATGGCTAAGAAAACTCGGGCTCATAACAGCTTTCGAATAAAAAAAACCGCTACACAGATACACAGACACGTTAAACTTATAACACCCCTCTCTTTGCGTCGGGGTTTAAAAATACTCTTAAACGTTTAAAAAATACACAAAGATCATGTATGGACGCTGTTTGACCATAAGAAATCGTAACGTCACTTGATTTCCTACAAACTTTTATGTAGCAGTGATTTTGAGATTTTTGACGTCTAAATATTTTTAGCAGCCATTCCTGTTTAATACGTATTGCACGTACTTTTTAAAGGCTAGTCTAGATTATTTTAGAGTCTGATTTTTCTATACATTTACAGATGATCTAGAAAAAAGCGAGCTGTTTACAATTTTTAAGTTTATAAAAAGATCCTTTATTTCAGACAACATCGCAAAACATGATCGGATTTTTTGCTCAAGTCTTTGTACGTAAATGGTAAATGTTAAAAACTAACTTAAGAATAACAAGTACTTACATGTTACACGAGTTTTTGTTCTTGTTCATTGTAATGATATTTATGGCGAAGATTTTACAATAGTGTTTCACTTAAACGTACCCCTTTAAGCCTTGGCTCAAACAGTCTGAATTCAGTATCTGGACCAGTCTGCAAGAGCAAAGAAATTACCAATCTATCTCATAAGATCCATCAATCAGATCCACTGTGTTACACCCTATAATTAGAAAAGTTGAAAAACCCCTGAAATTTTCATTTCAAAGTTCAATATCTCAAAAACGGCTAAACAGATTTTCATGAAACATGGCTAAGAACACTCGGGATAAAATTACCTATGAAACAAAAAAACTGCATTCAAATCGGTCCATCCATTTGGGAGCTACGATACCACAGACAGATACACAGATACTTATAACACCCCTCTCCTTGCGTCGGGAGTTTAAAATACGGTATTATATACGGTAGTATAAAAGTACCCTATATAAACTCAAGGACAACAGTTTTTGTAATGTGGACAGGACATCCTGTGTGTTGCCTCTTCACGCTTAAACCGCTGAAATTTAGTATAGACAGTTTGAGTCTCGGGGAAGGCATATGATGGTTTTTATACCGGAAATCATCCCTTCAGTGGGTGGAATGGGGGGTGAAAGTTTGTATGGAGCTATGATATAAACAAGTTCCATGCGGACTATTCTGCACGTGTGCCGTTTTATTTGCTCATGAAGTCGTGAGTGACTATTAATTATGATTCAGTGAGTGAATTCCGTTCTGTGTGAGGCCGGCCTTACTTTTCTTCTGAAATTGAATATTGTTGGCTTTGCCTTTTCAGAAGACGGGGTCGCGGGCAGAAGCTAGTACAATATTTTACCCTGCGGCACCGCCTACCTTCTTTGTAATACTCGGGCAAAGTCACGCAGGCAGCTAGCTTTTAAATACCCTCAGAACAGATCAGCGTCAACCTTTTCCTTGGGCCCGACAGGGTAAACTTCTCACATTAGGGAAAATGCAGCTATAATATTAACCATTATTTTGTGACCAAAATGTTGAAAAAGCATAAAACAATATCTACTGACGTTTCTAGTTTAGTTTATTTCGAACAATAATTACGATTAGAACTAATGTGAAACGGAACGTGTTTTAATCCAACAATCAGCGTCTGGTGACGTCACTCCTGTCAAAAGTCAAAACTTAAGCAACTCTATGACATCTAGGGTCGAACCATGGACAAACAAATATGGCGAGTGACACACATGAGTAACATCACAGGAACTGTAGATCCGTTTAGGCGCGAAAGTTTAAATTGTCAGTTTGTAACAGGAATTTTTGACTATAGTATTTTTTTAGTTTCGATTCTTTCAAATGAAAGCAAAATTGAAAATATTGCATCTTCCCTTTTGTACAGTGACGTCATTCCACAATCGTTAGTGAATAGTGAAATTATGTTATTAATTAACTAAGCTAATTGGAATACTTGCAAACCTTGGAGGAACCACCTGATTATATAAAGAATGTCTGGTAAAAGCTGTAATTGTACAAACATTTCACAGCATTTTTATATTCAAGGTTCCGAGAGTTTATGGTTCAAATTTCTGGAAATAAACAACATCTTGCATGTCAATTACTAATTTGATTATTCGTGCTGAGTCTGTTAGGTCGACATTTTAATGAATCAATTTGTTATAATAATAATTCAACTATACCATCAGGTGGTCCGGACACTCGTTTGACTACTCCATGCCTAATTCCATAAAATTAATTCTGATCGCACTTGACAAAGTTGACTGGTTGATTTCTTAAACCTAGTTTTTCTGCGAGTTCAATGCAAATTTAGATAGACAAATACCTAGTTCCAATATCTTCTCCCCACCCACCATATAAGAATAAAGAAGTTAGAAAAGTTGAAAAACCCCTGAAATTTTCATTTCAAAGTTCAATATATAATCGGCTGAACAGATTTTGTTTAAACGAAGCTAAGAGCCATCTCTATCACGTCAGCTTTCGGACAAAAAAATCGCATTAAAATCGATCCATTCGTTTAGGAGCTACGATGCCACAGACACAGACACGTCATACTTATATTATAACACTCCTCTTTCTGCTTCGGGGGTTTAAAATTGGCAATTAAATTGGAATCGAAATAGAACAGACGTTGTTATATTTGAAAATGGAACGAAACGACACAAATAAAAGTTCCAAATTAGACTGGTGTAAACTTTTAATAGACCTGCACGGCTATCACGCGAAGGCGCGCGAGCTCTCTCGATTTTTCTCGCACTATCTGTCTCTCTCTTATTAGAACACTTACAACAAGAGGTGATAGAGTAGTGCCGGGTGGTAAATAGGAGATTATATTTATAACTAATGTCTGTAAAACTTTATTTAATTTCAAATTTGTTCGTTTTTACCGCCACATTGACATTTGTGTAAGCAAGAGTAACCTAATTTTAACTACAAGATATTTGTAAAGTTTTATTAATAATGTTTGTAACGAATCTAGAAATCAAATTATATTAGCAGAAGTCATAGTCAAACACAGAATATGTTTGAAATGTTAATGCATAGGCGGGTTTGGTGGTCAGTCGCGTTCGTCACACCTCGTTTCTTCTTTTTTAGGCAATTCCATGGGATATTGACCCCTAGATTCCTTCCGCCATCTTGAAACTGGCGCTAATCCACATTCTATGCGATGATTACGGAAATGCATATCTTTCTTTAAACTATCTTTCCATATACTTATCTACAGTATACACTATTTTCTATATTTCTATACTAATATTTTATAACGAGGAAGTATCTGTTAGATTGTACGGTTTTGTTTGTCGGAACCATGTCGAAACCGTTTTTCCGATAGCGAAAATTCGTTCACCTGCGTGTAGAATGGACTTTCTGGATGGTTAAAGGTACCTGGATGGTAAGGTAGGTAGGTAAGGTAAGGTTCTGGTGGTAGGTAGGTAGGTGGTAAGGTAGGTAGGTAGGTAGATGGGTAGGTATTTATACCGCGGGTTTGCCTGCTTTCTTCGAAATCCGCGGGGGATTAGGGAGTTAGTGTGGTAGTTAGTTTAGATCAAAACCAACTTTTATTTCAGAGTGACATATAAATAAAATAGAACTACGAACTTGACATTAGACTTTAAATCAGTCTTCAAGTCAATCTTCAAAGCAAGTCAATGTAAACATTTGAAACATTTGCAAATTGTGAATTAAATTTCCATATAACATTCCATACATTTATAGATAAACGGATTCGTCGAAATAACGTTAAAGTTACTATGGAATTGGAAATTAAGTAATAATATAATATGCTATAATTCGTTTTAATGATAACATTCTTTACCGATATCGATACATTAGTCACATATTATATTACGTGTTAAATTTGACAAGGCGTGATTGACTCAAGTTTTGTTTATTTACAGCAAATTCAGTCAGGCCCGCAGCACACTTCAGGTTCCCGGATCTGGTTCTATAAACGTTTCTGGGATCATGGCGCGCTTAGCGTATATTGTGTATTGTTTTGTCGTGTTGGTGCTCTGCAAAGCGCTCGAATATGCCAATTAACGCTACAAACACCCGCGGTGCTATCACAAAGATCGAAATTCGATGCTCGTGTATAGATATGCATCTAATATAAAATTTTCGGCGTTATAGCACTGCTGAGCCTTCAAAACATATCAGGGACCCAGATTCGGTATCTGAATAAGTGTGCCTTTAAGAGACCACAGTAAGCTCGGCCGAATATCACCTTCCCATACAAACGGAGTTTCGTTCTCATTTTAAAACTACGTGTTGGATTGTAACGAAACTTTGCATATACAGTAAAAGGTATGAGGTATATCTATGTCTATAATACGTATGTATGTATGTAAGCACTTTATTGTACACAATAACAGGTTAAAGAATATACATGTCACACAATAGATCAAAGTACAAAGGCGAACTTATCCCTATAAGGGATTTTTATTTATATGGTTCCAGTTTATAAAACAAACGAAATACAGCAAAAACAAGTTTTATATGAAAAACTTAAATTCACTTTATTTTTTCTACTATGGTGTCTGAAGCTACATAAACTAATAACATGCAAAGTTTCGTTACAATCCAACCCGTAGTTTTAAAATGAGAGCGTCACTACGTTTGTATGGAGAATCGAGCGTACTGCGGACTCTTAAGCCCTAATCTTAGTGCAGTGAATGATGAAATAAATACTTTGTTATTGCTGAATCATTGCATGAGATTTCAATTTCAAACTTCAGTGTTCCTTTTTAACGATTTACGTCACCATTTTTAAATAGCAACAATTTAGATAAGAATGGACCGTATCGTATAATGTACTTACAATCCGCATCCACGTCTCTCTATCTCATTCTCTCTCTTTATGTACGGTAACCCAGAGACAAAGATAGTGGATGCGGTTATTGGCATTAGTTAGCATGAGCGCTTGTATATGTATATTTGACATATACGGGGTGGGCCCTGGAACAGGAGCAAGTATTTAAAAGGACGCTTCCTTAGAGCATCTGCAGTAACCTCTAGTGTCTAATTTTTAGGGTTCCGTAGTCAACAAGGAACCCTTATAGTTTCGCCATGTCCGTCCGTCTGTCTGTCCGTCTTCGGGTTAGCTCAGTAACCATTACCACTAGAAAACTGTGATTCAGCATGGATATATGAATTAATCACGCCGACAAAACAGTACAATAGAATTTGGAAAAGTTTTTTTTTAGGATACCTCCCCTACGCCTAAAGCGGGGATGTAATTTTTTTTTCTCGTCAAACCCATGGTGTGGGGTATCGTTGGATAGCTCGTTCAAAACTATCGAAGTTTTCGAAAACCATTTTTCAAATCAGTAATTCGTTTGCGAGATATTGGGCTTTAAAGCCCTAATTTTAGTTCGAGTCATGTGTCGTCCTCCTGCCGGCTAAATGGCTACTACTGGAAATGTGAAAAAATTCGTGGTAGGTAGTAGTACATATAATGAATTTAAAAGGAAAACTATCACGAACAAGTAGGCATAAGTAGTTACCGAGTAATAGTCGACCAACTTAATGTGTAATTGAAAAAGGCCAATTCTCGTACAAATTCGGCCAACGCGACCGCACCGCACGTCGATGTAACTAAGACAGACAGGCAACTACGGAACCCTACACTGCGCGTGGCCCGACACGCACTTGGCCGGTTTTTTTAAAATATATTTTTTTAGTTCGAAGAAATTTTGATCTTATCTTGGCACCACGAGGAGCACAACAGTCAATGCAGATTTTGAGGTAACTTAATGTAAATGAGTCGTAATAGTTTTAGCATTTTTGTTTTTAAAAGATATTTTTTTTTTTTTAGTGGGTTTAAACAAAAAACTACTTATGTCACCCTAGAAACGTAAAAACCGGCCAAGTGCGAGTCGGACTCGCGCACAAAGGGTTCCGTACCATTATCCGTTGAATGAAAGGTAGTGACATACGGACGGACAGACAGACAGACGTGATGAATCCATAAGGGTTCCGTTTTTTGCCATTTGGCTACGGAACCCTAAAAATGCACGTAAACTTAAATTAAAGAAAATAAGTTTTTCCTTTTTTCAATTAATACCAGTTGGAAATAATTGCTCAAAAACTCAATAATCTACCGTTACAAGGCCCAACCTGTATAAAGCATACTTGCAGGTACATACTTATATAAGTGCGAGGGAGACGAATGCATGTCCGACAAAAACGCGACTGGGATCACGCAGCCGGGAATCCAGTTAAACCCTCTTACGGGTTCTATAGATTACGTGATTTTACCACAATTTGTCAGTACAACATGTACGAAGTCATAATTGGGTATGGCGTACAGATGTAACAATCCTACCTACCACATTTGATGCAATTTCTCAGTACAACTCGTTTAACAGTTGGATCATCAGCGCAACATGCCTCCAGACGATAGCAATTAGCTAGCATCTGATAAATTGGGGCTGACAAATCATGACTTGTGTGTTGTGTAGACCCCATTAAAATAACCAGAATTTGTTTTGAAGAAAATGCTGTGTGATTTAAACCACACGATAAACTATAATCAAACTGACGCCAAACATGTCGTGACTCGTGACGTACGTACGTACGTGGTTGACCCAAGTCAATACAATTTGATGTTCTTTTCTTTACAACTAATTGTACTTACTTGGGTACGACGCAAGTGAATTTGTCGGATACTACATTTCTTAAGACAATACGGTATTTGACAACAGTAAAATTCACAATATACTAGGCAAACATCACACTTCAAATTATTTTTGCTGTATAAAATATCTTTTAATAAATAAAGACCGAAAATGGATGCTATTTGATCGAAAATCGTGACGTCACTTGCAAATGTTTTCCAACAAAGTTCATATTATCTACTACAGAGCCTTTTTTATTTCATATAAAGTTGAATGACTGAATTGACTAGTAATCACCACTGTATTGGTTAAATACTGAATCTATACGATCATTTTTGCGTGTCAGCAAGAAAGTGGAACTGTTAATTTTTTCTGACCTATTTCGAATTTCCACCATAGGTATTGCTGTCCCACTCGCATCCCGCAAAGTCCCGTTTTGAAAGTACAGTACGAGTACACACGAAGCAATTTGTCACACCAACTGGCTATACATGGAATGAAAGGTACGAATTGCTGTCTCATTCCAATTATAACAGGTTGTTGTGATAGAAATGGCCTAAACAATTGGAACGCGGCCATACGTTCGATTGAGTTTGTTTATTTATTATTGAATTTACTTAGGTTTAGTTACGTTAAGTGGTATCGGATTAGAATAGCACCATCACCTATCTTCCCTTCCCGTGGGTGTCACTGAGGCGGTGAGACTTAACTCTATGGGAGTTTTAAGTGTGTTGTGAGCGACAGACGCAACACATAACTGCAGTGTCACACTTTATTCCATCTTTAAACATATAGGTGTAACACAAAATTATTGGGAAACCGGGCGTGAGTTAATGTACAAGTTAATTTATAGGTTATGTTGTCCCTGCTACTAATTATAGGAGTAAGACAGTCATGTAAAGTTGTACCATACGATTGTAGCGTTACTTATTGCCAAATGTAAAACAACTGTCACTTTCTGACTAGTACTTATAACCTAGGGTATATACGTACAAGAAAGTCATGCTCTTTTAGAAATATACCTACGCAATCCGATCATCAAGTGAACATGATCACTCACACACACCACACGTGTTCGAATTTGAGTGTGAACAACAAAAACAGGTAAATCGTGAGCGTGACATGCAGGAAGTTCGGTACCTACCTAACTCTATTTGTTACTTTTTATTCGTCCTAAGGGATAGGCTATACAGCTATGACTTCGGGCTGAAATAGGTAGGTATTAGAGAATATATTGACACCACTAGCTTTTTTATTATCCCATTAAGTTTACTGACTAAAACCGGAATCTAATCAGCCTTAAATTCGGCTCCAAGCGTGATAAGCATAAAATCCATTATTTGTCAATTTTGATAAAGATGATACTGCCTTTGCGATTCTAAAAGCAAATATCTTAATTATAGTCCGGCTAGCCAAATATGTTAGTAGCTGTGTAGCTACTTATCACATACATTCTATAGCATCTCATAACCAAGCATTATCCCAAAGGAGAGTGAATGCTTTCATTTCAAACTACTCTGCCACTGACATGGTTGGCTGGCCAGACTTGACTAGCTAGCATCGTTCATGTCCCTCATAAAGCTTCCCTCTCGCACTTGCTTTGACAATAGTGAACAATGCTTTACGTCAAACGAACGTGCTAGGTAACCTGTAACCTGTACTTTTTTCAGTTACCTACTGCCTCGAACCATAATCCATTCGGTCAGCTCAATGTCCATTATAAGTATCTAGGAAGCTGTTTACCTGGTTAGTGCTGACGTCAATGACAACATAGGCCAAGTAGACCACCTCCTCCTCATCTGAGCCCAGGGCTGCGCCCCCCAAGCCTGCCGTCCTCACGTGCAGTGCACATAACCACCCTCCGGAGATCATGGCTCCATACGATGACAACACTTTAAAAAAAAACCACTCTCATGCCCGAATTCTCGTTTACGGCGTTCGCCGCTAGAAACCCGTTGAGCAATGTACCGCTAGCCGAGCATCCGTTTTGAAAATCGAATACACATCACTTTCAAACACTGGTAAAACGAATTGTTTTGGAAACCGAACGCAGAAACACAGACAATTTAGAGTTTTTAATTTCGTCTTATTTTTTTTATGAACGGTTGTCTGCACGATGGTGAGATTGAGACTGCCGCTACGCTAGTGCCGCTCGCTTGCCCCCTTGACAGTGCGCAGGTAAGCCAGGTGAGGCGACGTTGCCGCTCCGCTATTATCAATGATGAGATAGCTAGTTGAATACATCCACGCACCGTTGCCAACGCGGTACATTACCTCTCCGACAACATTCGTAATTAAAGTATTCCCTTTCGAAACGTCAATGAAAGGTTTTGTTTATTTAAATACGTAAGTTACCGGCCAGCATTTTCGCAGCTTTTCACACGTTTTTACTTATTCGATTGTGCACTTTATAACATTATAACAAAGCTCATATTCCTTTACGACGAACGTCTGATTTTGTTTATTTATTATCGTGATATTAGAAACCTATATCGCTATCATCTGCTGTTTATGCGTATTACGTATGTATCGATTCGATTCTGACGAATGAGCGTTTTTTTGTAAATTTCTTACATTGCTCGATTTCTATGCCCTACTTTTACAGTATTATGCCAAATGTAGCAATGTATAACGTAAAACAATATCAGTCTATTTCATCTTAATATTAATAACTTAACTAATAAGCATGATTTGGAAATAATTACATTTACGAAATTACAATTGTCAAGATTTTTTTTCGGCGATGCGGTAATCGGATGAGTTGACATGTGTCAAAAAGTGACTCGAAAAGTCGAATCTAAGCTACTTTATTAAAATACTTAAACTAAAATTAATATTCAGATTGTTGTAATACCTACTTGTAATGTACTTACCTACTTACTAGGTACTTTACTTACGTATGAATATATTAATGTTCAACCAAATTCTACCTAAAGTTTTTTCTCAAATGCATAATATTCTATTGTAATGATTTTCGTAATTCTCAAGGTAACACATTGGTTAAAATGAACATTATTTTCAGTATTTTTCCGAAGACCCCACTTAACCCTTTGTAAAAGACTTCAACGGCGGCGTTCGTACAGTTACCAACTTTAGTTGAACCTCGATTTCTACGAAGCTGTATACAGGTTAGAGGTCAGCTTACATTTGTTTTTAACAAAGTTGATGGATGTAAAATTATTTATGGATTGTGTGATAAGAAAGAAGTTATTATGGGGCAATCAAGCAACTTCTTCCTATTGACCGTACGAGGGTCAATTTTCAAACGAGCTGTCTTTTCTGTCCCATGGCTATAATTTCATGTCAGTTTAACATAGAGTATTGATACATATATATTTGTATTTCGTGTATTATAAAGTACTTAAAATACATATAAGAGTACCTTAAATATTAAATGATTCCGAAAAAAAAAATTATATCGTAAAACAGCGAAATCTACCGCTTTTTCGCGTGTCCCACTTTCGGTTTTGCTCAAACAAAAATTCATAACTATAGACTACGGCAACGTATAAATAAACAACTCGTACTGTTAAAGGGAGGTTTATTCGCGTATTCATTAAAGTATCTTACAAAATTAATGCGTGAATAATTAAAACCAGCGGGCGTAGCATGGTTGCTATTTTATCACTTATCGTTGTGGTAAAAACGCCCATCACGCTCTGACAAGTATGCGAGTGCGAGAGTGACAGATGCCTTATCCACAACGATAAGTGATAAAATGGCAACCGTGCTATGCCCGCAGAGAAGTGTTAGTAGTTGTCCCACGCGCGGCCCATTTATTAGGACTCAAGCTCAAACACCCTTAAAATCTGGTTTTCTATTGTCCCACCGTTACATTTACTTTACAATACGATAGACAGATTAGTTGGGCTTCAACCACCAACAGGAGTGGAGGGGGCGCCAGTATTTTTGACGGAGGAAACAGGTTTTCTTTATACGACGTACTTTGGTACCTACGGCTATCACGACATTTGTATGGGCGTTTATTTATTAATATACGATTGAAATAAAAATGTGTCTTTCCTAACAAAGGTTAGCAATATGGGGTAAGACTTTCGTGTTTAACTAATTAGTGAATTCAATTAAGGCTAAGTTCAGATGAACGCGCGACAACGCGCGATTGGCTCGGCGCGCGGTTTGAGATTGTAACAAATCAATGTTGTTGTGTACATGATCGCGCGTCACCGCGCGTGCTCGCGCGCAACGCCATGCACCGCGCGCAAGATCTTGAACCGCGCGTCGCCGCGCGGTTTGAGATCTGCATTCCTTACATTTTTCGTAACTTTTGACCCGCTGGCGTAACATGTAAGTAACATTTATTATTCAGGGAATTTTCGTAACATTAAGAGTAGGACTGACACCTTACTTATGTTAGTAAAAAAAACTTACTCATACAAAAGTATTTCGTGGTCGGGACAGTATACGACGATTTATATTATTATTTTTGAACGTATTGACATAGGTGACATAAGGGACAGGAGTTTCATTGATGTCATTTTTGACACTGACAGAAGTGACAGTGATAGCAAGAGATATTTAATTTCAAACACGATCCGAACGTTCGTTACATCTCGATCTCTGTCACTCGACTCGCGCAAACGAATACAATTTTTAACACGTGAGAATGAAAAACGTAACTTTTGCAGCAAAAATGTAACATTTTAAGAAACGAAACGTAACTTACGACTCAGGGGCCCTGGCAACACTGGTATCGACCTGTTCAGTTGACTCGCGCGGTTTGAGGCGGACGGACGCACGGAGCGACGAAAATGGAGGACGGGATATCTACTGAATTACTAATTGACGAAATTGAAAAAAGAGATGCGATTTGGATTTAGATGCAATCGGCATCCTAAAGTAGTTGAAAAATCGATCTTCATGTATTCTTAGTGTGGGATAGAAAGTCAAAAACAGGCTTAAAGAAAGTCTGTGACTTAAAATAGGGTGCACCCAGTATCGTCTTTGCTTTCAATGACGACGTCGTAGTTTGCGGTATAAAACCCACAAGCAAATAGCCTCCTCCACGTCCATTCTCACTGAATGTTCACGCTAGACTGCCGCGCGCAAGCCGCCGCCATGTGAACAGCTGAATCGCGCGGGAGCGCGCGTCGCCGCGCGGTCATCTGAACTTAGCCTAATAGTGTACGAAGGACAGCCAAAAAACATTCATGTTGTGTTGACATTTGTAGGGCGACATTTGTACGGCTTTTTTGGCCGTACAAGAAGAAGAAGAGGACAAACGTCGAACGTAGCATACAAATGTCGATTCAAAACAAAATCTAAGTAAAGCATGTGCTACACGGTTTACAACCGCGGTTTCTGCCACGTGACGCTCTGCTGTCTACACGGTTTACAACGGCCCTGAACTTCAGTGTGTTTGAAACGCTTGTGCGGGGCAAACGTGCGCGGAACACCTACTGAGACGCCATGGCCCCGTCCTTGTCGAAATTTCAAAAGTTTGGAGTTTGTTTTGCACTTTTGTGTGCAATGGATGAACATAAACAAATTTTTTTTTTGGCTAGGTTAGTTATATTCCTCACTAGTTAAGTCCCACAGACACGGAAGATCTCTATACAGTTCAATTATTTCGGTAACCACCTCTCGTTCGTTCGCCGACGCCATTTTGAACCTAAACCTGCGCGACACGTCTACACTCGGTGCGTGCGGCGTGCGACTGTCGTTCGCGTGTTTTGTTGCACATGACTCGAACAAAAATTAGGGCTTTAAATCCCATTACCTCGCAAACGCATAACTGAGTTGAAAATAATTTTAGAAAACCCATAATATTTTTGAACAAGCTATCCAACGATACCCCACACCCACACTATAGGTTTAACGAGAAAAAAAATACATCACCAATTTACATGTAGGGGAGTTATCCTAAAAATTTTTTTCAGGATTCTATTCTACTGTTTTGTCGGCGTGATTGGTTTAAATACCCACGCCGAATTGCAGTTTTCTAGTTGTAAGGGTTACTGAGCTAAGCCGAAGACGGACAGACAGACAGATGGACGGACATGGCGAAACTATAAGGGTTCGTTGTTGACTACGGAACCCTAAAAACGGGACCCTATTACTAAGACTGCGCTGTCCGTCCGTCTGTCTGTTTGTCTGTCTGTCCACTTGGCCGTTCTTTGCTGTCATTTTGTTACCTTCTCTTAGGCAGAATTAAATAATCTGTTTTCTTAGTGATTTTTAATATTTTGGAATATAACCGCAGAATAAGTAAAATATAACGATCATCATAAACCATAAACCGGAGACACTGTATCGAAATAGTGAGTTTTTTAGTATTGTACAAATATTTTAAGCTTTTTCAACAATTGTATGGCAAAATCGACATTTTGATGGCACTCGCCGACATTTGTATGCCGCTATCGATATTTGTATATTTTTTTTTTTTTAAATGATATAGGAGGCAAACGAGCAGTCGAATCACCTGATGGTAAGCGATAATCGACGCCCATGGACACTTACAACACCAGAAGAGTTGTAGGTGCGTT
This sequence comes from Epinotia bilunana, assembly GCA_947049275.1. Taxonomy (NCBI): domain Eukaryota; kingdom Metazoa; phylum Arthropoda; class Insecta; order Lepidoptera; family Tortricidae; genus Epinotia; species Epinotia bilunana. The sequence continues at coordinate 6,512,879 of OX346272.1, forward strand.
GCCGGCCTTTAAGATGGGAGTACGCTCTTTTCTTGAAGGCTTGAAGGTTATAACGGTCCGGAAATACCGCAGGCGACAGTTCATTCCAGAGTTTGGCTGTGCGAGGCAGAAAGTTTCGGGAGAAACGCACAGTTGAGGACTGCCAACCATCTACGTGGTGAGAATGGAAAAGCTGTCGCGTAGGGCGATGGCGGAAGGAAGCGGCGGGGATTAATCCGAACAATTCATCGGAACACTCCCCATTGTACATGCGGTAGAAAATGCAAAGCGAGGCTACATCTCTACGCAGTGCTAAGGGATCAAGCCGATCGGAAACACGCTGGCAGCCGACAATTCGAATCGCTCTCCGTTGAATGCGGTCTAGAGGGAGGAGTTGGTACTGAGGAGCCCCTGCCCACAGATGACAACAGTATTCCATATGTGGACGGACCTGCGCCTTATAGAGCTGTAGGCGGTGAGCCGGCGTGAAATACTGTCTCGATCTGTTGAGCACACCGAGCTTCATCGAGGCTAATTTGGCCTTACCCTCCAAGTGGCCGCGGAACTGGACTTCTTTCGAAATGTCGACGCCAAGGATTCCGATGCTGGCTGTGGCTGCTAGGGGAGTGCTCTCAAATCGTGGAGATGCCGGAAACGCTAACTTACGCTTTTTTGCGGTGAATGCACAAACTTGTGTCTTCGTGGGGTTAAAACGGACTAGATTAAGTCGGCCCCATTCTGAGACTTCTTTTAGGGAAGACTCAATTTCAGACACAAGTTTGTTTCGACTCTCAATGACGTTTTCCCGAGAAATATTGGCACGGCCGGTGTAAAAGGCATCACCCGTACTATCATCCGCATAACAATGAATGCCGCTGATTTGCAACATGTCATTAATATGCAGGAGGAACAGCGTGGGTGATAGCACACAGCCTTGGGGGACACCAGCATTTACAGACATGGAGTCAGAGCATTCACCGTCGACTACGACTTTTATGCTTCTGTCTGCTAAAAAGCTGCTGACCCACTCGCATAATATCTCTGGGAGCCCATAGGATGAAAGTCGCAGTTGTATGGCAGAATCGTCATTTGTATGGCACTATATCGATTTTTTTATGGCGCTGTCGACATTTGTATGGCGCTGACGACATTGGTATGGCACGGTGTTTTAAAAACATCAATATCTAGCTAACCATTAGAAGCACATATTTTTTCTTTTTAAAAACCCTACCTCATGTTATCGGTACGAATCTAATATTCCAAAAAAAAAACTGGCTGTGACAGACGGACAGCCTCCGAGTGATCGCATAAGTGTTCCGTTGGACCGATTTTGGTACGGAATACTAAAAACCATACAAATGTCGAAAAAACGGCCTCTTCAAAAATTGACCCACGACCTGTTTTTTAGGGTTCCGTACCCAAAGGGTAATACGGGACCCTATTACTAAGACTCCGCTGTCCGTCCGTCTGTCTGTCCGTCTTCACCAGGCTGTATCTCATGAACCGTAGTCAAAAATAAGGCTTTGCCCTTAACTTTGGCAATCCCCAATAAGGTCTAGTTTCCCCTAAGGCTTGGAACGTCAGATAACTAGTACCTACGCCAAAACTTGGGATTAGATTCGGCTCGTTTGATCATTACCGGCAAAAACGCTAGACTAGTTAACTTTGGCAATGTTCACAGAAGACGCCAATCTAAACTAAAGCCTGGTTTCCACTTTGATTAGTGCGAGTGCAGGTGATTAGTGCGAGTGCAGGTGTGTAGTGCGAGTAGTGTCCAATTCACTGCGAGTGTTTAGTGGCAGGCACGCTGCGATCGAGTGAGGGGGAAGGGAGGGCGCGCGGGAAGTGGCTACTCGCAGTCCACTCGCAAAAAAATAGAACACGCTTCTATTCACTTTACTACACAGCCAACTAATCACTTGCACTAATCAGTCGCTGTCCACACCTAGTCACTAATCACCTGCACTCGCACTAATCAAAGTGGAAACCAGGCATCGCTGTGTGACCCAACTACCGTACCTCTATCGCTCGCGCCGCGCCGCCCCGCGCCCTGATTGGCCGGTCGCGAACATGGCCGCCGGCGCTCGGGTTACACTGACACATTAACGTGACCCATTTCACCGTGGGTATGAAGCCAATCAATGGTGTACACCTACTTTTTTATAGCGGTTACATTGCTGATGTGCGACCGCCAATACGAGGGCGGTTTGATAAGTCAGTGACTTTAAGTAAAAAAAAAAACTTTTTCACATTTTTTAATTTTATTTCTCTACAATCTACATAATCTCCTTTCAACTCAATGCATTTCATCCAATGATGTTCCAGCTTTTGCAACCCCTCCAAATATGTATTTTGTCAAACCCTGAAAAATTCCCCTCACTTCGTTCGGGAAAATAACCATCTCGTGGTAATAGCTTATTTTAGACCCTTGTCATACAATCTACCTTAGGAAGTGCTTTAAACTGCCAAGGTTTTTACTAAATAGCAACATGGCCCAGCCAAGTACACTGCTTATATTTTTTACAGTGTAGGTACTATATTTTTGTCGTTTTTTTCTGGTAAATACTATATCTCACCCAAAAATAGTTGGCAAACCCTAGTCACATCACATACCGTATTGACGATAAAATCAATTCTACAAATACTAATTGGTATGCGTCCGTAAGGCTGGAAACAGTGCTTGACCGACCGACGGTACGTCCTGACCGTACGTACGTCCTGACCGTACGTACGTCCCGAACGTCAGCGCTGATCTTCGGTTGCGAAAATGCATTCAGTGCAACGCTGACGGCGAACTGCGACGCGTGTGTGCAGTACGGTCGGTCGCTCCGTCAGCGAAGCACTAAACGCATCCATACTATCTCATAGCTCGTCGGTGGAACGATTACGCGCGACCGACGAGCTCGACCGACGGTCGCGGTACGCGCGACGTAGCTGTACGCGCCTAGCAGTTTATCAGCGCTGCACTGTATTTCGTCATACATTTTCATTTATATAGCCCAGCCTAAGTGTAAGTATGAGTAAGTACATATAGCATGATTATGCAGAAGAGGAAGTGTTTGCCAAGCCCTCTTACTTGAGTGGGACAGAGTGAACTAATATTGTGTTAGTTGTTTCAAACCTTACACATACCTTATGTAGTAATTAGTAGTGTACTCGTAGCTACATAATTCACGCTTGACAGACTAAAACGGGTGGGCAGAGCTCATGATTTTTTTTAATGCCACTTCTTATAGGCAGAAATAGGTTGCTATGATTGCCACTATAGCCCCTATAGTCAACGTAGTTTACCCTATTCCTATAGCCCGACCGCTTCACGGAGTCCTCGCCTGCGAGGCACGCGGGGGGTATAAAACCGTTTTTTCAACACAATTTACCTCTTATTGTGTTATTGTGTCGCTTTAGGCTCATAATCCTGGATATTAAACACGAGTGTTTTATAACATTACGACACTTGTGTGTTATGGTTATATCCCGATTAAGTCACGTTGGCACCTTGCAGCAATATATATGCATTCTTAAATTAACCGGGTTGTACAGAATGTACAGCTTTTTTTAAAATCTCGGCAAATTAATTCTTACTCGACTAAACAAATTAAATCCTTTTTGTTTATTAATTGACTATTTCTTTTTGGATATTGATATACTTAGAAACGTTTAATTTAGTAAAACTATTCACTTTTGATAACATTTTACATGAATAAATAAAGATAACATTTTAAAACTAAAATATTTATTTTATTTTGTATTGGCTGTTTAGAGATTTCATCTATGCTCGCGCACAGAGCAAATTTTCACGAAAAAATACTGTTGCGCGCCATTATGTACGTAGGTTATTTCATAGATATTTCTAAACATTTTTAATGTGTGTTAGGTTATTAACAAAAATGTTGATTCGTGGTGACTAGAAAAGTGATAAAAAGAATGGATGCCACTGGAAATTTTAGGCGATGTATACAACATGTGAGTAAAAACCTGTTGCCATAAATAAGTAAAGAAAATAACTTGGCAGGCCTATCAAATTTTCATCTTATGAAAAGGATTTTTCCTCGCAAAATGTATTGAAAAACGTCGTATAAAACGCGTGAGCTTTGATAATTACATCCTAGGCTCTCTTATCACGCTCATCTGCGGCTCGCGTGATAATTCCGCCTCTGATGTGATTATCAACATACCTCACTTGTATCACAATGTACTATTATACGATACTCGCCTGGCGATAATTGCATACGATAATATCATACGATTTCTCGCCTCAAAACTCGCACCGTCTAAATGGGCCTTTAGAGTTAGGCTCTATGCACGGAACACAAGAAAACGCGCGAGATAAGCTACCAGTCTCTTTCTAATCGTTCTAATTAGAAAGAGACGGATCTATAAACTAGCAAAAACTACTTGGAAGTGACCATTTCCCTTTCCATTGTTTAACTTAGCGCATAGCCGTTATCTTTAAGTAACGTTATAAAATGCATAGTACCTAGCAACAAAGTGTTGGCTACCCTCTAGTTAGTTTTACGATGAATGACTATTGTCTTTTTCTTAAAAAAAAATCAACAAAGGAAGATGTTATGTAAAGTACAGTCAAGGAATTTAATTTCCAACCCACCTGTTCGACATCGTATAACAAACTGTCACCGTAAGAGCAGCTTGAGCATTCCGTTACTTAGACATATCGCATGCATTGTTTTATATTAGTAACTAGGCAAGTGCCTAAGTAGCAAAAAGCCACAAACTACGGAAAAAAAACTAGGCAACAGATTAACTACTTTGACAAATTGAACTCAACTTTTTAACGTGTTATGTTATCTCATGATATATCTATTCCTTCCTGGTGTAACTCCACTATTATAGCTCTTAAGAGTCCGCAGTAAGCTCGGCCGAATTTCACCTTCCCATACAAACGTAGTTACGCTCTCATTTTAAAACTACTTGTTGGATTGTGACGAAACTTTGCATATACATTGATATAAGGTATATCTATGTCTGTAATTAATTTATATGGTTCCAGTTTATAAACCAAACGAAATACAGCAAAAACAAGTTTTGTATGAAAAACTTAAATGCGCTGTATTTTTTTTTCTATGGTATTTGAAGCTACATAAACTAATTACAGACATAGATATACCTCATGTCATTGTATATGCAAAGTTTCATTACAATGCAATACGTATTTTTAAAATGAGAGCGTAACTACGTTTATATAGAGAATCGAGCTTACTGCGGCGGACTCTTAAATAGACTATTATTATAGGAAACCTACAGATTTTTAACCTGATCGAAGCGAAGCAACGTTAGGTTAGGTTAGTCCACGGTTAGCGGTAAACATTTTATTTTTCAAATTAATAACATCTGAAAATTATTTAGTGATTTTATTGATTGACACTGACACGTGTTCGTAATTGAAAAAGCAGATGATAACTTTTCGCAAAGAGACAGATTATCTGTAATGTGAAGTGACAAATAATTTACTTTAAAAACAAAGTTTTAACCGACTTCAAGTTAGTACTCCGCCAAGCCACGAGAACATTTATTTTCCAATTTACCTCATGAACTGATTTCCGAGAGCAAATGCGTTGATTATTATAGAAAAAAACCCAATCGCTGTATGTGAGCCGATAATATTTGAGGACTTTCGTCGATTCCACAAGGATCACCCTTGGCACTTCATTAGTTGCTATTTCAACGGAATCTTATCAGAATCTGTGATATACTTTTGTACTTTTAAGTACATAATTGAGGAATTCCATAAGTCATCTGTGGTCTTAATCATCAATTCCACTCCACCAATTTATGATTTCCGGATGTAAATACACGAGTTATAATAGAAAATATAAAAATCACTACACAAAATCACTCAATTCCTCATGGATCCCATCATCCAATTGAATTTTCAAAAAAATGGGACCCACCTGGAAGCATATACTTACAAACAAAAAAAAAATTTTATGAATCGGCCCATCAATGACGGAGTTCTGAGGTAACAAACATTGAAAAAAAAAAAACAACCGAATTGAGAACCTCCTCCTTTTTTTTGAAGTCGGTTAATAATACATTACGTATTGACATTTCAATACTATTAGGGACTGAAATAGAATTTTCGACCTTAATGCATTACGAATGTCTAACGACATTTCAACGAAATGGGTAAGGAATTAAATTCCTTGACCGTAGGTAAGCAGTAAGCACTTACTGGTAGTAACCTCGTTTGGTACCAATATATGTGTCACAAAACTTGATCATAAGTTAAAAAAAAACTTGTGGCTCTGTGAGCTGTAGAGCAGTCAAACATGTATTTAAAAAAAAACAAAAACTGAATCTTCAAAAAGAATCTAGCCATATAATTATTGAACCTGCTCACAAAATTTCACGATAACTGGTTCAGAAAATTTAATGCAACAGAGAACAGCCGTATATCCGGACATACGGAATAATTTTGACCCAGGCTGAGAACTTCGCTATCCTCGCTCTCTCGCTCAATTAGATACTGCTTCAAAATTACATGTGATATTTCCGTGGTTCTTATATAGGTACTCCGTCCGTGTGGATCTTGTTTATATCGAGCTCCATACAAACTTTCACCCCCTTAGGGGACGATTTCCGGGATAAAAACTGTCTCTATACCAAATTTCATCTAAATCGGTTCAGTTTGTTTAAGCGTGAAGAGGTAACAGACAGACATACAGGCGACAGAAAGACACACTTTCGCATTTATAATGATAGTATGGAATTGATAGTATGGACAAGTATGGATGGATTAGTAAGTATATTAGTATGGATTATATTATAACCAGCAATGGAAATAAAATTATGAGGGTCCCAGTACAGTCGGTGTCATATAGTTAGCGGCTAAGGTAAGGAGGAGGTTCTCAATTCGGTTGTTTTTTTTTTTTTTTTTTTCAATGTTTGTTACCTCAGAACTCCGTCATTGATGAGCCGATTCATAATTTTTTTTTTTGTTGGTAAATATATACTTCCAGGTGGGTCCCATTTTTTTCAAAAATTCAATTGGATGATGGGATCCAAGAGGAATTGAGGGAACTCTTCAATTATATTAGGCACGCGTGTAGTGATTTTGGTATTTTCTATTTTAACTTGTGTATTTACACCCGGTAATCATAAATTTGGTGGAGTGGAATTGATGATGAAGACCACAGATGACTTATGGAATTCCTCAATTATGTACTTAAAACTACAAATGTACGTCACAGATTCTGATAAGATTCCGTTGAAATAGCAACTAATGAAGTGCCAAAGGTGATCCTTGTGGAATCGACGGAAGTCCTCAAATATTATCGAGCCACATACAGCGATTGGGTTTTTTCCCCTAATAATCAACGCATTTGCTCTCGGAAATCAGGTTATGTGGTAAATTGGAAAATAAATGTGGAAATGTTCTCATGGCTTGGCGGAGTACTAAATTGAAGTCGGTTAAAACTTTGTTTTTAAAGTAAATTATTACTGTAAGAATAAGGGTGTGTTACGAAATATTTGGCTACTCTTGGCTGCTACTAACTATATGACGCTGACTGGTACCAGTCGCCTTAAATCTAAAAGTGTGTAAAAACTCGAGATGCATAATTATTACCTACATAAAAATAAACATACAATGTACTTACCTTGGTACGTAGAATCTTGTTTTGTAGGTTGAAAGGACACATGGCAAGGGCATGGTGGCAAAAGATCAATCAGTATCGTAAGATGAGAAACATTGCGTGTCTTAGACTTACTCGTATTATCGAGAAACGGTGTGTTGAGTCAACGAGCTACGGTAGCCTAGTGGTTCAGGCATGCGGCTGTCAAGCGGCGGTCGTGGGTTCGGATCCCGGCTCGTACCAATGAGTTTTTCGGAACTTATGTGCGGAATATTTACCGTTAGCTTTACGGTGAAGGAAAACATTCGTGAGGAAATCGGTCTAATCCCAATAAGGTCTAGTTTTCCCTCAGGGTTGGAAGGTCAGATGGCAGTCGCTTTCGTAAAACTAGTGCCTATGCCAAATCTTGGGATTAGGTGTCAAAGCGGACCCCGGGCTCCTTTAGGGGCACAACCGGGAACAACGCTAGGAGGATGATACTCGTAAGAACAACAAATTTCATAGGCTTGAAGCCGGGGTTATATTAGAGCCACGCTGCGTGTCGCAACGCGTAGGTATTTTGTATTGAACGTGGCGACACACTCGGGACTGTGCTAATGTAACCACGTTCATACATAATTTACTTTGAAAACAAAGTTTTAACCGACTTCAATTTGGTACTCCGCCAAGCCACGAGAACATTTCTTTTCCAATTTACCTAATGAACTGATTTCCGAGAGCAAATGCGTTGATTATTATAGAAAAAAACCCAATCGCTGTATGTGACCCGATAATATTTGAGGACTTCCACAAGGATCACCCTTGGCACTTCATTAGTTGCTATTTCAACGGAATCTTATCAGAATCTGTGATATACTTTTGTACTTTTAAGTACATAATTGAGGAATTCCATAAGTCATCTGTGGTCTTCATCATCAATTCCACTCCACCAATTTATGATTTCCGGATGTAAATACACGAGTTATAATAGAAAATACCAAAATCACTACACGCGTGCCTAATATAATTGAGGAGTTCCCTCAATTCCTCATGGATCCCATCATCCAATTGAATTTTCAAAAAAATGGGACCCACCTGGAAGTATATACTTACAAACAAAAAAATATATTTATGAATCGGCTCATCAATGACGGAGTTCTGAGGTAACAAACATTGAAAAAAAAAAAAAAAAAATAGCCGAATTGAGAACCTCCTCCTTTTTTGAAGTCGGTTAACAAATGCGTTGATTATTAGAGAAAAAACCCAATCGCTGTATGTGACCCGATAATATTTGAGGACTTCCGTCGATTCCACAAGGATCACCTTTGGCACTTCATTAGTTGCTATTTCAACGGAATCTTATCAGAATCTGTGATATACTTTTGTACTTTTAAGTACATAATTGAGGAATTCCATAAGTCATCTGTGGTCTTCCTCATCAATTCCACTCCACCAAATTTATGATTTCCAGATGGAAATACACGAGCTATAATAGAAAATACCAAAATCACTACACGCGTGCCTAATATAATTGAGGAGTTCCCTCAATTCCTCATGGATTCCATCATCCAACTGAATATTTGAAAAAAATGGGACCCACCTGGAAGCATATAGTTACAAACGAAAAAAAAAATTTACGAATCGGCCTTTCAATGACGGAGTTCTGAGGTAACAAACATTGAAAAAAAAAAAACAACCGAATTGAGAACCTCCTCCTTTTTTTTGAAGTCAGTTAAAAATGTATGTAGCCGATTGTGCGTTACGACACGCGGCGTGGCACTAATATTCCTGGCTTAAGGAATGAATCCGAACTGACAGAATAGATACTCGTCATCATCAGATCAGCCGGAAGACGTCCACTGCTCCAAATTCTCATACAGCAGCATTCTTCCCTTCCCTTATTAGCAAGTAAGATGTAATATTTCAGCTCAACGGAACATTCGCTTCGCTCGATTACTTACACAATATTTGTCACACAACTTCTGCGTACCCTCAGACAACAACTTACAGAGAAAATCGAAGAATACAACGCATTAAGTTACCTTATAAACTGCTAATTTCGACCACATTCTCTTTAACATAAGGTTTAATGTCAGATATTTAACAACACATATCCTACCCCTATTTATTTTACCTAGATCTTCTTACAACTAAAAAGGACTAAGGCATATGGAAATAGCACATTCAAAGTTCTACTTTAGAGAATGTGTAATAAGGGCTGATTTCTATTGAGTTTTTATTTTATTAGATCTCTTTTGTTTTATACTGATAGTCGGGCTTCAAAATGTGATGATCGCCAAAACAAAAAGCTGTATGTGCTATTGGGTTCCAGTAACACATAAGTGTTTTTGACGGCACTATCTTTACTGTGCTTGCTGGTAAAGAAACACACACAGTTTTCTACCCACATTTTGCGTGCAAATAAATCTTTGTTTAGAGAAACGCGACGAACCTTAGCTATGTTAAGAATAGTGTGGGTCGATGTGCCTTGGTAAATATGTGGCGGGGCAACGGTATGTCATCTCGCTGCAGATATTTGGAGCAGCCAAGCAGCCCAACTAGGAAAGTACCCTACAGAAGACTGCAGTCACAATAACACCACTAACTTGCCCCGTAGGTACCACACGGGTTGCACTCCGGGAGTGCCGGCAGGTAAAAACTTGAATAATTTTAATTTTATAAAAAAATAAAAATAAAACTTCTGCTTACCATCACTCAGGTCGTATGCCGAGTTGCCACCTTCCTTATAAAACAACAAAATATATTCTTTCTTTCAAGAAACAGAAGCTGTATTCCTCGCCAGTCCACGGCATCAGGAAGGCGCATGTGACACTACTAAAGGAGCAATTATATACTAAGCGTAAATTAGAGCTACTATTCTCTTGTAACAGTTATAACTGAAAGATGGTATGTAGGTAACTTATAATGCAATATAAAGATACTGTGAAAATATTAATATTAATTATTTACACCTTAGAAAAGTTAAACAACCCCAAACAATTTCCATTTCAAAGTTCAATAGCTCAAAAACCGATTTTGTTAAAACTTAGTTAAGAACAATCTCGATCACATCAGCTTTCGGACAAAAAAACACATTAAACCGGTCCATTCGTTTAGGAGCTACGCTACGATGCATGCCGCATACAGACACACAGACACGTCAAACTTATAACGAGGGGTGTTATAGTGACGTTCTTGCGTTGAGGGTTGATAAGTTGCTTAGATACTCCAGGATAATCATAATTCAAACCCGTTGCGCCAAACAAACCTAGATAGCTATCAAACCGGATGCAATTACCAAGAAACCTGTACCGAATACCTCGTGCGTAACATCCATAGGGCACTTGTAAAGTCACTGCCCATCATGCGTGCAATGACGTCACACTTACATTTCGGACCCATCGCGCTCCTTCTCACACCAAAATAAAAAGAGTGAAACGTCACACGCGCGTGATCCGAATTGCCCCGAAAGGTCCACTAGTAGTTTTCCCGTTCTCCAACGATGCTGGCATAGAAATACACTTGTTGCATTGCAACGGAAAAACGAGTAAAAAGCGTGGGCGGCCAGCCGTGTCGGGAAGGGCGGCCGGTTGAGTCATGCATCGCCGAAATGGACATTAGATAGTTAGCTGCTCGTTTAATAAAAGAACTGACAATTTCATGCCGTTGGCGATCGTAAAAAACAAATGTGGAAAAGATACAGCACAGTTAACTCGTTTGATTACGTGGTGTTGTGGAACTATTTGTATCGTGGTTCATCTTTTCTACGCTGCGTTCGATTGATTAGATACGTCATTTTGCATTGATATGATACCTAGGTTAATCGTTCGCTGAGTATTTTTTATTTCGAATGCTTTAGTCTATCTATCGTCGACGACCGGTTAGCCTAGTGGGTAGTGACGCTGCCTACGAAGCTGAAGGTCCTGGGTTCGAATCCCGGTAAGGACAAATATTTGTGTGATGAGCATGAATATTTGTTTCTGAGTCTTGGATGTTTTCTATGTATTTAAGTATTTATATCTATTCAATATATCGTCGTCTAGTACCCGTAACATAAGCCTTATTGAGCTTACTAGTGCGAGCTAGTGCGATTTGTATAAGATTGTCCCCTTATATATTTATTTATTATTTATTTATCTATTGCATAGCTATCGAGCGAGTATGGCTATTTCTACTATATATGTTATGTTAATTTAATTCCAATCGATTTTTAAAACAAGCGTGCGAGAAAATGACAGTTGCCGTATAAAAAAATCAATACAATATAATACACACCTCAAAATATGAATCAAATAGACATAACAACTTAAAAATAGAGGTTAACAACAGGCGGTCTTATCGCTAAAACGCAATCTCTTCCAGACAACCTTTAGGAAAAACTTTTAAAGTATAGATCATATACAATTATATTTTCATAATAATTACGGTTATTTCAGAAGGATTGCAGTATGTTGATTATATTCTTAATAGGTACTGTAATAATAATGCTTACCAATATTTTATTCGCAAGAACCTATTTTAGAAGCAATATTAAAATAAAAAGGCGCCACTATTAGCATTACACATGGCAACACCGTTAATAGGTGACAGATGTTTACGCGCCAAACAACAATGGGTGCTTGACTCGCTCCGTCAACGTTTCATTACGTTCCCTTTACACGATTTTTAGATGCCTTTTTGTGTTTTATTTTTCTATTTCTCATTGTGAAGTTACTCTTAATACGCTTACCGTTACGTAAACATATGATTATCTGTTATTCCTGTGTATTTTGAGGCATTTAAGTTGGAAAACAAGATACGTAGTCCGTTGGTCATGTAACTCGACGCGGCTCACAACGAGTGAGTTAATTAAGTGTTTATAACATCATTAGGATACTAGAGACAATGTCTGCGGTAACGCCACGCCGTTCTACGCGGCTTCCCTATACACATACGCCGAAAATGTCTGAGAGAAAGAAGAGTTTGTTTCAAAGTGAATTGGAAGCTTCAAGGGAGTCGTTGACGAAGCATCGTCGGTTGCCCGTGGTGAACAGCGAAAGTGACAGCGATGACTGTGACCTGGGCATCATCAGCACTCTGGACTCGAGCTCCGGGGACGAGGTCGAAAATGGCGTCCCGAAGACCCCAGAACGCCATTGGCGTGAGTATCTAAACTTATACTGTCTTCCTTACTACTTCTATTTAGGAACGGTGAGTTTAATGTTTTGATCGGTTAATGTTCAGAAGATGTTTGTCCTCTTTGCCCGAGGTTGAATAACCTCATTCCTAAATGAGACTAGATGATGAATTAACTGAATATGGCTGCTATATCTGTTATCTTCATTATGTTTTGAGAACGTGAATGCAATCATAACCATTAAATTCTAAAGCATTCAATGTTCTTTACATGATATTTTGAGATACTTTTGTGTTAGGTTAATTTGTCCTTCAGTGAATTTATCATAAACATTGTTATTGTATGTGGATAAACTTGTTGCAAAAAACATGATCTCAACCAAGCAACCAAGGTGAAGATGATGATGATATTCACTTTGCAAAATCCTTCATTACCTTCCAGTAAAAAGTGAATGTGATAAACCAAGGTTGACTTTAGGTTATAGAATGTAAATATTCTTGTATTACATATGGAACAAACATCTAAATCTTGGCATTTAATTTTAGTCTATTCTAAAATATATCATGTACTTTGCAATAAGTATGGAATTAATCAATCCATTGTGATCTACATAAATGTGTGGCCAAGGCGAATTGTGGACCCTAATTCCAACAAATATGGAAATATCACATCAATTACCCCAGAGGGAAAACTAGACTTTACTGGGATTAAACTGGTTTCCTCATTGACTTTTCGGTTGTATTGTCGTCAAGTCCCGTGAATTGAGAACATAATTAGTATGAAATTTCATGTCCATAGCGACTCCTTAGTTAGTTAGTTAGTTAAACAGGGCTCATTTCCGCAAGTCGACATCCATTGTGCCTATTTTGCGTGAAATTGTGGGGTAGCGCTACTCTAACCACCCCAGCTCCTCTAGAAAGTTAGTGAGTGCCTTTGTGTTCCTGAGCGACTCCTTTTGAGTGTAGCATTTTTTTCCAATCCAAGGAACCACTTTTAACAAATTCCTAGAAATCCCATGCTGATGTTACGAACCAAGTGGGTTGTAGCACTTGTGGGTACCTTTTGTAGTTGTTTAAAGGCATTAGGTAGTTTGGTAAGGTTGGTGAACGTTTTTAAAGTTAAATTTAAGCAGAAGCTATTTTCTATGGGGCAACTGAGTTTCGTGAACTTGTCATGATAACTCATCGGAGTAGACGCACATTCTCCTATTTCAAGGGAATGGCAATGAGAATGGAAGAAGTTGATGTGGTAACGCTGCTGGGGCAGCAACCTTAAGCTTCAACCTTAGGGAATGGACACGCGCGATCGACTCCACGCCGGTTTCCGGCCAGGCGTCCCTTCACAACATCATCTGTTGCCAGCCACCACATTTAACCATGTTTACCCTGCCATATGTATTTGAATTACCAGTCAATGTTTGTTCATGCACCACTTGCTGTTTGATCTCACATTTACCACACCTTTCGGTGATGGAAAGAATTCTTAGCAGTTGAGGAAACCAGGAAGCCTACATAATATCCATACTAATATTATAAATGCGAAAGTGTGTCTGTCTGTCTGTTACCTCTTCCTGCTTAAACCGCTGAACTGATTGAGATGAAATTTGGTATGGAGATAGTTTGAATCCCGGGGAAGGACATAGGATAGTTTGTATCCCAGTAATTATCCCCAGAGATCACCATCTCAGGTGATAATTACTGGGATTTCACCAAATGGGGGATGAAAGTTAGTATCGAGCTACGATATAAACGAGTTCAACGCGGACGGAGTCGCGGGCAGAAGCTAGTATCATTATATTGAGATCTATCTGAAGGCTCATTGATTGACTGATACATTTTTATGCGACCTGTCCTTAATTGTTGATACTTATGACTCTTATGGGCTAAGGTACTTATTCCTCTTTTAAAACATATATTTATTGTTGACAGGTGCCACTCGAAGCTCTAAACTCCTCAAAGAGAACCAAGATTTGAAGAGCTTCATGAAATCCCCATTCACGCTAAACAAGTACCACACCCGCTACTCCTGTCCGGAGAAATGCATGTCCGGTTCCCACTCTACCCCCGTCACACCGCACATGCAGAACCACCCGGGGACTCCGTCCTCCGCCCATTCATGCACCAGTGTTCATACAACTTCCTCTACCTCAAGCAAGGCCCGGAAGAGCCTCGCCTCGCTAATAGCTGATACGGAAAGCTGCAGCAGCTCTCTAAAAGACCTCAACTTCGATACAGACTCCGGTACAGATACTAAGGAGAACACCCCAACTAAAGCACTGAGAAGATCCAATAGGAACCAGAAATTGACACCAAAACTGAGCTTCACAGGCGTCCTGATGGAACAGAAGAAGAATGTGACGCCTCCGAATAAGAACCCCGTTGTATGTTTAACCAAGATGGACTTCGCTACTAATATGTCACCAACGCAAATGCTTAAAACGCCTCATACATCTGAAGCTACTATGTCACCTCCGAAGCTCGGACACAATCGTCGCTCGGTTGTAGAAATCGCTGAGAGCCCAGAGTCATGTGACAGTGAAAAGAAAAACAAAAGACTTCGCAACAACAGCCTCACAGAGTACGGGCCTGTGTCTAAGTACCCCAAAATCGACAATTCTGTGCCTAAAGCGCGTCTGTCTCTTTTCAACAGTGACAAGTTCAAAGAGATACTATCAGCCAAGTCGTTCTACGGGAAATCCGACCCTGACTTAAATACAAGCTTTACAAACAAGCTCTCCAATGCTCTTGCTTCACCGACATTAAATCGTCGACTCTTCTCGAGCCATTCGCATAGACGCAAGAAGAAATCTGGTCAAATAAATATGGGTGTTCGGCACAGAATCAGGAAGCCTAAAATGCTGAAAAAGGTCAAAGGCCCGTACTTAAACAAGTCTGACTCGGCTGTTCATAATAACAGCACAGTTTCAACCGTGTCTGCGAATATGAGTATTAATAACGTTTCTATGACTAGTCAGAATTCTTCGCAAGAAATGGACAAGGGTAAGCACATTTTCGTTTTTGCTGTATAAAATGCTTATTTTAATTATTTCATTCAAGTCGGATTTCGTCAACACTAATTGCGTAAGAGTTCAATGCCCGTACTTTTACGCGACTGACAGATGGGAAGGTATTTTTCTTATGTGTGTAAGTATTATTTGACTTTTAAAATAATTTACTTTAAAAACAAAGTTTTAACCGACTTCAATTTAGTACTCCGCCAAGCCACATGAACATTTCCACATTTCTTTTCCAATTTACCACATGAACTAATTTCCGAGAGCAAATGCGTTGATTATTAGAGAAAAAAACCCAATCGCTGTATGTGGGCCGATAATATTTGAGGACTTCCGTCGATTCCACAAGGATCACCTATGGCACTTAATTAGTTGCTATTTCAACGGAATCTTATCAAAGCGACCTTAATCACACCACAAGGAACGCAACACCTAATACAGTGTTTGGCCTCATTAGTCATTAGAATCGTCGGAATTAGTAGTTGGTGACTGCATAAATGTGCATTACTATAAATAAATGAATATTAGGGGACAATCTTACACAAATCGAACTAGCCCCAATAAGCTTTTTTAAGGCTCGTGTTACGGGTACTAGACGACGATTTTTTTTATGGATATAAATAATTAAATACAATAGAGACTCGAAATATAATATTCAAGCTTACTGGGATTCGAACCAGGGACCTCCAGCTTGGTAGAGTCACTACCCAATAGGCTAAACTGGTTGTAAAATATTAATACTCCTTATTGCACACCTATATTTATGAAATCAATACAGAACAAACAAATATAATTAAGCTTCCGTACCCAAAGGATAAAAACGGGAACCTATCACTAAGGCTCCGCTGTCTGTCTGTCCGTCTGTCACCAGGCGGTATCTCATGAACCGTGTTAGACAGTTTAAATTTTCACAAATGATGTATTTCTGTTGCCGCTATAACAGGAAATACTAAATTAGAAAAGTTCAAAACCCCCGACATTTTCATTTCAAAGTCCAATATCTCAAAAACGGCTGAACAGTTAATGAAACATGGCTAAGAACACTCTTGATCACATGAGCGTTCGAATAAAAAAAACCGCATTCAAATCGGTCTATCCGTTTGGGAGCTACCATACCACAGACATACACAGACACGTTAAACTTATAACACCCCTCTCTTTGCGTCGGGGGTTAAAACAGAATAAAATCAATATTTAAGGGGGCTCCCATGCAACAAACGTGATTTTTTTGCCGTTTTTATAGATGATCGTACGGAACCCTTCGTGCGCGAGTCCGACGCGCACTTGGCCGGTTTTATTTTTCAATACAGGCCTATACCTTTAACACTAACGGCCGTATTCATAAACGTACTTCAAGCCTATTTTAACTAAAATGCCGTTAAAGTTCGTTTGTCTTTATCTGTCACTTTGACATTTGTGTGCTTAAGAATGGGACGGAGCACATTTTATTTAGCAGAGGCATTTTAGTTTTTATGAATAAGGGCGTAAATGTGTACTCAACCAACTGCCTTTTTAGATAAAGGAGACCCCTTTGACAAAGAAAAGCTGACCATAGAAGCCCTACTCAGCCAATGGACTGAAGAAGACGAGGAGCCACTGCCCAGACCGGAGCTGGCATGCTTCAACAGCACTGTCATCGAGGAAACCAACCAGATCTTCCAGCCGGTCACAGCTGTGCCTGTCTCCGGCGAGAGTCTGCCAAAGGACGGAGTTATTATAGAATTGGGTAAGAAATAGTACATTACTACAGAGGCCGGGAAGTAAGGGGTTGCCGGCTGAGTAAATATAGACGGCCGAGCGTTGCGAGGTCGGATAGTATGAGGCTGGCAACCCCTTTTCACGCCGAGGTATGTATAGTGCTTTTCTCAAACATGGCAATGAAATAAATTAAAACAACTCCAAGAAATCAAACGTTAATTTTCATAACTGAACGACGCGCGCCGTGATCCTGCGCCACAAATTGTGTATCAATTAGGTATGTAAAAACATACCTAATTGATGCAATTTATTATTTCTTCCATTTTAGGTACAGAAAAGCCTACACAGAAGCCATGCGAGCCAGCAGCCCAAGACGTGACGATGGCGGAGATGCACAAAGCCGACCACGGCGATGTGCCGAGCGGACAGTTCCTGCCCGTAGATGGAGGATACATGCTAGTACAGGACACTGTACTCCCAGGTAATTGGCTAATTCTTTATTGGACGCGCGAGCGAAGCGAGCGAAGTTGTCCGTTTCAGATTGGGCAAAATTGTTTCGTATGCCCGGCGTCCGGCTGTTCTCCTCTACGGGTCGCATTTCTTAACCGATTTTCGTGAAATTTTGTGAGCGGCCTCAATGATTATATAGAATATTTTTGTCGATTCAGTTTTTCGATATTAATAAATATACTTAGGTACTATTATAAATGTGGAAACTTGGATGTTTAGATGTGTTTTACTCAATCACGCTTAAACTGCTCAACCGATTTGGATGAAATTTTGCACGAAGTTAGTTTATAACCTGGATTAAAATATAGGATAGTTTTTATGCCGAGTCCACGCAGACGAAGTCGCCGGCGGAAGCTAGTACTATAGACAGGCTCGTAAGTTCTACAGCTCACAGAGCTACTAGTAATTGTAGGGATAATCAAGTTTTTCTGTCAATTGTTGCCATGGTTAAGTCACTTTGTAAATGGTGATTTAATTCCTCCAGATGTAGTAGGGTTTTGTTTACTTTTTCTAGGGACTATCTTCCCCATGTTATAGAAACATTGTATTTGTACAAAAGTTTCTAAGAATTTAACTGTCATTTGTCTCTTGGCTTGACAGAAAAAGTTGATTGAGCGTGGATGAACATACCTTGAATTCTGGGGGAGGAAACACTCGAAAGCTGAACCGAATTTACCCTTTTTTAACCCCCGACGCAAAGAGAGGGGTGTTATAAGTTTAACGTGTCTGTGTATCTGTCTGTGGTATCGTAGCTCCCAAACGGATGGACCGATTTGAATGCGGTTTTTGTTATTCGAAAGTTCATGTGATCTCGAGTGTTCTTAGCCATGTTTAATGAAAATCTGTTCAGCCGTTTTTGAGATATTGGACTTTGAAATGAAAATGTCGGGGGTTTTTCCACTTTTCTAAGTTGTAGTTAGAAAATAGCATAGACTAAACTAATAATCATGTTCAAAATGCGAGTCTGATAGGCCTGGTAGGACGCCCCCAGACCATCAGTACCATCAATCATAAACATCCTAGCGTTTTTCCCGGTAGTGCACTTAAAGAGCCTGGAGTTCGCTTTGGCACCTAATCCCAAGATTTCGCGTAGGCACAAATTTTGCCGCGACTACCATTTCACCTTCCATCCCAGAAGGAAAACTAGACGTAGTCTGTATCTGCACCAATAATATTACTTACTCCTCTGGCTCAGCGACCCAAAGTGGCTCTTGGCCTCCAACACGACTGCTCGCCACCGAGCCCGGTCCTGTGCAGTTCCCCGCCAGTCGCCAGCTCGGCGCTCGCGCAGATCCGCATTCACCACGTCCGCCCATCGATATCTAGGCCGACCGACCGGGTGGCGTCCTGTCGGTTTTCCCTCGTAAGCTCCAATAATATTGAAGTTAAATATTTTTATTTTGCCAACAGTGCCCCAAGAAGAATTGACAGACTTGGACGAAATCGAGCGCGAGCTCAAAATGCTGGACGAACAGATCCGCATGATGACACAATCCGACACCGGGGCAACGCCAGCGGTGCCCGCCACCGAGACTACTGGTAAGTTTACAGGAAACCAGGGCTTGACCAGGACTCGCAGCGGCTGCGGTGCGCCGTAAGTGGGAGTGAGAGAGAGGCCGCCTTCGATCTCTCGCAAGGCGCTCCACTGCAGCCGCTCGATACGGGGCTGGAGTGAGCGCGAGGTCATAATGTTGGACGAGCAGATCCGAATGATACCACAACCCGACACCGGCGAAATACCAGCGGTAATGCTTTCACACTTTTTATCCCGTGGCGGGGTTCTTTGTCAACCGCGGGCGGAGCCGCAGGACGGTTAGTGTCGTCTAAAGCTATGCTTTATTGGCAGTGTTATTTATAGAGAGAAACTATCTTCGGCATTTAATATTTCCATCTGATTGTTAGGTCTACCTTAAGAGAAAATGCCAAATTAATATATTCAATCAATCAATCAATCAAAACATTTATTCGTGACAAACACAACACAGATAATAATAAAAAAAGCACATTTCCTTTTTGTCACGAAATATATATGAATATTCGTGTCGAAATAGCAATTTCACTAGATGACGTCATCAACCGGGTATTTAGTAAACGCTGAGATTTACTCTGTTATTACCATTTTCTTTTAGCGGGTAGCCGGCCAAGCTAATAAAATTACCAATCTACCTACATCCACATTTATAACACTGGCACTGACTAAGCGACGCATAACCAAATTAATTCTTTTTTACGTTCATTTTGACGAATTTTAATCAATCAATCCAATATATCTTTAAAAAAATCACATATTAAAAAGAAAACGAATCGAGTATTGATTTATCTACATAATCTATTTAATTCTACTTTAACCATGCCTTGGGTAGCAAAACCAGATGTAAGGTTAACACCCGCGGCCCGGGAAGTTGTACTAAACATATACAAAAAGTTGTATGAAGAGACGGGAGATAAGAATAAGGCCGCGCTGGAAACGTCGAGGCTGTCTAATGTGAAATACAGTGTTGTGAGGAATATAGTAGTTCGGTGGACGGAGAGAAATGGTATGTATAGTTTCGCCAATCGTGTCGCAACAAATTCATAATTCATTTATGCATAGTCATCATGAGGTATAAAATAGGTGTCGTACATTAACCCTAATGTACAACACCTATGACCACCACACATGAACAACGTCAGGGCGCAGCAAGTAGTTCTTAAAATGTATAGCTGACAACATCAACGCATTCTTTGGGGTAAAAAGTTTTACATTAAAAAATAACAGTATAGTATATTACTTAAATAGTCTAATGCGCTTAGAAATATCTTAACAGCAAACTGTCATTACAGTCATGAAAATGTACTTCAAAAATGTATTAGCATATTTGTTAACTACAAACTATGATTAGGTACCTGATATCCATACTTAATATTATAAATGCGAAAGTGTGTCAGTCTGTCTGTCTGTTTGTTACCTCTTCACGCTTAAACCGCTGAACCGATTGATATGAAATTTGGTATGGAGATAGTTTGAATCCCGGGGAAGAACATAGGATAGTTTTTATCCCGGAAATCACCCCCTGAGGGGGTGAAATGGGGGATGAAAGTTTGTATCGAGCTACGATATAAACGATTTCCACGCGGATGGAGTCGCGGGCAGAAGCTAGTGGGGTCCTGTCTCTTGACCAAACAACTTTTAGCCAAATGTATCATTTGACAAATGTTGCATTTGACCTAATGCATTTTTCGTCGAAACAGTGGTATTTCGGGTATTCTTTGAATATCATCAAATAGAAGTCATTAGGTTAGGTTAGGTTTGTTTTATAAAAATCCTATAAAGCTTTCTATCTCAGAAAAAAATACATTAGGTCAAATGAAACTTTTGACAAATGAAACATTTGGCTAAAAGTTGTTTGGTCTAACATTAGTGAACCGAAGCTAGTATATAATAAGTTTATGCAAAACAAGCATTTTCGGCTGAAGCTTGTTTTAAAGCCTGTTTTTTGCACATTCATCAACTACTCGTAGAGAGAGCTGATGAGTTCAAACACGACTGCTTTATCTTGAGTAGTTTAAGATCTCCTTCTGATGTGGTCTCCTTCTTGCATGTAAAAAAAGAGAATAAACATTTACTATTATTATTATTTCACTGCCTAGCGTTTCGATCGATCTGTCAACAAGATATCTGGCCTATTGGCTAGAATAGTCCTGTCCGTGATGACAGATCGATCCCAATAGAGCGTGGCACGACCATTTTCGAGAACTGGCGCAGGTGTGGTAAGACACTTCGAAGTCCACAAGACCGTATAGCAGATCAAGTTGGTGGCGAATAATCCTGGCTATAAGGTTATGTCTGTTATTATTATTATTATATTGCGTCGTCACCGAACTTACAAATATATGTAAAATTTCAGCTAACCAGCTACCGGCAAGTGGCTGAAAAATGGGTTGCATATTTTGAAGGACAACTTACATAGTCAAGTGTACATTGCAGTGGTAATACATTACCAAAAAGTTACGGTTATGGTTTTTCAACCGACTTCATAAAAGAAGGAGGTTCTCAATGTGTATGTTCCCCAATTACTTGAATACGCCTGGGCCGGATTGGAAAAATACCTTTTTGTTTGAAACAGAATCCTTCCCAGATAGTCGCATGGTCATCACTCATTAGGTCACGATCTGATGATGGGATCCTGGCGAAATTGAGGGAACTCTTCAAATTTTATAGGCACTCTTGAAGCGGAGCACTGAATTGAAGTCTGTTAAAACTTTGTTTTTAGCGGCCGTATTCATAAACGTCCTACAAGCCTGTTTTAACTAAAATGTAATGTGAAATGACTATAAAACGTGTATAAATCAACACTACAGCAGAGTTCAGTGATACGCTAGATGTTTCGTGGTCTGTTTATTTTCAGCAAGTGACAATACAAAGGAACGTAAACAAGCGGTTTCTAAGTATATTTAAATCGTGACAGGCATGTCGTAATAACGATTACTTATGGCCAGTAGACACATATGCGACCTCCAATACGCCCTCTTAATCTATTACGTACATGTGTGAATACTTTTGTACTTGTCTGTACTCAGTACATAAAATAAAATAAATCTTAACACTTTTGTGTCTGATTGTACAAACTTTGTACAAGTTTGTACAATATGTTCTTATATGTTCAACACAAAACCTTAGCAATTCTGTGTTAGATTGTACAAACCTGTACACATATCGATTTAACAAGAAATGGAATATCCAGCTAAATTAAATATGCATAACGAAAACATAATAATACAATTATTCTATAACTCTCCTACACAAAGCACTTTAAAAAAAAACAATATCATATCAAACATCTAACACTAATCCGCCCTCTTAAAATAATAATTTGATAGGGATAAATCTTTCAAAAAATCTTTTAATTTCGGGCCATCAACACTCTTTGTTAAGATGTCCGCTATCATTTTATCGGTTGGCATGTACTTTATGTCAACTTTATTTGCCAGTACACACTCACGAATAAAATGATACTTTATATCAATGTGCTTTGTTCTATTATGCATCATCTTATTAGCAGCTATTTTATGTGCAGACTGATTGTCATTAAAAATTATGACAGGTTTACTTTCTACAGTAGTCAAACTATTAAGTAAGCTTCGTAAGTAAAGTGCTTCCTTTGAAGCCTGACTCAGTCCTACGTATTCAGATTCTGTAGAGCTCAAGCTAACCGTTGCTTGCTTCTTGCTCTCCCAGGAAACAATATTTAGGCCCAATTTGAAAATTAAACCCGTGAATGATTTTCTATCAAGCGCGCCACCCCAATCTGCGTCCACATAGCCGCGTAAGTCTAAAACACCTGATTTCCGAAAAGTGAGACACAGATTTGACGTACCTTTCAAATACCTTAGCACCCGTTTCGCGCACTTAAGGTGTATTTCACCGTAGCAGTTATTAAACTGGGAAAGTACACTTACCGCGTGAGATATGTCAGGTCGCGTGTTACAGGCTAAATAATTTAGACAACCTACCAAACTTTGATACGGCAGCTGACAGTGTGAACTTGTCGACCTCTCCAATTTCATTCCCACTTCCATCGGGGTAGTAATCGGCTTAGCGTCTGTCATGTTAAAGTCATTTAAAATGTCCAGAATAAACTGCTCCTGATCGAGATGAATAACACCTTTCTCTCGTCTCAGTCTCATGCCTAAAACATGCCTAGCCGCGCCTAAATCCTTCACCTTAAACTTGTCAAGCAAGCTCGATTTTAATTTTTGCTTTTCAACTTCACAGTTTCCGAATACAAAAATGTCATCAACGTAAATTACTACTATTAACTTCTTATCATCTTCAAGCTGTTTTTGGTACAAACAAGGTTCTATTTTTGATTGTATAAAGCCTAAATTCAACATTTCTTTATCTAATTCTTTGAACCAAGCATTTGAAGCTTGTTTCAAACCATAAAGAGATCACTGCAGCTTGCATACCTTGGTTTCTTGACCTTTGGCGACTGCTCCTTTCGGTTGAAGCATGTAAATGTCCTCTTTTATTTTCCCGTACAAAAACGCAGTCGTGACATCCCATTGGTCAATAAACCAATCTTATTCAGCAGCCAACGAGAACAACAATCGTAAAGTAGAGCTTCTAACTACTGGAGAATAAGTTTCAGTATAGTCTACACCACATACCTGTGTAAACCCTTTCGCTACAAGTCTAGCCTTATACTTCGTTACCTTGCCGTCGCTTCCAAGTCTGGTTCTCCTTTAATGACATAAGCTCTTCGTTTATCGCTTTTTGCCATAAGTCACTATCGGGTCGTGCCAAAGTTTCTCCAATAGTCACAGGATCGCCGTCATAGTTACCTTCCGTAGAACTCATAACGTTACAACCGTATCGGTCAACTTGTCTGCGTTCTCTCTGAGGATACCGCCTTTCTTGCAGGTCCGGTATAATCACATCTTCTGTGAACACCTCATTCGGTACCGGCTGTTGTATATCAGGTTCAGGACTGCTTACGATGTCGTCAACAGCATCGCGGAACACTTCATGACTCTCCAATGCTTCAGATCGTGGTTCGCTGGACTGTTCACAGTCTGTGTTAAGGTTGATGATAACCTCTGACCGCTTCTCGTTTTTTTTATTGTGTAGAAAATCATTTTCGGGTTTAATTTTCAAATTGGGCCTAAATATTGTTTCCTGGGAGAGCAAGAAGCAAGCAACGGTTAGCTTGAGCTCTACAGAATCTGAATACGTAGGACTGAGTCAGGCTTCAAAGGAAGCACTTACGAAGCTTACTTAATAGTTTGACTACTGTAGAAAGTAAACCTGTCATAATTTTTAATGACAATCAGTCTGCACATAAAATAGCTGCTAATAAGATGATGCATAATAGAACAAAGCACATTGATATAAAGTATCATTTTATTCGTGAGTGTGTACTGGCAAATAAAGTTGACATAAAGTACATAAAAAGAGGCTATCGAGTTCTATCTCACAGAGCCACTAGTCTGGGTTATAAACTATCCCTATGCCAAAGTTTGCGTAATATTGCAACAAACATCCAAACTTAAACGTTTATATCATATTTAAATAAAAAGTAGGATTGTAGGTCAAGTATGCAGTTTTCCTAATATATGTAAATTTTGACACGCCATTGTCTTCCAATGAATATTGAAAATTACAATACCGTTTGTCAATCGAATTTCACACGTTTTTGTCGAAAGTATTTATGTTTAACACTTCTTATATATAATAAATAATAACTAAATAGGTGCCAATGGAAGTAACGATACATAGAAATCATCCAAGACTCCGAAACAAGT
The DNA here is from genome assembly GCA_947049275.1 of Epinotia bilunana. Taxonomy (NCBI): domain Eukaryota; kingdom Metazoa; phylum Arthropoda; class Insecta; order Lepidoptera; family Tortricidae; genus Epinotia; species Epinotia bilunana. The sequence goes on from OX346272.1 coordinate 6,538,050, forward strand.
ATTCGTGCTCATCAGACGAAAAATTGCCCTTAAGGGGATTAGACCCAGGTATAATCACGATGCCGGCGCGACGCACGAAACGAGTGAAATCTATCAGGATTTTTCCGTCACTTCTTCCTATATTGACCGCTTTGATAACACACAGATTTATTTATTGTGTAATAGGTAATTTGAACTAGGCGGTAATGAGCAGTAGAATTAATAGGGGTGTAGACACTAAATAAAATAATCAATAACGTCATATTTTTCTCGAAAAAGGATAAAAAATGTAGTCAAGTGGAGAATTATCAATGCAAAAGGTTAAATAATCACGAAGTTATAAGTGTCCAAAGTTTTAAGAAAACGCAACTTCATATGAAACGATGACGCTGGAAGAATGTGACGTCACTAGAAGACGGCAACGTGCCGCGCCCATCGTGTTCGGCGCCGCCGTCACTGTTTGCGTTTTCTCTAACAAGCAATATTAAAACGGTTGTAGCTTCGTAATTATTTGAGATATCTGAATGGGATTTTCGTCACTAGGCATATGTTTTTGCCTTGTTTCTTTTGGAGTAATAATAATTTTCGAGTCTACACCCGTATTGCTGACAGAATTGACATTTATTTTTCTTCTAACGTATTTAGGCGGCGTATGCAGTTTCAGCAGCTTTTTTTTTGCACTGACGGCGTATCCAAGGAGCATTTCATGGGTAAGGTTCCGAGGACTTGGGCCTGAATTAGGCCGCTCACAGACTGGAGCGGCCTGCGGCGGTGGCGGTCAATAGTAATTTTGACAGCTAATGACAAGTTTACTAAGATTAGGGTTGCCATGTGGAAGAATTAAATGTCCGGACATCACTCTAAAAATACTGTCATTTCTTGTAACAGAGATTTGATCCTTTCATTCATTAAAACCGTGTAAACTTCGCAATAAATATTTCATGTAAACTGATTTTTGAGCTCATTCCTTAAAATCCTGACACTTGCCAAGTCCGGCCGCAATCCGGACAAAGGGTCAAAAATCCTGACGTGTCCGGACAAATCCTGACGTATGGCAACCCTAACTATGGTCCGCCGCTGTTTGTTGTGTTGGAGCTTCTTGCCAGTGAATGTGTTGATAAATGTGTAGGTTACCTAAAATTTATTTATTTTATGTTGCAGTGCCCGAAGCGGATGTAAAACAAGATGATTCATCGAAGCTGTTCCCCATATTCAGCAACCCGAACCCTGGAAGCACTATCCCCATTTCTAAAGGTATTTACAAGACATACACACACACATCACACACATAAATCGGTACGTCAGTTAAGCGGGTATAGTGAGAATCACTTAGTAGTTAACCCTAGAACGGATCTTACCTTAAGTCCCATCGGTCCAACGAAGTTCATTGTTTAGCCACGTGGCACAAACGCTTCAAATGAAAAGGCCATGTTTAATAAATACTTTACTCGAATAGTGACTATTGTTATGCTACTCTAACCAGGTTCAAATTAAAACGAAATGAATATCGGTATTAATAATTATTAGTACTTGAAAAATACTTAGTACAACTTAAACAATCAGCGGTTACATTTAACAATTAAAGACAATGGCTATGTCTTCTCTTTTTGCCTCGTACAGAGATAAGTTGAATTTGTTCTAGAAAATGATTCGCACCATACTTGTCCTAGTGATGGACGAGTAGGGTTGTCCAATTCTCATAACAGAGTCGAGTCTACTCGAGTTAGTGACGAACCATCAACTCGAGTTATCTGACTTGGGAAAAACCAATTCATCACATCGCCAGTTCGTCGCTAATAATTTTACCAGTGTTCATAACCATGTTAAGAAAATAAAATGACGTAAAAGTAAGCTAAGCGTCGCATGCCATTTTATCACTTATCACTGTGGATAAGACATAAGTGCGAGAGTGACGGGTGTCCCATCCACAACGATAAGTGACAAATTGGCAACCAGGTTACGCCCGTTGGGTGCGGCCGAAAATAATGTTAGGTATTAAAAAAAGACCGGGTTGCACTCCGGGAGTGCTGGCAGAAGTGAAAACTTGAATATTAACGTTGTGCATTTTTGATATTTTGGAATGGGTAGGGAATATATTAGAATAGCATTTAGGCAGCTAAGTAAGTTGTATAGACCGCCTAAAATAAGAAACGTCAGATTCAAATTAGCGCTGTCATTTGATTATGACAGCTGCTCATAGAATAGCAAAGTGTTTTAGCGACACCTAAATAAAATTAGGAAGTTTTGAGGCCACTGTAGAATCGGGTCCAATAGCTTTTTATTTAACATAATACTTGTTGGATGTACAGGTAAAAGCAGTAAGAAACCTCTTCTAAAGGACGGCAGCAGCCAGTATGTGATCGACGCTGGACAGAAGCGATTCGGAGCCACACAGTGCACCGAGTGCGGAGTCATATACCAGGTACATACTTCAAGCTTTTACTTCACTTGCAATCATCATCATATCAGCCGAAAGACTTCCACTGATGGACATAGGCCTCCCCCAAAGAGTGCCACAATGACCGGTCCTGCGCCACCCGCATCCAGCGGACTCCCGCGACTTTTATCAGGTCATCCTTCTGGTGCGTGGTCGCCACTCGAGAACCTTTCCGTCCCAAGGGCCATCGGTTCTACGTGCTATGTGCCCCGCCCACTGCCACTTAAGTTTAGCGATTCGGAAGGTATCGGTTACCTTGGTTCTGCTGCGGATAGCCTCATTTCTGACGCGATCGCGCAGAGAAACTCCCAGCATAACCCTCTCCATTGCCCTTGTAACTTGCAATGTATGTATGTATGTAACTATGTTTGTTTGGGTAGAATCCTGCAACTTAATTTGGAGCAGATATCTTCATCCGATTGAGCTGAAATTTTTGGTGACAATTCAATATTATGGTACCATCGAGCTGATCTGATGATGGAGACAGGAGGTGGCTTAGGTGGCCATGGGAATTCAGGACTTAACCAACATAGCCCCGTTGAGTTTGGACTCATTAGAATCAACTCAACTGGTAGTGGATGACGGTATACAGAAAAGTACAGTTGGCAATAAAAGCTTTCAAACTTTCTTTAGCAGACGGTACTGCTTAAATCTTAATACAAAATGATTACTCAACCGCGATGAGATTGAGATTGGAATAGCTGTCAGTTCATATAAACTTTGGCATATGGCAAGACTGTCACTTTGATAATAATATAATATAATAATATAATATAGCCTTTATTCGACCAAACTTAAATCTATAGTACAGTACGATTACTGTTAGTTAAAACCTGACAGATGGATTGCCTTCATTTAATTTTCAACTTTAATCTTATACAAATAAAATAGTTATTACTAAATCGGTAGATGTGGGTAACAGTATTCTGAAAAATGCTTTATCTATATGAAATTAAAGTTGAAAATTAAATGAAGGCAATCCATCTGTCAGGTCTTAACTAACAGTAATCGTACTGTATGTACTTTACAATATGTGTTTTTTTTCTATTCTGTGTCAATTAGGTCTTGCCTTACAGCATAGGCCTCCCCTAGAGATAATAAATAATGTATGTTAATACATTAATTTTATTTTTTTATGTATGTTTGATTATGTTTTTCACAGATTGGGGATCCTCAAGACGAGCACGACCATTTGGTTCACCACAATGCGACGGATGTGCTCAAATTCAATGTAAGTTTGATAACAAACTATTTAGAGCACGGCGAAATGTCGTCTCGCTTATATTGCGCAAGGCAACTAGGCGAGTACTTCCGCCAGAAGACAACCATAATGACACCAGTACTCGCTCTGTAGATATGTGTTTGTGTTCCTGGCGGGGACTTCAGAGCTCGTGAGTATACGCTGTGTAGAGTGAGGGTCTCTAGCTGCCAACACAACAATAAAGGGTCGCCTGTGATTCTCCTAAAGTTGTAAGTGTCCATAGGCAGCGGAGTCTGTATGCTTGTTTACCTACGTCATAGTATTTTCTAAACGCCGTCCTTAGTACTCAGCCTTACACCGGTGAACCTCAAAGTCCCTTTAAGGCGATGCCTTGATTTGAGTCGAACACGCCCCCTAGACAGAGACACGCTGATGCCTTCCGCGCACGAGGAAAAGAGATGTAACACTCTTCGGGAATGGCCTTCTTGGACAAATTTCGATAAATACCTAACTTAGAGACGTTTTATTTAAATTTCATAAAGTGAGATTTTCTTAAGATTGTTTATAACTTGATTGTGTCGTAAAATAATGTATCGTTTGAGTGACTGAGTAAAAAAAGGAAAATACAGACCCAACTTTGGATTTTTTTCTATTGAGGAAATTTTAAGCAATCATGTATCGATAAAATCAGATAAACAATCATATATATGAAAATCAGACCTTATTGTTTCTTAATCTAGTCAGTACGGCGTTTCAAAGCACGCGATAATTTCACAGCCTTAGGCCGGCCGCCCACTTCAATTCAATGTTCAATGCGGGTCGTACGAATAGAGTGCGCACATTGCATACGTTTACCTGCGTGAAACATGACAGTTGAGGTCAGTGATTGGCACAGAGTAGGTACTTTTCTATTGGTGACTGGTTTGGTTGACATAGCTATGGCAAAATGAATTATTTACAAATTTTAGATGATTCTCTTCTAATTAGAAGACAGCGACGTCGTCGTCGCTATCGTAGAACTGAATGGGTGCGTGAATAGTAGATTGTTAACCGAGGGTTGAAAGTCACCTATTTCTGACGAGATAGTTTGGCGCTCGAACGAAGTGAGAGCGCCAATAGTTCTAGGCTGAAATGGGTGGCTTTCCCCGAGTTAAAGACTCTACTTTTCATTTCGAATTCGAGGAAATGAATTGAAAGCCAAAAACTTTAATATTTTCTAAATCAGTAGGATCCTATAGAACCCATTTTAAAAGCGTTTGTGTATGGACCATTTGGGCGGGAACTGTTGACAGATTTTAATAATGTTAGTGTGTGGACCATTTCCTGGACGCGCTTTTGAAGGGGTTATGTCGAATCGAAAACTAATTTTAATTATTGTTTGGATGAAAAATTAAATTAATAATTTTATTTATATACACCATATAAGTAGTAATGAAGAATGAAAACCATCATAATTATCAACAAGCTTCAAAAATCAACACAATTTTATGGAAGTGTGGCAGTATAGGTTTTTGCCATTGTTATTTTTTTTAATGACTAGGAAGCTGTTCTGAAGCCGAAACATTGAACTACGAAAACTTAAAAATATCCAATCGTTTTCATATAGTAATAATAGTCATACAATAATTAATTTATAATCAATATTTAAAAAAATAACGCATGATTGTCAACGATTTTCAAAATCAGTACAATTTTCTGAAACTGTGGCTGTCCAGGTTTCTGCCATTGCTTTTTTATTTTTTATTACTTTTCAGCCCTAGGGGCGACATGTCTCACTTTCAACCCGCTGCACAGTGAATCGAGTAGAACAAGCATATGGGACAAAATTATTTTAGTAGTTTTTTGAGCTTATACGAGCTCATTATGTATGAATATACATATACGTATAGTTAATGTACTTTGGTTCGTGACTTAGAGGGGTAGGGTGGGGGTTCAGAAAAAACAATATTATAAAAGTGAATGTACAATAATGAATTATATATTTTATTACATGTACACATAAAATACTAAATCTACTGTTGCAGTAATCTTTTAATCAACATCATTTTTAACATTATCATGCCATTACAAGGAAAAGTAAAACTAATTAGGAACTACATTTACATAGGATTCTTAAGTAGGTACATATAAATCAATTAGAGTTAATTACAGCGGTCATTTTATTAATTACTTTCACCGTCATCATCTTCATCCTGCGAATCATTAATTGACGTGTCATGATCATCTACACTAAACAAACTAGACACTACATCTACATTAGTTTCATTAACTCTAGGGGGTTTCAACAATGCTAAAACATCAGAAGACAACGAGTTTACTCTTTGCCTTGGTACATTTCTAAAACTATTAATTAAAGGGTCAGATGTAATCAACAGCATATTCATTAAATCTCTATTCGTGGCTTGACGAGATCGTTTTTGTGTGTGATGTTCCCTAAATCGTCTGCAATCTTTGTTTCGAGCTTCTTGTGCTTCCTCGGATAACTGTCCAATCGGCAATAGTGCTGATCGGATAATGTCGCTACTGTGAATCAATAATTTGTGTACTGTAACAGGCATGTAATACCACGAATAGAGATTTAAATAATGTTTTCTTATATCCCGTGTCAAATTTTCAAACGCTTCTAAATTTATTTCATAGCCCGATGATAGAACTCGAAGTATTATATCAAATTTTTTAATGAGTGATACATCTAACCCTGTAATTGCAGCACTAAGCTCCGGGTTTTCAAAAAATCTTCTAGCTGTATTTCCATCATTAGTATTACCAAAGCCTGGTTTTGGTTTATCAACGATCAGTCCCATTTCCGTTTTAAATCTAGTTTGAATTTCTAGTGAGCGTTTCTTTACATTCGCTTTATCGGCTTCTCCTCTAAGTTGCCACTTTTTTACTTCAAGGCGATAGCTTATGTGAAGTAAACACTCAAAACATCTAATCCAAGCATGGAGAGTTGATAAACCAAAACCAAGATTATCATTATTTGCAATATATTCCCTAGATTCATCATTCATAACTTTTGGAGTAGCTCCACAAATGAAACATTTTTGAGCAGAAGAAGTTTCGGTCATAGTATTGCAAATTTTTCCGTCAACCATGGTAAAAAGCATAATGTGTTCAACAGAAACTTCCCTTCCCATCACCTTGCATAATGTTGGCAATAAAGCGTTTATCTCTTCCAAGACTCGATTTGTTTCGGCAATAGTCAATTCTTTTGTTTCCTTGGAAAAAATAAACTTTATTGGACGACAATATGCAGTAGATGACGGGCGTGGATTCTGCCAAACGACATTATCAGCATCATCCCGTAATTGAAGCGGAACGAACGAATATACAAACAAAAATTCATCAGTGTCATTACTATTCGTAAACTTTTGTTTGTATGTACTATGACCGGAACTTCCATCGCAACCCCATTTACTAATTAGTTTGAATGATGAACAAGGGGACACTAAATTATCTAAAACATCTTCCAGTGATAAAACCAAACGTTCAGCGGTTTTATCTAAAACTGCCTGAACGTTGATTTCAGCACGCGTTTCATTAATCAAAAAGCTATCTTCAGGAGGATAACATGCAACTTTAGCCTTTTTTAAACAATACAATGATGGAAATACGGTATGCCCTACCTTACTAGTCGACTGCCTTATGATGTTGTATGTGCATGTAGTCAATTTGCTATCTATATAGCACGCCAAAGCTTCTTCATTCGTCAAACATCTAGCGTTTTCTTTGCATGACTTGGTGTTTTCTTTGTTGCCTGAGGTGTCGCCGCTCTTGTTATCTTCAATTATGTTCTTCATTCTTCTAGCCACTTCCTTGGAGCCCGATTGACGTGACGAAATTTCTGCTGCAAACAATAACTCCCCGGAACTTGTAGATTGAACTAAATTCTCTACTCGTCGTCGTTTAGTCTTCAGGCTAGTCCGAGAATTCCTTCTGGGGCCTTCCAGGGCCTGCTACAGCTTCAGTGGATGATGACGGCATCGTCGTACGTCTATGAACTTCAAACTTGATAGGTTCACCATGAAGCCAGTCAGAGTTCTTCTCGAGAAATCGCTGTCTACATTTACCAGCAGCATCCCACTTCTGAGCTATCCTGGATGAAAATTGGGATATCTTTACCTTAATTTGTCTCTGGGAGTCCTCGGTTATTCCACTTAAATCATGCTCAGATGATATAAATGTATATATTTCGTTGTTTCTCGCTTCCTTCAAATGTCTCTGCCATACATCGAAGAAATTGACTTTTGAAATGCAAAAATCGAATTCTGAAAAAAAAAATAAAAAAAATAGTTGTACTCAAAAGTTGGATAGGGAGTTTATTAAATATGACGGTTTATAGTTATAAGTATATTATATATAAATTTCACAGAGTAGACAGATGCCGACATGTAATTTCTTGACCATGAAAGTCAAAGTTAGGGTAAAATTCCAATGATTATTCGGAAACATGTTGATGTTTTACAAAATACAATGAATATTTTTATAATCAATATATGTCTAAAAATACTACTTACCCTCCAAATTGGAATCCATAATAATGAAATAAACACAAATAACTTGGAAATGCACACAATTATTTTTAAGCCAAGAGCAATTACGCAAATGAATGCATAGTAAATTTGCACTCATCCTATATAGTCACCTTAATTACTCATGTAAGGGGGGGTTGCAGGAAAAAATAACACGTGGGACTCTTAATGTATACTCATTAGTAATGACCTACCATAATGAGTTTTTGGATATTTGATAAGGGTTTTTGTCCCATTTGCATGTTCTACTCGATTCACAGTGCGCTGTTTAGATAAACAATGACCTACTTTCAGAGTATGAGAGATGAAAATATATTTAAAAAGAAACGAATTTGGTGAATTTCATCATATTATATGATGACCCCATTCTGTTTCAAAACTATGTATGAATGAAGAAAGAAACTTTTGATTATATTCTCGATGCTGTTCGACCAAGTCTGACCAAATCCAGTAACTTTCGTGATATAATATCACCAGAAGAACGGTTTACTGTAACTTTGAGGTAATAAAGTAACAAACAACTTAATTGTTTTAATTTATTTATTTAATCATCAAAGTACATTTAATCGTTTTTTTTTATTAAATCGCTTTGCGTTGTAGGTCGCGCAAATGATAACTAGAATCATTTTGATCCCACAAACACTTATAGCTTTGAATCAAGTTAATAAATTTCTCAACATCCATTTCCTTGCTTAACCAGTACACAAATAACTCACGAATGTTTTTAAAATCCCAACAAGTTCGGATTGATGTGGACGTCGTACCTACGCGTGCGTATACGTACGACCAATTCGCATCCAGTGAGCGCGCTCCCGTAGTACTTTCAAGGTCGGGATCGTTCGCACGGCTTCGTGCGTGTTCGGACGAGTATATTTCGTACGAAATCGTGTCCAATGGGCGGCCGGCCTTAAAATGTAACTTTTTTATGTTCAGGGCTGGAAAGAAGAATGCGTAGTCGGCAGGTGGGACACGGCGCGCTGCATAAGGGTGCGCGGCGGCGACGCGAACTGGCGGCGCGTGGCGGCGCTGCTGGCGCGCCTCGTGCACGCGCAGCTGGGGCACAGCGCCGACTTGCCGCGCGAAACACACACTTATACGGTAACTGACCCTTATACAAGTTATACTTTTTTTTTCTATGCGTCTCTGCGCAAGCGCTGCACATCCCTGGTGCGCCGCGCGCGAGCCGGCCCCAACCCCATCCTGCGGTCGATAGCGGACAGGCTAGATTGTCCGTACATGAGGCACTGTTGCGAAATGCATGTTTCCAACAGTGCATATTTTGTATAGATACTCGTAATGATAATGATATTGTTTATTCTTCATACGTGCCTAGTGTAATCTTAAGAAACACGTTACTTTCTGTATGAGTCCTGGTTACTTGAAATAAATGTTTTCATTCATTATAGTATCATTATTATCAATTTGTACTTAATAAACAAAAAAATATAGAATTTGAATACATCCATACTAATATTTTAAATGGGAAAGTGTATGTGTGTGTTTGTTTGTCCGTCTTTCACGGCAAAACGGAGCGACGAATTGACGTGTTTTTTTAAGTGGAGTTAGTTGAAGGGATGGAGAGTGACATAGGCTACTTTTTGTCTCTTTCTAACCCCCCACTTCCCTAAAATGGGGGGTGAAAGTTTGTATGGAGCTACGATATAAACGACTTACACGCGGACAGAGTCGCGGGCAGAAACTAGTATATACATAAGGTCTCATTAACTCAGAAACCGGAGTTTTCTGTGTATTTTTTCTTTAATAACTGTTATTTTTATTATCTTTAGGATTTTTTTATTGAATACCTTTTTTCTACTTAATGTGCTATTTCTGCATATAATGTTTCTATTATCCACTTAAATTGATAATTATCATAAGGTGTAGTTACTTTTGTTTAAGACGACAAAATTGTATCAAATTAGTCCATTCGAAAAGCAACGTTACTATTGAAATTAGAAGATTCCAATTACAATGACAGTTTCACAAAAAAGTCAGTCAGCTCAAATAATCTGAACTATACCATGTCATATTGTCAATTCTCTGTAGAATGCTTCCACATTTCTTATCTTAGTTACATTTAATCATCTCTGTTGTTTTTTTTTTCTTGATGTAATAAACTGATAACTATTATTGGCCTCCTATTATGTAAGGTAACATATGTAAACTATATACACGATGATTCTTAATTCGTGATCAGGAGTAAATTTTTCTAATTCTATAATTGATACCAAACACGATTAACTCGAAGTTACTTAAAACAAACGTTCTTTTTTTCTGAATAAAACTGAATAAGGAATTACTTTATAATTCAAAATCGTTGTCACCCTAACGGTAGTTAGCGAAATTTTGACTTATGTGTGTTTGACGTATCTACTTAACTTCAAGAAATGTAGGGCGACCAAACATTCGGTGGACATTAGTGTTAGCATTATCATTAAATTTAATTAACTAAACAGTGATTTCATTGCATGAGACCTCATCCATTGAAATCTTTTTTGGCTGTTTATCAATATTTTTCGACTCCTGATCACGAATTAAGAATCATCGTGTATTTACGGCTGTTGTTATCCTAAATACCAATAAATAAAACAAATTACCTAGTCTAGCCATAAGTTCTGTTACAAATGAAATGAAACATATTTTTAAAAGGATGTAATTAATTTACCATAAGTAAATGTTTATTTATAGGTAAGTTAATAAGGTTTCTAAACAATATATTTTTTATTCAAAATGCCCGCCTTTAGCTTTAATACACGCCCTCAAACGATCCGGCCACACGTCTATAGATTCACGCACTGTATCCATTGGGAAATTTGCCACTGCTACCTTCAAAGATTTTTTTAGAGAATCGATATTGGCATGGCGTTTAGAGCAGACCATGTCCTCTAACACTGACCACAATTTATAGTCCAGGGGATTTAAGTCGGGACTGGAAGAGGGCCAATCATCTGCCTTGATGAAGTCCGGAACATTCCTTTGCAGCCAAATCTGGGTGGTGCGAGCTTTATGACCCGGGGCTGAGTCCTGCTGAAAGGTCCAGTGTACATTTTTGAACATTGTGTCGTTTAGTGGTTTAACTACTGTTTCTAAAATCGTGTCCTGATACACTTTAGCTGAAATTTTCACTCCTTTTTCGCAAAAATGGATCTCAGAGACGCCTTGATACGACACACCCCACCAAACCATGACGTAAGTGGGATGATGACCTCGCTGAATCCTTCCAACTATCTCTTTAGCTTCTCGAGAGTTGTGTGCGTACACTTTATCATTTTGTTTGTTGTAATGCTGCTCGATAGTAAAAATTTTTTCATCCGTGAAAAGAATATTTTTATATTTCCCATGTGCGTATCGAGATAAAAGGCTTTTTGATCTTTCAACTCTCTTGTCCTTTAGTGACTGATTTAACATATGTCCTGTATATCGTCGGTAAGCTGCAAGACTCAAGTCATCTTTGATTATACGCGAAAGTGTCCTAGGTGGTATTTTCATTTCCTTAGAAAGGATCTTCTGTTTTCTTATGGGATTTCGGCGAATTCTGGCCCTTACAGCATTAACGGCTTGTTTTGTTCTAACAGTACGTGGTCGGCCAGATCTTTTACTGTCATCGACAGAGGACGTTTTGGTGTATCTTTGAATGGTACGATACACAAACATTCGACTGATCTCTAACTTTTTTAGTGTCTCAAAAATGTGGGACGGCTCCATTCCTACCTTATGCAGAGCAATCACAGCAATTCTATTTTCTTTGACACCCCACTCCATTATTAATTTACTTATTTTAATATTATATTGTATATAAATGGTGGCAAAAACATCCAAGTACTTACGTCAAAACACAACATTCGAAATTCGAATTATTATTTTTCTTAAAATCATTGTTAACTGCCAGTAACAGAACTTATGGCTAGACTAGGTATTAACTAAACATTTGACGACCACTTTAGCCTAGTTGGTAGTGATCCTGCCTACGAAGCAAGAGGTCCTGGGTTCGAATCCCGGTAAGGGCATTTATTTGTGTGATGAGCACGAATATTTGTTCCTGAGTCATGGATGTTTTCTATGTATTTAAGTATTTATTTATCTATATAAGTATGTTTATCGTCGTCTAGTACCCATAGTATAAGCTTTGCTTAGTTTGGGACTAGGTCGATTTGTGTAAGATTGTCCCCTAATATATATATATTTTTTACATAATATAAAATAAATAAAATACACGGTTAAACTCACGTATTAAATGTCACTGCGGCCGAGAGGTTTCGAACTCTTCGGGAGTTCTTCTTCAGTCATGACATGAACACACGAAAACATGACTCACGATAGTTTACATTCGATAACCCTGAATCGACAGCTGTAGTTTAGTAATAGTAAACAGTTTTTAAATGAATGGAAGCTGGTGGCAACCCTACTGACCAGGGTTGTGCACGTATAGCTAGGACACAACGCTGACTTGCCGCGCGAAACAGTTTTGAACGACTGGAGGCGAGTAGCAACCCTACTCACCAGGGTTGTACACGCCCAGTAAGGATACACACGTATACGGTAACTTAACCTTGATTGATAGAATATTAACAATATTAATATATTCTAATGAAGTCTAAGCCACTAGTCATGATATAAAAAGCGACTGCTGACCTCAAGCTGACAAAGACAACACGCGATATTTAATGGCATACTTATAATTTGACAGCTGGTTTTTGACGAGTTATTAAGAGTCCGCAGTAAGCTCGATTCTCCATACAAACGTAGTTACGCTCTCATTTTAAAACTACGTGTTGGCTTGTAACGAAACTTTGCATGTACAATGACATGAGGTATATCTATGTCTGTAATATAGTTTATGTAGCTTCAAATACCATATTAAAAAAAATACAGCGAATTTAAGTTTTTTATACAAAACCTGTTTTGCTGTATTTCGTTTGTTTTATAAACTGGATCCATATAAACTAATTATGTCGTTTGTATGGGAAGGTGCAATTCGGCCGAGCTTACTGCGGACTCGGTATTTGGTGGTGCCGTGTTTAAAAATGGCTACCACATCTGACTGCTGAGACACGTTTATACGTGTCCATTGACGACGTTGAGGCAAATTCGTGCAATTGACTCAGTATTTGGTGATGCCGTGTTTAAAAAAGGCCACCACATCTGACTGCTGAGACACGTTTATACGTGTGCATTGACGACGCTGAGGCAAGTTCGTGCAATTGTCTCAGTTTTAGTGTGCCACGTTTGGAGCGCTTATAGCCTATCTTCTTTATATTGCATCATTGGTTTGCGTCACGGTTTTTTTACATTGAATCTGTTAGTGACGGAGAAAAATGTCAGCTTGGCATAAAACTGTTTAGTCAACACAGATAAGCGCACACCTTTTCACGTACTTAAACTTGTATTAAATGAAGTAACTCCAGAACTCTTTTATAAATAGGTTTATTTCTCGTAATTGACACAAATTACAGCTTAACTTAATTTTAAATGTTCACTCTAGCAAATTCCAAAAAATAATGGCCCGCGCCAGTCGGTGCGCCCTCTTTTATTGACTCGGTCGCGCGGTGGTACTGGTTTCTATGTCAGGTTCCAGTCGTCGTCGCTAGGGGGCGCCTCATGTTGCTGACACTGGCAGGTTTTTCGTGTGACATTTCATAGAATTTACAAAGCGATCGAATGAATCAATTTAGCCAAAAATATAACCCTCCTTTTGAGGCGGTCGGGTAACTAGTCATAACTGTACATTGTTGTCCACAGGCATATTTATACATACACAAGAAGCAGATCGCGGGGTGCGCAATAGTAGAGCCAAAGACGAGGGCCTTCAAGCTCATCCCCGGAGACCCGGACTGTTGCACCGTTGAGGATTATCCTGTCAAGTAAGTTGTTAATTTATTAGTAAGATAATTATAATATAATTTTACAAGCTTTTATTTAGTTTCACCTGTCCCGTTGTCTGTCTGTCTGTAATCAAATCTTGCAAGTTAAATTTGATCCACTTTCCGGTTTCCGATTGAGTTGAAATTTTGCACGAATCACGTGACAATGCAATATTATGATGACGTGGTGCTGATCTGATGATGGAGCTGGAAGGTGGCCATATTAACACCGTAATAAAACCACATAACCCCATCGAGTTTGGGCTCAATCGTCTCAATGAGTAGTTGATGGTGGTATACAGAAAAGTACAGTCGGCATTAAAAGCTTGTACCAAAAATGTTTATTTTTTTAAGAAACTTGTTTTTAATATGCTTATAGCTAGATACAAATCTGCCAAACCACAGTGCGGTTTGTTGGCAGACAATGCTCCTAATATATTTTACAATTTAGTAGCCAATAGCTGTATGAATTAAATAGTAGTAAATACTCGTATGTAGGTACGGTGTTACTTATGCTAGAACAAAAGAATCAGTTAATTTACTTAGTATAGCTGAATTTCACTTATTTCTTTAATAAGACATCGCTTACTTTCTATTTAAACATAGAGAGCACCTACTTTCTTTTTCAACTAGGTACTTTCTATGTCTTTGGCCACAATCATTAGTAAAACTAGGCGAAAGTAGTTTATCTATTCCTCTATTTCTAACAAACCTTTATATGTTTTTTTAACTCGTCGTTACTAAATTGTTCCACGGCCAACAAAAACATTACTTTTTTTTGAACTGGCAATATTTTGCATTCTAAGAAAAGTCGAAGGTGTTATTTTTACATTTTATTTTAGTTTTTGTGTCAACCATTAGTTTCATTATGGCTGTGGGCTTCTGTAAAGTGGACGTTGGCTCCCTTCCTCAATACGAGCGACCTCAAATTTCACTGTGCCCTAATTCTCTAACCTATCCTTTTGAACGAGCGAGCCAAACGAACGAAGTTGTCCGTTTCAGTTTGGGCAAAAATGCTTTCGTACGTCTTGTTCAGATGTCCGGCTGTACAGTCAGCATCATATAATTAGTAGCAGCCAAAGTAGCCAAACATTTCGGTACACGTCTTTATTACTGTAAGAATAAGGGTTGTTACGAAATATTTGTCTACTCTGGCTGCTACTAACTATACGATGCTGACTGCACTCCTGCTGGCCCGGCTGACACCTCTCTACAGGTCGCATTTCCCAACCGATTCATGTAAAATTTTGTGTGCAGGTTCGATTGCTATATGGACTTTATTGTGGATTTAGACTTTTGAAGTTTAATAAATTGCAAAAATACGGACTTGTGAGTTCTCCAGCTCACAGAACCAAATTTTTTTTATAGCCCTTTATTGAGCTCACCATGGGGCTAGTTCCAGTTGTGTAAGATTGTCCTCTAATATAGAGATTTATTTACAGATGCGGCATCTCCCGCATCTGGACGCACGCGTCCCACCGACGGAAGGGCGTGGCCTCGCGGCTGCTGGAGTGCGCGCGGGCCACCGCCCTGTACGGCTGCGCGCTCGAGCGCCGCGAGCTGGCCTTCAGCGCGCCCACGCCCGCGGGGAAGGCGTTAGCCACCGAGTATTGTGGGACTGACCAGTTTTACGTGTATCTCGATTAGGTATTTATATAGATATTGGGCCAAGCTGTGTTGCCAGGCAATATGTGAAAACGCAGCTTCACACACCTCTGGTAAATTCACCTTAACTGTGACACAATTAGCCATGTGTAACTTAAAGTCTTTGTTCACTAAACGCGCACCACCACTTTGTCGCACATTAAGCCACTATAGTTAAAACAATGACGCGTATTTTCAGTGTCCGGAAGGCAACCGAATGGCTCGCGGTATTTGAGCTACCGAAGTGCTGTGGAACCCCCCTGTGCAACCCGAACTGACCCAACTTGGACTGGGGCAAAAATTGAGGAGAGTGAAAAAAAAATTTCACCAGTTATTCAATTTATACCTGCATTTTATTGTATAAACAGCCTACACCCTTGCAGGCAACAAAAACAATTATTTCTTACAGTTTTCATTTCGGCCCCAGTGCAAGTTGGCTCAGTTTGGGTTGCACAGGGTGTTGCCTCTGCACCGCTTGCACACATCGAGCGCTCCGCTCCCGCAGCTTGCTTTATTGTACACAATAACAGGTTTAAGCAAATACTGTGTCTCCTACGCTTTAAGCAATAGACAATTTGACAACAGTGAAAATAATTTGCTTTTTCATTAGCAACAGATAAAAATGACGAAAATACTGGGAAACTATCAATCTTTCATTTAAGTTGTCAATTTTAAAAGATTTTTAAATTCATAAAAACTGTCAATAAGGACGTTGTTTGATTGTGACGTCACAAGCCTGTAATCCCTACAAATCCCATACCTAACGGAGCGTTTTTGACGTTTCATAAAAAGAAGCTGATTTGACTTTTGACAAATTGTCTATTGAGAGGAAGATAGGCGTCAGAACGATATAGACATTGGCCCGGTGTTCGCCGATGCTATACAAAATCTATCAAAGACTCACCAGTGGCTCAACGTGCGGCTCTAATAGATAAAAAAAACCAAAAGGACTTCATTATCGTATTAATATAAATTTACTTAATTAAAAAGACATGACAGAGGCGAGATTATACATAAGATTTTTTGCTTACCTGAATTGAGAGAAGGGGGCTTGGTAGCTACCATTGTTATTCGTTTTTATATATAATTGTATACAAATAATTGCCATACCTTTGGCGTTTCCAAGAATATTCGTATATTGAATGGAAAATGTCCCGGATAATAACAAAATTATAATCCGTGGCGCTTAAGTAGAAGCTGTAGTCGATTTTCGGGTGTAGTCTGTGGTGTGGCAGGACACGCGTAACCATAGCAACGGGACGGCGCGGGGCATGCTATCCGAGCATGTGCACTAATGAACTTGCGCAAATGAGGCCATATTGGTTATACTTAGGTGCCGAAGATAATGAATGAGTTTTGCAAATGAAATTATTGCATAGGGATTAAATAAGTCTTATTATTAGATTGATAGTTACAGATGATTGGTGTACCATAGTGATTTAGTGCAACGAATACTCTTTGATAAGATATTTTAAGCGTGAAGTTTTATTTTACAAAATTAGCCAATAATTCCACAGTGGTGGATTTAATTATAGGTAGACATAAGTAGACCCCGGATTGTTGTGGCACTGTCGTCACAATAGGGTGATTTGGGGAGTAAATGGAATGGTAGAACAAAATGATACATAAATTATAAGATAAGATAAAAATGTATATTCATTTCACCAGAGAAAAACATAATTTCATTTACGGTACGTAATCGAATAAAATTTAATAGTCACAATAAAAAATTCCCAGTGAATCGATCGATATTTCATTTTTGGTATATAACTGCAAGACTTAAATTACTACGAAAAACTGAGCAGTCGAATAATTATTTC
Source organism: Epinotia bilunana (assembly GCA_947049275.1). NCBI lineage: Eukaryota > Metazoa > Arthropoda > Insecta > Lepidoptera > Tortricidae > Epinotia > Epinotia bilunana. The sequence goes on from OX346272.1 coordinate 6,555,524, forward strand.
GTTCCACTGTTCCATTCGGGAAATGGAAGATACATATATTAGAATTAACTTTATCAATGTATGCAACCTATGCAAACCTATATAAAGTTTGACCTTAGATATAAATATATATTTATTGGCAACTGCACGTCACTTTGACAATATTGCTTTGACAACCGCAAACTTTTCAAATATGCTCCAATAACATCTGTCTCAGTGGAAAGAAGCTTTTCTTTTTTGAAGTGGATATATTCTGCTAGAAGACGTAGCCTAACCGCAAGTCATTTAGAACAACTATTGATCTGTTACGGAGAGTCCGTTAACGAAAGAGCAACGTCGATATTTTAATCAACTGACAATTTATCTATAGGAAGATTTGCAATAATATGTATACCAAAAAATTATAAGTACAATTTCGTATTCATTAACACTATATGATATTTTTTATATTATCTTATCTTAATAAATCCGTATTAATTAATACTGTTCCATTTACTCCCCAAATCACCCTATTGTGACGTCAGTGCCACAACAATCCGGGGTCTAGACATAAGTTTAACTGTGTCGGACCTGCGCGGTGAGGGTCAATCTAGGGGCAATTCAGCTTGAGTTAACCCTCCCGAACCGCGCAACTACCGCAGGAACCGACTCGGTTAAACGGTATGTGTATAATTTTATTTTAGTAATATTAATTTGGTAAAACAAGTGAAAATCATTTGATATGAACGTAAACTTGCGACTCATTACAATTTGCACCTTTTCGCTAAAATGTAAGGTCTTTATTAGAATGGGATTGTTATTTCATTTCAAGTAATTTCAACTATACGATAGACACGGGCGACCTCTTAGTTGTAAGAATGTTTGTAAGTTATTTTAATACGCTGTACATGTCTCAGCGAATGTGCCAACTTCTTAATATATTCTATTTTGATAATTTGTGATTTTGCTAAGCTTTGTGTTTTTGATAATAATCTTAACGATTGGTATTGATACTTAATTAAGTTAAGTTATACTCATGGTAGCACGTTATGCTCCACCCTGTAGATGTTTAAGTCAAATGGTACAATTATATAGATCCGTTACCCTCGTACGACACATTTTGGAGAGTTTGTCGAGGAGCTTCATTACCTGGTCGCTTACTTTTCTCTATCGGACCACCTTTATGCAACCATATGGGTTTCCACCCTCATATAGTCAATTCCCGCTGGCGCACCTCGCGATTTAAGAGGGAAGTATACCTTTGGGATACTACGTACTCGTCCATACAAAAGGAGAAAACGTTTTTCCACTTCTAAATTTATTTTCCAATCTCAATGTTTTTTTAGTACGTTATTGACATAATGAAAGACTAGGTTTATAGGTTTTCCTTTTTTTAGCAATAAATAAAAATTTATAAGCATGACATTTTTAAAGCGAATCCTATAAACCTAGATATTATTATGCTGAAGCGATTGACATCGAAATCAAAATGATTTGTTAAGATGTAGTGGAAAAAGTTTTCTCCCGAAATGAAAATTTCATATAAAATGTACATATTGTGAGTCGCGAGCTGCTAGCTACTTCCCTATTAAGAAGTCTGATTCGCACTGCTTCAATTTGGACCGGCATTTTCTGTCCACGATTGCGCGGCAACGGCAGCGGTTTTTCTAATTCATTGCGTGTGCTCCTAATTAACCACAGTGCGTTGCGCGTCTCGACCGCCCAATGGACAGTTAAAACGCTTGAGCACCGGAATGTAGTGGCCGGGCCGTTAGGCGAAGGTCAAACGCAATCCCATTTTTAATAAAATATATATATATATTTGAGCCGAACACGAGCATAGTTATAACTTAACAAGTTTAAACAGCCGACACAGTTGTAGGAGACGTCAAATTGTAACTTTTAGCTTCGGAAACAGACTAGATCGAATAAAAACATTAGTAAAGATTGAGAAGAAGAATTTGGACGCTCGGACGTGCCAGGGATAAAACATACGTGTATGTTTTATCCGTGGGTATAAGTGGCAAATGACTAAAATAGATAAGTAATTAAAAAATACAAAAATAAATCCAAATTAAGCTAAATATTTCATATTTTATATAGCAACTTGTACCGATGGAAGAGCGGGTCTACCTGACACAAGTATATCTTTACTTACAGATAGCCCCAACGGACCTTTGTAACAGAACAAAACTTATGAAATAATTATTTATTATTTTATATAGCAACTTGTACCGATGGAAGAGCGGGTCTACCTGACACAAGTATATCTTTACTTAAAGGTAGCCCCCACGGACCTTTGTAACAGAACAAAACTTATGAAATAATTATTTATTATTTTCAAAGAGATCAGCCACGGCCAACATCGTATCGGGCGCTTTATAAATATTTTTACGATGATCAGGTGATCGGATCAAAAATTGTGCCATATTTTAACGAAGCTCTCTTTATACGTAGGTAGTTATACTATACTAACATTGATAAGTTAAACCATTTTGAGTCTCTGAAGTCGATATATCGGTGTGCCGAATACGGCAACTTAATATTAGCTTAGAAATACGAATATCGGTCTAAATAATACCAACATGACCAGTAAGGTAAACGTCGAACACTCGGACGTTTACCTTACTGGTCATGTCGGTTATATAGACCCATATTCATATTTCTAAATTGACTTGTTGGCATCAGGGATCGGAACCGGTTTTTTGCAAAAACCTCTAAATAACTACATATAAGAATAGAATAAGAATAAGAAAATATCTGGAACTATTATATACTTCATATGGACATACATATAGGACTCAGTTGTGTTTTGAGGTAACGACTGTGTATTATTAGATTGCCCAATTAGAAATGGAATAATTAACAAAGAACGAAAAAATAACGGTTTCGTTCCCATACAAAAAATACCGGTTTCAGATCCTTGGTTGGCATGCATGTGCAAAACTTGTGATGGTTTGTGAGTTCGGAACACTGTGGGAGAATGACAGTTATGACGCCATAACGTGGCCACGTAGACTTGTTAATAAAGCAGCTAATGTGTCCCAAGATTTGGTATTCAGCACAAATGGAAAATTGACAACTCTCTATTATTGGTGGTATCTGAATTGACAATTTGACAATCCTCGACGAGGAAAATTGTCCAGGATCAATAATTATTCAGAGCAATGACGCGTAGTTGCAGTATCCAAGAGGCAACCGGGCGGCTCGCGGTATCTCAAATACCGAGCTGTGGAACCGCCCTGTGCAACCCGAACTGAGCCAACTTGCCCTGGAGCACAAATAGGGAAAGGGGTGAGAGAGAAAAAGTCTCGAAGCAGCCATTTTATACTAGACATAATTCCGTTTGGGCTAGAAGACTAATTTTTAACAAGAAAAAGTTTATTCGTTAAAAATTATAGACACAATTACATTTTCACCAAATTTACTTATTGGTCCAATTTCAAAATGGTAATTTCGAGTTGTATAGTTTCCAGTTGTGCCAAATAACAGTAAATCACAAATTGTGCGCAGACCATATTCATAAAATGCTAAATTAACTTGTTGGTATGCATGTGTTTTAATATTTCAACGAAGTAAATATTTTTAGTATCTGAGTACGTAATAAAATTAGGTGTTTGTGCTGGTTGTTAATGGTTCAACCAATAAGCTACGGTAACATGATACGCTTATAATTGTAACAATTAGACCCCTATCAGTCCAGAGCCCGGAATTTTCACAGCAAAACAAAAGACGGTCGCAACCTTACTAGTGCTAGTAACATTTTTTATCGATATCGATAGTTATGTAATAGTAGAAAAAACGGTCCACAAAATTACGTGAGGTTTGTATAAAATGACATAGAAACAGATGCAATTTCTTCTTCGAAATCCACGTCAGTACACAGCACATGACATTTTATTTCTGATAGTAATAAAAGTATATAATCATTAATTTCTCAACATTCTCTGGGAGTAGACAGACAGTTTCGTTTATCACTATAAAGCCATTTATATATATATATGTATATATATATATACTAAATGATCGTTCAACTTCACTGGACGTCAAGGAATTTAGAAAATTCATAGTAACTGGAATGTTGTTCAGGTTGAGTAAGTTTTTTTAGATATTTCTCGTATATTGTTTTAAATTAACCGTCGCGAATATATCGATACAAAAATGTTTCTAACACTAGTAAGATTGCGACAGTCTTTTGTTTTGCCGTGAAAATTCCGGGCTCTGCCTATTACAATGTACATTATAAGTTAAACGGTGTTTTTGAGAAGGGTTTGTATGAAATGAACCATATGTGTACGTCATAACATAAGATCCAGTTATTTTATTCCTTGATTGTGAACCGCTTTGTAAATAGTGCTTTTATGCTAATTTATTTTCGTTTGTCTAAGCGCACGCTGTCTTAACTTGATACAGTTTAGTGTAAAAATATGGATGCATACAACTTACTCGTAAATATGTCCCATGACTCTTATGTCAGCGGATTAAGCTTTCGGCACACATTTATGAGAGGATTAAATCGATACATATTTTTGCACTTGACTGTACAACAGATATTCAGGTAAGGTAGCACTTTGTAACATACCAGTAAGTCGTGCCACTAGGGTCGAATATCTCTCGACATGTTTCGAATCGACCCGCGATTCTTAATCATGAGCGACTGCAAGTCTCGACGCACGGCAATTTAACCGTGATTTTTACTGCTATAAAAGTGCATGTACTTCATTTCTACTTATTTAAATGTTTGAATTAAGTTAAGTTTTTTTTTAAATATACAAGGTCACTCGATTTTAGTGCCTTAATAATAATAAGTATTTGCCGGCCAAATGACACGCATTCAGAGCCAGTAATACCATAGTAAATATATTAGCAAAAGTAGTATAACTCTAGTGTCTTCCCTCTTTAGTAACTCTCTAAGGTCTTTGTAGATCTGCTATCCAATGAAAACAAGTTCTAGGCGCCACACACACATTGATATTCCGCCGAAGTCCGCTTAAGTTTATTGTAGCGACGTGTGTGTGTGTGTGTGCGTCAAATTGAACGTTTTCAGATACACAGCTTTAAGCTTATAGTATCTACTGTGGTAAGACTTTGGTCGGCTTTGAGGCTCATTTACACCGGGTCAGGCGAATTTCAGTCAACAGCGCCATAAGAAAGCCCTAATAAGACCCAGTGTAAACGAGTCATTAGATTAAGCTAGAGGCGAGTCCAAAGACTTAAGATATTGCCATTTGCTTGTACATAATGTTTGTTATTCTAATGTTTCCCTCGATTTTGCTACTCTAATTATTTCTTAATGATTCCAAGTATTGCATTTCATTTTAGAATTATTTTGATTTACACAACATTGTGTCGTTTTAATAAAACTATGTTTTTTATTGAGTTGTTTTATTTAAACGTTTTTACAAAATGTTTTTCCAAAATATGCTGTTAAGGCAGGGTCTCTCATAAAGTTCCTATTCAAAAAAATGTTGGTACCGATTTTTTTTTGCCCACTAACTACCTACCTTTTTTGCGCCATCATCAACTACTCGTTGAGACCAAACAGACTGGTTTATTGTGTAACTTAGGAGATGCTATGACCACCTTCCGTCTCCATCATCAGATCAGCTCGGTGGCGGTGCTGCCGTAGTAATGCAGTCACCGAATTGGCATACCCAGCTCTATCTGATACCGGCAAGTGGCTGTAAAATACAATTTTAATGACAATTTACATACGAACAGAACTTGTTAAATAAGCGTGTAAAAACAATTATGGGTAAGGACCAAATCCTTGGCCAGTGAGTCTGGTTAGTCGGAAGTTAGTCACACAAACTGAAGAAGTGAAAAAAGTTCCGTCGTGATACAAACCTAATGGTGGCCATATACGCTACGAGAAATCGTTACGATCAGACTGTAAAGTTCGAACGGTACCGATAAATCGCTACATGTATGTTTACGAAACTGTACAGTTTTAGCGTAGCGATTTATCGGTACCGTTCGAACTGTACAGTCTGGTCGTAACGATTTCTCGTAGCGTATATGGCGGCCATAACCTAACCTAACCTAAGCATAGAATTGTATGGTTAATTTTCGTGTCACAACGGAAAACTTTCATGGAAAATTTAATTGAGTGAGTTAAGACTCCGCAGTAAGCTCGGCCGAATTTCACCTTCCCATGCCAACGTAGTTACGCTCTCATTTTAAAACTACGTGTTGGATTGTGACGAAACTTTGCATATACAATGACATGAAGTATATCTATGTCTGTAATTAGTTTATATAAAACAAACGAAATACAGCAAAAACAAGTTTTGCCTGATAAACTTAAATTCGCTGTTTTTTCCTTATGGTATCTAAAGCTACATAAACTAATTACAGACATAGAGATACAAAGTTTCGTTACAATTCAAGACGTAGTTTTAAAACTAAAGCGTTACTACGTTTGTATGGAGAATCGAGCTTACTGCGGACTCTTAAGCTGGCCAAGAATTTGGCCCTTACCCTTATTGACTTACTTGACTTAATGTCCTGTGTCCCCTAGATGGGGCAGAGGGCTTCCACAGTGCCTCGCCATCGCGTTCTGTCTTGGGCTACACGCTTCGCCTCGGACCACGTCAGCCCGATAGCCTTCAGTTCCGCTGCCACTGAACGTCTCCAGGTGTGTTTCGGCCGGCCACGTTTCCTCTTCCCTTGTGGTGTCCATTCCAGGGCTTGCCTTGGGATGTGGTTGGGAGCTCTTCTTAGGGTGTGACCGATCCAAGTCCACTTGCGGTTTAATTTGGTGACCGATTGGTGTTTCGGAACAGATATGCCAGAGTTCTTCGTTGGGGATCTTTTCGGGCCAGTAAATACCGACGATCTGCCTAAGGCCTCGGTTGACGAAGACCTGGATACGGTGCGTGATGTCTTTAGTGACTCTCCACGTTTCGCACCCGTAGAGCAGGACTGTTTTGACGTTGGAGCGAAATATTTTTAATTTCACCCTACGTGTCAGCTTCTTAGACTGCCATACGGGTCGCAGTTGCGCGAAAGTCGCCCGGGCCTTGGCTACCCTAGAAGCGATATCCTCTTCCGTTCCTCCAGTTTGCGACACGATGCTGCCAAGGTAGGTAAACTTCTGTACGCGCTCTATAGGTTCCGAGCCTAGTAACAGTGGTGATGAGTTCCTACCCTCCGTTCGCATTTCTTGGGTCTTCCGCGCGTTGATTTTAAGACCCTCGAGGAGCGCCTCTCTCTGTAGATTGTCCAATTTGGCTTGCTGTATATCAACGTGCTTGTGGCTAAGCAGGCATAGGTCATCAGCGTAGTCTAGGTCATCCAAAGTATCGGTTAACCCCCACTATATGCCTCGCCGCATGCTGTCGTTTGTTCTTTGCATGATGCCATCTAGGACGATCAGGAATAGCAGAAGTGAAAGGAGGCAGCCCTGTCTAACCCCCGCGTGGACGCTGATATCTTCGGAGATAAGGCCATCGTGCTCTACTTTGCACGTGTAATTCTTGTAGATGGCTGTCAGAATGTCCCTGATTTTGGGTCGAACTCCAATTTCGTCAAGTCGAGACCAGATTCTGGACCATCGGACGGTGTCGAAGGCTTTTTGGAAATCGACGAAGGTAAGGTATACCTCGCGTTGCCATTCTGATGCCTCCTCCACGATGATTCGAAGTGTGTTGATCTGGTCCGTGCAGGAACGGTTCGGTCTGAAGCCAGCCTGTTCCCTCCTGAGTAGCGGTTCAACTGCCCCAGATAGCCTGTCCAATAGTACCTTGTATAAAATCTTTGATGGTACCGAGAGCAGGGCGATCCCTCTCCAGTTACCGCACTGGCTGAGGTCGCCCTTCTTCGGCACAGTTATTAGGAGGCCCTTGTTCCAATCATCCGGGAGATTTTCGGTGGTCCAGATCTTTTCCAGGAGAGGTGTTAAGACTTACCCTTATTGCTCTTGAATTATTATTATCTCACGTGTTGCTTCCATGTTCTCGAGCACGCGCGGCGGACGAAAAACAAAACTTATAAAAAGGTAAATTATATAGTGTCTATTCTATTCTCCATCTTCACATTCGTGGTTTTTATGGCATAGCTTCAGTCCGCGTTAAACCTTTATGTCGTCGGTAGTGGAGCTACATGCAAACTTTCACCCCCTTAAGGCGCCGCAGGTTCAGCGAAGTGAAGCGAACAGAGTTTTTGAAACAATATAATGCGTCTGTTTATAATAATATGGTATCAAAAAATACGAATAGTAATCTTGGGGATTTTCTGCAGCGAGATCAGTGATTCGAAACATGAATAGCTAGCAACATGCTGAGCTGGGTCCATTTCGTGACAAAAAGGAAATGTGCTTTTTTTATTATTATCTGTATTGTGTTTGTCACGAATAAATGTTTTGATTGATTTGATTGATTGAATAAGCCATTTTCGCTCTATAGAAAAAAATCACGAACACAGGTCTAAAATACACTTAAAATATTCGTAACAAATTATGCACGAAAGCTAAAAATATTAAATTTGCTTCTAAAATCGGCAATATCATGTTTGAGAGAACTCAGTGATTACTTTTTTATTTAAGTAAACGGCGAAGAAATGAAAATTAAAACACATGATATCCGCGCTTCCCAGCACGCACTTCAATCTCGCTCACGCTTATGCTTAGTGAGAGGGAGAGAAGACCTACGGCGCCTTAAGGCCGATACGCACTGACAGCGGTGGCGGAGCGGCGCGGAGGCGGTACAGGAATAATACGAAAGGGTCACCGCTGTCAGTGCGTTTCGGCCTTTATGGGATCATTTAAGAGATAAAAACCATCCTATGTCCTTCTCCGAGACTCAATCTGTCTCCATACAAAATTTCATATCAATCGGTCTAGCAGTGAAGAGGAAACAGATACACCTTCGCATTTATAATATTAGTATGGACTGGCTTCTGCCCGTGACTCCGTCGGCCTGGAACTTTTGTATATCGCAGCTCCATTCAAACTATCACCCCCTTAGGGAATGATTTCCGGGTTAAAAAGTATCCTAAAACTCTATACCAAACTTTATCTAAATCGGTTCAGCGGTTTAAGCGAAGCGAACAGACAGACAAAAACACTTTCGCATTTATACTAATAATATAATAATAATATTTATACTAATATTACTAGCGTAGCTAGCTATTATACATATAAACCTTCCTCTTGAATCACACTATCTATAAAAAAAAACCGCATCCAAATCCGTTGCGTAGTTTTAAAGATCTAAGCATATCTAGTGTCTGCAATACGGCCACATCTCAAATGTATTTTACTTTCGAGATGTGACCGTATTGCACTGTGCAATAGAGCCACATCTCAAATGTATTTTATTCTTGAGATGTGGCTGTATTGCAGTCACTAGGCGATATAGGGACAGACAGCGGGAAGCGACTTTGTTTTATACTATATAGTGATGTATGTATGGATACACGCGCCCCGCCCCGCTTTACCTCAGACTACGCCCGAAACTAATTATGGCTGAGATTATTTATCTGGCTGACTTCTTATAAAACTGTCATTGGAATTTGAATCTTTTGTCTTCGACGGTAGAGTTGCTTTTTGAACGGACTACTTTGATGCGATTCGGCCAACTCAAATAATAACAAGTATACGTGTTTGGGTCTATAGTCTGATTTTAGTATTTAGTCTATGGTTTAGAGTGATCAAGTAGAAATGGAAAGAAGGTTCAAATGAAAAAGCACAATTTTAAAACAACATTTATTTTTACATACATTAAGTCGGATTCAAAATGCCTGAAACATACTGATTTTTGTACACATCAGTTATAGATAATTATTAATGTATGGACAGTAAATAATACATTGCACGATCTATGAAACAAATCGAACTGAAGCTCACTTCGCACTACTATACACATAAATATAAAAAAAAACATTAATCTTTAGGAATTTCATAATTAGGTATATATATAATATATATTTTAAATTAATTTCGATAAAAATATAGATTCTCAGTTATACTAAGGTAGAGGATCGACGCCAATGCACGACACTTGAGTATCCTACTTAAATAAAACTACTCAATTGATACTTGTGCTACTGAAAAATAAACTTAGGTATATCCGCTAGATAAATGCTGTCAATGTCTAGAAAGAAAGTCCACTACGTAGGTAAAATATTACCAAAAATATTTGCAGATACTGCACTTTGTAAAATAAAGGGGAATCCGTTGCACCAACGTGCACTTACTACTATGTAGATTATAAAAGGATTCAATACTATGTTGGCAACGGTCTTTATATACTACACAAGGATCGGACCAGCCAAATTATACACTAGGTACATCAAAACTGCCTGCTACTTCAACAACTTCACAATTGCCAACTCATGACAATTCGCCACATTTCCGAGCAACTAGCTAATAGTTATATTCTCTTTGCACGTGGTTGTATGTATAATGCGGATTTTTTTTCTAGACCGGATCCTATCTTGAGACCCATCGGTGCAACAAAGCTACAATAGCCATGTGCCACACGCAATACTGTACTCTAATAACGACTAGGTATTGTTTTAAATACATAATGGTCAACATTGCTAAGTAGTATTATTTAATGTGGACCTCCTTTCCTTAGACGTAAGCCGCTTTTTGGTTGAAAACGTGAATTGATGTTTACTACGTTTGTCTTAGAGTATCAATAAGCGGTTACACGGAGCAATAAAAGACGATCGCTTTGTTTACCACTTAACAATGAAACACAATCGCATTGTTTACTAAGCACAAAGAAAAGTGAAATCGGTCTAGAAGAAAGATCCGTACTATAGCTATAGAAACTTTGTATATCTTTAGGAAAGTAATACTTACTTGTTAATAGCCGTCTTATTACTGAACATTCAGCCTGTGTGTTTCTTGTACAGTGACCATCACATAGTTAGTAGCAGCCAAATATATCGTAACACTTCCTTACTCCTATAGTAATAAAGACGTGTTCCGATATATTTGTACTTTGGCTGCTAGTTACTAACTATATTATGATGCTGACTATACAAGCGCACACACATAGGTACCGCTGCGCGCAAAGTTGAGTTATAACTGTACCATATTTGTAGACCCAGAAATGTCACGAGTCATTGTCAGGCAAATTGCCAAGTATAGTTGAAGCAGGGGGCGTGGTGTTCGTCTCATAAAAAATATCAGTCAGACAATATTAAGCGTAACGGCTAGTTCACAATAAGGTCGTCACGCGAATTTCTTGTGGTTGAATTCACCTGACGACTGAATGTAAATCAGCCTTAATGGTAAATCCGGGAGGCGCCACGAAGACGTGTTTTATTAGTTTTCAACCGACTTCAAAAAGGAGGAGGTTCTCAATTCGTCGGAATATTTTGATGAATGTTGGATTACTCTTTCTAAAGTAAATTCTTTTTTTGTTTAAAAGGGTGCCGTTCCCAGGTGGTCCCGTGGTCATCAGGTCAGGATCTGATGATGGGATCTTGGAGATATCGAGGGAACTTCAAGTTTTATAGGCAAACTTCAAGAAATTTGGGTATTGATTTGAAGTCGGTTAAAACTTTGTTTTTAAAGTAAATTATATAATTTAACTAAACCTTTAATTTGCAGTTTTATTTTAGTTAAAATATTCCCCTGGATTTACATCGTACACTAATAATATCAGACTATTATTTAACATGATCACTGGTAGGCGTACAAAAGGGAGGGGAGATCCCTTTTCACACTACCCTCATTCCGCTGCTAGTTTTATACCGAGGTAACTTGGGCGTGGAGGAATTCGCGTGCGTTTTGAATTTTAGTTATCTAACACTTGAAGGGCCTGGAACTTCAATACAACGGTGGTAAACAAGCATACGGCCTGCCTGATGGAAAGGACACGGTAGCCTATGATCGCTTGCTAAACGAGTCACAAGCTGTTGCCGACCCTTTAGTGAATTGTGTATACATTATGTTGACAGCCAGACAAATGCAGGTTACTCTCTAACAGCAGATCTTCAGGAGCTCTGGTGACCCTTACCATCACAAGTACACCACAGTCCTTAAGCCGTGTATCCACTAGAGGCTGCCTCCGCCCGAGTCAGCGCAAGTGTATACGCTGCCTTAACCCCAGTGAGGTTGAGGCAGCGTCTCCACTTGCGCTACCGAGCGGCTGCCTCGGCCCGAGCCTGCCTCTAGCGGATAGGAAGCTGTTGAGCTTTTTCACACAAATCCGTCGGTGACGATGTCGATCCAGTAACTACTGGGTGATTTTGGGGTCATGATCCGGAATGGCCAAAAGCGAATAGGAAATTGGAACCACGAAATCGCAAAAAAGAAATACAGCTGTTCCATACATTATCTCACAATTCACAGTTAATGTATGGAACAGCTAGTTTTTTTGGTGGTCGGTCCCATTGGAAAAGTTGTTCAGTGTGAGCATCTTATTCGCTTTTGGGGCCACGTAAATGTATGGAAAACATGCTTGCTGTTCACACCGCCCAGTCCGGAGTATGCTCCAATCAAAAAGTATCGTCGCGTCCGACACCGACCTTCACGGATTGGTGCGAGCAGGCTCTTACGATTATTCTATCAAAGCTCTAGTCCATTTAGTTTTCGGGAGACAACATTCAAATGTCACTGTCTTCGCAGAGCTTCAATTGAACGTACCCATTTGTAAAATGCCAATTTTATTGAAAGTTTATGCCCACTACGAACGTATTCAAGATACTCCAATATAGAACTAGAACAGCGGTAGTCTTTCTGAAAATTTAGTCTGAGAATTCGGCGTTACCCACCTTATATTTATTTTCATTTGGTAGCCAGTAGTAGGCGTCAAAGGTGTCCGTAGATAAGCCGGAAATAAGGACGCCACGCCACGGAAGTTCCCCCGATTACCCAGTGTAAACAAGACTTAAGAAATCTTAAGTGTTGGGGATGAAGACCAACTGGGTAAAAACATTAGAGTATTAAACTTTCTTAAAAATGTGAGTACCCTCATATATTTTTTAATATATTGAATGCTATCATATTTTTAAGCCTTTTATATTGCAATGTTTTTAGCTTGCCATATTTTAGTTTAAATTTAACTATGTTATTGAGTTGTGGCAACTTTGCCCGTTAACTATTGTCATTGAAAGTTTGCCTGCACGGCTATGACGCGAAAGCGCGCGAGCTCTCTCGATTTTTCTCGCACTATCTGTCTCTCTCTTATTAGTACATTTAGAACAAGATGTATAGTGCGAGAAAAATCGAGAGTATGTCGCGGCCGTCCCATGATGGATGATAGATAGGTATATCAAGCGCGTTGTTCGACATTATCACTTTCACTGCCAGGAACCCGCCTACGCCGTAGTCGCTTTCCGCTACATACGAGGAAAACCCCGGGATCGGCTACGAGCGTAGCGCGTAGCGACTCCTGGCAGTGAATGTGTTATTGCGACTAAAGGCGTTATGATTAACTTAACACATTTTTTTATAAATCAAAATTTTCAGAAAGACCATATTTAACACCGTGGCATTTTTGAACTGAAGATAACCTTAAATTACCTTAGTTTCATGTAAACTTGACATCGATACTGGCAGTATTTCATCTAAATATCGAAAAACATAGAATATATGCTATACTACTATATACATATTATATGAATCACTCGTTATTGCGTTTCCTTAAATTGTACGAGTAAGGGCGGGCCGTCACTAAAATATATCGCAACATAGTCCGCTCAACAAGGTACTCGATCTCCACAATATTTCTCGGGTCTAATTTCGTCGATCAGATTATCAGGAATGTCTGGATGACCAAGTACGGGTAAATCGTACTGAATATAACCGATGAGAATGATTGTAGAATCCTGTATAAAAAAAAGGTTCTTGTTGACTGGGGTAAATCAACACAACCTATCGGTAGATGCATCCGGGTCACATTAGAATTGTGATGAAAAGCGATACTGCTTCTACAGCCTAGTACCGTAACTCCCCTTCCAACATTGCCCATCTGTTGTAACTTTGCCAACTACTTGCGGAAATATTGCGTTCTAGGATTTGGTGTTCCTCTTAAGGATGAGAGCAAAGCTAAAGCAAAAAACATTTTTTGTTAGACATAGTTACCACTTACAAAAAGACAAGGTTGGAGCCTAACAAGATATGAAAAAATCTTAAGCTCGACTCCAAATACGGATCTTTCCTTCAGAACTGAACATCAAATGTATTCAATGTATTTTTCTCAACAGTATTCTATGATACTATAAGTTCATAATTGTATTACACATTTCGAGGTTGAGATTCGCTCTAAATAACTATGATCTTAGTCCAATGGTGCTCTGAATACTTCCAACTTTGCCCAGACTGTTAAAATATGTAACGCGCCACATACATTAACAGGCATTACACTAGAATTACTTATAATACGGGAATCTCATTTTTTGTGATAAGTCGTCGTTTGTAAACCTCACTTCGTGAAGATGGTCTTACAAAAGAATCGGCTGTACCCAGCAGAGCAAAATAAATCAAAACTACTCTTTAAAAAAAGTACACTTGAGCTTTTTCTTACTAATACGTCTTCTAATAGATACTCTATATAGGAGAACTATTATGAATTTTCTATTTACTGGGCAAAGTTGACGTGTTTAGCAGCTCCCCGCAAACGTTATGAAAGCACTTTTACAAAGCAATTTACGTTGTACCTGACCGCTAAACACATTCGACTGACTCGTTTTATTTACAAGTTTTTGATGCTAGCAAACGAAAGCATCATTCGTTACGTAAGGAAAGAAACTGATCCACCAAAATAAGAAAATTCGTACAAAACTTGAAGCTCATACTAACAAACTACCGATTATGCGAGCAAAAGGCCACACCAGCGCTTTCCGTTCATCAAGGGCATGCGTCATAGAGCTGCGACACTCGGTCTAAGTAAGAATGAGTGTGACAGCAATATGACGCATGCCTTGTTGAACGTGAAAGCGCACTGGTGTGGACTTAGCTTTACGGATGTAAGCTGGTCACATCACCGGTGGGCGATGTCGCGCGAACTTTACTTACCATTTGCCAAATATACATAATTAATATCTATTTGCCAATCTTATCTGACTGTTCGAAGACAGTATGTTTCGTTAATACTGTTCACAGTTGCCGTAGTTCGCACATTTTGGTTTCTCATTTTTTATTGAACTACCTATAATATAACATACGGAGTTATTTGTTCGTTTCAGACCTAATTAAGTCAATCAACTTTTTCTTCTAGCTTGTTCTTGTTGCACAGTTTAGTGTAAACATATGGGTGCATACAACTTACTTAAATATGTCCCATAATTCTTATATCATCGGATTAAAGTTTCGGTACATATTTATGAGAGGATTGAATCTACACATATTTTTGCACTTTACTGTAGAAGCATTAACTTCTTTTATACTGTCGTGGCCCACTAATTAGGCACAAACACATTTTATATAATTAGATACAGAACAGACAACTATAATTTGCATAAATCAGGACAATACAAGTAATGAATGTTAATTTAAAGCTTTATCGTGTATCTGGTATTCGCAAAAAAATCATGTTTACATACATAAGTTTGGGAACCTATTGATAACTGATGAATATATAAAATTGTTACTATTTAAAGTACTTTATTACTGGCACTGTAATTAAGAACAGTGGGTTTGAATCCCTGTATCTTCCAAAACAATTGAAAAGAACTAGAATTGTAATTTCAAATGCATATTATCACATATTTTATTAAACTGTTATTTAAGTCAATGATGTAACATATATGTGGTCTAATTGAAATAAAAAGTTAAAGAGATTGAAAAGAACCAATATCATCGTCACTTGGTTTTCTGTTTCTTGGCTATTTCATTATTATTTCGTGCTTCAAAAGATTAGTAAAAATGGGTAAAAACCCTAGTTCTGATGCCTCCATCAGAATAGTATTTTATGCAATCGTTATATAATGTATGCTTTTTCAGTTAGTACCACGTTTGCTGAGTGGCTTAATTAAGGTACGAGACTTAAAAAGCTAATTATATAACTATTGTAATTGTATACAATACTTTTTGTACGAGTCAACTGAACTAATTAAACAAACTTGGTATCTATTGAAAATCGAAGCCCTGCTGAAACGAGGTGCAGCCAACGGATTTTTCTTTTTTGGTCGCTGATTTCTTTTACTTTTCTTCTGTACTCAAGACGGCGTCCTATTGGTCAAATTCATTATAGTTCAGTAAAAAGTATGTGATTTTAGTTTGGTGTACGAAGTCTTAACTCAAACATTAAATCGACGAGTATAAAAACATCATAGTAACATTGGTTTTAGAGAGGAAGTGGACATATCGAAAGGTTGCCGAACACCTTAAATGTTCGAAAACGATGGTATTTAACGCGATCAAATATTTTAAGAAGAACCAAACATGCCAGAAGTTCCAGCGGAAACAACGACCACGTAAGACAACCCCCCGAACTGACGCCCTAATCGTTATGGCGAAAAATAATCCTAAACTGTCTTCTATTCAGATAAAACGTCAACTTTTTGGGGAAAAATCCGGTCTGGCAGCTCAAAACGACTGAACGAAGCGAATTTATTTGGTAGAGTAGCTCGCAAGGAACCATTAGTGAGCAAAAAAAACAGACGCAAGGATTAAATTCGCAAAAGAACACAAACACTGGACTTTGTCTCAGTGGAAGCATGTGTCTGATGATGATGATGAAACTAAAATAAACAGAATAGGTTCAGTCGGTCAAATCTACGTACCTACGCCGACCACCAAATACAGCGTTCAATCCCAAGTATACCATAACGGTGAAAGATGGCGGCGGGAATATTCAATTATGGGGTTGTTTTTCTTGGCATGGTGTGGGACCATTGGTGCGAATTGACGGTATTATGAACCAGCATGTTTACAGAGATATTTTGGAGAAAACCATGCTGCCATATGCTGAAGCAAATTTACCAGTTTGGGAATTTAAACAAAACAACAACCCCAAACACACTGCGAAATCTGGGAAGGAATGGTTTCGTCGTAATTCTGTTTCTGTAATGACTTGGCCCTCCTGCAGTCCAGATCTCAACCCTATAGAGGAACTCTGGAACGACGTCAAAAAAACTAGCCAATAAAAATATTAAAAATCTAAACGAACTTTATGACGCGGCACTCGAAGCGTGGATATCTATACCTGTAGAAAGATGCCGAGTCCTAGTGGAGTCTATAACGGAAAGATATCTAGCAGTGCTACAGAATAAGGGATTCCCTAGCAAATATTAACATAACTTTAGCATTTTCTTTTATAATCCATGAGTTTTCGTTTATGTTCGTAATTAGTGTGCCAGCTTATTTTTCAATGTTATGGGATAAGTTAATTTCAAATGTTTTTTTTATTATTATCTATAGACTTTTTATTATTAAAATAATTGTTTTAATCAACTTCATATATACTCAAAATAAATAATAGTTAACGAATACAAATAAAAGTTTTAATATGAAAGTACCTAATACTTAGCAATTTTATAAATTTTATATGTAATACTGAGGCCGTTCTAAATTAGTGGGCCACGACTGTATATACAGTCTGAGTCTCATAATTCCGTTTTATATAATAATAGAAATGCGTTTATGTTTTTGTCCATTGTTTGTACAACGCTATTTCCTGGGTTAATTCGCATATTATAATAAAATAGCGAATTGTCTATTGTTATGGTTGTAGAGTATTTAATAATAATTCAAATCCTTTTGTCTCGATTTACACGTGTACCGTTTTTTTAGTTTAATTTATTTTATTTTAATGTCATATCGACCAAGACTGTGTGTGTATTGCGTGTGTGTGAAAATCCTATACAATTAAACCGATGCGATATATATTATAATAAAATATATGTTAAATTAGATCTATTCGTTTCGATCTGAAGAGAAGGCTTTTCAAATGCATCGTGCAATACATGACCCTATGTACAAATCATATTTCATCATCATCATCATCATATCAGCCGAAAGACGTCCACTGCTGGACATAGGCCTCCCCCAAAGAGTGCCACAATGACCGGTCCTGCGCCACCCGCATCCAGCGGACTCCCATATTTCACAAATCATATTTACTATGTACAAATCATATTTCTGAGAGGAAGTTATATTAAAAAGAAAAATAGAATTATTCGAGGTCTCAAACCTTTAAACGCAGCAGGATTTGTCCAGAAACAAACCCAATGGAAACTTTTCTTTTGCGAGTTAGAAACCCATTAAATTTCGCCCATCTATTGTATATCTAGGATAAAATCAAAGACAGGCGGACAGACCAAGGCTCTAAATAATAACATCATTTACATATTGACAAAAAAAAAACATTTTAAATCTATGTATGAATATATAATTCGACTGAATTTAGGTTAAAGCAACTGTGAACAGCTTTCCACGGTTTGACATCCGACTAAAGGATACTGCGGGACTTATGGTGCTACACATTAGCCCAACGAACAGAAACCGATAGGGACGCAGCTATATGTTAGGATGAGATAGTAATATACTGTTGGAGCTCTCATTCTGCAGACAGCTGCATATATCGTTTGCGTTCGCTGAGCTGATGTGTATGCGGTTTTACGACCTGTCTAAATTATTCATATTTGTTACTCTTGCTTCTTTATGCGATACTCTAGAACTTACTTAAATAGCTACCAAATAGTTTATTTTTAATTTTAAAGATACATATACAATAAGTTTAAGATGCCAAGATGGCGCTAAAGTGGTTGTTTTGTGCGGAAGGAAGGTCGCCCGCTCTGCCGTGTTACCGAAAGAGAATATCCTTAAATTATGGAGACACTTTTCAGTACAGCAGGAGCGTTTTTGCAAATTTAACTACTTATGACACGAGACTAAGTCTAGTGAAACGCGAGCTTATTTGCTAAACGAAAAACGCCACTGAAACGTCCGCTAAAAGAGGTAGGTTTCGCTACAAAACGGTAGAAAATATGGACGACCCCCGGGCGCGGCGCGGCGTACAAACGATCCTATCCCGAGAAAATAAAAGTGAAAAAAGAAAAAAAATACAATTTCGGTAGTTATATATTTAAAAAAAAATAACGATAAGTGTTTAGAAAAGCAAAATAGCATTGTTACTTTACACGACAGAGGAAGTTTAGCTTGCTTTTTATATGACTCTTTTTAAATATGGTAACATTTGATGGTACTCCGTCTACCGGGTATGGCACATTATATCAATCCTCGCCCGAAACATTCTTATATTAAGGACCATATTGAATCGGCTAAACAATTAATATACAACGATATCAACAACAGACGCTGTTTTCAGTCAAACGTAACATAACCCACATTTAACTGAAAACGACGACAAATAAATTTTTTCGATTTTACAGATTCACGAGTGAAATAACATTAAGAATAGACTTTTTAACGTAATTTTACTATAGTAGCTTAAAGGGTAAGTACATGAACCAATTAAATTTTCATATAAATAAAGATAATGCTATTAATTAATAGTTGTTAGAGCAAAATTGTTAGTAACATTTTGTACTTACGGCTAAACGTGTCCATCTTAAAAACAACGAAAAAACGTTTACATCTATACCGAATAATATGAAATATTCTTTTAAATCAAATACTGCTAATAATAAGAATTATTTCTTGCCGCATCACATGCGGGGTGTATCTTTGGACCTTACTATTACTAAAAGCTCAATAGGTATATTAAAAAATATATTAAACTAACGTATAACTAAGCGAAGCTCCTGCCAGTGTTACGATTTAGTCAAAAAATTGTGCTACAGGTAGTAAATACTCTAAAGATGCTAGTGGAGTCGGGCGGTCTCACCATTACATTGCCACGTACCAATCTTGGCATAAACAATCAAGAAAACTGCTTTATTCATTATCGTTACCACCCTATATTTAAAAACATAGCGAACTAAAAAGACCTTTTATATTAGTGATTTTTCTGACATTTTAGCATTTTTTTGTAATGAAATACATCCATTCGATATGTGTAAGTAAATAGTGGTAGACCGGGTATGATTTAGAATATCTTTTATAATATTAATTTTGTATTATTTCCCCGTTTGTCAAATTTGGTACATGACTATGACATTCGCAAACCCCCGAAGATGACCACGCGTTAAACAATAGTTAATAGAAAACTATACGATAACATTGGAAGACGTACAATTCATAAAAACTTAAAAAATAATTTGTAATCCTAACGAAAACTTCGTTAAACAGAAAATAATATTATATAATCGAAAATAAAAACAATAACAAATAATTATTGAAAAAAAATAAACTAGGTATATACCGAAAAATATCTTTGTAGACAAAAATATACAGACATAACAATTCATTTGTTTATAATATAATAGAAATTATAATTACGTAAAGGGTCATCGTGCTAAAAAATCTATACACTTGTATATGTTTGACCATAAACATCTTATGATAAACGTATAGAAACAGGAATAAGAAAATATTGCAAAATATATCATGCTTCAACAAGCCTTATTGAACTTAATATGGGACTAGTTCGATTTATGTAAGATTGTCCCTTAATATTTATTTATTTTATATTGCAATCACTACAACGTATGTATTATAAATTAAATGAATACGGGTGTAGACTCAAAATGTATTATTACTGCAAAAGAACGAAGGCAATAAAATATGACTAGAGACGAAAATCCACTTCGGAAATCTCAAAAAATTACGAAGCTACAACCGTTTTAATATTGCTTGTTTACAGAGAGAAAAAGCTCGCAGTTAGTGACGTCACAATTTGCGAGCGTCATAGTAAATGACAATCGTTTCATATGAAGGCGCGTTTGCGGAAAAGGGACAGAATAATGCCCTCTTAAACCTTTGGACACCTATAACTGTGATTTTTTAACCTATTGCATTGCTTTTTTCTCCATTTGACTACATATTTCATCCTTCTTCGAGAAAATATAGTATTCTTGTGTTTAGTGTCTACACCCCTATTGTTTGAAAATCCTCTGGAGAAACATAGACAATAAACTTCAACATACAAAAATTCGTATATGTACGTTAAAACATATCTAAGTATAAATGGTTGACTATACTTTGCTCTCTAGACGAATACAACTGTGGGACCTCCAGAAAAAAATAACAATGTTTTTTACGTACAGTCAGCGTCATATAGTTAGTAGCAGCCAGGGTAGCCAAATATATCGGTACACGTCTTTATTACTGTAAGAATAAGGGTGTGTTACGAAATATTTGGCTACTCTGGCTGCTACTAACTATATGACGCTGACTGTACATATTATGGTGTGCCAAAGCATGCAAATATTTTCTTCTCCCTGTCTCACTATACTGACCATTGACCGACGATTCTACGTGCAACGCATTTGGAACGTTAAATATTACGTATAAGATTCAAATTGCGACGTCGTACTTAGCGGTCGTAGTTAACAGATTCACTGCCGCGCCAAGCATTAGACTCGTGGTGTACATTAAACGTATATGTATAGCCAGACCGACTGTTTTATCACTTTGTCAGTGTTGAGAAGTGATAAAAATACTACTTTAAAATCTTGACAAAAACCACGTTTATATATTTTTGGGCGCATATGTTGGGTGTATGTGTAGAGATACGCATGATATGACGTTTGGATTCGTCTGACAATGAAAAATTGCTACAAATCGTTGTTAGAAGACCTTCATAAAAATTAACCCGATTGAATTTATTCAAAATAAGTCTTATTCAAGGGCAAAGTTGCCAAAAAATATATAGATACCAGTAAGGCACGAAATTCGCAGTGAAACTGTTAACTTCAATGTAGATCACGTGAAACCGCAGTTTATTTAAAAATAATGTGCGATGCAGCAAAAATGCTCTTCATAAGATCGGGTATATTTCATTTAATGTGAACAGTTAGAAACTGTCTAAATAAATAGATTTTGGCCCAACATTGAGCATACTCCAGCACGTATGCATAACATCAAAAAATATTCTTCATTAAATAATCATTTGCTCAGTAAAAGGAATATTCTAGCCTCGAGAAAACACCACTTTACACTGATGATCCTTAATATAAATAATGGTTTTTACAGACCGTCATAGAGAACGCACAGACATCTAACTTCCTTCAAGCAAACTGTGTTCTCTGCCAAAACTATAAATTTCTTCAACTTTGCCCATAAAGCCACTTAATTTTAATTGTTGATAAATATACATTTTTATAAATAAAAACATATATTTTTCGATTTTTACGTCACGTTTTTACTGGGCAAAGTTGTCAAATAAAGTGTTTGTGCGGATTTAAAGCTTGTAGGCTATCTGATATCTGTACACTTTTCTATGACTAAGCGTCACCACGCTTTTGGCTTCGAAGCCTAACACGTCATTCTAAATTCTTTATGTGTACGAAATATTCCACAATATGAAGCGAAACACACAAGGTATTTTGGTTGATTTTATTCGCCATTTTTGCAAATGTTCTGCCAAAAGTATGCATTTTTATGTAGCTGTTGTTGATAAATAAATATGGCAACCAAAATCATCCTAAAACCTCATTCAATCGCTTTGACATATGTCAAAAATATTATACATATCCGTGGTTACATAGATCTTACAATAAATTGTTTTTGACATATGACTTTTAGTTGCTAGCAAATAGACAGGTCGCGTTTGGCACTCAAAATACCGGCAAATAAACGGAAACGTCACAACCCTATTCATGAAACCGGTAAACTTAATGTATATATTGTGCTGCTGTAAAATGGATTTGTGCTGGCAAGTCATCAAACGCCCTGCTTACTATATTCTTCAAAGAAATACCTTCGTTTTATCTGTCCCAAAAAGCACTGAATAATATTCGATTCCATATTCAAAACATTGTGACGTTTCGTTTCACATCAAAGTAGCCAGCGCATGGAGCCGAACGCACACAATCACACAAGTTCTGTCTTATACAAAAATGTTTTATACAAAAAGAAAAAGACAGAAAATGAGTTTTGCGTGCAGCTTCGATAAAAGCGTTCGGGAACACCATGCGAACGACTTGTCTGATAAAATCCACAATAGTAAACAGTAAACTATAGCATTTTATCATAAAAAAACATGATAATCATTGTACCATTACTTTGAGGCGACCGTTGCAAGCGAGGCGTGTCCTTGGTTTTTTTTTTAAATGAAGGCAATTTACATCACCTTGTAAATTGCCAACGCATTTTTAAATCTACCGAATATTCATTTAGTTGTCACCCGCAAAAACTTCAGATTCGAGAGAAAACGATTCGAGTTTTAGACAATAAATTGCTATAGTTTGACAGTTGGTTAGGGTCAGAGGGAAATCACAGTGATACAGGTCGCAAGACCTCACATCTACTCCGCAGTCCAAATTGAACTACTGTTTAGGTATACTATGGCAGAAACAAAGCGATCTGCAAGGACGAGTTATACGTAATTGTGTGCATATCGAAACCGAGGTGTATAAGTGAAACTTTGAAATATATAGTCGTTTCATACAAGGGATTTAAAATATATACAATAATTACTATTTAAGAAGTATTTACCATATTACCAGTACCGAAAAGAGTTATACTATACCAGATATTTTAAGCTATTGAACTGGCTATAGTGTGGTATCAACGGCATGCTGATGCTGGTTAATACATTGAAATGTTGGAAATTAACTAATAATTATTATAAAGTGACGGTTTATTCTTTTGATTGAACTTTTAGTAGAAAACTGGGGCATTTATAATATATAGGGCCATTTAATGTAGTTATTCCATTCAACTAAATTATGGCTGCAGCTAATGTACAACAGGCAAAATAGTAACTATGCAAAATATATCATGACCAATGCAATACCGTCAAATTTGCCAACTTTGCCCGAGAGTGTAAATTTGCCCAACGAAAAATCATGGGTTAATTTACCTATTCCTTAAAAAATAACAATATAATATGGGGCTGTAACATAACAATACGGGTCTGATGGTACGAATTCAAAGTTTGATGACAAATTTTACGTGCGGGTACTATTTTATTGGACATTATTGGGTATTGAACATTGTATTTAGTCTGTTAGTACATTATGTGCATAGTTTGAAATTGCCCACTGTAAGGTAAAGCTGTTCCCAAGCAACACCGCCACCTAACGATCAAAACATTAACGTAAATCATTATCTGTTTGAAACATTGTGATCCAAAAATAATTTTGGATGTGCATGAAATTAGAATAAGTAGTTGAAAATAAGCTTTCCCGTGCACAATAATGATGTTGACTGTACTAAGCCATGTATCTTTGCTTTTAGAGTAAATTTGGCTGCATTTAGTTTGAGTCAGTACCGTTCGATATCTCTGTTTCTTTTGGTAATCGAATTATTTTCGTGCTTGAACCTCGACCAAATACAATATTTTTTTAATTCTACTATGTAAATAATTGTGTTAGCAACCCTTGTATGTGTTTATTCATATATATTTTTCAAGTTAACTGAAAACTCATCCCTCTGAATGTATTATAACTCCGAAAATCTCTTGACTTCTGTTGAAATCTTCGACAAAACTTGTATAGTTAACAGTTGGATTAGGTTAAATTTATTATCATTATTGATAATATAAAAAGTTCAGTTGTTGATATTTATGCAGAACCGAGCGATAACTACACGACTCGAGGCTTCAGCCCATAGTGTGGACATGTACAAAATTTTGCTTTAATCGAAGTGTTTTATTTTAGCACGGGCGATAATGCCAACATTACGGACATGGCCATACAACTTTACACACCACTAGCATAATTAATTCTTTACTATTGCCTCAGAGCGCCGCCTCGGCTCGTGCAGCCACACACCCACTACCCAAAACGTTCGTTTGTTTTACCGTATCAACACGAGCAACGAAAGCGACTTAATATAAAACGGAAATTCGACACAAAGTGTCCCCATCGCGTTGCTTTATACATTTCGGAGATATGACAGTTTCGGAGGCAAAATGGAACCCGGTCAAAGTGGGTAGTTCAATAAGGACAATGGGTTACGTAATACGTGTATACAATAGTAATACAAGTGTAAATATTGCTGTGCCCGACGGCATTGGTGTCATGCGGTCCGCGCGTGTCGCCGCGCAGCATGGTTACGTCTGCAATTAGAATTATAGACTTAAGAGTCCGCAGTAAGCTCGATTCTCCATACAAACGCAGTTACGCTCTCATTTTAAAACTACGTGACGGATTGTAACGAAACTTTGCATGTAAAATGACATGAGGTATATCTATGTCTGTAATTAGTTTATGTAGCTTCAGATACCATAGTAAAAAAATACAGCGAATTTAAGTTTTTCATATAAAACTTGTATTTGCTGTTTCATTTGTTTTATAAACTGGAACCATATAAACTAATTACAGATAGACATACCTCATGTAATTGTATATGCAAAGTTTCGTTACAATCCAACACGTAGTTTTAAAATGAGAGCGTAACTACGTTTGTATGGGAAGGTGAAATTCGGCCGAGCTTACTGCGGACTCTTAATAAAGGTACAGTAATAGTACATCACTGCAGAGGCCGTGAAAATAGGGAATGCGGGCCAAGTAGAAATAGACGGAAGAGCGTAGCGAGGCTGGCAATAGTGTTTTCTCAAGAATGCATTGAAAAATTCCAATTTTATATGAAACTCCAATTCGGATCTCTCGTCTCGCCGCGTCCGAAACGTTATACTTCGAAAGCCTATAATAAGCGTATTGTAAAGAATGCAACGTCAATATTTAATTGCACGTTTAAGAAACAGTAGTTTCCTACTGCTATATCTTATACTAGAACAGCGTGCCTCTGACCACAAGGTCAGAACAGGTCTATGCAATAAAATCCCCATGGCTTTTAGTGCAAAGATCGGTTTTATTCATCTAATTGAACAACTTTTCGTAAACAAAGTCTGAAAATAATTTGATTTGTATGAATGACCAGAGTTCTACATTTACTTAAATAAATGTAGAACTCTGCAATGTATTTTAAAAAGGGGAAATTTTTACCAAAAAAATACTTGCACATCACATTTTATCGCACATCATAACCGATTTTTTATAAACAATTAGTATTTTAGGTGTGCAAATCATATATATATAAATATACATTTTGTGATGTTTATGCAATGTGACGGACGACATAAATCTATTGCTTTATAGAATGGCGTAGATTGAGTGTGTGGCTCCATGAGGTGTAACTTTGTATGTAGCCGCAGTATGTGTGTGTAGTAGTGTAGTCTGTGTAGTGCATAGGCAGTGATGTGTGCGCTTGCCTGTGTGTAGTAGTGTGTAGGCAGTGATGTGTGCGCTTGCCTGTGTGTAGTAGTAGTGTGTGTGTGTGTGTGTGTGTGTGTGTGTGTGTGTGTGAGTAGTAGTAGTGTGTAGGCAGTGATGTGTGCACTTGCCTGTGTGAGTGGCAGTTAGAGGAGCTCGTA
Organism: Epinotia bilunana; assembly: GCA_947049275.1. Taxonomy (NCBI): domain Eukaryota; kingdom Metazoa; phylum Arthropoda; class Insecta; order Lepidoptera; family Tortricidae; genus Epinotia; species Epinotia bilunana. The sequence continues at coordinate 6,581,830 of OX346272.1, forward strand.
CTGCCGCAGGTGCATGCGCTGTATGATGTCGCGGCAGTCGTTGAAAACGCGTTTTATGTTCTCCGTGTCGACGGCGCACGTGAAGTGCGGGTAACAGTAGTGCTTGCCGTCGCCTGAGGCTGTGCTGATACGCTGGAAATAAACAGTTTTCTTGATTTTTGCTGACTGTACGTCTATTTGTATTGTATACCATTCTAAGGAAAACACATAATACTCTGCTAATTATTATATGATTACAATTGCATAACTTTTCGAAAGAATTAAGAGTCCACAGTAAGCTCGATTCTCCATACAAAAGTAGTTCAGTTCTCATTTTAAAACTACGTGTTGGATTGTAACGAAACTTTGCATGTACAATGACATGAGGTATATCTATGTCTGTAATTAGTTTAGGTAGCTTCAGCTACCATAGTAAAAAATACAGCGAATTGAAGTTTACATACAAAACTTGTTTTTGCTGTATTTCGTTTGTTTTATAAACTGGAACCGTATAAACTAAATACAGCCATAGATATACCTCATGTCATTGTACATGCAAAGTTTCGTTACAATCCAACACGTAGTTTTAAAATGAGAGCGTAACTACGTTTGTATGGGAAGGTGAAATTCCGCCGAGCTTACTGCGGACTCTTAAGATATTGAATAAGAAGATAAATAAATATAAGGCCATCTTACACAAATCGAACTAGAACTAGCCCCGTAGTGAGCTAAATAAATAAGGTTTGTATTATGAGTATTAGACGACGCTATACATAATACATAAAAAACTTAAATATTCGAAACCAGGACATTCAGCTTTGTGGGCAGGGTTACTACCACAGATAACCTCCAATAGATAGAGCCTATAAGCGATTTAGTTCGATGCAAAGGTCACCACAGTTGGCGGTAGGTGCGGGTTGCGGGGAGGTCGGCAACGGCGCTGCGATTGGCTGGTTCGAAAATAGCGCGCTTTGTCACATCATGGCGCCAGAAGCGTAGTGATGGGACGCGTTGGTCGTTAACGGTTTTTAGCGGTGCCGCAATTAATTGTTAACATGGTTTAAATTTACGAACGGCTGTCACTGTTATATTATAATTATGTTTCATTTATCGACTATTTTGATTACCACGTAACATAAAAAAAGTATGTTAATCACATCGAGTAGTTATTTCTAGGCATTTTACAAGATTTACTGCATTATCGTGTTTATGTCGGACAAGAAGCCTTCGTCCCGTTCGTATTTACATATTTACTAGGAAAGGACGAATGCGATGTTTATTCGACATTAACGCGAATGTGCTAGCTAGGCTTATGTATGTTACATTTAATATTGGTATATAAGCTAGGTAAGGAAGACAAATAAAAAAGATTTCATAAAAAAGTACATATATTTATTCAATGTGATAAAATTATGTCGTTGATGATAGATAATCCTCATCATCATTTAAGAGGGCGTGCTCACTAGCGCTATTGGTAAATAATTGTGATTATTGAAATTTTACTATAGGTATTTAAAAAAAGAGACCACTACACACTGTATTTTGTATTTAAGTACCTTGTGAATACATCCAACTAGTTTTTAGGGTTCCGTACCTCAAAGGGAAAAAACGGAACCCTTATAGGATCTCTTTGTTGTCCGTCCGTCCGTCTGTCAAGACCCTTTTTCTCAGGAACGCGTGGAGGTATCAAGCTAAAATGTATACCAAATACTCAAGTCTACTGTCCCTTGGAGCTGTGAAATAATCAAACTTCTAAGCCAACGCAATCAAAAGACACAGCCGTTTATGCCGCAAATTTATGCAAATTTTCGAAACTCGCAAGGGAGTCAAAACCTACAGGGTACTTCCCGTGAACTCAGAATCTTGAAATTTGGTACGAAGCAACTCTTAAAGCACAGATAAAGAAAATTCTACGGAACCCTCGGTGCTCGAGTCCGACTCGCACTTGGCCGGTTTTTATGTTGCTGGATTCATCATGTAATTCATTATTTCTCATAATATCCTAGTGAGCGGTTCAAGTATGCGATCGTACTACAATAATATATTCCGTTCATTAGCTCTGGAAGCTATAAAATAGAGCGAGACAATAATTTACTACGTCCCGCTCTACCTCAAAGCTTGTAAGACGGTTGCAGTCCGCCACGTTGCCTTCTTGGTGCAGTTTAAATCTACATCGTATACATTATCTATGATTTCTAACAAAATAATTTTGACAATGCAATGACAAGGATATAAAATATAATCTTTGGTGAATGTTTGCATTAAATTAGTACACGAAAGCACGGATGAATTAACGTATTGTTTCCTTAAATGAATCTGAATCGGTAAAATTCGAAAGCATCACTAGCCCATCACTAGAGTGTCACGTGCTTTCGTGAGAAAGGAACAGTATATTGTCATTACCATTTGATGAAAAGGGACATGCATACTTCACTACTTCTTATGGACCAGTGTAAAATGAGCTCCGCGTGACAGAATGAAATTTACATTTATATGATAAATTTAACTTACTCGTACCTGTGAAATGTTATTCCGTCGTTTGTGTAATTAGACGTTTGGGAGTTTTTTCCACACCAATTCACACAGCAGTACTCGTTTTTATAGCGCAAAATCAATTCTAATTTGCTGGATGTTTCACGCACGTACAGATCGCGTACCTGGTCGATACTGAATACATAGCGCGGGGTAGTGGGGGTTATCAGTGCAAAAACATATATGCGTGGTGACCGCACGTCGCCCTATAGGCTCTATCTATTGGAGTTTATCTGTGGTTACTACCCACTAGGCTAAAAAGTTGGCGAATCGCTAATAATAAGGAAGGAGTAATAAGGACTTACAAGGAACTCGTCCCGTATGAAGTACTTGGCTCGCGCCACTTCCGAGTGCTCGCGCGAGTCCGGCGCCGCGTCCGGGGGGACCTGGCACAACGCAAACATACAAATTGATAATAGGGCTGTAGACTCGTGTTAAAATTGATAACGTAGTGCTGCTAAATGGATAGTAAACCATCAAATTATTGTAATAAAGTATAAAATAAAGAATATAACAAAAATTATAAAAAGATATGAACCATGAATATTTAGCACACTTTTTGTATTTGTGTTATTTTTCAACTCCGATTTTGTCAAACACTCAGGCTTCATCAGCAGTAAACGATTTAAGAGTCCGCAGTAAGCTCGATTCTCCATACAAGCGTAGTTACGCTCTCATTTTAAAACTGCGTGTTGGATTGTAACGAAACTTTGCATGTACAATGACATGAGGTACATCTATGTCTGTAATTAGTTTATGTATTCAGATACCATAGTAAAAAAAATAAAGCGAATTAAAAGTTTTTCATACAAAACTTGTTTTTGCTGTATTTCGTATGTTTTATAAACTTGAACCATATTAACTAATTACAGACATAGATATACCTCATGTTATTGTATGTGCAAAGTTTCGTCACAATCCAACACGTAGTTTTAAAATGAGAGCGTAACTACGTTAGTACGGGAAGGTGAAATTCGGCCGAGCTTACTGCGGACTCTTAAGACGCTATGTAGCTTCTTTGAGTCAAAGTGAAGACGCACTGCAAAAGTTAAATTACATTGAAAATGTCGTAATTGCTAATGCATCAAAATCTTTCTGGCAAACGAAAATAAGTGATTACTTTAAGTAACGTAATTAGGTAGTATATACACTAAATACACTATTTCATAACATAATTTTTAAACACAATGTGTGTACATATACGAAATTAGATCATTATATGTGTATATTACGTTTTATTTTTCAGTATCCCGCATAAATACGCTTTCTCGCTTAAGGCGCGTTTTTAGTTGGGCCCCTGAGAAATCGTCTTAAACGTGTTCTACTGTATTTCCGAAAACCAAGTTCCGCTGATATTTTTTTTGGATCTTGCAGGATACAATACTAACCTAAACTATTTATGTATTTCATTAAATAATCTGTATATCGTGTGTGTATGATGTATCCCTGGACTGTATGTGTGTCTCCCTGTACCTGGTAGCGCGTGAACTCGGAGAAGTAGTCGTCGAGCCGCGACTTGCCGGCGAGCACCTTCTCCGCCAGCAGGTCCTGCTTGTTCAAGAACAGGATCACCGATATCGTGCGCAGCCATCTGTCGACAAACAACATACACTATTAGGCATAACTGTGATGCTATTTACGATAATGATAAACAAACATATGGCCTGCCTGATGGTAAATTAAAAAAATAACTCGCCATGAGCGGGTTTTGGATCTGCGGCCTTTCTTGCCTGCTCTTGGCAACGGAGCACTCGTAGTAATGTTTTTTTTCTGCGAACGCTTGCAACTACAGAATAATGTAAAGCGCGTTGCCGACGCTTTATTGATTAGATTGAAACCGGACATACACAGCTGCTAACTAACGGTGCCTACAAACCTTGAGTCGATGCCGTTACGGAGTCGACTAGCGTGCATTGCAGTATGGAGTTACTTACAAAAAATACTGACCGGCACGATCTAGGACGGTAACGGTTAAGCAACGGGTCTTTAAGTGTGCGTGTGTGTTAACCTTAAGGCTGTGCATTGGAAATTATCGCGTGCTTTGAAACGCCGTTCTGACTAGATTAAGAAATAATAAGGTCTGATTTTCAAATATACGATTCTTGACTATATGATTGTTTATCTGATTTTATCGATACATGATTGCTTAAAATTTCATCGATAGAAAAAAAATCCTAAGTTGGGTCTGTATTTTCCATTTTTTACTCAGCCTACTCAAACGGTACATTATTTTACGACACAATCAAGTTAATAGAATAGAAAAACTATAGTATAGTATTTTATCTCATCTAAAATCTCACTTTATGAAATTTAAATAAAACGTTAGGTATTTATCGAAATTTGTCCAAAAAAGCCATTCCCGAAGAGTGTTACATCTCTTTTCCTCGTGCGCGGAAGGCATCAGCATGTCTCTGTCCAGGGGGCGTGTTAGACTGAAATCAAGGCATCGCCTTAACTGTGCCAAACGTATAGTCATGCACGTGACACCTGGACCGAGTAGCGACTGCAGAGTATTGTTAACGTGTTGCAGGCACCTGTTGTTCCATATGCTCTTGAAGAGGTCCAGCGACTCGCGCAGCCGGTTCTGCGTGGGGTCCTCGCGCAGCACCATGTTGTACGAGGAGCAGGCGGTCACGAAGATGATGGCGGTCACGTCGTTGAAACACTGGATCCACTTGCGGCGCTCGTCGCGTTGCCCGCCCACGTCGAACATACTGGACAATATTACATGATAATACGCGTACATGCCTCGAATACAACTACGGGCTCCTGTCTCTTGACCAAACAACTTTTAGCCAAATGTATCATTTGACAAATGTTTAATTTGACCTAATGCATTTTTCGTCAAAACAATGGTATTTTCGGGTATTCTTTGAATATCATCAAATAGACGTCATTAGGTTAGGTTAGGTTTGTTTTATAATAGAATAGAATAATATTTTTTTGCCAAAAACAAGTACAGACATATACAAACAGTGACAAATACAGAATAAGAATATGCTAAAAAATAAAAAGTACAGTTAACAACAAGAGTCCAGCGCTGGTTTTCAGCCTGGGCCTTATTAGGGCTCGGTCGGTAGCAGAACCTAAGCGTCGGAGTTGGACGCTGTGCTTTCAAATGCGTACAAATTACAAAAAAAAAAAATAATACAAAAGTTAAAATAAGAGCGTGTGTGCGTGTGTATGTGTTTGTGTTGTGTGTGTATGTGTGAGTGTGTGTGTGTGTGTGAGAGCGTGCTTGCGTGCGTGCGTGCGTTATTGTGTGTGCGAGTGCTAAAAAGAAAACAAATAAATGAAAATGAATACCCAAGTGGAGAACAAAACAACTAAGGGGAGATGAGACACCTACTTGTTTTGCCTATCTAATAAGTGACATCGAACTAATAGCTTGAATTTTAACAGTGACATTGGCTCACGCAGCGGAGGAGGGAGGTCATTCCAAATCTTTGTGGCCGCAAATTTAAAACTCCCCCTAAAAAATGCGGTCTTGTGCAGCGGTATCGCAAGTTTAGTGCATCGTCTTAAGGTCCTTACGAGCGAGTCAGTCACCCATTTTAATTTCTCAAACAAGTAGCGAGGCCTCTGGAACTCCATTATTTTTCGAACATTAGTGAACCTACAACTACACATTCAACAATTCAACATTCCGGGGAACGTTCGGTCCGACTTCTGCCGAACCAAATATTCAGCCGAATTGATGAATTCGTCAGCCGTTCTAAAACAGACTGATTCAGTGGTAAAATTTTATTCATTTTAAAAGTTAAATATTATTATAAAGTTAAATAACTATATTTAACGTAACTTAAGGCGAATGGAGAAAATTAGCTGCAGAGAGAGAGTAACCAATGAAAGAAGTAGTGAATAAAGTGGGGCAAACCGGGTAGTTAGTGAGAAACTTAGAAAAGTGTATGGGAAGACGATAGAGCAACTCATACGACATGACAACTTCATTTCCCTAGCCTATATTGTGTCCCACTGCTGGGCAAAGGCCTCCCCTCTCGATTTCCACTCGTCCCGATTGCGAGAAATCTCCGGCCAATCGTTGCGAAATACGTCCAGGTCATCCCGCCATCTCCGTATCGGCCTGCTTCATACTCAATATAATTGAAGGAAAGATAGAGGGGAAGCGAGGAAGAGGAAGACCTAGAATAAACTACATAGAGCAACTCAAAAGGAGAGTTGATGTTAGGTCGTATCGAGATGTCAAAGAGGTTGCCTACGTTGAGCTACACCGACAAGAGCTTAGCTCTTACCGTTTCTAAATAGGATTGCATAAAACAAAATCTCTTCAATATTTCGGTAAGTGTTCGGCAGTTGAACCGAATACAAAATAGTAGTATGTTGCGGCGTAAATTTCGACCAATCAAGATTAAGTTTATTCAGAGATTTTTCCACACAATCATCATCATATCAGCCGAAAGACGTCCATTTCTGGACATAGGCCTCCCCCAAAGAGTGCCACAATGGCCGGTCCTGCGCACCCGCATCCAGCGGAAAGGTTCTCGAGTGGCGACCACGTACCGGAAGGCGCAGCGTGGGTAGGCCCCCCACAAGGTGGACTGATGACCTGGTAAAGGTTGCGGGGGTGTCCACACAATGTTGACGTTAAATCCCTGGTTTAATACTTATTCTACTTGTGATTAAATAGAGCCTAAGAAGTCGGCGGATGCCCGTGACCAGCAGTTTGATATACGGATGGAGGCAGATGACTTAGATTAGGGTGGTATTCCACTTGTCCAAGATCTTTGTCCAATGTGCCTTTGATCAAATATTTTTTAAAGCAAAATGTGAGACGCAAGTACACATTGGACAAAGATCTTGGACTTGTGAAATGGGCATATAAAGATATTGCAACTTCATCAAATATTCATGAACACCGACATTTGATCAAATATTACGAATGCCATTTAATTAAAAATTTAACTTTATTTCTGTAGTAGTTCTGTAAAATATGTTTAATAAATTATTTTGTATTCAAAATGGCTACGCAAATAGTATAAAACTTGAACCAAGATATGGGACAAGTAGAACGGGCCTCCGTCAAAGAAATTTGATCAAATATTAAATATACGGGTTACCTTTGTTTTACCAAAAAAAAAATGAAAAATTATCATTTCCCAAAAAAAAAAATCGTAGAATTTCATTTGCCAAATAATCGTTTGCCAAATTAACACTTGACAAATAATTATTTGGCAAACCTAATGTTTGGCATGTTCATGTTTAAGCAATATCTCGTTTACCAACTAGTACTTTGATCAAATTTCATTCAGTCAAATATGTTTGTTGGCATAATATGTTTTAACCAAAACAAAATAAGACAAATGATTTGTATCGTCAATATTTAATTAACAATTTCAATTCCGTCGGTTAATCAGCAGAGGACATCTTCAATGACAAATCATTTGCATCTTTATTTCAATGGTGTATAAGATACGCAATAAAATAACAACGTTTTTTGTTATGTGGGTAGGGAGTATAAATTAATTTGTGTAGAGGTCGCCATGCTAACCTCACCGCCGACGTGTCGACGTCACGTGCCTATTTCCGCTCTAAGGGACACAAGCTAACCCTAACCTAACCTACCAAATGATACAATTGTTACGATCGTTTGCTTTTTTAGTGCGGGGGGCTTCGCCCCCCCCCCCCCCCCAGGCCCCTCCGTGGGCGGCTCCGCCCCCCCGTCCCCCCTTCTTTGGCTGCCCTAACCTAATTTAACGCCCTTGCCTACCGACCTACCTAACCGTGCATTTTTTATTTAAGGGACCGTGCCGTTTTATTAATAGTATTTTGGTAAAATTTCATAACCCAATTAAATGTGGTTTTTTTTCCATTTATAGTTTGCCATACCATTAACTTGACTAAATGTTTATTTTCTAATGTTTTTTTGCCTTATTAAAGCATTTGCTAAAATACCAAATGTCATTATGTAATTTAACGTAGTAATATTTTGCTGAATGAAAATTTGACGTAATGAAAATATTCGTATTAAAATCGTGCCAAAGTTTGCATTGGCAAAAAAATAGTTGCTAAACTTTGTTTGTGAAATGAAATTTGACCAAAATAAATTTGGTAAAACAACAGGATCCCTAAATGTACACATTGGACAAGTGGAACACCACCCTTACATAAGTCCAGAAATCTTCTTAGAGCGGTCACACACGGCGACATTTCAATTTCAATTTATTTATTGCATATCACATTGCATAAAATATGGTAGGTAAATTAACAAGGTATTCATGTGACGCCCTGCAAGGGCACTACAATAGAGCTGATTATATTTGCAGCGACACAAACGCACATTTCACGAGCGCGTCTCCGCCGCTCAACACTAGCCATAGATCGCACTGCAACAATCTAGAATGCACTGCCCGTTGGTGCGCTGCAAAAATTCGCCGTGTCTCGGTTACAGGTAAGGGAGCGACCACACCGGTGCTTAACGCTGCGTATACGCATTGACGTGTCGTTTGCGCCACGTGCTCTTCATACATTTTGCTGCGTTTTACGGTGCGTTAGCGTATTTTGAGCAGCGGTGTGGTCGCACATTTATGCAGTACTCACTGGAAATTGACTTTGTCGACGACAAACTGCGTCTCGAAGATGCCCGAGGTGAGCACTCGGCAGCGCAGGATGTCCTGCTCCGTCGGCGTGTACGACGGCTGCTTTATTGTGTGCACCTGGTCCAGGAAACTGGAACAACGTGACAAGGATTTAGGGAAACCATCGGTTTAGCTTGGTGGGGTGTGATCCTGGGTTCGACTCCGAAAGGGCCAATATTTGTGTGATGAGAATTAACATTTGTTTCTGAGTCTTGGTTCTGTATTATTTACGTATTTATATCTATACAATATATCGTCGTCTAGTATCCATCACAAGCCGTATAGTTCGATTTGTGTAGGATTGTCTTCTATTATTAGTTACTTATTCATCTAGACGCCAAGAAGTTTACGGGACCACAACAGGCAACCATACAAAAGGATCAAGATCGAACGGCTTGGAGAGCAGTGGTCGAGTAACCCATAGATTTCTGAGGGTCGTGAAGTCTATCGGTGATATTTTTATTATTATTATTGTGTTATTGTGGGCCTTTATATGCCGCTTCGACCAGCATGTGATCTATTGTGGCAGCCCTTTGTTTATATTTCACCGTTTAGACCCGTTGCCTCTAAGAAGTTCCAGATTCTTTGGGCGGTGATATGTTGTATCTCTTCTGGGTGCAATACGTGCCGCCCTAGGTAGATACTTCTTTTGTGGATGAGTGGTCCGCAGGAGCAGAGAATATGGTATATTGGTCTATTGGTGATATGGTATATTGGTCTATTGGTGAGGATAACAAGAAGGAGCTGCCCAATTGTACATTATTCGCACATGGTGGTAAAACAAATAGCAGGCATTTGCCGTCCGAGCCGGAGGTAAGGACGATAAATATGAAAACCGAGACATTCTGTACTACCGACCGTGGTGAGTATAAAATTGTATGTCTGCTGGCCAGGAAGCGTGGATACTTGCCGTTAGTTGAAGAAACCTTCGATTAAATAACAGCCCAGCAGTGGGACGTATAAGGCTGGTGATGATGATGGTTGAGTGTGTTGCTGGACGTCTTGTTATAACGTTCCATCAGATTACACTGAGGTGAAGCGTGTTTACTAACTACTTGGCAGTCAATTAGATGATACTGACTGACGAGAAGTCCGACACCCTGGGGTACCCCGCAGTCAAGCTGGTTCTGGGTGAGCTTGCTCCATGACCTTGTTGACTCTCCATCAGATTAGCCTGAGGTCAAGTGTGTATGTATCACACCTTGGCTCAGTTAATGAGCTGATACTGATGGCTGCCGGAAGTCCGGTTGGTTCTGGGCAGGCTTGCTCGATCACCTTGTTATAACGCTCCACCAGATTACACTGAGGTGAAGTGTATTTAGTAAAATACTTCTTTCAATTAATACGCGGCCTGGTGACCAACCCCCCGCTGCTTGCTCTTATAGGATTCAGAGTTCCACGTCTCTCCGCAAAGCATCTACGCCCACGTCGCCGCGATCTCTTCGCTATGCCCCCAACTAGGACTTGCGCACTAGCCTCTTCCCCTCTGCATCAGGTACTAAAGCTGTTAAATAATATACTGGACAGTGACAGCCAACTGGACATATTCCTAAGCTCAAAACCAAAGTTTTTGGAAACTGCCTATCAATATCTAGAGAAAGTTGTCACTCCTAGCTCCATAACTGCATAATGGTTCACTAATGTTAGACCAAACCACTTTTGGCCAAATGTTTCATTTGACCTTATGCATTTTTTTCTTAAATAGAAAGCTTTATAGGATTATTATAAAACAAACCTAACCTAACCTAATGACTTCTATTTGATGATATTCAAAGAATACCCGAAAATACCACTGTTTTGACGAAAAATGCATTAGGTGAAATGATACATTTGGCTAAAAGTCGTTTGGTCAAGAGACAGGGCCCCCTGCATAATATCTATTATTAATAACCTAGACCTTCAGTATTTCTTTGTATGGACCTTCTAAGCTGTATTTCTTGACGTATTATTACTATATAATTTTAGCTTAATAAATTTTATTGTATTTCTTGACCTGTTACTAATGTGGAATGATAATCAGCAATTTGACTAACAATCATCCATTTTCGTTTCTTTTGTGTTGTATTCATTATTAAATTATTTGACATGTTACATTCAAAATTCGCATGATAAGTATTAATTTGCCAATTAGCATGTAAGGTATAACTGTTAGTGCTAATATTAATGGTAATAAATAAATAAATAAAAGTGTGTGTACTCACTACTTGGCACAGTCAATGAGCTGATACTCATTGCTGCGCTCGTACGTGCGCTGGACGCCCTGGTCCTTCCACAGCGCCTCCGTGTGCTCGTAGAACTCCATCGGGTAGTCGAAGTCCGGCTGGGAGGCTACGTCCTGGAATTATAACGGTAGGTTAGCTCGTGGAAAACTTCTCTGGACATTTAGAGAGGTCAAACTCAAAGATAACCTTATCGTCAGCAGGAGAAGATTCGAAGGGGGATGCTGAGCTGAGCTGAAAACTGTCAACAATTTGTTTTGTTTTGGACGGGCTCATCATCAAGTATCATGTGGGACATAGGTACGACATACGCCACTACTTGAGTTTGAAAAGATTCTAATGAGCCCAAATACGACGAGTTTTTCGTGTCATTGAGGAGTTCCCGAGGCCACCTTCCGTCTCCATCATCAAGCTTTATGGTACCACATAATAGCATTGCTACCAGTTACGCAAATGTATACAATATTTCCGCATGATTGGACTTCGGGAAGTTGGTCAAATTTCACTTGCAAGATTTAACCCCAACAAACATACATACATTGCAAGTTAACTTATTAAATGCCAAGAATCGCGACGCGCTACGCTCGTAGCCGATCCCGTGGTTTTTCTCGTGTGTAGCGGAGAGCGACTACGGCGTAGGCGCCCGCTATGCGGGTTCCTGGCAGGGAAAGTGTTAAACGAAAGCTTGTAATAATAGTGAACAGTTTACTTGCCTGTATATAGTCGACGCGTTGTTTGTTTTCAGGTTTCTCCAATGGTATGGGCGGCGTCAGAGTGCTCATGGCACCGGTGATTGTCTGGAAGCAACGACACATATCAAATTAGAGCATAATTAAACTAATATAAATATTTAACTCACGCACGATCACTATAACGTTGTGCTCTGTTGTGATCTCATAAAATAGACGGTTCATCTCTTACATCTCTTTCTGCCCCCACAGTCTCGTTTTGGAACTTAGGGGTCCTCGTGTTGTGTGACACTAAGGCCCTGGTTTCTCTGACCACGCGTCGCCGGCGACGGGTGACCGACGCGTGTCCGCGACCGAACACGAATGTTTTGTTCGAGAATGATTGAGGGTGGTTTCTCAGAAACGTCGCTGTGCGGCGGGCAGTACGACGGGCGAAGGTCACACGCCGCACGCCTCGGTCGGTATCAGTGTTGTGGAATAGCGACGGGGCGTGGGCGGGTAGCGTCTTGATATTAACAATGGCTTATTTCAGTAAAGATAACGAGGAATTGTTAATTAATTTAATACGTTGTCTAAACCCTATTTTGTTGTGTTTTGCGAATTGTTCTTGACAAAGTTGAAAATATTCTACATATAATCTTTTCGTCACTGCACGTCACGTAAGTGTTAGAGGTTAAAAAATACACCTTCTTGCCGATTTTAATATGTCATTATCATTAGGTTTTCTTATTTTCTTTGATAAAATCAAAAGCTCATCAACGTATTCTTCTAAAAGTAACGTAATATTTTTTACGTCACATCTGGCCATAATGCGAGTTTTACTGCACGCTGCGCGTACGGTAAAACTAGCAAAAAAAAGCCTCAGATCGCATATTTATGGCCTGCGATCTGGGCTTTTCACGAATTTACCGCCCTTGGTACGTAATGTACTATTCGCTCTGTTTGCTCAGATTACAACAAGACTGTTCAAGCAGCGCGCATAACGTGACTACCAGAGAACCCGCACACCCGCGACCAGCGGCGTGCGGCGCACCGCCACGCGTCGTCGGTCGCGTGTGGCGGGCCAGGGGAACCAGGGCCTAACCACCGGTCGCGCGACTATGTGAGAAGGATAGTGCCACAGTCCGTTGTTAGCCGCGTTCGGGTCAATTTTCACCTCGGTGGTGTGAATGTAGAGAATGTACAGAATGTATCCAAAGCACAATCTATAAATAAGCTAAAAATCAGTATCTCATCTCAACTAGTTTCTTAACACCTCTTGACACCTGCGCTCCATTGAAAATTTTATTTATTGCAGAGACGCGGATTAGTTTTACTGCTTTAAGAACAGACTTGGCAGTGGAGCGATTCCCGGATGATGACCATAGATTTTACTATACATATCTAGTACGTGTACTCACAAGTATCGCATCTCGAATGTTCTTCTTTATGTCTTCGATCTTCTCGCGACGCTCCTTGTCCGAGAAGCCGTTGACGTGGAGGATGCGCATTTGTTTAACAATAGTGGACTTGCCGGACTCGCCCGCGCCCAGCAGCAGGAGCCGGTGCGTGGCGCGGTATAGCTGGAATACGCACAAGAATGGGGCTTAGGAATCAACGCAATACACTCTTTATTGCGCACCTGAATCAAAGATAAACACAGCGACAGGCAACATTTTCGATCAATAAAACTGTACTCAAATCGGTTAATCCGCTGAGGACCTACGATACCAGATACACAGATACACATTGACCCGACCAAAAAAAAGCTATATAATTAACGAACCTGCTCACAAGATTTCACGAAAATCGGTTGATAAATGCGACCTGTAGAGGAGAACAGCGAACTACAAACGATTCTCGGCTGAAACTAAAGCATAAGAACTTCGTTCGCTTCGGTCCCTCGTTCGATTAAGTCGTCCTTGGTTCATCTTGCACCACCAACGCACCCTACGGTAGACCATTTTTTTTTTCAAGTTGGGTTAATGCGTTTACGCATCCCGTCCTATCCTAGGCAGGACGGTATGACGGACTAACCGAAGCTGAACTACCGTCTAAAACCACCAACGACATCCGGCTTGTATTGTACCTTCTCTGTAGCACTACTTTGAAAATGACGCCGTAAAAATGAACCTTAACACGTTTTCATAAAGTTCACCTGCTTATCCTTCTGCAGTTGGCGTGTTATCGCATCGCTGCGCCGTTTCTGCTCTCTGGGGTCGCTGCCGTCGGCGCCGCTCTTGCCGCTGGGCGACCCGAAGCACCCCATGGCAGACCAAGCTGCCCACCTGTGGGCAACGAGACAGCACTAGAATGCAAAGTCTTAGAAAAATACCAGTTATTCACAACCAGGGGTCAAATTTAAAAGTTGCTTTTAGAAAATATTTGGTACAAGCTTTTATTGCCGACTGAAAATTCTTTTGTATATTGTAGGTACTTTCACAGTAATCAACTCTTGAGAGGGTTCCAACGCGCTGTGCTGTTGAGTTGCTATTACTTTCCGTCTCGATCGTCGGATCAGCTCGATCAGGAGATTTTTAATAAACGACACATTTTTTATAACAACTTTAAAAATAAATACAGTTAATTCGTGACCAAAAACTAATAAAGAAAAATAATATAAGTCAGAGTTTGTCCCGCTCCCGAAATAGTTCCCATGTTGGGATTGCGACTTTGGAATCCTCAAAATTCGCTCATGTCATTTAACTTTAAACTGTAATAAATTGCACAGAGAGCTGCTTATCATTTAAATTTAGAACTATATAAGGTAAAGGTCCCAGTGCCCGTCATTATCCTAATGCATGACACTTTCAATCATATATCAAAACAATAAAGGTGAACACTAAACAATAGATAGTTAGTGTCAACTATTAAGCATGAAGGGATCGAGCATTGGGACGTTTATCTTACGCGATACGAACTCTAGAATCTCTTCCAATGATTAATTTGAACCGAATCCAAAATGACCAACTGCTTTACATTTCTTCTCGCGACAACCGATTTCATTACAACTAATCTACACAATGGCGGCTAGTCGAAACTATACTTTACTGATAAGAAATTAAAGTCGAATTTCCAATCACGTTAAAGAGGAAATAAGTCTTTTCAAAAGGAACCGAAAGACGATCTACAGACCTTATCTCCGTAATGCAAGTTTAAGGAAATTAAAGCTTATTCCAATTACGTTAGGTTGAATCTAGAACAACAGTAGCGCAAAGCGTAAGTCCTTTGGAGAAAGCAATACAGCCAAAATGGGTACGGCACACGCCGCCTAAAAGAGTATGAAAGCCCACGGCAACGCGATTGTCCAGGATAATGCAGCGAATATGTTAATTTACTCATTATGCGAACGGCCTTTGTGGCCAGCGTGAGCATATGATCTCTGACTAATTTGATCTTGTTTAGTTTATTTTTGGAGAATTTCGATGTCCAAGATCAAGTTTTTTTTTAAACCACGGCGGTGGCAAACAAGCATACGGCCTGATGAGCAGAAACCGTTGCTTACGGACGCTTGGGACTCCAGAGGAGTCACGTGCAGGTGCCGACCGTTTATAGATTTGAGACTTCGTTGTGACTCTCTATAGCATTCTTGAAGGCGTGGCCACAACTTCGAGTGCGCCATACGTGTGAGTGAGAGGTCAGAACGCAGCATCTCGCTTCCACCCTGTGGTGTACCGCTGCAATTGCCAAAGCCGGTCTAAGTGGCCGACTTCTGAGAGCTTTAGCGGCAATACCACCAGCAACACAAAACCTATAGGTCGACCGCGACGACAGGCTATCGCAAGCGTCATCGGATGCGCCGGTTCCCACGGCCTGTCGGTCTGGCCTGGCGCGGTCCGACCTGTGAGAAATCAGGCCGTGGGACCCGGCATTTATTTTTACTTCTTTGTATTTTGTTTATTTATTTAAATCAGGCAACAAGGGTCATATTACAAATACTTTAAGGACTAACATACATATCAATATGAACTTATTCATAACTACAAAACACACAATTACTGCGACGTCTTGCGCAATTTCGTGGTGTCAGGTAACCGACCGCGAAAACGCATTACTGAGACGGTGCGGGAAGGAAGGCTGAAGCGGGCAGCCGGTCCCTTTCGTGTCCCCTCGCGCCCCTGTCACGCGCCGTCTCAGTTATATTTGAGATTGTGTCAGTTGGCCTAATTGCATCAAAGTATTCCATTCAAAAAGCAACTACCGTCCAGGTAGAAGATTCCAGTTCCAATGACAGTTTTATAAAAAGTCGGCCACATTCAATAAACTCAACGTAAGTCTATCAATGAAAGCGTTTAAATTCACTAAACATGTGTTTTCGTGGATAATCCATTTTATGGTGGGATATTTCCTAAGCATGCTAGGAGTCAATATTATAATCGTTTTACTAAAAACACCTTGCACCACTTTCTCCTGGCTTACGTGCACAGCTATCACAAAACGGCGCGCGAGCTCTCTCGATTTGTCTCGCTCTATCCGTCTCTCTGTTATTAGAACACTTAGATCTCTATCTAGGTATAGTGCGAGAAAAATCGAGACAGCTCGCACGCCGTCTTGTGATGGCCGTGCTGGACAGAATATTGGTCGAATGGTCGGAAGAATGGTCGACTATTACTCGGTTACTACTTATGCCTACTTGTCCGTGATACGAATTTTTTCACATCCCCAGTAGTTAGCCGGCAGGGGGGAGGGGACGACGACGACACATATGACTCGAAAGCCTAATATCTCGCAAACGAATCACTGATCTGAAAATTGGTTTCAGGAAACCCATAATATTTTTGGACGAGCTATCCAACGATACCCCACACCATGAGTTTAACGAGAAAAATAATACATCCCCGCTTTAGATGTAGGTAAAATATTTTTCTAGATTTTATTATACTGTTTTGTCGGCGTGATTGATTTATGCTGAATTACAGTTTTCTAGTAGTATTGGTTACTGAGCTAAGCCGAAGACGGACGTCTGTCCGTCTGTCTAGACAGACGGACATGGCGAAACTATAAGGGTTCCTTGTTGACTACGGAACCCTAATAAAAAAACGGAATAGTCGAAGAAAACACCACATAGTGTTGCCGCAGACCAAAACCGCCGACGGTAAGAGAGTGATAAGTTATGCAGGAGTACAGTTATATAATAAATTGCCAATCGATATTAAAAATTCACACTCCTCAACTTTATTTAAAAACTACAACTTAGAAAAGTTGAAAAACCCCCGACATTTTCTTCTCAAAGTCCAATATCTCAAAAACGGCTGAACAGATTTTCATGAAACATGGCTAAGAACACTCGGGATAAAATTATCTATGACACAAAAAAACCGCATTCAAATCGGTCCATCCGTTTGGGAGCTACGATACCACAGACAGACACGTTAAACTTATAACACCCCTCTCTTTGCGTCGGGGGTTAAAAACAAACTTAAAAACAATTTCTTAAAGCAATATAATCTTCTCAGTTAGAGATTGCCAACTGGTGTACTGTTACCACTATGTGTTACTTGTATGCGCAACTATATACACATTATGTATAAAAAATTACTTCGATATATAAATAAGATAATTTCTAAATTACTATTGCATTTTGCTGGAATGAATATGTTTATATAGCATTAGAAAAACAGCTTATAATAATAATATGTAAATTTTTTAAGAAATGCTTCTCATATAAGTGAAATGTATATTTCTTTCTGGTAAATAAATGATTCTTTAATCCGAAGTTAGTAAGTATTTGTGTTGTTTTGTAATCTCTATTTGATAAACGCGTTAAGCAATTGACTTGTCGCATTTTCGCAGAATTGAGACCATTTTAATCTCATGAATAATAACAGTATTGCGAAACTGTTCATTCGTGGAATCACAAGATCTTAGGCTAGATAGCCTACTATAACATTCCTTCTAGGTGATGATTTTCGAGATAAAAAAATCTGTGTCTTATGTCCCTTTCCGGTTTTTCGTTGTCTTACTTTTTTACGGTAATCAGTTTTGCAATTTAAGCATGAAATGGTAACAAAAAGACATGTATACATACAGTTACTTTCACATTTGTAATGATAGAATACGCAAGGATTGAAGACTATGACAATTTACCATACGTTGGTCGACAAATAAATATTGAAGTCGCTAAGTAACAAAAGTGAGAGGTGACATTTTTCAAGTTTGTGGCATCAGTTTGGTTATCTACATGTCTATCGCACTTCCATGAATCGTGAGATAGGCTGATGTCACACTGCTCCGTATCTCCGGACGGAGGTGCGGAGCTGCATACAAATTTCGCCGGACGGAGGTGCGGTGCAGTGTGCCGTACCATACGGAATTTATATACAAACTGAGGTACTTGCATACAATGAGAAACGCACCTCCGTCCGGCGATGCGACGCAGTGTGACATCCACTATAGCAGGGGTTTTCAAAGTGGGGGGCGGGGCCTCGGGAAATTTGAACACGCTAGGAAGATGATGACGATTTGGCCAGCTAACCCATTCACTTCCGTTTCAATACTCAATACTCAATCATTTATTGCATTCCACAATGTTAGTTTACAGGGTTTTAGGTAAACTTAAGTTTTAGTTGCTAAGTGATGAGAATAAAACTTAATTTTGGGGGGCCTGTTGGCACCGCAAAATTAGTGAAGAGAAGACGACTTACATACTTATGTAAAGTACATACATACATACATACATTCACGCCTTTATTCCCAAAAGGGGTAGGCAGAGCACACGAAACGTATATTCCAGCGCCGCTTCCAGCATAAATGTGGGCGTAAAAGATCGAAAAAATGTGATATTGCAGTGACAGGTTGCCAGCCCATCGCCCACAACACACTTCAACCCTGGTCCCTAGTCGACTTTTACGACACCCACGGGAAGAAAGGGGGTGGTGAAATTCTAACCCGACTCCACACGGGGTAACCACTTATGTAAAGTTCTGCTTTTTATAATTTGTATATTCTGTGCAATGTTCAAATTATAAATTTCCTTGCATCGAAGCGAAGGGGGGCCTGGGAACTTCATTTTAGACAGCAGGGGGGCGTGCCAAAAAAAAGTTTGGGAACCCCTGCACTATAGAGATGGAGTTCTTGGAAGTGCGAGTTCCAAACTACACGGTAGCCTCCAAGGTCGCGCGAAACCTTACCCGCCCCGGTCTCATTGTATTAATTAGAGCGAGATGCATATATGTGGCGTGTTCAGTTGAGAGGATATCAAGAGTTTAAAACACCTTTGATGATTGTCCAATTATAATCGATTGGCAAAACCTAACAATAGCGTGGGAGTCTTGCTTCAAACGGTCTATATATAGGTTTAATTACACTATATAGGTAATTACATACCAGCTGGTAGATTATACATGTTTACTAGTGGCTCTGTGGGCTGTAGATCTGGCGAGTTTTTTTTATATACACCAAAAACTGAATTGACCATCCGTAAACTTTTAGAACCTGCTCAAAAAAAAACACGAGAATTTGAGAAATGCGAACTGTTTTCTTTTTATATACCAACATTATGCGCGTTACGAAGGGTGACAGAATTAGGGCGGCGGGTTGCATTGCCCAGTTTACTGATCAGTAAACCTTAAATATGGTGGCGACTGCTGTCACCTCATAGAGAATTGACAAGCTTGCAATATAAAAAGTTTTTGAGGGACGAACTCATGATTAGGTACCGAGGGTAGATCTTGCTGAAACCTTTTTTTCAGCTACTGGACAGTAGGTATACGATTAAGCTGAATTTGGGCATATTTATGTAACTTATGGGCATGCATATTTGTGTAATTCGGTGACAATGCAATATCATGGCACGACTGAGCTGATCTGATGACGGAGGCTGAAGGCGACAATAGAAATAGTCCGTTGTGTTTGGGTTAGTTTGTAATTATAATCTCAATTGCACTTTGACAGTACGAGCGGGATGCACAGATAGAAAACTCGATACTCGTTAGCGTAAGCCGTCATTGTCAAACTCATGGTAAGCGTACTGCTCATGCGTCATCGCCCACGTTCGTTGTAAAACGCGGGCGGGGTAAAAAAGGAAATAGGGTAATATAGCGTATACCCCGGAATAGTTTTTTTTATATATTTGTGTGTTGTGAATTGTTTTAATATAGCGTATGTTCTAAAAATTGGTGTAAAGCTGCGTACGAATTTGAGCGGCTCAGCCTGAGGCATGCTCGCCCCGCGCGGCCTGCTGCTCGCGAGCCAATTTGGTGCACATAAACATGCGCGGGCGAGGCAGCGTGCTCGCGGCGAGCCGACTTTGTGCGTCGTTCAAAATGGCGTCGGACACGATGACAGTCGCGGCTGCGCTTATAGTAATTCACCGAATTATTACCAAAAAGAAGAGACAATCGCCTCGGTGGTGGATGAAACAGTTGTACAAAAATCGTAATTCATGTGGTGCACATTTACTTCACCAAATTACATTGTTCTGGGGGCCGATTTTTGACTTTCGAGCGCTCGAAAATTATATAAAAGTAAATGCTATTGTAGTGTCATAATCACAGGCACTTACTTTCTACCGATAGAATTAAATACGAGTGGTCAATACCGCACGTTTTTAAATTTTCTATCGTCATTTCAAAATAGCATTTCATAATATTTGTCAGTTTTCGAGTGAAAGAGTCGAGCGCTCGAAAGTCAAAAATCGGTCCCCTGATCGCGGCACGCTCGGTTACACGTCCAAATTACGCGAGGCACGCACACTGAGGCGCCTTTGAGCTCGGTCAAAAGACCGTCTAAGCGGCTCGCCGTGCGCCGCTCGCGCACAGCGCGCGAGCGCGTACGAATTTGAGCAAAATAGGGGAGCCGTGCGTGCCTCAGCTGCAGCAGCACCCGAGGCTGCTCAAATTCGTACGCACCTTAAGGATTTTTGTGATTGGATTAGTTTGTTGGAGTAGTTCCGGAGATTACCCCCAATGTGCAGCTTTACAATATGATAAACTTGACATGTTTATAATATTAGTATTCGTAACATAATTACTAAAAACGATTCAGCAGTGAGGGTGGAAACTGACATCAGACTGATACCGTTCGCATTTATATAATTAGTATCGATTTATACTAAAATGTCACTGAAATAGACTTACTCGGTCTTTTTGTTAACACACAAACAACTTGGTAAATCAAAATTGTGTTCACAACCAATTTCTTATCACTAAGGAAACACTATAATCACAAGAATTAAATAAATATAATCAAAAAATCAATGCTAGATTTGTTAATATATTAAAAACCTCAAATAAACTATTACACCAATTAAAACACTGGTCCTTTCAACATGAATGAAGCACATTTACTAATCCATTTCGTAATATAGTATAACACATTTTCAACAGACTTCAATAAAGGAGGGGGTTCTCAATTCGTCTGAATCTTTTATTTTTTACGTATGTTCCCCGAATACTCAAAGACGCCTGGAGGCCTGGACCGATTTGGATAAAATAAAAGTTAAAAATCCCCGACATTTTCAATTCAAAGTCCAATATCTCAAAAACGGCTGAACAGATTTCCATGAAACATAGCTAAGAACACTCGGGATCACATCAGCTTTCGAATAAAAAAACCGCAGCCAAATCGGTCCATCTGTTTGGGAGCTACGATACCACAGACAGATACACAGACACGTTAAACTTATACGAGGGCTGCTACTTATGTATCCGGAATCCAGGATTCCAACTTTCTTAAACACAATTTTTGACCCCCATGGTAAAATTTGAACTTTCTTTTAATACTGGCCGCTATATTTTTTTTCTTGAGTACGCTAGTCTTTTGTTTTTGGCGGGTTTAAAATATTATCTCGTTGCAAGAATGGAAATTACTCGCGAAAATATTCGTGCTATGATTTATTACGATTTTCGGCGTGGCTTAACGCAACAACAATGCATAGATCAATTAACTTTGACTTTTGGTGATGAAGTTCCATCAAAAACTACTGTGTATCACTGGTTTAGTGAGTTCAATCGTGGACGTAGTATGCTTACGGACGAAGTTAAGGAAGGTCGCCCGAAATCGGTCGTTGTACCACAAAATATTGAAGCAGTGCGGAAACTTATAATGCATGACCGTCATGTTACGTATCGCGAGATAGACGCAATTCTGGGGATATCTATGACGAGCATTAATAAGATATTACATGAACATTTAGCTGTAAAAAAAAATTGTTTTCGTTGGATACCGCACAATTTAACTAAGGATCAAAAAGAGGTTCGCGTCGAATGGTGCAAAAAATGTTGAAAAAATATAACCGTGGTGACTCAAAAGTTGTTTATAATATCTACACAGGTAACGAATCTTGGATATATGCGTATGATCCCGAAACTAAATAGCAATCAACAGTGTGGGTGTTTCAAAATGAGCCGAACCCTGCGAAAGTTACTCGTGCAAAAAGCACCTTGAAGCAAATGGTCGCCTGCTTTTTTGGTATGAATGGCCATGTGGCTACAGTGCCACTAGAAAATCGTAAAACGGTTAATTCGGAGTGGTACACGACCATTTCTTTGCCAGAAGTGTTTGAAGAAATACGTAAAGACAACCAGCGACGCAGAATCATTCTTCACCATGACAACGCCAGCTGTCATACATCACGCGAAACAACTCGATTTTTGGAAGGTCAGAATATAGAATTAACGGGTCACCCACCGTACAGCCCTGATTTGGCACCCAATGATTTTTATTTATTTCCAAATGTAAAGAATAAATTACGTGGTCAACGATTTTCGACCCGCGAAGATGCGGTCGACGCGTTCAAACAACACGTTTTGGAGATACCTCAATCAGAGTGGCAAAAGTGCTTTAAAAATTGGTTTACACGTATGCAAAAGTGCTTCGATCATCACGGAGAATATTTTGAAAAACAATAAGCTATATTTAGTAATGTACGTTTGATTATTTTTTCTATTCCGGATACATAAGTAGTAGCCCTCGTAACACCCCTCTCTTTGCGTCGGGGGTCAATAGTACATTACGTACCTAGGGCGGTGAATTCGTGAACGGCCCAGATCGCAGTTGTTTTTGGCCCGAACCGAAGGTGAGGGCCATAAATATGCGATCTGGGGCTTTACGAATTACCGCCCGTGGTAAGTACACAATTTGACGCTTTCATCTGGCCACAATGCGAGTTTTACCGTACGCGCAGCGTGCAGTAAAACTCGCATTATGGCCTGGTGTGACGTAAAAAAATTATAATGTTTGGAAGTGTCACTGACAATTTTCATGTGCTCTGGGTGTAGGCCGTTTGGGACCAGGCGTGAGTTTATGTAACCGCCGTAAATAAGCGCCGTATTAGACCCCTGTAAAGTGATCTTTTAAATGTTTACAAAGCGTGAGATTATAAAGTGTTACATAAATTATGTTGCAATACTTTGAAATTAAATGTTGCTGTGACTCAGAGGTTTTAATTTTATTCATGAAAACATTTGATTCATCCTCTTACATACATATTGTTTGTAAACAAACAACAAACACGCATTGCAGTATCTCTATTTGTGTAGTACACAAACATAATAAGACCGCCTGTTGTTAACATCTATTTTTTACAAGTTGCTATGTCTATTTGATTCATGTTGTAAGGTGTGCAATAATAGTACATTACTACAGAGGTCGGGAAGTAAGGGGTTGCCGGCCGAATACATATTGACGACCGAGCGTAGCGAGGTCGGATAAGACTGGCAACCCCTTTTCACGCCGAGGTATGTATAGTGCTTTTCTCAAACATGCAATAAAAGAAATAAAAAAAACTCCAAGAAATTAAACTTGTTAGTGACCCTGCCGCCACAAATTGTGGAATGGAAATTAAAAAAGACCACCTTGCAGGCCTAGGCCTCCAATTTTGTATGAAATGCCATTACGGGTTTCTAGTCTCGCTGTGCCCGAAACGTGACACTTCCAAGCCCATTATGAAGAACACAACGTCAATATTTCATTGCATGTTTGTGAAAAAAGTATTTGTATAATCACGCCGGATCTTCACTTGCTACGATCTTGACAAAACTTTTTTGCGGTTTAGGTTTGAGCAGACCTTTTTAGGATTTATCTGATTTGGTCGGAAAAACTTCGGCGAGGTCGTCCCTATCGATATACCGTTTATTTTATATTATTTATATACACTTACCTTATACACTAACATACATCTATTATTAATATATTGATAATTCTTTTTTTATTTGAAAGAAGGCACTTTCAGAATACTGTCATACAAATTTAAAAAACGTTTTTTTTGTAAAATAAAAAAGATACGCTAGATAGAGGTTAAATTATAACATTCCGGTGATATTTACGTTAATTTCAATCTTATATATTTATTTCAAACTTTTCGCTGGTAAACTTCGGAGATAAGGGGGGAATGGTATTTTTTTCAACAATTTCCTTGTATTTAATTTTTTCTTTTTCCATACACGTGGATTAACTTTCTTTAAAACTATTCCAAATTTCAAATGGATAGGATTAGTAATTCCTGAGATATTTAACTTTGTGGCAGACGGACAGAGTCGCACCATAAGGGTTCCGTTTCTAGATTATTGGTCCGGAACCCTAAAAACTATTACTATTACTGCGATTACACAATTTCATGGTTTCAGGTAACCGACCGCGAAAACGCCGGAACTTGACTCCCTTCGGCCAAAATTCTTCCTTAATGAAGGTCGACAGCTGGTCTGTTGGTTTTAGCGGAGTTGGTACCAGCGGTAGCGGCGCGGTGCGGTAGTGGTGACAGCGCCGAAACGGGAAATAGATAACGCTCTAAAACACCCCTCCCGTAGCGCGCAGGTAAACTGAATCATGTAAACGGTACACCTACAGCGCGGACGAATATCAGCCGAGAGACGCCCACTGCCGGACATAGGCCTCCCTCAAAGGCACTCTTTGACAATGACCGGTCCCGCGACCTTTACCAGGTCATCAGTCCATCTTGTGGGGGGTCTGCCTACGCTACGCTGCCGGTACGGTACGTGGTCGCCACTCGAGAACCTTTCCGCCCCAATGGTCGGCGGTTATACGTGCAATATGCCCCGTCCTCTGCCACTTGGGTCATTGTTAGTCAGTAAAACAAAAATCGTCTTTTCAGTGGGCAATAGTTAAGGGCTTATGTTTATAATATAATGTTTTTATCGCATAGAATTATAGAAGAGACGACGCCGTTGTTGCGAATTTAGAGTTCAACCAAAAATTAGGCTTTAAAGCCCTTAAGTTTGGCAATGTCCACCGAAAACACGCGAACCTAAATCTGACAATGACCCACTTAAGTTTATGTCGGACGAAGCCTAGTTAGTATATTTAATTTGAAACGATATTTATATCTAATTTGTATATTCACTTCAATCTTCAGTTACTAAATAATCAATATTAGGGGACAATCTTACACAAATCGACCTAGTCCTAAACTAAGCAAAGCTTGTACAATGGGTACTAGACGACGATAAACATACTTATATAGATAAATAAATGCTTAAATACATAGTAAACATCCATGACTTAGGAACAAATATTCGTGGTCATCACACAAATAAATGCCCTTAGCGGGATTCGAACCCAGGACCTCTTGCTTCGTAGGCAGGGTCACTACCAACTAGGCTAAAGCGGTCGTCCAAATATTTTATTACTAATTAGTAATACATTTTATGTGAATTAAGTTACCCTAATAATTAGTTCAATCACAATTGGTATTTAATAAAATAAATAAAATAACATTGTATTGTCTGTTAAATTTCGACCATCCAAAACGAATTGAACGATGTATTTAATACACAATATACGCGATAAAAATGATAAAATCCGTTCAAATCGTTTTATTTACTGAGTAATTGTATGTGTGTCCGCTGCATGCGGGTGGAGCAGGACCGGTCATAGTGGCACTCTTTGGGGGAGGCCTGTCGGCAGCCGTTGACGCCTTTCGGCCGATCAGGAATGATGGATGACTCTAGCTTTGCAAACGTCCGTAGACTACGGTGTCCATGCATCAAGCAGGCCGTACGGTCGTTTGCCACCATCGCGATATTAACTAAGAGTGCGCCAGGCTTAGTGATGAGTTGACTGGTTTTACATTACATATTCCACGACCAGTTAGCCTAGTGAGTAGTGACGCTGCCTACGAAGCTGAAGGTCCTGGGTTCGTATCCCGGTAAGGGCAAATATTTGTGTGATGAGCATAAATATTTGTTTCCGAGTCATGGATGTTTTCTATGTATTTAAGTATTTATATCAATTATATATATCGTCGTCTAGTACCCATAACACAAGCCTTACTGAGCTTACTATGGTTTGTGTAAGATTGTCCCCTAATATTTATTTATTATTTATTTATTATATGATGTTGGGTGGCAATGGCGGATTTTACGTTGCAATATGACACTTATGACGCTGGGTGGTATGTGACGCATGCATGACGCCGTTGTGGTAGGTTATTGACGGCCATTACAATACATAAGCGTCCAAAAAGGCATACTGTACAATTGTACATCCTGTCATGTCTGTGGTGATTAGGAACTTGTTTACTGTGTGATAAAATTCAGAATTGGCCTCTTCTCTAAATTTATGAATTTTATCGGGGGGAATTTTATCACTCTTTGGGGGAAGCCTAGGTCTAGCAGCAGCAGTGGGCGTCTTTTAGCTTATATGATTGAATTTGAAATTATGATTGAATTGAAAATTAAGAGCCAAAATCGAACATCGCTAGCGATTCGATCGCAAAAACGGGTCATACTGGTTGACACAGAATTATGACGTCTACTTTATATTCGCGCTGTATAGAAAAATAAGTAAATTTGCTATTTTGGTCGTAAAATACTGCGTAAAATGTACCAAGCATAGTTTTTTTATATAAAAGATATAACAACAATTGGGAATCCTATTGGTAACGATAAATTCACTCTTCGACGATCAAATGACAGATTTTTGGACTATTTGAAGTCTCACATTTTTTTTAACGATTTATATAATTGCTTGGTATGCCTAATCTGGGATTAGGTGCCAAAGCGGACCCCGGGACATCCAGGACAACTCTAGGAGGATTATGATGGTATTTTTTATTATAATTAACTTTATGATTTCTAAAGCGTCTGGTTGATGTAACTGCGGTGACCGAAAAGCTTTCTCGCGCAACGCAGTATTGCAATTCAGCGAGGATTTACCGCCAGCATGCTCGGTACAATGCCTCGAGGGTCTTAGTTTTGATTTCATCAAGATAATGAATATTAACAACATTATTTAATTATACGTACTTATATTTTTTTTTTGGTTGAATGGTATCCATACGAAGGGAAGAGAAAGCGAGGACACCCGAGGAAGAGACGGAATGATGTCTTCACTGAAATAACGGGCGCCGATTGGATGCGTAAGGCTCGTGACAGACAACTGTGGAAGAGCATGGGGGAGGCCTACGCCACGCAGGTGACTACTATTACCTGAAGTAAATTTTATGAAATAAAAGAAAATTAGTATGTAAGCAAATGTAATAGTAGAAATAAAGGCAATTTTTATTATTTTTATTTTTTATTTTATATTTTTACACAAGTTTTATATTTTAACGCAAGGAAACCCAATTATTACCGATACATTAGGGAAGTAATTAGAACACTTAACACGTCATTATAACGCATACGTATCACTATTACTTCGCCCAGGTTTTACACTGACCATTTTCCCTATACGTAATTAATTACTAATTAACGCCATATTCAAAAAATCCAAACGTCATACCGGATGCATATCTGAAGTATTGTGTCCTGACGCAACGACATTAACAAACATCGGACAGACGAACGATTTTCGGCCCAAGCTGAAGCGTAGAACTTCGTTCGCTTCGCTCGCAAGTTTACTTTGACTGTTTAGTTTACGTGACTACACAAATACTAATCTTTACATCATTACATTATGTTTATAATTAAACAGCCTTAGTTACCGACTTTGTAGGCTGATGGTTTTTTTTAAACTACAATGATAACAATCGAGCTAAAACCGTTGCAAAAATGGGATATCCTTAAATGTAAACATACTGATAAAGTTGGGTCTAGACTGTATAACTTCTTATGTTTCATATAATATATAATTTTTATAAAACTAGAGCACAAGTAATTAGATATTTAACAGTAGCGTTTCGGTGAATGAAAACATCGTGAGACCTATAATACTCGGGACAAGCTATGCGAGTTGCCACAATGAGGGACGGAAAGGCTGCTAAATTAAGAACTGATCTTAAAATGGCTGATGGCTTACCATAAACAACCTACTCGACTTGGGCGGGTAATGATTTATTTGCCACAACTTCATACTAAATCAGTTGTGGCAAATAAAAAGAAGTGGAACTATGACAAGGACAACAAATGATATTTCCCTTTATGTCACACTTATCGAGATTTGTATGCTACCATCTCGCTCGGACATGTAGAAATTGAAATTGAAAATGTTTAATTCGAGTAACACAAGACTCATACATGATATAGTTAGTACAATTACTTATTTCTAATGTTAGTATATACTACCTACCAACTTATTATGACCATAGCTTGACCTGAGTATTATAGGTCCATGGGTCGGTCTAATCCTAAAGAGGTCTAGTTTTCGCTCGGGGTTGAAAAGCCACATGGCAGTCGCTTTCATAAAACTAGTACCTACGTTGGGGTTAGGTGCCAAAGGGGACCCCGGGCTCCTTTAGGGCGCAACCGGGAACGCTAAGAGGATTATGGAGCAGAAGCATTCGGCCCGCCTGATAGTAAGCGGTCATCGTAGCGTTGGACGCCTGCAACGCTAGCCAGCCAGCGCTGCCAGTTAGATCTTTATGAAAACTGTTAAATTGTAACTTCCCATTCACGACACAGATGTTTCAAAGAGCTGCGGGCGATTATCTCTACATATGGAGTATAAGGGTCGTTACGTCTACAGACGAGCGTATTTTGCAAAATGCTTGCTTTTTCATTCAAGATTACGACGTATAACTATTAGTACTTATTTATTCAAAAACTGAAAACGTACTTAAATAATCATTTCTTAGGCTAGGGGCTAACACAGTTAAAATTTTCATTTTCTCTTTCTAAGCCTAAAATAAATTACTTTTCTTGGGAGTCTTTTTCAAATTTTGCAGTGAGAAGTGTCGTTTCGGTTCTCAATTTTGCAGGACACAAGAATCATTTGGTACCTACATGAAATGACTACAATTCACATCAGCAAATCTTTTACGAGGGGCTGACATGATTGAAAATGAAAGATTCATTTTTAAAAACTGATAATACACCTTCCGAATTTTTGTTTTTTTTTGGTGAAAACAGGATTATATTATATTTTTTTTCCGCAAATTGTACTTATATTTTGCCCTAAAAAGAATATTATAGCAAATTATAACTTTATGTTAACCCATACAAAAAATATCATAACTATAGGACCTACGCTGCCGTAAATTTATATTTAAAAAAAAACGTAATCACGCTGCACCGACGCCGCGCGCAGAAATTTTAATTTAAGAAATGATTAAGAGGTTAACACATTCACTACCAAGAATCGCTACGCGCTACTCTCGTGGCCAATGCCGTGGTTTTCCTCGTATGTAGCGGAAAGCGACTACGGCGAAGGCGCCCGCTAGGCGGGTTTCTGGTAGCGAAAGTGTTAAGAAATGATTATTTAAGTACATTATCAGTTTTTGAATAAATACTAATAGTTACGTCGTTATCTTGAATGAAAAAGGAAGCATTTTGCAAAATACGCTTCCGCTTCTGATAAGAGCGTAACTTGCCGCGAATTGGTTTAAGGCCAAAGACTCACATAATGAACCATGTCTCTACAAGCGTTTTCCGCTACAAAGCGGAATCTGCCGAACTAATTTTGATGAACTTTGATATTGATAGATTGGACCTTGGATCAGGACATAGGCATTTTTCGAGGTGCGGGAATTAAGGGGAAATTTACACCGATTAAGGCACTGGTCCCACCGCCGGCTAGTAAGCTAGAAAAGTTGGGCGAGTAACGGTTCATTGCGTGCTGACCAGGCACAGTGTGATCAATCGACCTTTACAGATCCGCAATGTAATGCTACTCGCCCAACTTTTCTAGCTTACTAGCCGG
This sequence comes from Epinotia bilunana, assembly GCA_947049275.1. Lineage (NCBI taxonomy): Eukaryota > Metazoa > Arthropoda > Insecta > Lepidoptera > Tortricidae > Epinotia > Epinotia bilunana. Next base: position 6,611,860 of record OX346272.1, read on the forward strand.
CGGTGGGACCAGTGCCTAAAGCCCACGCCGATGAAGGATTAAAACTCCTTTAACGGCCACCGTCTTATACATAAATACAGGGTTATTGTATTCCTGTTAAGGGGTTAACTTTTTAAACTAGGTACATAATACATTATGCAATAGTGAACTATTTTGAGATTCAATTTAAATGTTTTCCCTGATTTCGGCTCGACCACTTTAAAAAGGTATCCATACTAATATTATAAATGCGAAAGTGTGTCTGTCTGTCTGTTACCTCTTCACGCTTAAACCGCCTTAACCGATTTGGATGAAATTTGGTATAGAGATAGTTTGAGTCCTTGGGAGGAAGGGTAGTTTTTATCCCGGAAATCATCCCCCAAGGGGATGAAGTGAGGGTGAAAGTTTGTATGGAGCTACGAAATAAACGAGTTCCACGCGGACGGAGTCGCGGGCAGAAGCTAGGTAGGTATATATTTTAAACCGCGGTTGATTTTAGCTTCATAAACCACATAATGCATTATGCAAAAGTGAACTATTTTTCAGATAATTCACTTTAAAAAGTCCTTAACAATTTCGGCCACTTTAAAATATATATTGTAACCCCTGGGTACTCAGTAAAACGTGGGCGTTACAATACCTATATTGCTTAGAAACATCAGCATGGATGTAGTATCCAGCAGTGTTGACTCATTCACTCATTTCATATTTTCCTTTAACGATTGTTTAATTGTTTAGTTCATTTGTCATTACTTGGTCCTTAGAGAAAATAGTTGCAATTTTTTTATACTATGTGATTGCAATATGAAAATAATATGTTAACATCCTTGGACCACTTTTCAGCCACTTGCCGATATTGCTGATGTTTGGCAATATATAAGTAAGTTCAGTGACAACGTAGTATTATATCATAGCACCACAGAACTGATCTCATGATGGAGACAGACGCGCATAGCAACTCCAAAACTACACAAGATACATCCATTGTGTTTGGGATAATTGAATGTCTCTCAAAGAGTATCCATACTAATATTATAAATGCGAAAATATCTGTCTGTCTGTTACCTCTTCACGTTTAAACCGCTGAACCGATTTGGATGAAATTTGGTATAAAGATAGTTTGAGTCCTGGGGAAGGACATAGGATACTTTTTATCCCGGAAATCATCCCCCAAGGGGATGAAGTGGGGGGTGAAAGTTTGTATGGAGCTACGATATACACGAGTTCCACGCGGACGGAGTCGCGGGCAGAAGCTAGTAATATTATATATGCGAAAATGTGTCAGTCTGTCTGTCTCTCTGTTATCTCTTCACGCTTAAACCGCTGAACCGATTGAGATGAAATTTGGTATGGAGATAGTTTGAATCCCGGGAAAGGACATAGGATAGTTTTTATCCCGGAAATCATCCCCTGAGGGGGTGAAATGGGGGATGAAAGTTTATATCGAGCTACGATATAAACGAGTTCCACGCGGACGGAGTCACGGGCAGAAGCTAGTCTAGTAATAATAATGGAGGCGGTACTACTGGATGCTGCGTGGATAGTCAGGAGGTTCCTCTCTCTGTCGCGCTGACCGCCGGTGGCTTAGGCCCCGTCCCGCTGCCGGCGGCATCTTAGGTTAGGTTTTTATAATGATTTTATGTTTTGTATGTAAGTTTTATATTTTACTTTTATGTAATTATTGTAAAAACCAGGCTAGGTTTACAATAATTAATAGAATACAGACAATAATAATAATAATAACCATTTATTTCAGGCAACTAAGACCCATAGTTACCTTAAAGACGAACATACATATAATCCGTACTAATATTATAAATAAATAAAATTGTTGTATAAATACGAAAGTGTGTCTTGTCTGTCTGTTACCTCTTCATGCTTAAACCGCTGAACCGATTGAGATGAAATTTGGTATGGAGATAGTTTGAATCCCGGGGAAGGACATAGGATAGTTTTTATCCCCCATTTCACCCCTCAGGGAGGGATGGAAGTTTGTATCGAGCTACGATATAAACGAGTTCCACGCGGACGGAGTCGCGGGCAGAAGCTAGTACAATTATAAAATTAAAACATTATTATATTATTTAGGCGACGTAACAGTGTGGCTCCGTTGCGTCTCAATATCTTGTGTTGTGTATCTAGTAGATGGATAAGGCTTTCTACTTACGAGTATTAGGGAATTTTATAATTCATACTAATATTATAAATGCGAAATTGTGTCTGTCTGTCTGTTACCTCTTCACACTTAAAACGCTGAACCGATTTAGTTGAAATTTGGTATAGAGATAGTTCGAGTTCCGGGGAAGGACATAGGATAGTTTTTATTCCGGATATCATCCCCTAAGAAGGTGAAATGGGGGTGAAAATCCGTATGGAGCTACGACATAATCGGATTCCACGCCACGGTGTCGCGGGCAGAAGCTAGTCCTACAATAATATTATAAATGGCAACCCCCCACCAAACAGGTTGAAGCCCCAAACAAAAATCTTGGATAAACCTCTGTGGGAGGACCTAGTAGAAGCAACTGGGAAAGACTCCCTTGCATAGCAACAGCAAGATAATGCTACACAAATATTTAAATGAATAGCTGATGGTGATTCAGTAGAGGCCTAGATATAAAACTTATATAACATCATATTGCATTCAAAATGTTTGACTGTTCACAATATACAAATTTCTGTACCGATTTTGATACGGTTTCACTTGCATGTACCTTTTTTCTCAGACTAGCTGCCTACACAGCTTCACGGGATATAATATAACGATCCAAATTGTCCATTTTACATGCAACTTAAAGATATTTTTAAAATTTACTATAATATCAAGTAAATCCTTAACCTGAATGATGATCATGGTTTAATACATTATGTTTATTTTACTTTTTGAATACACTAAAGGCAAGATGTCTATAAGTGTGTCACCGAAAACTATTCCACGAAATTCATTACTTATTTATGATTTATTCTGACATTAACACATTCACATACATTCCATGACAGTTTATATCAAACCTAATCGGACGTAAGATGACTCAAATGCTATAGCAAGCAGGAATATACTGTAACATGGTCATTTTCGTCCGAGCTCTAAGGCTTGTTAGGAAACTTTTATCTCAGTCCATAGAACGAGCAACATGTCCTATGAGCTTATGCTAACCTCACATTCAAATTCAAATGATAATGTCAATAGTTTAGTTGCTTGTTCAAAGCTAAAGTACTAGGCTGACAGAATGAAGCATGTAACAGGAAACTATCAGATCACTGTCTCCATGGGAATTCAAACGATAATGTTTACGGTAAAGCTAGTCTAGTTGCCGAAAAGTACCAGGCTGTCAGAAGCATATAAGAGCACTCACCAGCAGGTGGGAGTGGCGTTATCCACGGTGTTTTGGTTGGCCTGCGAAGGAGACTCTGCTCCCCGCGCGCCGCCCGTCGCTGACGAAGCCGTGATGTCCGCGCCCGTTCAGTGGGCCATCGTCCCAGTACCGCACAACCACACAGATATTACCTCCAGGAATACACTACTTGCATCGCTACCTGAAACCACCATTTATCACATCAGATCACTAGAAAACTCTTCACGAGAGAATTCACTTTCGACGAGATCACGATGTTTAAGCTCTACGGATGGCACTGGCTGAACACTCGCGGATACAACTGAACGCCAATACGCGCTAAAGCATGCTCCTGAGCTCCTCCACGCGACCGCGACGAGCTCCAAGAGACATGCTCACGCCCAATAACACTGATCTACAATATCTACCACGAAAAAATGGCAACCTTCATAAATTTTGTACGGACACATCACACACTAGCACTGTATTATACTGCAATATTTAAACTTTCACAGGTTAATTATAGACCAGACGTTACTATTAACGCTTGAACATAAGTAAAAGCTGAGAAAATAATATTTATAAATAGCTTCAGATTATTTTGATACAAATCTAAATCGGTCTAGACTAGCATCACTGCATACACACCCTCGATTCGGGCGGCGTGGATCCTCTTCTTTCTCTTTACACTACGTTCAACATATGAAAATTAGCACGGATTAGTTAATAAGAGTACAATTAAATGACCTACACCCTGATAACTACAAAGACATTTTGTAGCAATGACAGCAATCCGTATCGGCTTCACAGAACCTGTGAAAAAATCAACATGTCGCCAAAAGGTGTTTTATCGTTGATATTTCAGTAGAATCGAGATAAAGGGGCGTGGTCAAATACAATCAAGATAATTTATTCCTGTCAAAAAGTTTCAATGACTTTAATCTTTAGAGTATGTTTAAATGGATAATACAGTGTACATTTAAATAAATATTAACAACTTTTTTTCCATAAATGAGTGCCTGAAAAGCGTATATATTATAGTTATGAACTTACTATATTAAGCAACGTACTAATAAATATGGGGTTTTTAATATCATCAAATCATTCATCATCAAATCATTTGTATAAAAATGGATACTGTTAACAGTTTTCTTTAAATCATACAAAATTCATTGCTAATGCATTCATTTCTAACTCGGGACTTGGCGCATACTTGGCAATGTAATCTTCATGAATGGTCACCCTTACACCATAAACAATGGATTTAAAATTGTCAATTCAATCGATTTACTGGCAATACAGGAAATAACCGTCAATCGAATGTCACTGTCACTGTCAAACAATACACCGCGCAGGGCGCGCAATTTTTGTTTCCACTTTTTCCAAGGCTTTTTAAACTAATTTAGGTAGTAAAATCTGTGACCAACTAAAAGAATGGCTTCGAACAACAAAACTCTACAATTACTAGCTTCGAAATTAGGTCTCGGTGAGGAGGAAAAGGTTTTGAGGTATGTTTAGCATGTATTGTATTCCGATGTATGTTTTACACCTAACAACAAAATATACGGCTTTATTTTCAGTATTTGTCAGTTACAGCGCTAATTACCTATGCTTTTTAATACATGGCAGTCAAAATAGATGCGTATTTAAAATGCTAACCTTATCGTACTTTTCTGTTAACGTTGCATTTTATGTTTTTCGTAACAGCAAGGCGGCTGAGTTCGATCGACTTCTGCAAACTAAATCAACTGCCGGGAGCAACTTGAGTGACACGAGCAAGCTAGTGGTCTGTCTGGATCTGGCTGCAGGTATACTTGGAGTTGATTTGGATGTAGTAAGTACCCTACCTTATATATATATTTTTTTTTTATCTGATTATGTGGGTTAGGTTATTTATTAATTTATGTAATTTTAATAGGTCAGAGAAGAGGAAACAATTTGTAAATCAATAATAAAATAAAACTATTTGTGTCATTGGAACCATGGTTGATTGTAAATTGGCCTAAGCTATACACGGTGTTCCTGGGGGTTTCCGTCCTTTTTTTATACAAAATAATTTTATGTAGCATTAACGGTTATTGTCTTATTGTACAAGGGTCTTGAAACAAATGAAACAAAAAATATGTACCACCGAGTCAGTTCGTGCCTAATATCGAACGAACTCACTTTGTAAACCTCCTTGTAGTGTATAGGAACCTTACAAAGTTTAAAAACTGTTATGACGTCACAGTTAAGAGCCATTTACACTGGTCAAATCTGCAAAACTTATTAAATTAAAATATTGAATATCTTTATAACAGAAAGAGTTAAGTAAGATACTACTGTCTTGGAGAAATTAACTTTATTTGATCTAAACTATGCCCCCTTGCAATTAACGGAAATTGTCAAAAACATGTAGTATACATGAGGGCCCTAAATTCTATTTGTAAAATAATAATACTGCTGTCCTAAGCTGAATGGCGCTATCTCAAAATTATATGTCATTGTAAGTTATGTCATTTAACATAAATTTTAAATTACATGTTCCATTGACATTTCATTTTGAGATAGTGCCATTTGGTTTATTAGGGTAGAATAATGAATATAATTAAATTGAACAATTGTTATTGCAGAAAGCAGCCATAAAATACTCTGGCCTGAAGCCAATAGCGTACACCAGCAACCGTAAGACCATAGAGAATCTGCTTGAGCTGAACTGCAGTCAGCTGACAGTAGCGCAGATGTGTGTGTCGCTGCAATGTACTGGTATACAGGAAATTGCAGAGAAGATTCTGGAGGAGTATCGGAGACATGCTAAAATGGTTTGTTTCATTTTTCCACTAACCATTTCAAAACTGGTGGCTCTGTGAGTTGTAGGAATAGCAAGCCCATCTTTAAAAAAAAGAAACGTTTTTTATAGTGTTTTATCGAAAGGCTTAATTGAAAAAAAAACTATGTAATTTAATTATTCAACCTGTTCACAAAATTGCACGAGAATCGGTTGAAAAATGCGAACTGTAGAGGAGAACAAACAAACAAGACATCCTACTAATATTATAAATGCAAAAGTTTGTATGTTTGTTACTCAATCACGCTTAAAATATATACAAATACAAATACAAATACAAATAACTTTATTGCCCAAACACGATACAAAACAGCAATATAGAACAAAGGATAGGTAGATATTAAAACTAATTAAAACTAATTTCACTACTAACTAGAGATTGTACAGTTACATGAGACACATTACTGTTATATCATGTTGGCCATGGGTACCAACCTCAGCGTATGCTGGGCTTAAGCCCAGCGCTGGTTTTCAGTTTGGCCCCTTATAAGGGTTGTAATGATAATTCATGAGTGCGTATGCGCTGTGCTAATTTGACGTTGGTAGAAAACTAAACTAAAATACAATTAATGCGTTAAATCGGGTAAAACATGCAGAAATAATTTGATTGGTTGAAGGCAGGTAGATTTTTTTAACTAACTTGAAGGTGTCTTGGTATCAGATGTATTTACTTGTATCTACTTATATCAACCAATTTCGATGAAATTTTGCACGAAGATAGATAGCCTGGAATAAAATATAGGATAATTTTTATCCCAGGTCCACACAGACAAAGTCGCGGGCGGAAGCTAGTACAAAATAATTTTTGTTGAAGCTTAAAACAGAGTATTCACTTCACTTGCTTTTTCAGTTAACCTTATTTGTTATCCCCGACTCAAGTGAGTACTGTTATAAGTTTGACGTAAGGAATTTCTGATGGAACCTGATTTTTACTAGCTTCTGTCTGTGGGGAACTAGATTAGCTCCATACAAATATGCGCCCCCTATTTCACCCCTTAAGGGGATGGTTTCCGAGATAAAACTATCCTATGTCCTTCCTTAACTATACCAAATGTTATCTAAATCAGTTCAGCGGTTTAAGCGTGAAGAAGTAACAGACAGACAGGCACGCTCTTGCATTTATTAGTATGGATTAATTTAGCATTATTTCTACAACATTTCAGGAGCTGGATTTGAGTCTACCACAGTATGTTTGTATGGCAGTCTATCAAGCCGGCAGGTAAGATCTTTGCTAAATAATTAATCCTACTACGTACTTACTAGTGGCTCTGTGAGCTACAGACGAAATCTTAAAAAAACATTTAAAAAAAGGTGTCTCAACAAACATATTTCTGGGAAATGAAGACGTCGCGAGTCGCGTCTTAAAAAAAAACCTTTTCGAAAACTGTATCCACAGAGCAGAACAGCAGCTATACTTGACATTATTTGAGTTGGAATCGCATCAAAGTAAGCCTTCAATGATAACTACAACTTAGAAAAGTTGAAAAACCCCCGACATTTTCATTTCAAAGTCCAATACCTCAAAAACGGCTGAACAGACACGGGATAAAATTATTTATGACACAAAAAATCCGCATTCAAATGGGTCCATCCGTTTGGGAGCTACGATACCACAGACAGATACACAGACACGTTAAACTTATAACACCCCCTCTTTGCGTTGGGGGTTAAAAAGCAACTCTGCCAAGATAGAACATTCCAATTTCAATGACAGTTTCATAAAAAGTCGGCGTTCATAAAAACGCAAGCAAACACGCTCGATAAAACATAGCCTATGTCTATCAGAAAGTTTATATCTGTCAGAAAGTCTAATATACTTATACACAGGCAAAATATTTTTTTGATTCGGATAAGCGGTTCCGAAGATTACGCTTCACATGAAAACTGACAAAGCTACAATCTCACAGAGTTTTCTTTTTTATAATATTAGTATAGATACCATAAGAAGCCATTTTTTGCAGCCTACACACAACAAAAAAACCGGCCAAGTGCTTGTTGGGCCACGCGCAGTGTAGGGTTCCGTAGTTGCCTGTCTGTCTTTGTTACATCGACACGCACGTGCCAACGTATCTAGCAAACGAATCACTGAGTAAAATATGGTCTTTTAAAACCCATTTTTTTTAACAATCTATCCAACGAATCCCCACACCATGGGTTTAGCATGAAAAAATATTTCATCCCCACTTTAGGTGTAGGGGAGGTACCCTAAAGAAAAATGATTTACAAGATTTTATTCTACTGATGCTGTTTTATCGGCGTGATTGATTTATATACCCATGCCGAATTACAGTTTCCTAGTAGTAAGGGTTAGAGAGCTAAGGCGCAGTTGGACAGACGGACGGACGGAATGACAATTCAATATTATGGTGCCCTCAAGCTGATCTGATGATGGATACAGGTGGCCATGGGAATTCAGTACGTAACAGACGTAACCCCGTTGATTTTGGGCTCGTTGGAATCGTCTCACCGAGTAGTTGATAAGTACAGCTGGCAATAAATCAATATTTTGACAGAAACTTATTTTGCAATATTATCATTGTCATGTGAACCATTTTTCAGAATAAACAAAGTGAAAGTGTCAAAAGTGAAGATTAACGAGAAATGTCGGCTGAAGCCCGCTCAGTGGGCCTTGCTGGAGGCGGACTGGACAAAGTTCGTCAATGACAAGTTTTCCGTTGCTGCCAAGAAGAGAAGAAGGCCTGCCAAAGTGGCGGTGGCTGGTGAGCTACTTATATTCTTACTAGCATCTGCCCGCGACTCCGTCCGCGTGGAACTCGTTTATATCGTAGCTCGATACAAACTTTCATCCCCCATTTCACCCCCTCAGGATATGATTTCTAAAAAACTATCCTATGTCCTTCCCCGGGATTCAAACTATCACCATGCCAAATTTCATCTCAATCGGTTCAGCGGTTTAAGCGTGATGAGGTAACAGACAGACAGACAGACACACTTTCGCATTTATAATATTAGTATGGATTACTTTGGCTGCCGGCTATAACGCAACATTGACGTATATCAAGTACATATTGTAATGTACCTATTAGCCAGAAGATTCATATTAAGATACTAGCTTCTGCCCGCGACTCGGTCTGCGTGGAACTCGTTTATATCGTAGCTCCATACAAACTTTCACTCCCCTAGGGGGTGATTTCCGGGATAATACTACCCTATGCCTTTCCCCGGGACTGAAACTATCTCTATACCAAATTTCATCCAAATCGGTCGAGCGGTTTAAGCGTAAACAGGTAACAGACAGACACACTTTCGCATTTATAATATTAGTATTCGTAGGTATAATTAAAACGGGTCAATCACGTCTTTAACGTTGAAAATCGCCACACGTGTTTGGGCTTGTATGGACATCATTTTTTTGGCGACGCGCGTGCTCATGACTAAGAACCGCGAATCGGTTCGCAACATGTCGAGCGATTTTCGACCTTAACACATTCACTGCCAAGAATTGCTACGCGCCACGCTCGTAGCCGATCCTGTGATTTTCCTCGTGTGTAGCGGAAAGCGACTACGGCGTAGGCGCCCGCTAGGTGGGTTCCTGGCAGTGAAAGTGTTAAAGACGTGAGTGACCCATTTTCATTATATCATATCATTTATTTGTATTGCTCATACACATTACATTTCAATACGACTGATACTCACGGCAGTTTTTTATAAGGTTTTTCTACTCCGTCAATTAAATGACTGACAACGATATCTAAATCAACTTCATTTGAGTTGGGCTCATAAGATGACTGCTAGGAGTCATCTTATGAATATAAGATAACTGTGTACAGATCTAAAATTAATTTTGACCAATCACGAGGCTCGATTTCCAGAAGACATCAACGCGCAAAAATAAAAAAGCGGTTGGCTGCACTTCGTTTCAGCAGGGCGAATTTCAATAGATACCAAGTTTGTTTAATATATTATTATTTCCGTTAACTAGTAGAAAAAGGATTGTATGCTATAACGATTGTTATATAGCTTTTTAACTCTCGTACCTTAATTAGGCCACTCAACAAGCTTCGTGGCCTAAACGTGGTACTCGACTGAAAAAGCATACATTATATAACGATTGCATAAACTACTATTATATTATTAGAATAATAACAGTTCAGTGTTTATGAGTAAAAAATTAAAAATGTTTGGCCTGAATTGGTTTCAAACAGTGGCCTTCTGGAATACGTGGCCAATCGCTCTAACCAACTGAGCTATCCGAACCGTGCTCGGTTCAACGAATTTTTCAGCCAGTTCCCACCTTAGCATTAGAGGCGTGTAGCGACATCTACCTGGAAGACACGGGCTTCTTTTTCTTTTATAACAGTTAACGACGTCAAAAAACAATCGCGATTCTTAACTATGAGCATTTGCAGTGGTACTGTCAGCGTCATATAGTTAGTAGCAGCCAAGGTAGCCAAATATATCGGTACACGTCTTTATTACTGTAAGAATAAGGGTGTGTTACGAAATATTTGGCTACTCTGGCTGCTACTAACTATATGACGCTGACAGTACCACGGCGAACATAACGTGCCAAATAGTAAAATCTAATCATTTTCGGCAACATCCGACTGTATCGACGCGGGTGGCCCGTTCCGTCGCGTCACATTCTAATAAGATTTCAAACATTTCCAGACGAAAACCAGGAAATGGAAATAGACTCGAAAGAAGAAGCGCCAACGGAGACAGAGATAGAGCCATATGAAGAATGGCGACGGCGAATGTTAGAAGCTGCCTACCGGGAACTGGAGCAGAGAGAGAAAGAAAACAAGAAATCCCCAAAGAAAACCCCACTAAAGGAGCGTGGCCAGAAAAAAGACAATCGTAGCCCACAAAAAGAAATACGCTTTAGTTTACCAAAAGAAATACTAGTTCATCAAAAAGAATTGCGTGGTAACTCTCAAAGAGAACGCGGTGCCTCACAAAAAGAATTGCGTAGTACCCCGCAAAAGGAACGCAGCACCCCACTTACAGAGAGCGGTACCCCGCAAAAAGATCAACGAGGTATCCCGCAAAAAGATTTACGTAGCGGTCAAAAAGACTTACTTAATGTTCCTGAAGCTATGTCTCCCAGAAAATCTCCTAGGAAAACTCCTACAAAATATTCCCCATATAAAACACCTACTAAAGGGGGTGGGGTTAGGTTATTGTTTCCTAATTTTTGATGCAGTGTAGTATGAAAAACCTTATATTTGAATGACATTGTCAGTGTTTTAGAAATTGATCTTATTACTGGACGTGGTACCATGCCAGTCCTGTTTGATAAATGGTATTGTAATTGTTAATTTGAATTTTAGCATTGAACGTATTGCGATTGGCGAGTACGTATTTAAAGTCTATTCATCCTTACGTGTCTTGTCATGCAAACAAACACTTCTCGAAGACATTATCACCAGGCCTCAGATTATTTTTCGCATGGTAAGATGAAAGAAAACTATATCACACTTTTCTCTGGGATTACACAATAATCATCACTTAAAATGTTGTTGTATACGTACCTAAAGAAACTTGCAAAGTATGGACCAAGTAACTGCAAAATATAATTTATAGCAGGATTTTCTTAAATAATCGAAGTAACGAATGAATGACTTCAAAAATATCAGATATTTTAAAATAAATTAGTTACATTAAAGATCCGCAACGTGGCTCAAAAATAAACTTGGGCTATATATATACATTATATACATCTCTAAAATCTATCCATTCTTACGTGTCCTATCATGTAAACAAACATGACGTCAAACATGATCATAGACCATTGTCTATGTCGTGACGTCATGTTTGTTTACATGATAGGACACGTAAGAATGGATAGATTTTAGAGATGTATATAATGTATATATATAGCCCGACAAGTTTATTTTTGAGCCACGTTGCGGGTCTTTAATGGAACTAATTTCGTTTACTGGCAAGGACTACTCATTGAGACGTTAGAAGTCATCGAATGTCACCGATGTCAACAAACAGCATGGAAGACGAAATACTTCGCGATTGTAAAATAAAATACAATAAATATGCCGAAAGCAATCCATAGCGATGTCAGAAAGCTTATTTTGAATATAACTGAATATTTACAACGCACGTGCAGCGCGTGCGTGCGTGAACGACGTGGCAGGCCGAGACGGAGATGGCGGGACGACCTGGACGCATTTTGTAACGATTGGCCAGAGATTGCTCAAATCCGGGACGAGTGGAAGTCGAGAGGGCAGGCCTTTGCCCAACAGTGAGACACTATAGGCTTCGAAAAAAAATTACGTAAAAAAAAGAATAGGTCTAGTATTTCTATAAAATAATATTTTGACATTTTATAGTGCGTTCGTAGGTATTGATTGAACTAGTTTTGTTGGATTTAAGTAGTAATTTTTTTCTTATTAATATATTGTAATCTCAGACCAAGAAAAAAAGACAGACGGAGCGTTACGAACAGTCAAGTGAAGCCAAACCACATACAAACAAAACCAAGCTACATCAAGTTTAGCACACGCTCACGCACACATATACAAACAAAATTGCACAAAACTCTTCAGCACGTGTCGCAATGCTGTCAAGATAATTTATTTCGAGTTTTGTGCGATTTAATTTGTTTAGCGTGTGCTAAACTTATGGGGCTTGGTTGAAAACCGGTTGGCTTCACTAGACTGTTCGTAACGCTCCGTCTGTATTTTTTCCTTGGTCTGAGATTGTAATAGGAAGTATGTGAATTGAAGACGAATATAGAAAAAGGTCCTTTAGTCGAATCCCAGACCGAACGTTTTATAATTGAGATTGGCGACCTTGAAAGCAACACATCAGAGTCAGAGCCTTTGGAGTAACAATCTGACCCCGTATCATGGTCGGCCTTATCACACGATTAGTGACAGGATAGGGCGTCTGTCACTGGCTGACACAGTTGGATAGAACGAGTCTATCTTGTCACTTAATAATAAGACCATGATATCTAAAAAATGCTTAAATATCGAATACGTACTTGGAATCAGATATGGCTGAATAGTTCAGATATTTTATTATAAAGCATAGAATTTTTACATTTAACAAACACAATGCCAATACACACTGTCCCGACTATACATGACGTATGTATATTATTACCTTATAATATGCGGTTACAGCGACACTGCCTCAGGTTCAAATAGCAGCTTGTCGGCCTATACAAGGACTTTGACGTAATGTTAAAGGCTTCGTCAGACCGGCCACTGTACGGAGACGGAAACAGCTTGCACGTGGGCACGCCTGTGTTGCAAGGAACAATATGAACAACATAATGTGGGTAGCACGTCAGACTAACATTGATTATAATTCATAACGCTCCGGGTCCGCGCACAATCTGCTCTGTGCCGCTTCCACGGCAAGTCTGAGGTCTTTATATTAAACTTTTTAAATGGAAGAAATAATATTAAAAATAAAATGTAGAAATGCGATGTAATTTTTTTTTGACTTGTTTAATTCTAGTTTTAGATCATGTATTGTAATTTATTATTAACTTATTGTAATTATAGTTGAGTGCCTAAATATAAATTTTGATTATTATTTTTCCTGTAGCTAACAAGCAATCGAAAGTAGTACAGTTGGTTGTTTTTATAATGCATGAGATTGCAGTCAACGATAAAGATATGTATACTATACATTGTTCGCCTCATTATGACATTTATGGTGCAAAAGTTTAAATTATATATTTGACGTCAACCGTACCTACGCGAGTACTACAATTTTTTTTTAATTCACGACAAAAAATACATCGATTATATTTTAATTTACTAACAAGATTACTTCAATGGGTTCCTAAAATATCAGGCACCACTAAACACCTTGCCCGAAGACATTCGACACGAGCCAAATAAGCTTAAATTCAAAAATCTTTGAAAAAGTACTTACTCCGAACACTTGAGTGACAAAATGCTAACAAGTGTTTTTTTTTTATGTGCGTACATTATGCATTATATATATTAGACACATAGTTAAAATCATAGTGTAAACGTTAAATATTGTGATAGATAGTTTTTATAGAGACTCGTACCTGCAGACAAACTGTTAAAACAGTTTTGCAGGAAAATGTATTAGATTAAGTTTTGTATCCCATTATTTAGTAATAATAAATAATAATAACAATAATAATTTTCTTGTGCAAAAATGTATTACCGTCGAAAATGCCCAAACCCTGCTACGGTTTTCATTCAGATTCGACCCGCCAACTTGTCAAAATCTAGTTGGCCACGGCAAGATGCCACGAATAATACTATTTATAATAATTTTACAATTTTGCGACGCCCAGAATACCAGCGATGTTCCGGAGATTTTACTGGATAACCCGTCGAGGCCGTCACCAGCCTACCCCATCGCCACTTCTTTCCTTTTCATCTTCACAATTTTACTGTTCGGCGTTTTCATCAGAGCGTTGATGCTTTGGACGAGCATGTGTATACCGTACAGAGTCGTCATGTTTGCTATAGGGGCTTTACTAGGGTATTTAGCACATTTATACCCCAAATTCAAGCCTATAGTGTTGGTCTGTTTCGTAGATGTGGACTATCTGTTATTAACTTTCTTGCCTATCATCCTTTTTAACTTAGCTTACTCCGTCGACGCTCATTCTTTCTGGAAAACCTTCCCACAAATTGTCCTAGTGTCGGTCCCTGGGGTATTACTGACCAGTTCAATGGTAGCTTTCATGGCGTATTACGTTATAGAAAGCCAGTGGTCTTTCGGCACGACCATGCTCTTTGGGGTAATATGTTCTCCGATCTACCCAATGGAGGTTGTTAAGCTTTTAAAAGAGGCCTCGAGATGTAAATTCATCAGTGTCTTGCTGCTTGGGGAAGGGGTTATAGGCGATGCTGTGGTGATGATATTATTTACTGTGCTGTTCGGCTATATTGCTGAAGCAGTAAGCACTCCTAGTCAAATATCGCTTATGCTGCTACGATTCGCTGGTGGCGGGATTCTCCTAGGCATAGTGATGGGAAAAATTGTAGGGACGCTAGTGTCTTTGACGTATTACGACCTGCTGTGCGTTGTATCAGTGACGTGTGCAGGGGCGTATCTAACATACTATGTAGGTGAGAAGTTCCTGTATGTCTCTGGGCTGCTAGCGACAGTTATAGCTGGTGTAATAATCAGTAATGGCAAAGCGACGATCGCGGGCGATGTCGAGCAGATAGTATCCCATTTCTGGGTAATTCTGTCGTTCGCTGCGAACACATTAATTTTCACTATGGTCGGTGTGGTTATTTTTGAAACTATGGCCGATTCTTTAAGCCTTCGGGAGGTGTCGCTTATTTTCGTGACGTACGCGACGGTTTACGTGTCGAGGTTGTTGTCGTATGGGATTATGACCCCTGTTCTGAGGGTGATTGGGTACGGTATGACGTGGCAGCACAGCTTGGCGTGTGTTTGGGGAGGGTTGCGGGGGCCGCTGTCGCTGTGTCTGGCGCTGCTTGTGAGGGAAACGCCAGAGGTGGAAAAAGTTGGTGATGTGAGTATACCTAGTTCTGGCACTGTTATATCTTCGATGTAACTTGAAGCTCGCCACACAGGCTGAATTATGCGACCGAATTCTGTCGCCGAATTCCACTGCGTGGTTCCTCCTGTTCCATTCAAAATCTCAGGCTCTATTTGGGTACCTTGGCTCCTTCTTCTAATATATTCCACGACAAGTAACTTCCAGGTAATGATCGTGCAAACCACCGGCCTGGTGATCCTATCCCTCGTGATCAACGCTACAACCATACAAAGAGTCCTCAAGGTGCTCGGCCTCTCACAAATATCTCTGGCCAAGAAAGCGAACATGACGAACTGCGTCAAACGCATCATGATGACGAGAGACCGGTGTATTTCGATGCTGAAGATGGACAAGTTTCTGGCTGACGCTAACTGGGATTTGGTGCAGGATGGTATGTTCTTTCATCATACGTAGCTGTGGCGCCAATAACATCCAGGTGGTCCTTTGTCCTTCCACCTGGATGCCAGTGCTGGGTGCTTCCACCTGTGCGCTAAGCCCACGCCATTAGCACCTGAGTCCTAACTAAAATATAAACTTACTGCTGACAAGCCCCCCCCAAACCAAAGTCAAGCCAGTGCGCGCCACTACCACGAAAATCGAATATCGAAGTTCGTATATTTCCATCTTCCTCGCTCTAGTTATATACGCGCGTCAGAGACGGAAACGTCCGAACTTGGAAGTTAGATTTCGTGGTTTTAGCTCTCGTGGGTTCGAATCCAGGTACGTAGCGTTTTTCAGAACTTATGTATACCTACCTGTGGCGGCGGTGAAGAATTTTCACTGGACAACCCGGAGCAAAACAAAGGGCTGTTTTTGTGATGATTTACGAGTTTGGTAATATATGGCAAGAAATGTTAGGCAAGCCAGTAGGAATCGGCTTGTATGGACAGCCCGCCAGTACGGTTATTTAATTTTTACCATTCGATTTTTGATGAAGAAAAACACTGCACGTGTAGAAATCCAAAGGTAATGTATTAAGTCCCATACAGATAAAGTGAGAAAAGTTTATATAATAAAATTATAATGAATATCACCTGGCATGTCGTTAAGGGCCAGCTTCCGGTACGTGCCCTACAGACTGTGTGGGCCTTAAGGTCTTCGCACATTATAAGTTGTTATAACAACGGCGTGTCAACGGCGACTCGATTCTATGCCAATTATTGGAATTTAATCCCTATATGTCATGTTTTCTAGGTTTAATTTCAAAAAAATGATATTAAAGTAGTGTACGACGCGTAGACCACACGTCGACCACGTGTCGTACCTTAACATCAATGGAAAATTGTGCTGTAGTAAATACGACATACGGCTTAAATTTCAATTTTTAGCTTTGAATCGAGTGACTGTTGAGCTGTTATAGTGTGCTAAGACCTTTAGTCAACACTCTAACTACGCAGAATAAATAATAGTAGGTATACCGAACGAGCCTAAACGCGGCCATCCCTTTGTATCGCATGCAACGCGCTGCGATAGAACGCGTGCCGGCCGGGGCTGGTAGGCGTAGCATAGTACAGTTAGTAGCAGCCAGGGTAGCCAAATACAAGGTGTAACGAAAATGGGGTATGAACCGATCAAGGGCTTAACAGGTATCGTGTTCTGATAAGAAAAAACAGATAAAAAAAATTTTGACGCGATGTTTTTTAACTTTTCTATGGAGCTTGTCGCCCCAGTCGGCCAGCGCTCCATACTAAGGTAAAAAAAACGCTTCAAAATATATTTTTTTTCTGTTTTTTCTTATCAGAACGCGATACCTGTTAAGCTCTCGATCGGTTCACACCCCATTTTTGTTACACCTTGTAACACACACCTTTATTCTTGCAGTAATAAAGACGTGTACCGAAATATTCGGCTACTTTGACTGCTACTAACGATATGATGCTGAATGCACTTGTAGCTCCGCGACGAAAAAAAAACACGGAGTGAGCCTCTCCTGCTAAGAGGCCAGATCCTCTGAGCGTCGAAGGCGCCCCACCATATGTGTGAGGGTAGCGCTCCAGGGAGTAGTGCGCCCGCAGCCGCTGTTTTCTAACTTCTTGCTTTATTTATCCTATAGGCACTACTATAAAGCATCCATACCAGACCCAGCTCTCTGCGGCCGGCTTGGAGGAGAGCGATGACGATACGTACATGGGCTATAGATACACTACATGCCCTGACTGTGAGAGGGAGATACCCAATGAGCCTACGAAGAAAGAGTTCGCTGAGATGATGAGGTAAAATTTATAATGTATAACGCCCCAGACACTCCACATATAGCTAAGACTTAGAAGACAGATAAGATATTCGATAAAAAAATCCGCACTCAAAATGGTTTGGCCCCCTGACTCACGAGTTGCTGACCTCTTAAGCTTAAAACACTCGTTTTCGTCGCGGGTTAAAATTGTACTATTCAATAGAAGGACCAATAAAGTAACTGTTTGTAAATTTTACCAAACACCGTCTGGTAACGAAATTATATTCTTCAATCGGAGTGAAATTATTCACAACGAGCGGGATTAAGACCAACAGCTATTCGTCACTAATTTTTGAATTCACGCTTTTAATTAAGTCTACGTTATATTCTGTTCACGACCCTAATGCCAGTAAAAACGAAGCTGTATACTCGTCCTTTTCTTTGGGATAATTGTGCTAGAATAAGAAATACATAGCTATGCTACTTCTGTAACAATTGGCTTAATAGACTATGTCACACGTCAAGTCTTCTCAGTAAAAAGCTCTGACCCTCCAACACCAACACTGTAGCCTGGTGCGTGGATATAGCGACAATTCAATATAGACCCCGCGAAAAACAAAAAAATATGGGCATTTTACAGAGAAGCTAATCAAAGAGTACTAAAGTCACTGAAGATATCCTTCTGGCGCCAATACGAGTATGGGAAGATCAGTAAAGACAGTGTGAGGATATTGGTGCAAGCTGTGGAGGTGGCAGCAGATTCTGACGATGGCTGGATCAATCTGGAACAGCTCGGGACTCTGTGGAAACCAAAGGTAAGTTTTATTACTTATTGCATCGCCGATGATGCCGGTTGCATCATCAACTCCAGTTTTGGAGCCATCCAATTCTTACACATTGACCCCATCCCATCTACTAGACGACACAAGACGTTAAGTCAAACGTCTTGTGTCGTCTAGTAGATGGGACAGAGAATTCGGCGCACATACATGTCCTCTTTAGCGACGTATTCCGACTTTCTTGGGCTACATGACCATTAATGTAACGGCCTCGCGGATTGTCGATTTGACCATTCGGGGATTCTGAGCAACTTGCACTGACGGGCCTGCCACGTGTTTTATGTTTGCAGTTGGGCTTCGTTTTGGACGGAGAGCTAGCGACCAAATCGGTCATGTAGCTTCAGCTGTATTGAAACTCCGTTAGCAACTTCCCTGAACAACCTTTGCCGATAATCTTCGCGCTGGCAGCCAGAGTGGGTGCGGGTGTAGTGGGGTGGGGAAAAAAAAATTTGGGCTCAGCGACTTTAATTTTTTTTCAAACTGTTGCTCTGTACTCCTTGTGCACCCAAAAAAAAAATCGATCGGGTGGTGGGTGTTTTGCCAACGTTAATTAAAAATAGCAAAATAATAATAATTTTCATGTGGGCTCAGCTGTATTGGCTTTTTTTCTGACGCGAGATTAATTAGTATGTAAGCCCCAAAAAATAGCCATGCAAAAATATCGGTGGGAAGGTATCGAAACAAAAACGATATTTTTGCATGGCTATTTTTTGGGGCATTTGTATGAAATGGTTTTGTAAATCTAAATACTCCTTTAAACTAACCTGGTAACTGTTCCTTAATAACATTACCTGTTTGAAGCCGCATGCAGTCTGGCTCCGCCGTCGGCTGGTCAACATGACCAGCCCTGGCGCCAGCGCTGCTATCGCTTCGTCAGTAAATTGTAAATACTTGATCCGGTGCAACACCTTCGTTTTCTCCTTCCCACAGCGTCTTCTTTGTTGCTATTCAACGTGTTTTTCGACTCTTCAAGTGATTCTATGCAACGCTCGTTCTCATTCTTCATGGCTTGCTGCTGTACGCTCGTAATCTACCTCTAACTCACTTAGGCATTTCGCACGCACAGGATTACGGAAGAATCATACATCCCATTCCCATTGATCCAGTACGGCTAGCGCTTCGTGAATGTCTCTAACCATCTTCTTAGAGATTTCTTAGCTACTTCAGCTATCATTTTCGGTAGCTATCGATTTCCGTTCCATGCTGTCTTAGGGATGAATGCTTGATACCTTTAAAAGGGGACCCATCGGCCGCTGGTTCACTGTAGGTAATACTCCTTCAACCTGTCCTGCTATCCCTTGTCCTCTCATATAACCCCTATTTGAAGCCGCATGCAGTCTGGCTCCGCCGTCGGCTGGTCAACATGATCACCCCTGAAGCAGCCAACGCGCGCATCCCGCGCGCGCCCTGGCGCCAGCGCTGCTACCGCTTCGTCAACAACGTGTGGTTCGACGTTTTCATCTACTTCATGATCCTGTGCAACACGCCAGTGATACTCTGCGAGGTGGCCATGCCGTCGCCGAACTGGACGGCGTCGATGGTCATCAAGTCGCTTAACGTGTGAGTGTGTCTCCATACTAATATTATGGGCGGGTTGATCAACTTACTATCACAGACCGATTCACGTAAATATATTCACGTAAATATGACGCCTAGGTTGTCTGGAAGAGATCGCTCTTCAGCGATAAGACCGCCTGTTGTCTACCTCTACCTACATGTTATTGTATTGTTTTTCTTTTTAACTGCTTTGTTTGTGTGAGGTGTGCAATAATAGTTATTTACGATACAAGTGCCAAAAATAGGAAGTTCGCAACGAGTGGTGATAAATTAAAACACGACCGAAGGGAGTGTTTTAAATCGACACGAGTGCCGAATTACCTATACGCACGTGTATCGTACAACGTTTTACTGTACATATGGCTCTTTAAAGTTTCGACATATGCACGAAAAGTGCTCTTTTCCGCACTAGTGCGGGAAAGTAGCACCATATGTACTGTAAAGAGTATTTGTATTGTATTGTATTGTATGACGCCTTTGGCTTGTTTTGTCAAATTTTCCACACATTCACATTTTAACGATCACATTACAGACGGTTTGGCGCAACTCACCATAAAAATGCGGACGTAACTCTTGTATTTTTAATACCTTTTGCTGTAATCGTATAAGCGGTGTTCGTTAAAATTTGAATGTATGGAAAGTTTGGCAAGTTTCTCTTGAATAACAGCTATCGGCGACATATTGAATGTTGATCGGTCTGTAATCGTGAGTTGGTGCAACCCGCCTAAACCGATTTAGATTATATTACATTCATTACATCTCGTTTCCGGTAGGTAATCCGGTTTTTCCGGTCTAAACTTATCACAGCACGGCTATCATGCGACGGCGCGCGAGCTCTCTCGATTTTTCTGGCACTATCCGTCTCTTTCTTATTAGAAAACTTAAAACGAGAGGTGTAGTGCGAGACAAGTCGAGAGAGCTCGCGCGCCGTCTTGTGACAGCCGTGCTGGTCACAAAGCCAACGGTTATTGGTCAACTTGCCAGTTTACACATGTCAAATTGTAACCTGTAGCTTCGCGAAACAGGCCACAGTTAGAGCTGTGAGTTTTTTTTTATACCACATCGGTGGCAAACCAGCTTACAGTCACCTGATGGTAAGTGGTTAGCCTATGGACGCTTGCAACTCCAGGGGTGTTACATGCGCGTTGCCGAACCTTTAACAATGTATACGCTCCTTTTTGAAGAACTCCATAATCTTCAGTATGGGGTTCCCTCGAGAAAACCTCGGCAGGGAGCTCATACCACAATCGGAGCGTCCGAGGGAGGAAATTTCTCTGAAACCGTACCGTACGCGACCATTTAGGTTGTAACTTATAACTCTCAGGAGTTATAACTCGGACGCGCCTTTAAGACTCAAGCTGTCAGGGTTAACGCGAGTCCTCTCAGAACTGCATAACGCTAGTCTTAGTTTTAACTACTAGACTTCTCAAGATTCCTTAGTTTGATATTAGACCTAGGTTGGTTGAAATGGAAATATGTATAATTTCAGGTTTTTCTTCTTTATCTACTTAATGGAGATGGTAATCAAGATGTGCGCTTATGGTATTCCCGGCTACTTCGCTTCGAATTGGAACAAACTGGACTTCTTCATTGTGCTCATGGCTAGTTTAGGTAGGTGGTCTCTCCAAGAGCCCCGCAGACCGCAGACTTTTAGTCGGCCGATAGTTTGGTCGGGCTCCTAATCAGTATGGAGATCAAGAGCCCGACCAAACTATCGGCCGACTAAAAGTCTGCAGTCTGCGGGGGCTCTCAGCTCTCACTGTAATTGGAAGTCGTTGCTGACAGACTTCTGTTATTAACTTGTTAACGTGCCAGTATCAAAAGGGGTGTAAACTCAAAATTCATTATTACACCAAAAGAAGGAAGGCAAAAAATGATGACTAGTGACGAAAATCCCATTCAGATATCTCAAAAAAGTGCAAAGTTAGAACTGTTTGAATGAGAGGATAGTGACGTCACGATCCCCGAGCGTCAAAGTAAATGACAATCGTTTCATATGAAAGTGCGTTTTGTGGAAAAGGGCCTGAAACCCCTCTTAAAATCGCCTGTTTTACTTTTTTGAGAAGAGAAAATTCAACATTAATTTTATTAGGTGTCTACACCCTTATTGTCTGTTTACCTATACAACCTACTTACATATGCAATCCTTCCACTGACCTTGTACAATTGCAAACGCCAAAGGTATTGGGTGTGTGTGTTTTAAGTGTGTGTAAAACAAGCCTCGTCCCTCTTGCCGCTTCCGTTAAACGCGGCTCTCGCAAACCTTCGTGTAGAAGCTTGCGGGCTATTGCGTTCCTGTGTTGTGTAGGGCCGTCAGAGCACCCTAGGATTCACTGTATTGAGATTGAGAGTGACCGACCTGCGCTTGTGTCTAGGTGTCCACACAATTAATCCTCAAATCAAACGAGCTGCCTCCTCTGTTCCAGACTTTGTCCTGGACATGATAGATACGTTCGTGACAGACTTCAACAAGTATACGACGTTCAACTCCACTATTCTAACTGCGACAAAGTTACTACGAATGCTACGGTTCCTCAGGCTCTGCAAACTGGCTAGGTAAGTAACATGTAAAAACTTCATTCCTAGACCGTACTGCACTGTTCCACTGGCGGGCAAAGAACCTCCCTCTCGTACTTTCTCGCATACATACATACATTCACGCCTTTATTCCCAAAAGGGGTAGGCAGAGCACATGAAACTTATGTTCCAGCGCCACTTTTTGCATAAATGTGGGTATAAAAAAGATCGACAAAATGTGATATTGCAGTGATAGGTTGCTAGCCCATCGCCCACAACACACTTCAACCCTGCTCCCTTAGTCGACTTTTGCGACACCCACGGTAAGAAAGGGGGTGGTGATATTCTAACCCGACACCACGCGGGCCACGGGGCTTTCTCGAATGTCTATCATGTTTCCCTGTGTATATGTAGTTATTTTACTTATAGCTTGGTATAGTATAGTACTATTAGCTACATGCTGATTTTACAGTACTATTACATCACTAATCATCTTACCAACTTATTTACTTAAGTGTTCTTTGAAAATCAAACAGTGTCTAGCAAAGTATAACCTAGCTACCTAGTTTTATTATTATTTTGTAAGGATATTAAATAACAAATAAACCTTCAAGAACATAGAAAACGGGTACACTGCTACACTCCAAAGAAATCCTGTGACTAACTGTAGGTTTGAGACTTAATTTTTTGACACGTACACTTTAACTATAAAGCGAAGAAAAGACAAGCTACCCTAGCACCTAAGTTTTGGTTACCGTTTGATATCCGGCTCGAAGGACCAATGTTATTTTATAGGGTCACCGTCCCGAAGATCATGAGTTATATGGATCGTATGATCGACAAGCAGCTGGCGTTTGGGTACGATGTGGGAAAGGTGCGTATTTTATTAGTCTATAGGTACTAAATGTTATAAAGAGGAAAAGTCCGAGATTGTAGTATTGTAAGTTTGTGTGCGTGGGGGGAAAACTCTGGAACCATTAACCGGATTTCAAAAATCATAGTTTTCTTCTTGAGTTTATAAACCTGTGTGATTTTATCATTTTTATTTATTTATTTATTATACAGGGGACACAGACAGAGTACATAAGAAGGGTGAGACATTTTAATAGTTATGTGGTATTTAGGCACTTACGTACCCCAATTGTGAACACATCATTCACGTTTTAACAAGGATGATTTTTTTGTATTGGGTTTTCCTTGTCCCTAAAGCGTAACAAATTTTGTATGAATTATGGTAATAAAGTATAACTTTACGTTATTAATAAAATTTAACATTAGTTAATTTAACTTTTGTTAGTAAATTAGTAAAAACATTTTTTTAAAATTAGTTTAAGTTATTAATTGGACCCGATTCTACAGTGGCCTCTAACCTTCCCAATTTTGTTTAGCTGTCGTTAAAACACTTTGCTACATAGAAATGAGCAGCTGTCATAATCAAATGACAGCGCTAATATGAATCTGACGTTTCTTTTTTTAGGCGGTCTATACAACTTACTTAGCTGCCTAAATGCTAATCTAAATATGTCGTTTTTAATCTGCCGCCTAAATTATGTCTAAAAATTAGACAATTTAGTTTTAGGCTAGTTAAGCCATGTGCACGTAGAATCGGATCCGTTAATTGGTTATCATAAATTACATGTAAAAAATCTGTCAACCAACCAAAGGAGTGTTTTTAACCGACTTCAAAAAAAGGTTTTTTTTATTTTATTTTTTTATTATGTTTAATGTTTGTTACCTCAGAACTCCGTCATTGATGAGCCGATTCGAAAATTTTTTTTTTGTTTGTAAGTAGGTAGTTCCAGGTGGGTCCCATTTTTTTCAAAAATTCAATTGGATGATGAGATCCATGAGGAATTGAGGGAACTCTTCAATTATATTAGGCACGCGTGTAGTGATTTTGGTATTTTCTAACTCGTGTATTTACACCCGGTAATCATAAATTTGGTGGAGTGGAATTGATGATGAAGACCACAGATGACTTATGGAATTCCTCAATTATGTACTTAAAAGTACAAATGTACGTCACAGATTCTGATAAGATTCCGTTGAAATAGCAACTAATGAAGTGCCAAAGGTGATCCTTGTGGAATCGATGGAAGTCCTCAAATATTATCGGGCCACATACAGCGATTGGGTTTTTTCCCCTAATAATCAACGCATTTGCTCTCGGAAATTAGTTCATGTGGTAAATTGGAAAATAAATGTGGAAATGTTCTCATGGCTTGGCGGAGTACTAAATTGAAGTCGGTTAAAACTTTGTTTTTAAAGTAAATTATGTATGTTTCACTCTGTATGACCCATATTGCTTTTCGACTGACGACTGTTAAAACGTAGGGCTTTGTGACAGCGGAGCAAGAAGTTTCGAACCTCCTGCCTCAGCTGGTGGACAACCGGATTATACAGGACGCCCTCAATACGAGGCTAGAGGAAGATAGGTAAGCTCCGTCCACACTGAATGAATAATGCCCCTCTTCAGTAGTTCACTCTTGATAGAGTTGTCGTGGATTCATGATGATGTGCCTCCACTTGGTACGGTTAATAGTTAAGGCTGTGCATTGGAAATTATTGCGTGCATTGAAACGCCGTTCTGACTAGATTAAGAAACAGTAAGGTCTGATTTTCAGATATATGATTCTTGACTATATGATTGTTTATCTGATTTTACAGATACATGATTGCTTAAAATTTCCTCAATAGAAAAAAAATCCAAAGATGGGTCTGTATTTTCCTTTTTTTACACAGCCTACTCAAACGATACATTATTTTACGACACAATCAAATTAATACTAAGTATAGTATTTTATCGCACCTAAAATCTCACTTTATGAAATTTGGGTGCCCTTCGCTTGGTCTAAAATTTTATGTTCTAAAATTGTTTGGCCGAAAATGTTTAGTATAATTTTTAATGGTATACTTATTCTTTAGCATAAAGATTTTTTTGCATTCATATTTTTTGTCCTAAAACATGCTTGACCTAAAATTGTTAAGTATATTTTTTATGACTAAAAGGCAAATAGTATAATATTGTTAGGTATAATTATTTTTTAGCCTAACATAAAACTCCTAAAACAAAACAAACAATGGCTACAATCACAGCACCTAAACTATTTTATCCATAATTTTTATAATTTAACCTGATGATGACCCCGAACCAGAACCGAACTGCTGCCAGGTAAGTAGGTTAGGTTAGAACTGCTACCAGGTAAGTACGTTAGGTTAGAACTGCCACCAGTCAAGTAGGTTAGGTTAGGTTAGAACTGCGACAATATAGAACTAGAACCGAACTGCTGCCAGGTAAGTAGGTTAGGTTAGAACTGCTACCAGTAAAGTAGGTTAGGTTAGAACTGCGACAATAACAGCGCGCGAGCCGAGCGAGCGAAGAGAGCGTGCCGCGGCAGCGGCCGGCGAAGCGGTAGAACCGAACTGCTGCCTGGTCAGTGGCCTGGTGTTTATAGGCGTTAAATTTATCAGCGCGAAGAAGGAAATCTAAGTAATACTCATTTAATGAATGCGATGTTTGGATGCGATTATTAGTGACACCAACATTCGGAATACCAATTTTATGCCTAAAATACATTCGACCCAACAATTTAATTCCATACTAAACCATTAGACTAAACAATTTACGGCCAAAAAAATATATGCAAAACAATTTCGACCAAACAATTTTTGACATAAAAAACAATCTACCAAAGATTATTAGACCAAAAAATATGTGCCGAAACAATATCGGGCAAAATTTTTAGACCAACAGATATAGACCCATGAAATTTAAATACTTAATACTTCTCTAAGTTAGGTATTTATCGAAATTTGTCCAAAAAAGCCATTCCCGAAGAGTGTTAAGTACATCTCTTTTCCTCGTGCGCGGAAGGCATCAGCGTGTCTCTGTCTAGGGGGCGTGTCCGACTCAAATCAAGGCATCGCCTTAAGTTATTATTTAGTGACGCAACCTTTTAACCCTCGACGCAAAGAGAGGGGTGTTATGTTATAAGTTTAATCTGTCTGTGGTATCGTAGCTCCCAAACGGATGGACCGATTTGAATGCGGTTTTTTTTCTGTCATAGATAATTTTATCCCAAGTGTTCTTAGCCATGTTTCATGAAAATCTGCCGTTTTTGAGATATTGGACTTTGAAATGAAAATGTCGGGGGTTTCTCAACTATTCTAAGTTGTAGTTATATCAAATATGTCCAGCGCGTAGGAGAACGACTGCTTAAATTATATCTTAGGGTACAGAAGGCCCTCTGTCTAACACTGGTTATTGTTTGGCAGGTAGAAAATCATCCCGTTCTACCGCATAGCATGTGCTCTTTCGTCTAGTTAGGGTTGTCACTTTTATCGGCAACACAGCTAACTGACCGTCCGTGCACTTTATGTGCATTGTAATAAGGTTCTATATAAATACAGGATGGTCAGCTGACTGTGTTGGCGTTTGTACAACGCCATCCGCGATGTGATACCATCCGCGTTATGGTACCGATGCGCGGCCGGAGCCCAGCTAAAGCGGCAGGAACAGTCTTGCCGTCGACGACACAGTTTTTAAATAACAGCGTTTCTTGATTTTTGTGGACTTTACGGTGTTCTAAATTATTAGAACACGACACCACACGGCGACGATAACTGCGCCTAAAACAAATTATTGTTCTAGGCGCCGTTATACCTACTTTGTTCTTTATTATATTTGCAGGTTAAAAGTGACCCGACAACTCGGGTTGCTGCAGCGAGACCGGCCCTGGACGGCCATTACCGTCAAAACCCGACAGGCCACCACGTCCACTCTGAACAACATGCTCATCGACGCTGCTCAGCTGAAGGAAGAAGGTAAACCACCTCTTCTGTTCCATGTTCCATCATCATCTTACTAGCGTTGTTCCCGGCTATTCCCCCAAGGAGCTCGGAGTCCCCTTCGGCACCTAGTCCCAAGATTTGATAGAAGGTACGTTGGAACAAGAGGAGATTCTTGTTCCAACATCATTCTTCTAGCGTTTCTCCAGATCGTAGACTCAGGAACGCGGGTTCCGCTTTGGCACGTAATCCCATGATTTGGCGGTGGCACTAGTTTTACATAAGTGACTGTTATCTGACCTTCCAACTCGGAGGGAAAACTAGACCTTATTGGATTAGACCGGTTTCCTCACGATGTCACGATGTTTTCCTTCACCGAAAAGCAACTGTAGATTATCAAATATGATATTTTGTACATAAGTTTTTTAAATCCCTACACTTTTGAGTTCCATAGCGTTTTCCCTTTCATTCAATCTCTTCTTAAGAGTCTGCAGTAAGCTCGGCCGAATTTCACCTTCCCATACAAACGTAGTTACGCTCTCATTTTAAAACTACGTGTTGGATTGTGACGAAACTTTGCATATACAATGACATGAGGTATATCTATGTCTGTAATGATTCCAGTTTATATGGTTCCAGATTATAAAACAAACAAACAAAATACAGCAAAAACAAGTTTGGTATGAAAAACTTAAAATCGCTGTATTTTTTTTACTATGGTATCTGGAGCTACATAAACTAATTACAGACATAGATATACCTCATGTCATTTCATTTATTCATTGCTATGTGTGTACAATTTAAGGTCTTAAAAAATAGCAACAAGTTCTAGCACAACCCTGTGAGGGTATTGCAATATCATAACATAACATTCATAAAATACTACTAGTAGAAACTAGGACTAGTATAAGTATCATGTCACTGTATATGCAAAGTTTCGTTACAATCCAACACGTAGATTTAAAATGAGAGCGTAACTACGTATGTATGGAGAATCGAACTTACTGCGGACTCTTAATAGTGTAATTATACCTCTAATATCATTTAAAAGTGTAAGTATAATTTCCATTAGCAGTAAATATTTACTAAGCAGAAACGTCCGCTAACGAAATTTCAAATTTGGATCAGTTGAAAATTGAAAAATAATTCGCCACGAGCGGGATTTGAACCCGCGACCTTTGGAATCCATCCATCGCTCTTGCCAACTGAGCTACCGTGGGTCCGCTGGTGGCGACGAATCTTTCAATCCCTTCCACTCTTCTAATTACACCTTAAGGAGCCTCGTAGCGACATCTACCGCGAGGTTATTACAACTTCTGAAACGGCACCAACAATGCGCTACCCCGTATATAGTAGTAAATGTATTTCCCAATAGGTTCCATTCAGCCCGATTAAATTCCAGGTTTTCTGGATGAAGTGGAGTACCGTTTACTAGTGATGGCGATTCAGGAGAAGGTTCAATACATCAGACACAAAGGCAGTCTCGTGGCTCCGTCATCGCCAGAGGTATACTAAAATACTTCAGATTGTTTGAGTTGGCCGGATTGCTTCAAGTCAAAAAGTAACTGCCGTCTAAGGCAGAAGATTCCTATTCTAATGACAGTTTTATAAAAAGTCGGCCACATTTAAATATCTCAACCATACCACGTAATATATGCATAAGTATACAGAAGCAAAGCTTGTGTATGTACAGTCGATCTAAAAAGTAGAAAGTAGTGATATCTTGTCGCTTTCCCCCCTTATACAATTTCATATGGCAGTTTGAACACAACGTTTATTAGTAGTTGCAGTGTCCAAGAGGCACCTTAATCGTTTTTCGAGGAAATACAACATTATTAATTATTTTATTTCCCTTGCACGGCTATCATATGATGGCGCGCGAGCTCTCTTTCCTGCCTCTGCTTTGAGCCTCTCTTTCTAAGTTGTCTAATAAGAGCGAGACGGATAGATCGAGAAAAATCGAGAGAGCTCGCGCGCTGTCTTATGATAGCCATGCTGTTGTTACTTATAGTTTGGGGAAACGGTGATGGTGGGAAAGCTCGCTGATTTCGGATTATGTCTTGAATGTTATCCTGTGTGTGACCAGACGCAGCTGCGAGCGGTGTCCTGGCTGCAGGGGAACGAGCGAGTGGCGGATTATTTTATAGAAAACTCCGAGATACTCAACTTTAATATAAACGACATACTTATTTCGAGAGGTTGGTACACAAACGGGCATTTATTTATTTGTTTAAACTTTAATGCACAAAACAAAAAAGTACAAAAGGCGGACTTAAAGCCTAAAGGCATTGTCTACCAGGGGGCCATTCATAAATTACGTCATTTCAAAATAGGGGGGGGGGGGGGGGTCTGGCCATTGGGTGACGATAGTCATTTTATTAGGCGGGGAGGGTCCATTTCAAGGAAAAACAAGATGATGATTATGGGGGGGAGGTGGGGTCAAAAATCGTCAAAAACGATGACGTAATTTATGAATGGCCCCCAGTCAACCATAGCGCCAAACAGAGACTTTCAAATGGAACGGAATTTACTTAAGAGACAAATGTCCAGCGATACATATCAGTCTTTTTTTACATTAGGTTACAGGCGTATTTTGGTTCCTACTCATTTACGCCCGTTGTACCCATTTGGGGACAGTTAACCTTACAGTAGGCTTAATCTGGGCGTAAACGGGTTAAACAACAGAACATATAGTCAAGATACATATAATAAATAAAATAAATATTAGGGGACAATCTTACACAAATCGACCTAGTCCCAAACTAAGCAAAGCTTGTACTATGGGTACCAGACAACGATAAACATACTTATATAGATAAATAAATACTTAAATACATAGAAAACATCCATGACTCAGGAACAAATATTCGTGCTCATCACACAAATAAATGCCCTTACCGGGATTCGAACCCAGGACCTCTTGCTTTGCAGGCAGGGTCACTACCAACTGGGCTAAAGCGGTCGTCATATATCCGAAAATTAAGGCGAAGGGATTCAAGCCCCCCCCCCCCCTCCCCCCCCTTTTAAAATACAACGACGATGACATACTAGCGTACGGCCCGCCTGATGGTAAGCGGACACCGCAGCCTATAGACGCATGCAACTCCAAAGGAGTAACATGGGCGTTGCCGACCCTTGATACGTTTGAGGATTGTTGACAGCTGAAGGAACAAATTCCCTCGCTCTCAACACAACGCATCCTCGGGAGATCTGGCGACCTTGCTCACCTCCAGAAACACAACACTACTACAGAGCAAGTAGTAGTGTTATTACGGCTGTGGTCTCCTGCAAGGCGGAGGTACTTCCCCATTTGGGGTGCTCCAAATTCGAGCGGGATGACATTTCGCTGAGCCCTTCCTCACCTTAAATCTTGTGTCCACCACTACCCATAAGGAGTTTCTATAGTAGGGCCAAAATCAGCGAGTCTTAAGACATAATGTCTGACTTCTCGCCCGCACTCGCGAGTCACTCTTGAGTGCAAGTCTATCAGGCGGGTCGCTGATTTTCGAATCTGGTCCGTCGAAGTCATCATCCTCCGAGCGTTGTTCCCGGTTGTGCCCCTTAAGGAACCCGGGGTCCGATTTGACACCTAATCTCAAGATTTGGCATAGACACTAGTTTTACGGAAGCGACTGCCATCTAACCTTCCAACCCAGAAGGAAACTAGACCTTACTAGGATTGAACCGGTTCCCTCACGATGTTTCCCTTCACCGAAAAGCTAACGGTAAATATTCCGTACATAAGTTCCGAAAAACTCATTGGTACGAGCCGGGATTCGAACCCACGACCGCTTGACAGCCGCATGCCTGAACCAATACGCTACCGTAAGACCGAAGTATACCTATAAAACAAAATTCTGACATTCGACAGGTGACGAGCCCAAAGGCCTCTACATCCTAGTGTCAGGCCTCCTGGAGGCCTCGTACATACCCCCGGACGACGATATAGACGAGGCCATACCCAACTATGAGTTCCTGACTGATCTGAAGTTTGGAGAACCCAGTAAAGACTACATTGTGTCTGGGAACGCCGTTGGAGTGCTGGGGGTAAGAAATGGCATCGATTAATCGACAAAAGGAAACCATTCATACTTACCCACATTATAATAGATGCGAAAGTATCTCTGTCTGTCTGTTGGTCTGTTACCTTTCATGCTTTGACTGCTGAACCTTAGATAACTTTGGTACGAAGATAGGACATAGTTTTTATCCTGGAAATCATTACTTAAATTTCAGGAAGTTTCTAAGGGACTGTGATACTGATAATTGTTGGTGCCCCTGTGGGACGCCTAATAGCATATTTGCTATTAGATTTTTTAAGGCGTTTAACAAAAAAGGCGATTAACGAGATGCGGGGACCAAGTCGCCACTGTCGCGAGCAAAAGCTAGTTTAATACCAAAGTTTGCCGACGTCTCGCTCTGCCAATTTAACTAGGTATATGTCCTATCCTAATGTAACTACTACAAAATCCTTTACTATTAAACGAGCAATATTTGTGTACGTTCTCGAAAACGGCTCTAATGATTTCGATGACATTTGGAATATGTGGGTTTACGGGGGTGGAAAATCGATCTAGCTGTGTCTCATGTCTGGGAAAAAAAATCTCCGTATTTTCCACTGTTTTCACCCGAGCAGAGCTCGGTCGCTCAGGGACTGATTTGTAACCGGGAACATAATAAAATACCTAAACCCTCTTTCAGGTGCTGACCAACCGGCCATACAGTTACACAGTTCGTTGCGATTCTGCCGTCCAAGCTTACTACATCACACTGGCGGTCGTCAAGGAAGCCTTCAATATTGCTCCACATCCAATCATGGGGTAATTTCATACCAACAACAAAGGGCAACTTGACATTACAGACCGATCAACGTTAAATATGGCACTGGTAGCTTTCATTCCATAGAAACTCGTCAGACATTCCATAAATTCTAACGCTCTAAGGAAGTGTCCTTTTAAATATTTGCTCCTGTTACAGGCCACACACTGTATTCCTAGTCATAAAATACTTTCCATAAATTCTAATGCTCTAACGAAGCGCCCTTTAAAATATTTGCTCCTGTTACAGGCCACACACTGTATTCCTAGTCATAAAATACTTTCCATAAATTCTAATGCTCTAAGGAAGCGCCCTTTAAAATATTTGCTCCTGTTACAGGCCACACACTGTATTCCTAGTCATAAAATACTTTCCATAAATTCTAATGCTCTAAGGAAGCGTCCTTTTAAATATTTGCTCCTGTTACAGGCCACACACTGTAGTCCTAGTCATAAAATACTTTCCATAAATTCTAATGCTCTAAGGAAGCGTCCTTTTAAATATTTGATCCTATTACAGGCCACACACTGTATTCCTAGTCATAAAATACTTTCCATAAATTCTAATGCTCTAAGGTAGCGTCCTTTTAAATATTTGCTCCTGTTACAGGCCACACACTGTATTACTAGTCATAAAATACTTTCCATAAATTCTAATGCTCTAAGGAAGCGTCCTTTTAAATATTGCTCCTGTTACAGGCCACACACTGTATACCTAGTCATAAAATCATAAGAGACGTCTGCCTTCTTAAGAGGAAACACAACGGCCGTTTTTCCATAGAAACGTAGTCCCCTGTTTTCTCCCTGGATAATGGCAGTAGAGCAATCATTTTATTATCTATGGCTACTATTGACACGTTCCTATGTTTTTTCATACATTTATTCTTAAAAAAAAGAGATATTAACCTTCAAAACCCTAAAAAAATGCCAGATTTTCTGCTGTGTTCAAACATCCAGAAAACAATTTTGACTAGATTATTATAAAAAAGGAAAACGGCCAAAGCCTTTCTTTGATTTTTAATTAAAAAAAATAGTTAAATAGGGCAAGTTTTGGAGAAGAAATCAGGGGACTACGAAACGTTGATTTTGTGTAATTTTAATAGGTATTTTCGGTCCAAGCTACAGTTGTCTCTATCGCGCCCTGCGGCGGGAGGCTTGTGGTTGGCGCGACAGCAATACATTTAACAAATACCTATTTCTCAATTATCTTGACCTTAGTGTTTCCTCTTAACACTGTTTTGCTAGTATGTAAGGCATAATACGAGGCTGTAAGTATTTATCATTATCCAGCTTGGAAGCGGCGATGTGGCGTGAGATAGGCATCAAGTTGTCCATGATGGTTCTGCCGACCGTGCCGGCGTACCACAACTGGTCGGTGGAGAAGATCAGCATGCGGCTGGAGCACTCCTTCGTGCCCTGCCTTAAGGTTATCAAGGTTAGTCTGTCAAGTTATTAGCAAGCCAATAAGTCTACTAAACTTGAAACCATAACACTAGATTCCAAAAAATAACCTTAAAATTGAAATCTAATTATGGTTTCAAGTATAGTAGTGCTCCCGCTGAGCTGCATCATCCGCTTTGTAGAAATGATGGAGCGAGCTTGGGAGTAGGCATAAAGGAGAGGGCAAATGCACAAAAGATCCCGCTGGTTCGAAGTGCATCCGAAAGGGTCCTCATCTAGATAAGATAAGATAAGCCGCCCACCATAGAAGTAAAATGGGAAATTAAATTTATCATCATCATATCAGCCGAAAGTCGTCCACTGCTGGACATAGGCCTCCCCCAAAGAGTGCCAAAGTGACCGGTCCTGCGCAACCCTTAGCTAGCGGACTCCCGCGACCTCTAGGTCATCAGTCCAAAATGTATAGTTCATTCAAATTATATTTCCAATTAAAATAGTATATAGAGTAGAGTTCGAGAGGCTTACCCACAAACATCCTACTTCATTTGGAATAACCGTATGTTTGCCGCAAACTCATATCAAATAAATAAAGCAAAAAAATAAAGGTTAATTTATGACATCTTATGGTTCACCGACCATACAAAACGTTTTATGACTTTCGCAGATTAACGGCGTGATATTTTAAGAAACTTATGTAATAATCTTTCATAAATCGGCTTTCCATTTGCGCGAAATTCCCCATTTCCTAGAAAAAACTTGTATAAACTAGAATAATTTGAGAAAGTTTGTCACGTGATACTTTTTGAAAACGATCATTCTCAAACTATTCTAGTTTAATTTTGTATTATTAATCTTTCAATCAGTTCCTTCCTACAACGCCTTAGGGAGGCGTGTAGCGACATCTACCAGAAGACTTAGGCTTCTTAACGGCACCGACGTCTCAAATTATATTGAGAAATCGTCAGTAACAATGCGCCACCCCATACTAAATTAATTTAGTAAGCAGTAACGCTGCTAACGAAATTATTAATTTTAAATTGAAGGAAAAATTGAAAAATTGAAATCCGGCTCGGAGCATAACATTTTTCAATTTTTCCTTTAATTAGGAAATAGAGAATTTCGCGCAAATGGATAGCCAATTTATGAAAGTGTGTTACATAAGTTTCTTAAAATATCACGCCGTTAATCTGCGAATGTCAAAAAACGTTTTGTATGGTCGGTGAACCACCTTAAAGACAGCAAATTATATATATCTGTCACACTTGGTGAGATTTGTATCGGAACTCTGTAGTGTAATTATTATTCCAATGCGTGTATGGTAAACGTTATTAGCTATTGTCATGTCGGTCTTGCGTGTTTTGAAAAGGTCTGCGTTTCCAGGTGTTTGTGGTAAACGAGTTGATGGAAGACATAATATTGCTCGACGGCATCTGCCAAGATGCAGCGACCAGGGAGGTGTTCCAACCGCCGTGCTACATACCAAGGTATTCCAACGATTGTCCAAGCTTTTGCGATTTTAATAGCCCCATGTCGGGTGACATTGTAACGCACTACTTAGCTTGGGAGTAACGCTAGAAAAAATCGATCTCTTAGCACGTTACGGTAACGTACCAATGTACGGGATTAAAAGGTTGGTCACTTTTGGACCTTAAGAGCATTGAGATAAAGTCGAACAATACTGCGACCTCAAAAGCTTTTGAAAAAAAATTCTGAAATAATGTCAAAAATTTCATTTTTGGTACAAGCTTTTATTGCCGACTGTACTTTTCTGTATACCGTCATCAACTACTCATTGAGACGATTGTAACGAGCCCAAACCCGATGGGGTTATGTGGTTTTATTACGGAGTTCCTATGGCCACCTTCCAGCTCCATCATCAGATCAGCTCCACGTCATCATAATATTGCATTGTCACGCGATTTGCATATTCGTGCAAAATTTGAACTCAATCGGAAAGCGGGAAGTAGATCAAATTTAACGTGCAAGATTTGATTACAGACAGACAGACAGACAGACAGACAGACAACGGGACAGGTGAAACTAAATAAAAGCTTCTAAAAACAGTCGATTTTTAGTCACCATGAGACTCGCAATATACGGGTTCGCACCCCTATTAGGGGTGTAGACACCAAATAGAATAATCAATAATGTTGTATTTTCTCGAAAAAGGATTAAAAATGTAGCCAAATGGAGAAAAGAGCAACGCAACAGGTTAAATAATCACGAAGTTATAAGTTCCCAAAGTTTTAAGAGGGGGTATGTTCTGTCCCTTTTCCGCGAGCGTTTTCTCCCTCTAACAAGCAATATTAAAACGGCTGTAGCTTCGTAATTCTTTGAGATATCTGAATTTGATTTTCGTCACTTAGCATATTTTTTGCCTTCTTTCTTTTGGAGTAATAATAATTTTCGAGTCTACACCTGTATTCCGCTCGGCTGATACCGACCGCAGCTACTTTATACAAAATCTATGGCCCTACCACTGAAGAGAGAGTTTCATATTTAAATATACAGTGTTTTGATACTATAATTTTCATCTAATTTAAGTACCTAATGTAGGTAAGCTAAGCAAGAGCGGCGTCTCCCAACATAGGCAACTTACTTACTACTAGCTCCACCTCTTGCCTTTCAACAGAACTGCCCATCGCCTCATATTCCCCAAGTCCTCCCAGCTGGTGGTGACCAGCGCCTGTCCTGAGACGAAGCTGCTGCTGGTGCCAGCCAAGGACAGTGACGAGCTCGAGATCATGGAAGACGAGCTGGATGACTTGCAATGCGAGCTGGTTAGTACCATCAACCAATTTACCGAGCGAACAGACAATGAACCACCCTAAACTTAGACCTCATAAGCAAGCGTGCTGCAGGACACCTACAAGATGGTCTGATACCGTTATGACGTCAGTTGGGGCAGCATGCTGCAGCTCATATGGCTTTTGATTGCACTATTTAGAGACTGGACTGCAAATGGTCACATAAGGGAACGTGAGAATTAACCAGAGTAGTCAGCAACTATCTTTATTTTTAAACCCAGTAATGTACGATGCATAGTCATTGTCAGGTGATTTTATTGTCAAGTTCTATGTCCACGAGCCCGGTGACATAATGCATGACTAATATTACTTAAGACCGTCTTTCTCATTGGCCTCACTTGAAACGGTCCATCCCCCAGGCGATGGGGTCTGTCTCCAAGGGTAATAAAAATATGAAATTAAAACAAGTATCTGGTCATTGTGGCATTCTTTGGGGGAGACCTGGGGGCCGATTTTTGACTTTCGAGCGCTCGAAAATTAAATAAAAGTAAATGCTATTGTAGTGTCAACATTACGGGCACTTACTTTCTACCGATAGAATTGAATACGAGTGGTCAATACCGCTCTTTTTTAAATTTTCTATCGTTATTTCAAAATAGCATTTCATAGTTTTTGTCAGTTTTCGAGTGAAAGAGTCGAGCGCTCGAAAGTCGAAAATCGGTCCCCTGTCCAGTAGACAGCTTTCGACTGATATGATGACGAAATGAAATGAAATTTTATTGATAACAGTTGTTATAGGTGTTCCATATAGGTACATAAGTTCATCAAGTCATTATATTCATAATGATAAAATGGTTATTGCCTGTTATTATACATTGTTTTACAGATATCAAACGCCTCCTCCCGCTGCCTGTACCATAAGTCGGTAAGGAAGCTGTCCAACGACAGCCGGATGAAGCTCGGCGCGCGGCGCAAGCGCAGGCGCGGCGGCGGCGTGCGCCGCGTCAACATCCGCGAGTCCGTGTGGAGCCGCGGCACGTGTGAGTAGCCGTGTAATGGTAGGGCTACATAGGCGTCTATAGTAGCTAATGATGGCTATACACGTGCGTCTATAGTGGCTAATGATAAGGCTACATGTGTATCTAAAGTATCTTATAATAGTATCTAATGATAGGGCTACACGTGCGTCTATAATATCTTATGATAGGGCAACATTTGCTGTGTCTATTACTGTCTAATGATAGAGAAATACTTGCGTTATTGTTGTTTCATGATGGTGTAACACCTGCGTTTAATGCTGGGGTGACATCTTTGTTCATAGTGTCTAAAGATATAGCCACATCTGCGTTTATACTGTCTTATATTAAGGCGACGCCTGCGTGTATAGTGTCTCACATTAGGACATGACCGGCTATTGTATGCCGCAACAGCAGTAGGCATATGCTAGTCAACTAGTTTCACATTGAAGGAGCGTGTTTATGCATATCATTTATAAATTGATAAGAAAAGTTAATTTTCATACCCAATGGTACACATCCATACTATAATATTATGAATGCGAAAGTGTGTCTGTCTGTCTGTCTGTCTGTCTGTCTGTCTGTCTGTTACCTCTTCACGCTTAAACCGCTGAACCGATTGAGATGAATTTTGGTATGGAGATAGTTTGAATCCCAGGGAAGGTCATAGGATAGTTTTTATCCCGGAAATCATCCCCTGAGGTTCCCGGACGGAGTCGCGGGCAGAAGCTAGTTTTTATAAATTGCCCTAATTTTATCTAAATCACGCATTGTTAGTTTAGCCCTTTTAAATGCTATATATTCACAGATGCGGCACCGTCAACGCACAACGCAGAAAAGGAACTCAAGGAAATCAGCTCGAAATACTTCAGGCCTGGCTTGGAAAGCGTGAGTATAACCTATAATGTACAACTAGTGGCTGCCCGCGACTTCGTACGCGTATATTTTATAGCCTATGTTCTGTTCTGATGTCGAAGCAACATTACTGGAACGTTTCGTAAAAATATGTTTAGAAGTTTTTGCTTGAACAAACATCTAAACAATCAAACTTTCACATTATTTGATTTCATGTTTTTTTAGTGTTCCGTACCCAAAGACTGAAACGGGGTTACTAAGACTCCGCTGTCCATCCGTCTGTCTGTCTGTCCGTCTGTCACCAGGCTGTATCTCATGAACCGTTATAGTTGGACAATTGAAATTTTCACAGCTGATGTATTTCTGTTGCCGCTATAACAACAAATACAAAAAAAGTCTGACTCGCACTAGGTCGGTTTTTTTTCGATCAAAAATAAATCAATATTTTGTCTTGATTTGTATTATTGTATTGTAATAGATTAATGTCATTGACCAATTCTGACGGCTCCGCTCCATCTTGCAACGCACTCTAAGGCTTACCACATACAGGTCGAATCAGGCTACAGAATTTGCCGCAGAATTCCGCAGAGCTTTCCGGCGGCAGATGCCCATACAAAATCTTTGATCCTATCATAGATGGCGGATAAATTCCTTCTCGGAATTACCTAGTAATGGTACGGAGTCTTTTTCCCAGACCGATTTCACTTTTCTTTGTGTCCAGTAAACAAAGCGATTGTCTTTCATTGTTATGTCGTAAACAAAGCGATTGTCTTTTATTGTTAAGTGTAACCGCTAATTGATACTGTAAAATAAACGTACT
Source organism: Epinotia bilunana (assembly GCA_947049275.1). Classification (NCBI taxonomy): domain Eukaryota; kingdom Metazoa; phylum Arthropoda; class Insecta; order Lepidoptera; family Tortricidae; genus Epinotia; species Epinotia bilunana. The sequence continues at coordinate 6,651,024 of OX346272.1, forward strand.
ACACATCAACACTTTTCAACCACAAGGTGGCTTTATATCTAAGGAAAGGAGGATATTGACCATTTTGTATTTAAAACAATATACTCCTTTACGAGTAAAGTATTTATTAAACATGGCCTTTCCATTTCGAAGCGTTTCTGGTACGTTGCTTTTGTGCCTAAACAATTGCTCTGTTGGACCACTGGGTCTTAAGATCCTGTTTAGAAAAGAAATCCGCACTATACCTAAACTTTTTTCAGGCACTGTCTGAGAAACGCGACACATCCAGGGTCAGAATGTGTAAGTCATATTTTGCTTGAGTACGAACCGCTGTCACGTTTTGGTTTACTGTCATGTTACGCAACACAATTTCGTAGCGCTACGCTCACGCCTTGGGTTTCCCGCCAGTTAGAGGAGAGCGACTACGAACAGAGCACTCGCTAGGCGGGTTCCTGGCAGCGAGAGTGTTAACTGCTTCAATTAAGTGTTATTCTTTGCTGAAGTTCTATGAGAGTTCTATAAAAGTTCTTCAGCTTGGAGCAAAATTCGTTAGTATGTCCGGATGACCCGCCGTCCCACTGTTCTCCTCTACAGGTCGCATTTCTGAACTGATTCTCGTGAAATTACGATTCAATTATTATTATTTAAAAACAAAATTTTAACCGATTTTAAATCAGTCTTCAAATGTGCTTATTTAATTTGACGAGTTCCCTCGAATTCTCCAGAATCGTAATCCTGACCTGATTGACTATGGGACCACCTGGGAAAGATACCCTTTGGAACAAAAAAAAATCCAAATCAGTCCGTAATTTATCATACCAGTCACCATGTTTTTCAAAACGGTAACGGCTATCATCTGTCATTTATTACAAGCTTTTAGCTTTTGAATTTTCAAGCAGATATCTTCAACCGATTGAGCTGAAATTTTGGGTAAAGGTATATTTGGATGACAATTCAATTTTATTGTACCATCGACCTGATTGGATGATGGAGACAGAAGGTGGCCATGGGAATTACTGAATTCCCATGGCCACCTTCTGTAAGTACTGACTTAACCGACGTAACCCCGTTGAGTTTGGGCTCGTTAGAATCGTCTCAATTAGTAGTTGATGATGGTATACAGAAAAATACAGTCGGTAATAAAAGCTTGTATCAAAAATGTTTTTTTTTTTGACAGAAACATCACTGAGTTGGATAACTCAATTTTGACACGTGCGACCGTGTTCTGAATCGGTAATTCTAGTGAATAATTAGACAAATCACGTGACTTATCATTTGTCATGCCGTGATAAGTGATTAAATGTCAACCATGCTGCGCTCGCAGGCGTAACAAAAAGTTAAAGATCCCGACGAACCTCTTTTTTTGAAGTCGGTTAAACAGGCAGGCTCGCGAGTTTGGCAGCTCACAGAGCCACTAGTATTAATGCTCATGTGTTCACAGATGAGCCCTCAGAATCCACGTCGCAAACGTTACGGACCCGGGAGCGGGAAGACACAGAACTGGAACAGGAGGTCAGGACTACGGGACTGTCAGGTATACCAACATCACCATCAGGTTAGAGTCACCAGGCCCCTATTTCACCAAATTGACAATTGTCACCTGACAACGACAATTCTCCGTACATCGCTGGTTCCTCGAGTAACCTAACGACCACCTTAACTTCTAGAACAAGCAATGTGTGGCGAATTGTAAGTGTCAGGCGACAATTGTCAAGTTGGTGAAATAGGGGCCTGCACGCTCGATTCAAGTCGACTCCGTACAAACGTAGTTTCATTTTTTACAACAATCGTCATGCTCGAATGGTGCTCCAAAATGTGTAGGTTGGGATATGTCCTGAGTGAAAGGGACAGAGAGAGTGAGATAGAGATATAACTGCAACATGGCGGTTACCGTTTATAGTGATAATGTAGTTCCGAGTTCCCAACCGTCCTTGCGGACATATCCCAACTTACATTTTTTGGGACACTGGCTGTTATAAATGTTATCTAACAGCAACCATCTTTCTTTAACATTAGGCCTGCATCACACTGGCGCGGCCTGCGGTGGCCGTCAATAGTAAATTTGACAGCTAATGACAAGTTTACTATGGTCCGCCGGGGCCAGGCCGCGCTAGTGTGATGTGGGCTTTATAGTGTGTTACAGGTGGACTGTAGCAAAGGGGGGGGGGGGGGGACTTTTTTGTGTGGTGTCATTATGACACTATGTTATGTGTGTAGATCACGTCAAAATAAGCGTCTTTTATTAGAAAAACTTTTCTCTAAAATTTAAAATGACCGAGTTAGACGCCTCCAAAGATTGGAGAGGGTCCCGATTTAGAACTTAGTTTTTTTTTTGTCTTAAGGGGCCGAAGTTTTCATCGATTTTTGACAAGTTTTGAATCGTATCTCCTACTTTTGCACTACAGATAGAATTATAAATCAAACCGCTATCGGTTCTTCAATCTTTTATGTCCATTTTCGTCTACCGGATTTTGGAACAAATTAATACTTCATTTTGTATGACTTTTTTAAACATTGAAAAACACTTATTTCGTATCTCTATTGACGTGAAAGATCTAACATATACGAAATCTACATATTTGGGTTCGTCTGTGACGTCTCTAAAAACTGGTCTAAGGTTTTCATTTTAAACCAATTAACACAAAAATTATGGCCAGAAAACCAGTTTTTTGGCCTAAAATTGTTCAACTTTGATGCCAAATATCTCGAAAACAATGAACTTTGAAGTAAATATTCGATACTATATTGCTTAAAGCCGTTGTTGTTAATATAATAAGCCACAAAAAACATTAGAAAACTAAGGGATTCAGATCGAAGTTCATTGGCGTATGGGAGCCCCTTAAACACTTGACTGTATACTTGAATTCTGTCATATGCTCTTTTTCAGATGTTTAACACTAGGAGAAGCGGAAGTGTTTACGAAGTGAGTCATATATTTCTGTTGATGGCACTAGAGGACCCAGGATACAGAGGGGCTACCGCGAAGTGAAAACGAACTTCGTTCGAATATCTCCCTCTCTGTCGCTCGAACTAGCAAGTGCCACAGAGAGGGAGATACACGAACGAAATTCGTTTTCATTTCGCGGTAGGGCCTCAGCATTTATTAATTTTAAAGACATTATTAATGTTAAAATCTGGACGAGAATGTCTGTATTTATCTTGTACAGTATTGCAAATGATTCGCTCGAATAGGGTATTTGACAACAGTGAAAATAAATTGTTTTTTAATTAGTAACAGATATAATTCGAAAGTACTCGGAAAGTATCAATCTTCTACTTCTGTTTGCTATTTTAAGTTCATAAAAACGAACACTAAGGACGTTGTTTGATTGTGACGTCACAATCAAGTAATCCCTACAAATTGCACACCTAAGGCAGCGTTTTTGACGTTTCATAAAAAGAAGCTGATTTGATATTAGTCAAATACCGTATTCGTACGTGATTTAGTCCATCTACTTCACCATAGATGGCTCTAATTAAAGTAAAGGTTTGCTTGTTTTCATTTCGTGATTAGTTTCTTACGGATGAAGTTAGACGTACCTAGTGCTAATATCCTCTTCTGATGAATATGGGAATTTCCTGGTTTGAAGATTGTTACAGTAAACAATAACTTTGATAAGCCCTATAGTAATTGTGCACTTATACTTTCGATATACCTATAGTTACTTTACAGAAAATCATGAATAACTTTTGATATTAAAATATTATCAAGAAAACAGTTGTTTTTTCAGTTTAGTATAGTATCCCATAGATATAAAGTTCAAACAGATAAACCAAGCCTGTCTTTTCATCAAACATCTTTTTTATTTCGTAAAATTGAATTGATAGCATAATTCTGCATAACGAGAGAGTCGGTTGAGTAATGCGACCTGCAGAGGCGTCTCTAGCCCATATAGCGCAGTAAGCGCGCGGTCAAAATGGCGCCTCTGGCGACCTGTAAGACAGCGGGACACCTGGACATCCGGACATTGAATTTAGGCCCAAGCCGAAACGGACAACTTCGTTCGCTTAGCTAGCCGAAAGTCAACAATACAAAATGACGAAATCCACAGTTTCATTGATTTAACCACGCAATTGTATGAAATCGGGAAAAAAACCGTAGCCGGTAATACGGATATAATGTACAGGAATATTTTTATTGACACCACAAATAAAACAAACATTTCATAATTAAGTTTATTAAAAACTAAGAAAAGTATAAAGTATAATGACACAATGGGCCCATACACGAAGAAATAAATTTTACTAGAGCACTTTTATGTAACTTTTCACTTATAACACAGTTGGAAATAATTTTATTTTAGAATGTTTATTAAATGCAATAGTTGAAGGTGCAGTGTGCTCCATACAAACTTAAATAAAAAAGTATAAACTCTTATGATTTAAAACATAAATAAATCATTTTCGGATTTATTTATGTTTTTACATTTACATGAAACCAATCACTGTATATAATAAAATAACCAATTAAAAATCTGATGAGTTTAAATATACATACAATATTAATTGAAAGATAGCATAGTAGGAAAGAAAATCTTGTATAAAATTTTAAAACTGGAACACATACAATATACATACATTATTGTTATCTAATATTAATTTTAACCGCGTATTAAATGTTTTTTCTTCTTTTTTAGATTTTTATTACTTTTTATGACTCATATCGTCTTATGTACATTGTGTACTGCAAGTCTTAATTTTATTTATATACTATACGCAAACCTTATTCGTTACATACATTAAGCCACTATATACTTGGATCCAGACATTTTACATGAATACAATAATTCTTAGATCCAACAATAATGATCTAAGAATTTTGGTATCCTTATAGACTGCATCCAAGTAAACAGTTAGCATCTATAATAGATGACTATGTGTGACCAACTTATCTATATTTCGATATCAGCAAACTGAGAATAAGATTTCAAATAATTATATTTTGGATGTAGACCAAAGAATTAACATTCTTGCATTTATGCCCGCAGGACACGTCAGTTCCAGGATCTAGTTTTATAACACGGTTTCGGGATTATGTGCAAGCGCTATCATTGGATTTGACAATAAGCACTCGAATATGACAGTAATCACTGCCCCAAACCGTGTCAGGGAACCTGAGCCGTTAACAGACGTGTGCTTTCAGGCTTTCAGTTGATTTTACATATAGTTAACATATTACACACATCTGTTCGGGTTTAAACCTATCCAATGAGACTAGTTTTATTTTCAATAAAAAAAATATGCTTATAATCTTATAACATTGCCTTTGCCTCTTTGAGGAAGGCCTATGTCCAGCAGTGGACGTCTTTCGGCTGATATGATCAGGATTGCCTGTAAATGTTAATTCAGTTTGTAGATACAAATAATATCTAAGTTTCATTTCCACATATACAATATATATTAGTGAGCACACATTTTAGACATAAAATTGGCCTTTATATTGATTAGGTCGTTATAGAACAACAATAATAAAATATATAAAATGTCCACAGAAAACTATTTCAAAATGCAAGTAAAACACTTGCACACTAATAACTGACTATGCACCAGTGATGTTATTTACTAATTATACATTCCTAATTATCACTGATGAGGGGACTCAGTATTATGTTAGAGTGAGATTCTAAACTCCCCTCTCACTCTCGCATTGCTGCGTCTCACTCAGTGACTAAAGGAAGGTATAATAAACCCCATGAACTCAAAATTTATAGGCACTATTTTTATGATCTGAGGAACATAGAAACTCTAAAGAATTGTAACTTGAAATGAAAACCCGGATTTTTTTCACTAAAGTGAAATAATACCTTGCAAACTGTATTTGCCAGAGTAGATGCCCGAGTGACCACTTACATTCAATATTGTTTACATATACATAACTATACCAATCTAATCACTAGGCTAGGAGAGGCACACAGTTCGCATTAGGTGTCCAAATTACAAATTTATCAAATTTCGTAGTCTAACAAATGTTTTTATTTAGTTGAAATAACTAATACTAATAGACATGTAAAAAGGCAATTAAAATAAGCCTATGAATTAGAGTAGGGAGTAATTATTTTCATTATCTGGACTCATTCATATAGTTATGTACTGGCAGTGTAGTACAACATAGTCCATTGTAAGAACTAAGTTTTAAAGAATTTACGATTGTTATTTGTACAAGTGTTTCATTTCAGTCCATAATATTTATTTGAACTACCTGTGGACTAGTGTGTGAAGAGCACCTAATGCAAAACTGAGAGATATTGATATGCCTATTCATTTGAAATGTAGAATATACATCAGCTAACTAAACTGAGAAATTGTGTCATTATAATCACAATTTCAAATCTGTTTTCATACAATTGATGTCATTTTTGTTACAGTTTCTTACATTAGAAACAAAAGCAATACCAGTCTAGTTACAATTTCTTATTTTGTAGCAAAAATGATATCACTTTTGTTGCAATTTCTGAGTTTTGTAAAATTGATCTGTTATGTAAGAAAACCAATGTACATCTGCATTCCACTATCAAGTTTGACATTTCTACTTCCTTGGTTGTTGGATGTTTGGCTTAGGCACAACATTGATGTGTGCCGGAGGCTTTGGACTGTGTGCGACCTGCGCAGCCACTGGCGTGAAGTCAGCATTGCCTCGGTTCGGTGCACCGGAGATAGACACTGGGTTGGACGGTACGGGAGACGGGCCAGACAGACCGGTCAGGTCTTCGTTCGCTGGCTCCTTAGGGTTGGTTGCATGCGGAGTCTTGTGCTGTGTGATTCTCATGCCACCCGCTTTGACTGTGGAGGTAAAATTACATTATAAACAAATTGCAAACTGGATCATTCTTTGTATGGTTGAGAATATTCAATCTGGCCAACTCATTATAAAACTGTCCATTGGAATTGAAATCTTCTGCCATGGATGGTAAAGTTGCTTTTTAAATGGGATGCAATTTCGGCCAACTCAAATTATCAGGTACACAGGGAAGTACAATACAATAGAAATACTCCATTGCCACAGGCAACCTTATCACTAAAGAGTAATCTCTTCCAGACAACATTAGGGTAGGGAAAAACAAATCAAATACAAAACTAAAGAATTGCATTCAGTTTTTTTTTCTGGAGAATACCCCTACGTTCAAACTTACAAAGCTACATCTCACAGACTTTTCCTCTGTACAATATTTGTATACATATAGAAGTAAGGTAATAAAAAGTTAAGTGTAAGCGTAAATGTAACACAAAGAAAAATCATAGTCAATCCCAAGGTTTTAATATATGGCGCATTTATGAATATTACGATATAATTGTGACAGAATCAATCCCATATTATTCTTAAAGTATTTACTTTAATAACCTTCAGGACGGTCATGGTTCTTTTGCTTAGAGAAGCATATAATCGTCTTACCGGTGACCATATGACCTTGAAGGTGTTTTGTTGATTGCCTTTCATGTATGTAACAAAGCAAGCAGATAAATATAATTACGTCATTTATGTACGATCAAGTCTTCTAAACAAAACATAATATTACAACCAAAACATTGGAAAACTAACTCAAATCTCATCGTGAAGCTATTCTTACACGCGACCATATGCAAGCAATGGATATAAAATAAACACGTTTCATTCTAAAATGTAATGTAAGGATAATTCATGTAAACAAAGAACTTAACATGGTAAACTTACCCGCAGGAGGATGCCCAGCCAAAAGTTGAGAAGGTTTATCGGGGGACGACATAGTTAATTAGTAAAAATTTTCCACAAAACGCACGGAGAAGGTAAAAAATCTGATAAGATTATACCGTAAATACTCGAAATTTGTCAACGTGTAAGTAGGCACAGTGACACGGGCGCGGTAAAACGTCAAACGTATTTTTATGTGGCAATATTGTAGAACTTTTTGATATTTCAGAAAAAAATAATAGCGTAATAAAATATCTAATATCATCTGTTCTAATTTACTTGCCCTCTTGAATATAATTATTTACATAAGAAATAATATTTTTGCGTCTATTGATCTTTTGTTTTTTTTTATCATTATGGCAACTATGAAGTCAGGTTTTTATAGTGCCCGTGCCGTAGCGGTTTTATCCGTCCTTGGCTCCTAAAAAGTACATTCTGTATTTCTACTCATCACTAGATGGCGTTACTACTTTTACTGTGCTATTTGAAACAAAGTGCAAGCAAGCAGAAGGTAGGTAAGACTTTGTCAGTAGATGGAGGAGCTACTAGTTGTTATTATTTGGTGTGCATTTTATTTTATTTGGTTCTCATCATTTAATACTAGAGCACACGTTAGAAAAACCCGGTGCCCGAGTATCGGCCAAGCTCCGATCTCTTCTCCCACGTATGATGCACCGCTGCCGCCGGCGGTGTAAGGCCGCAGTAGCGGGCCGCAGGTGATGCCGGCACCACACTGCGCTATGCGCTATTCGTTATTCGGCTTATGCGCCTGTATTCGACGCAGTGTGGACGGTTTATTCGTTTATATTCGCACGCATAACGCATAAGAGCGAATAGCGAATACGCCTATCCGTCGAGTTGTCGGTTTTTTGGTACACATCAAAGGAGGCAAATAAGCCGAATAGCGCATCGACTGCCCACACTTCGTTCACTCACTCATTTTTTCGCTAGCGGCGATCGTGTCTTGAAGTTGCAAGTTGTAAGTACCAAAACGCGCAGCGTGGGTAGACCCTCCACAAGGTGGAGTGATGACCTGGTAAAGGTCGCGGGAGCCCGCTGCTGGATGCGGGTGGCGCAGGACCGGTAATTGGACTCCTTGGGGGAGGCCTATGTCCAGCAGTGGACGTCTTTCGGTTGATATGGTGATGGCGATACCAAGTTGGTGTGACTAATTGCATCGTTTGCAGTGTGCTTTAATTTCAACACTGAATCCTTATACATATTATAGAGTAGGTATTTTGGTAGAAATATTTTATAACCTGTTTTAAAACGTACGATTATATTTTTATCCAAAAAAACACTCGCAAAATGATGACATTGAGGATGGAAATAATAAGGAAGTGTACGTGGGAACGTTTCAGGCTAATGCTGAATAATAAAACTTGTTATTATGTTATAGAGACCCCCTGTCCCCTCCGCCGTAGTGGAACCATGCAGGGAGTCGGGGCAAGCCCTGTAAACAAAGGTTCCACAGGACTGGAGGCGCTCGCCTACCTGACGCCTGGAAATGTCTGCGGCCTGCTACTTTGACCCGCCCGCCGGGACGTAAGCAGTTGAATGCCAATAGCGATCCTGCGACGCTCCCCTTTACAAGGCGGAGCCGGATGTCGTTGGTGGTTTTAGACGGTAATCCAGTTTCGGTTAGTCCGTCATACCCGTCCTGCCTCCCCGGATAGGACGGGATGCATAAATGCATTTCCCCAACGTAAAAAAAAGGGTGTAATGTTCAAACCACTTATGTTTCATATATTATACTGAAGGGTTCTACAGATTACTTGATTTTGTCGAACATGTCGAAGTCATAATTGAGTGTGGCGTACAGATGTAACAATCCGACCCCATGTGCCCCAATTTCTCAGTAAAACTCCCAATTTCTCAGTAAAACTCTTTTGACAGTTGGATCAGCGGCGCTACCACGAACTTCGAAACTCGAAGTTTGGGTATCTCCATCTCTATCGCGCTTATGATACTCGAGTGACAGGGATGCATGTATACGAACTTCGAGTTTCGATTTTCGTGGTAGCGCCGCAGCAGCGCAACACGCCTCCAGACAATTGCAATTAGTCAGCTTCTGATAAATTGGGGCTGACATATCATTACACGTATAGACCCCTGAGTCAGGATAAGCATACAGCCTACCTACACAATAGAATCCAATCCAGTCCAAGCGATGTAGCGCGATGGGATTCCCACTTACAAATTGACCGCTATCTGTCGGCAATATGTAGGTACAGTCACCGTCATTAATACCTACCATTGCATAACAAAGCGGGCAATAATATCTTAGCCTGTCACCTGTTTCTGCTTCCGACCTGTAAGCAGGGCTGTTATTCGCTACGCACTAATGCGGCCCACCCCGCCGGTCACCCGTCACGTAACTAGACCTCTACCTACGCCTAGTCACTACGCAACGCGGTGTCAAGATATATTTGTGGGTGAGCGTTGAGGTGAGCTAAAACAAGTTACAGAATAGGGGGGCAGTAGAAGTCGCGAACCTATATTTTTTTGATTTATAAAAACTGCATCGACAAAAAATCTTTATATTTATTGAACCAGCTTTTCCCGAGAATCAGTTGAGTAATACGACCTGTAGAGGACAACAACCGGACATAGTCGGACATCCGAACATCCGGAAATACGTAAGAATTGTGGCCCAAGCTGAAGCGGAAAACTTCGTTCGCTTCGCTCGCTCGTTCAAATAGTCGTGTCAGAAAATGTATGCGTGCTTTTGTGTGGCACAATTAAGTCCCAAGGAAGCTCGACACAAGTCGGCTTCGCACACAAACGAAGTTATAGGCTCTCATTTTAAGGGGGTGAATTGGAAATTATCGCGTGATTAAGAAACAATAAGGTCTGATTTTCAGATTTATTTATTTATTTATTTGATTCTTGACTAAGTATATGATTGTTTATCTGATTTAATCTATACATAATTGCCTAAAAATCCAAAGTTGGGTCTTTATTTTCCTTTTTTTACTCAGCCTACTCAAACAATAGGTACATTATTTTACGACAGAATCAAGTTAAAACTATAGTATTTTATCTCATCTAAGATCAAAAGAGCCATTCTCGAAGTGTTGCATCTCTTTTTCTGCGCGGAAGGCATAAGCGTGTCTCTGTCAAGGGGGCGTGGTCGACTCGAATCAAGGCATCTCCTTAACACGGCGAGCTGGAATAACATGAAACATTGTATACCTACACATTGGGATCCGTCATATCTAGGTCAAAACTACACTCGCGGGCAAAGAATACGGGTCGGTAAAATGCCGTCATATTTCCTAAAATAGTGCGTAAGAGGTTGTACAGTTAATCCTGTCATGATCTTTATTTAATTTTACATATAAACTGCTAATAACAGTAAAAAATATAACGTTACCAGGTTTAACTCGGACTCGTAAAAGCCCATGAAAAAAAACAACGTTAACGGAGCGAGATATCGCAAAAACCGTGATTTTTGGATATCGATATTTTTATGATAGGATCCAGGAAATTGTTAATACAGTTGGCTATTATAAAGAATAGCATATTATGTAAATAAAACAAGTATTAATATTTTAAAAAACCTATTGCAGTTATTTAATTTAGGGTGACCCGTATTCTTTGCCCGCGAGTGTAGTTTCTGAAGCTAGTAATTACATATATACATAGATTCACGCCTTTGTTCCCAAAATGGGGAAGACAGAGCACATGAAACTATGTCCCAGTGCCACTTTTATCATGGGTATAAAACATCGACAAAATGTGATATCGTAGTGATAGGTTGCTAGCCTACCGCCCACAACATACTTCAACCCTGCTCACTTAGTCGATTTTTACGACCCCCACGGGTAGAAAGGGGTGGTGAAATTCTAACCCGACACCACACGGGGAAGCAAGAGAGAAAAGAAAAGAGATTTAGTATGGAGAACTTAGAGATTAAGTATAGAGATTTAATATGATTTCAACAGTCTATGTGGGGCGTACAGAATTGAGTTTGTAGATGCACGCACAGCAAGGGTGGTTTTATGCGGTGCGCTTTCTAATTGTTAAAGAGTAGTGGACTGTATGTAGGCTACCTACTAGACGCGAAAATGTGTCGGAAAAGTCAGCTGCTTTGGAAATCGGAACAGGTCGATGAATTAGCTTAACAGAAGGTAACAAATAGGAGCCATGCGCACTTACTTGTGATTTGGGTGAATTTTTCCTTCCTCATGGCACAAGCACGCACGCGCCTTCATGGGACGCGCAACGCAATCCCAAAATGTCCAAAGCACTTTCAATCCACGAACACCTTCTAGCACTAAGCTGATAGCACATATACTTTTCAACAATATAAGGAGAATACGTCGGATTTAATTCGATTTAATTTATTCATCAGCGGGGAGCTGGTCTTTACACACACACGGGAGAGTATCTAAAAAAAGTGTAAAAAATTATGAAATCATATTTTGAAATGACGATAGAAAATTTAAAAACGTGCGGTATTGACCACTCGTATTCAATTCTATCGATAGAAAGTAAGTGTATGTGATTATGACACTACAATAGCATTTACTTTTATTTAATTTTCGAGCGCTCGAAAGTCAAAAATCGGCCCCCAGGTGGCGTGAGCGATGCGCGTACGTCGTGTATGACAAAGATAGCGCGCTATATCAGTGCGCATGGGTGAAAGGGATGATTGTATAGGAAATCGTGGCTGTAGAAACGACAACAGATAAAAGTCCGACAGACAAACATACGAAATCCACCACTATGTTTGTACCAATTCGAAATTATGCTGCGGGCGACTATTTGGATGAAAAACAATCAGTTTTTCCCAGTTCGTTTTCCTTAGTCAGGATCCTCTTAACTTTGTATCTGGGGGCACGGCAGTGCCCCCGCCAATACGAGCCAAGCGAAGCGCAAGGGCACTACCTACCTTTTCTCGAAGCGCTTCGTCGTTTTTTTGAACCCTCATAACTTGGGTTTGGATTATATCAGATAAACAAAATTCTCGGGATATGATTTATAGTAGACTTATTAAATATATAAAGTTTCAATTACATAGCTGTTATACTTTATATTTTATTGATATCTAAAAAAATTCGATTTCGTCACTGACTCACTCACTCACTCACTCACGTTGACCAAAATCTTTAGGGTACATCCTGAAGTCCTAGAAAGCTGAAATTTGGTATGTAAGCTAGTATTAGTACACAATCAACAAAAAAAAAACCAAAAAATGACTTTTACTCCCCAACCCCCTAAACCCCCTTGTTATAAATAATAAAATACATATTTCAGGATTTTTTGTAAATCACCCCCCTGGAAGTTTGTATGGGTTTCCCTCACACTTCTTTAGAAATTACCTTACAATAATTTACTTTAAAAACAAAGTTTTAACCGACTTCAATTTAGTACTCCACCAAGCCACATTTCCACATTTCTTTTCCAATTTACCAAATGAACTGATTTCCGAGAGTAAATATACGTTGATTATTAGAGAAAAGAACCCAATCGCTGTATGTGACCGGATAATATTTGAGGACTTCCGTCGATTCCACAAGGATCACCTTTGGCACTTCATTAGTTGCTATTTCAACGGAATCTTATCAGAATCTGTGACGTACATTTGTACTTTTAAGTACCTACATAATTGAGAAATTCCATAAGTCATCTGTGGTCTTCATCATCAATTCCACTCCACCAAATGTATGATTTCCGGGTGTAAATACACGAGTTATAGTAGAAAATACCAAAATCACTACACGCGTGCCTAATGTAATTGAAGAGTTCCCTCAATTCCTCATGGATCCCATCATCCAATTTCTTTGTCCAGTTTCTTTGAAAAAATGGGACCCAACTGGAAGCATATACTTACAAACAAAAAAAATTACGAATCGGCTCATCAATGACGGAGTTCTGAAGTAACAAACATTGAAAAATAAATGATAAAAAAAAAATACAACCGAATTGAGAACCTTCTTTTTTGAAGTCGGTATAAAAGGAATGAGATCCCACCAAAAACATTACATTTAAAGTGATTGCCAAGCCAAGACTCCCTAGCTCATATAGCTTTCAGCGTTAAAAAGATATCAGATCATAAAGTAACGCCAAGCTTCTTACTCCACGCGGTGTAACTACCACTACCAGCCACGCTCAACAAATTCTACATCTTGACTAAAAAGTATAGCTTTGCTGAGCACATCCCGGTCGCCGCATAGACTGAATGAATTTATGATGATATTTAATAAGCGACTGGTCTATACTTCTTATCGTATCGTAGTGTGGCCGTACCTTTAACGTCCATTATCGCGACAATTAATGGCATTTCTCGTTAGTGTGGCCCCAGCATTAGCCAGCAGTCTTGTGATAGCCGTGCTGCGCGCGGCGGGATGCTGGCGGGACGAGCGAGGCGCAGTCTGTTTGACCACGCTGGCGGTTTGCAGGAAAATATAGCGCGGCCGCGACGGTGCTGTCTGTCTGTAGCTTTTGGGGGAGGCGTCCAGGTCCAGAAGTAGGCGTCTTTCGGCTGATATGATGATGAACAAGTTTATAAATATGATGGTATTTTACCGCATCTAAAATGTGTCATTTTTTAAGGAAGTATAATATAACTTCACAAGGTAATGTGAGCATTTCTTTAAAAAGTTGCCACTAGCTATATTTTTTAACCCCCGACGCAAAGAGGGGGGTGTTATAAGTTTAACGTGTCTGTGTATCTGTGTATCTGTCTATGGTATCATAGCTCCCAAACGGATGGACCGATTTGAATGTGTTTTTTTATTCGAAAGTCGATGTGAGCCCGAGTGATCTTAGCCATGTTTCATGAAAATCGGTTTCGCCATTTTTGAGATAATGGACTTTGAAATGAAAATTTCGGGGGTTTTTCAACTTTTCCAAGTTGTAGTTATTAGTGTGCAACTTTTATGTTATTTCAACTCAGAGGGTTATCTGTGACTCAGAATCACGATCTCTTTCTATCCCAACAGTACACAGTACAAGGACTTATACAAAAAAATCCATACATTTTTGAACTTCCCTTTACCTAGTACGAAATTGCCGGCCTGCATGTAGTCCGCCAATCACTCCGTACTAGGTTTTCTGTGACCTTGGTTTGGCCGTCCGACGATTTCGCTCGTATGGCGTGTAATATAGCCATAGTACGCCATAGTCGCCCGACAGCAATTCAATTCAATTCAATTCATTTATTTGTCTGTAAAACATAGGTACAGGTAGATTGGTGTTACAAGAATCAGTATAGAATCACTATGTTCTGGCCATGAGGCGTACAAACAGTCATTAGCAAATGACAAAGGTAGGTACATTTGGTATTAGGTATAATTACAATAATAAAAACAAAAAAAAATCGGTCAAAAAAAATAAAAAATGGTCACAGGGAAAATAAATGTCAAATTAATTCAGGAATACATTAATAAATTAATCTAGTCATGAAGAAGAAGATAGTCTAGAAGTCATGTCGTCTATTAAAAAATCCGAGATTGCAGCTGGCGCGTCGTGTCGCTATATGTATTGTCCCAAAGCATGTCGTCAGTATTTAAACCCGGTTGTGGTGATTGCGCAATCTATACGTACTATATACTAATATAATAAATAGGAAAAGTTTATGAGATTGTAAGTTTGTATACTTTTTAGGGTTCCGTAGTTAACAAGGAATCCTTATAGTTTCGCCATGTCCGTCCATCTATCTGTCTGTCTGTCCGTCTTCGGCTTAGCTCAGTAACCCTTACAACTAGAAAACTACAATTCGGCGTGGGTATATAAACCAATCACGCCGACAAAACAGTAGAATAAAATCCTGTTTTTTTTTACCTAGGGGAAGGTGAGGTAATACGATCCCTGGAGGTCAAATGATCCCCCGCCGTAAATCTGACACAACTAGTGCAATCTATCCAAATGTGCATGAAACATGTGTCCCGCATCCCTGCCAGTTGCCTCTCCGAGTGTCATGGCGGTGCGAGCGCTTGGCGTGATTTTATTAAAAAAATATCAAAAAGTGTGGCTCTGATCGAAGGTAAGTCTGTTTTTGAACTTTCATTACTTTTTACATGTTCGTGTTTATTGAAATGTTGTTTTATTTGCGGGTATTAATAGCAGTTAGCTAATATTTAAGCAATGTTTGATCTCCGCACGCGGTATTTGAAGACTATGTTTTGATCGATATCTTGGAATTTGGTGTTTGGGGCGAAATGATCCCTTTCTGTGTGTGATCCCTGGAATCATTTTACCCCATTAGTGTTTGTTGTTCTTACAGATCATGCCGAGAATGTATATACGCAAAACTAATCGCCAAAACGAATGCCTCTTCTGTACTAAAAGCTACTCCAAAGTAGTCCAAAGTCAATAAAGGCGAAGGGTGGATTAGGTGTGTTGTGTGTCTTAAATTGGGACATGAGGCTTGTGCGGGAGTAGAAAGTGACAATGAAGGCGACTTTACTTGCGATATTTGCCTTTCTAGTAACAAATTTGATAGTGTGAAATAAGGCTATAGGTCTATTTCTAAGTTCCTAACAAGAAAATTATTATTTTTTAAATGAAGAGTTGAATTTTCTATTGCATTTTGACATTGATAAAAACCTTTGATCCCTATCATATTTTATGAGTATAATTTGTGTTTTTTTTTAATTAGAAGAAGAGTTTATTTGTTTACCTGCCTTGATTAGGTATGTTGTTAATTTTGCAAACCTTTAAAAAGTTTGTTGCAATGTTTAATGTTCAGTTTTGTTGGTTGAGTAGTAGATAATTATTAAAAAAATCTCTAATGAAACTAGAAGACTGGAAAAGTTTTGTGTAACTTGCTTATATACTTGTTATGAACAATACATATGATTAGAATAAACAGCTAAGTGTTTTATTTCACTGATATTTATTAAATTATAGTATAAAATGATCCCTGGGATTATTTTACCCCTACCCCAGGGATCATTTTTTACATAGGTGTGTATAAAATGATCCTTTACTAAACTTTAACAAAAACCTCTTGTACAAAAAAACTACATACATCTAATAAAAAATAAGTAAGCAGTTACAAAGTTAGGTAAATTCACTACCTCTAACAATAGAAATCTTACGATTTTGCTTTCAACTTTAGCCACAGTTAAGTTTTTCCCTTAAGGGGATCATTATACCTCACCTTCCCCTACATGTAAATTGGTGATGTATTTTTTTTTTCTCGTTAAACTTATAGTGTAGGGTATCGTTGGATAGCTTGTTCAAAAATATTATGGGTTTTCGAAACTATTTTTCAACTCAGTTATGCGTTTGCGAGATAATGGGATTGATTTAATTTTTGTTCAAGTCTTGTGTCCCCCCCCCCCCCCTGCCGGCTAAATGACTACTACTGGGGACGTGAAAAAAATCATGGCAGTAGTACATATAATGAATTTTTCACATCTCATGCTCGAAAAGTGTGTCATATTAGGCTTAGCAAGCGGGGCTAAAGTAGTACATTTAGCCTCTAGGGAAAATATGTAGACATATTTATGATTTTTAAAACATTTAATTTGACCAATCAAAACAACACCGTATTAAATCCACCAATCACAACTCTTTCAAACGAATATTTGTATTTGCTATCAACTAACCAGATACAGCTACATATTCTAATCGACCAATCAGAAAACTGAATTCATTTCAAACATTAGGTGTTTTTAATCCGTAAATCACAATCATTAAAAAAATAAAACGCCTCTGAACGTCAATAGCCGCGTCCAAACGTTCAAGTGTGATTAACTACATACTTGGAATAAGCTTCGAGATTGAGCGGGATAGATGCTCTCTGTCTCGCTTTATCTTATGCCCCGTATGCTGTCCGCCGCGTTCTGACGTTTGGACGAGGCTATAGACGGTGAGAGGCGTTTATTCGTGGTGCCAATATTTTGTATCTGTGTCAAAGCAGTTTTGAACCATCTTTTCGCCGTGAAATTAATTAGTGATTATGGATGGATAAATCTTCGTTTTTACTATTTTCTCGCTGTCGAAGTGAAAAGTAGAGTGTGTAACTCTGGTCTAAAAGCCATATTACCCCTCGAACAATTTTCCCTCACTTCGCTCGGGAAAATAACAATCTCGTGGTAGTATGGCTCATTTTAGCCCCTTGTTATACAATCTACTATAAAAGGAAAACTATCAGTAGAAATAACTAGTTAACTGGTACGAAATGCACTTAATTTCGGGTGCAATGCAAATACATTGTAATTGGAATTTGAACCTTTTACCGTGGACGGTAGAGTTGCTTTTTCACGGCACGGTGCTTCTTGTCCGCGGCGAGCGCGCAAAAGACCTGCCCTGCGACATGCCCCCTCACCCGTGGCAATGCTAAAACTAAGGCGGACTTACGGCACGGTGCTTCTTGCGCGCGCGGCTAGTTGTGATATGCGGCTTGATGCTGTTCGGAGATTTTCGTAATTATTTTACGTAAATAACCTGTTGCTGCTAAAAGTTTGCGATCTGCGGTTCGATTAGTTTTAAAGTTGTGTACCTAATTACCTACATATCGTTTGAAAAAAATAATGTACCTGCGAAATGACCCTATACATTGGTGTGTTATAAAAATAAACATATTTACGATTATTTATGAGGGTAAGCTATAATAAAAACACCAAAAGCCCCTTTTAGTCGGCATTCTGTGACAGACGGGCAACTGCGGAACCCTACCCTGCGCGTGGCCCGACACGCACTTGGCCGCTTTTTTAATATTTATTAGGTCTGCGAACAGCGCTTACAATCTTACATTTATACAGGTTTTATGAACCATTTTGAATACTTTTTATTGGTACGTGAACACATATCAAATATATCCAATTTATACTTTTTCTGTAGTACCTATACTGTACAGTAACTTCAGTAAGTATGTATATTATATTTTTATTATTCATGACTCAGTAGGTAGGTAATCTAGTATTTAAATGCCGGACGCCGGTCTGAGGATTCAGTGTCCTGCGGACTACGAGAAAGAGTGGACAGTTGTGCGTTCCCTATACAAAATGGGTACGTATTTGTTTAGCTGTTACGATGATACTTACTTACAATAGGTTTGATAATTTCTTTATTCAAGTGGACCTGAACTTGTCCATCAATGAAACACAAACATTTCATAATCGTCTCAATTAAGTAGGTAAAGTCATCATCATCCACCTAGCGTAATTCCCGGTTGTGTTATTTACAAGCGACCTATACTTGAAACCTTGATTAGATTCCAAATAAGTTTCTGTCATTTTAATTTTTGGTACAAGCTTTTATTGCCAAATGTACTTTTCTGTATACCGTCATCAACTACTCATTGAGACGATTCTAACGAGCACAAACTCGATGGGGTTATGTGGTTTTATTACGGAACGGGACAGGTGAAACTAAATAAAAGCATTTAAAAAATAAAATAAATCAACAATAATATAATATAACCTTAATAAAATTGCCATTAAAATGAAAAAAAAACCGACACTGGCAAACTTACACTCTTCCAAATGATGGACGTAGGGTAGCTAGTTTTTAGCTACGTCCATAAGAGTGTAAGTTTGCCAGTGTCAGTTTTTAGTGTTCCGTACCAAAATTGGTCCAACGGAACACTTATTTTTCTTCATTTTAATGGCAATTTTAAGGTTATTTTTTGGAATCTGATCTAATTATGGTTTCAAGTTTAAGTATCTCGATTTTTTTAAAGTTATTTTAACTTTAAAAAAATCGGAGATACTTAACCTCCTGCCTACCAGGGGTACTTTTTTTGGAAAATCTTTTTGAATCTTTCAAGTTTTATTGCTTAGGGCTAAAGATGTTCAGGAAAAATAAAAAAATAAATCTACGGTTTTTCCGACCAATTTTTCACTATGTACTTTACAGAGGACATCAGTGCCCAATTAAGCTGTCCTTTACAAAGGACATAAACCTTTCTTAGCCTTTAAACCCAAAAAAAATGAGTAATACTAAGATATTATAACACAAGTTTTACAGATATAATCGACGCTTATTAAAAATCCAAAATTAAACACAAGATCTTTCTTTCTCTTAGCAGTGAAATAACAGAAACATACATTCCCCTTGTAAGAATCTTTAAAAAAATGATCAGTCATGATTTACAATAAGAAAATACTAGAAAAGATAATACTAAATTAGGAATCAACAATGAGATCAACAGTTTGATTTACATCTATCTTCATTTATATCACAGCCTGGCTTGCGACAACGACGGCACTAAGGTTCGTGTCAGTTCTAGGACTGCACTTTCCGCCAAGCTAAAGCCATTATTCGCAGGAGCTGGAAAAGTACTATCGCCTTGGTAGACGACCATGTGACAGACGACTCCTTGTGGTGTGGCTAATACAAATACTTTGAGCCCAACAGGATTCGGCTTATTAGGGCAGTACTGCCGCATAGAACACTGCCCGGTGAAGGGAACTATCATTTCGTCGATATATAAACTCTTGGAGACGATCATGCTCATAACAGCCACTCAATATGCGATCAAATAGCGGCTTGACTTTCCAAATCTTATTTATCCTTTGCTCGGAAGTCACCTCATTATCGTACACGCATTTCAGGCGTTTTCTTATGAAAAAAAATCTGTTGCGAGCCATATGGCTTGTGCTATAAAGGGAACTCTCCATCTTTCTGACCAATACATATCAATTTGTGGACATTGAAGGGCTGACATGACTAGTGTTATACCGATATACACATTTAACTCTCTTAAAGTCAGTCCTAGTGACTTCCCAGTGTTTAAAATATGCGTCCTGTTTGTAGCATCAATAATTTGAAACAGAATATCAGCATCTAAGTATATACTGATCGTAGAATTGGTACCATTCATATTCAGAATAATCTATCTGTTTATAAGCAGGCTGTGTCAGTGGTTTTATTTCAGGCTCAAAATGTTCTTTTCACCAATTGTCTTGAACACCGGAAACAGAAGCTCGTGTCTGAATGGAAGGCGGTAAGTTTAGTGCGCTGGTACACGGCTGCCCGCACCGCGGCCTGTGCCTCTGCCCCCACCTCTCCCGCAACCGCGTGACAATCTGGCGCGTCCTCTTGATTTCCCACGCGTAGAAGATCTTGTAGTAACTATCTCGGATGCATCAGAAAATGACACGGGCGGTGTAACAGGTGGATCATTACATTTTCTTCTTCATCCGAATTGCTGCTGGTTTCAGGCTCAATATTACCAGTTCTTGTTATTTCTGATGGAAGAAACATAGGATCATCGTCTGAATCATCTCCAGAGAAGTCGAATTCCGAGTCATTTAGGACCTCTTCTATATGTATGTTGGCTAACACTAAAAAAAGACGTGCAAACCATGAATATTTTGTCCTCGTTTGTCTATGTACTATACAGAGTACAAATATAGTCCCAATGTCGCATACTCAATTACCTCCTTTTGTACTTTGCAAAGGACATAAAACATTACGACATGGTGGAATGTATGATTTTGATTAATTTCGTAAAATAATTGCCTAGTAAGTAAATACGCGAACTTATTTTTAATATTTTACACATATAACATGTCAATTGGCATTAAAAAACGAGATTAATTGTGATTAAACTTACCTTTGCGCGGACGCAGGCACAAACGCGCACCTTCCCCCGCCATTTTTGAAGGATGACAGATTGCTGTTGACGTTTCTATTTTTGACTATGAAGTTTGACAGCTACATAACGGATTACAATCTACACGTTGGGGCTGCCAGTGAAAAATACTTCGCTAGATTTTTATTTTTGCTATGTCCTTCCCAAAGGAAGGATGTAGGCACGAGGTTAAACTTGCCTGTCGTAGGCAATATAATCAGTAATCGAGTCAGAATAAATATCTTAGCTTGACTTGAATTTCTACGATGGTCATTTTCAGTAGAAAAGTGTTACTAGGTATTGACAGTTGTTTGCGTCTAATAAATTTTTTTGGGCAGGTGACTTTTTTTTTCTGTGATATTTACTTAGAGCGCCTTTAAATAGTTCTGAATTCTGAATGATTATCTTAGGTAAGTACTAATATTTAGACGTATGTATAGTTACTTACCTAATGTGGCTTGGTTCCAGGATCCTTCATATTGCTGTTGTCCGCTTTCGCGATTTTGCTGGTCATCGGCTACGCGGACGCCCGGTAAGGCAATGGAAACGTTTTTTTTATGAATATGTAGATAGTCTTACTGCTGAACAGGCCTCTTCTATCTCTGTTCTTAACACAGTATTTAACAACAGTAACATTCTATTATTTTTATATTATTCACTTGAATAAACAAAACTTACGAAAATACTCTGAAAACACCCATTTTTGCTTATTGTAAGTAGAACACTTGTCACGAGTCTGTATAATTTCCGTTCCAAATTAATATTAACAGAGCGTGTATGTTGTTTCAAAAATAGGATATATACTATCAGTTAAATACCGTATTAATTATTCTTTCCGCGCCATAAATCGCATACTTTAGCTGACATTAGTGCATATCTATCTATCAAACTCTAGTGGGATAGGACCGGTTCTATCTATTGCATACATCCGTCCAGATGTTACCTACACCTACCTATATGTAAATGGCTACTTATCAAGTGTAATTCATCGAGCGAAGCTGAGGGGCCATCATGTAAGGCTCGCCACACACAGAGCTGCTACCGCGAATTGCAAACGAAGTTCGTTCGTGTGCCTCCCTCTTTGTCGCACTTGTATATTCCAGCGACACGAACTAGCAAGTGCGACACACTAAGTTTGTTTTCGTTTCGCAGGAACTCCTCAGCCCGGCGGATTTACGCGAAATTCAGCCTGGTGCGCCACCAGGAACGAAAACGAAATTAGTTCTTGTCGCTCGAATATACAAGTGCGACAAGCGACAAAAACAATATATATGCCTTTCTCGTTCTATCTTATAGCTTGTATTCTGACAGAATTCGGTCGCGGAACAGCCCTACGGCAGTGGAACTCCTGTACAATACGCGCCACATAAGTTAGCCTCAAGTCGCCTCCCCGTACGAATCGAACTTCTCTGACACCGGTGCGACTCTACTATATAGTCCGACCGTCGATCGACGTCGTTGTGCGGGCGGCGAGGACTGGAGTGTCGCTTCCCGCATGTCGTTTCCCGCACGACGCCCGCTCCTCGGTTTTACACTTAGTAGCTAACATCAGGGACGCAAACTTAAGTGGCGCGGGTTATGACCCGTCAGTATCAATGGGGGTGTTCTGTGGTATCAATTCAGTTGTCAATAGAGGGCTTCTTTCTAGTCATGCACACAGAGTAGTCGTGGTCATGTCACGGTCGACTTTTGCAAAAGACCTTTTCGTGACTCTTGTGGGATAATAGTGCAGTGGTTTCCCGTTGCATTCTTCACCAGCACTTTTAGGGTGTATTTGGTCCCCAAGATTTCTGACGCGTCTTCCGTACAGTACAGGTTACTCCGTCGGGTGTGTATGGATATACCGCCATTGCTTGGTCGCCAGACAGAGCCCCGTTGGTTTTCTAGCAGGGAGCACCACGGCAACCAGTTGGTCGCCGCCGCCACTCGGCGCGTGCAGGTGGGGTTGACAGTAGGGCCGGTGTAGGTGGTATTCCGACCTCCCCTTACTCCCCTTCTACTCCATCTCCTCTTAACAAGCGCTTACGTACATACATTTAATATGTTTTTATCGCATAGAATTATAGAAGAGGACACGTCATTTATACGGATAAAGAGTCTAACCGAAAGTTAGGCTTATAGTTATAGTCCTTAACTTTTGCTGCCCGCAGGAGAGACGCGAACCTAAGTGTTTAGTATGACCCACGTACTGTAAGGCGTGAATTATACAAAGACGGCGTAATGTGATGGCGCGGCGCAGGCGCGGCGCGGCAGGCATGATGCCACCTCACAAGATTGTATTAAATACAATCGAATATGGTCCATTGTTGAATTACACTCGCAGTCAACGCGCCGTTTGAGTGTAATTCACGTCGCACGTCGCCTGTAAGGCGCGGCGCAGGCGCAGCGCATGCATGCCGCTTCAAAATGTTTTCATGAACATGTATGTAGCTGCGCAGCAAACCAAGCGCATCTTCGTCTTCTGAAGAGGAGGACATGCTATGCAATGAAGTCAGCCCATATAGTGACGCATCGTAACGTCTCTTCGCCTCTTCTATATAATTTTAATCGCGTCCGTGCCGTGTCTTCATCTTATTCCGTCTCTGTATAATTCACGCCTAAGGAACATCATTATTCTGTGTTAACATACATTTATTCACCTCTTTTCCAGATCGCCAATGCCCGCAACCCTCGAAGGTGTACACGCGCACTCCAAAATGCAATCACAACGCCGACTGTAAGCACGGAAAGCTGTGTTGCAGGAATCAGAGCAACGAAATGTCCTGCGTTGAGGCCGTGAGCCACGGTGGCACTGGCAGCGACAAGTACACTCGTAAGTCCTAACACTTTTGAATACATACATATATACATACATTCACGCCTTTATTCCCAAAAGGGGTAGGCAGAGCACATAAAACTTATGTTCGCCCCTTTTAGCATAGATGTGGGTATAAAGGCGCGGCAGGCAGGGGCGGAAGGCGCAGCGTGGGTAGGCCCCCCACAAGGTGGACTGATGACCTGGTAAAGGTCGCGGGAGTCCGCTGGATGCGGGTGGCGCAGGACCGGTCATTGTGGCACTCTTTGGGGGAGGCCTATGTCCAGCAGTGGACGTCTTTCGGCTTATATGATGTGGGTATAAAACAGGGGTTTTCAAAGTGGGGGTGACCACATTTTAAGGGGGGCGCGGGGCCTCGGGAAATTTGAACACGCTAGGAAGATGATGATGATTTGGCTAGCTAACCCATTCACTTCCGTTTCCTTGCATCGAAGCGAAGGGGGGCGTGGGAACTTCATTTTAGGCAGCAGGGGGGCGTGCCTCAAAAAAGTTTGGGAACCCCTGGTATAAAAGATCACGCTTTTGAAAATGAAAATTAAAGGGAGCCTCAGCACAATGGTGGCTCCCGAGCCAGCTCTGGTCTTCCGGCGAGACCATTTAGGGCCACGTTCACTGCTGAGCTGACCGACATGGCCTTAAATTATAACTTTTCACTGCCAGGAACCAGACTAGCAGACGGTTTGTAGACGCTTTCCGTTACTTAGCGGGTAAATCACGGCATCGGTACCTAGTGCTACGAAGTTGTTGGCAGACGTCAGCTGCAAACATGAGCCCTGGTCACGTACACTTACACTCACAGCACACTGACTGTCAGACAAGCGCCGAGCGACGCTCGGTCATCGTTGCTCATGCATTCGCCCGTGCTGTTTCGGCCGACAAACGGACAATCGCGTAGAAAAGAATATCAATAATTAATAACCAGGACTTCTATCTGTCAGGGTGGGTATCCACCAGAGCTTTCTTTTTATACAACGACGGTGGCAAACAAGCATACAGCCCGCCTGATGGTAAGCGGACACTGCAGCCTATAGACGCATGCAACTCCAAAGCAGTAACATGGGCGTTGCCGACCCTTGATATGTTTGAGGATTCGCCGTGTCGACATCTGAAGGAACAAATTCCCTTGCTCTCAACACAACGCATCCTCGACCAGCTGCAGCAGCTGCGCGAGGTAGCGGAACGGTGTGCGAGGGAAAAATCTACCAATAGGAAGAGATGCTTGAGCGAGGCTAGCGATGCTATTGGTGTTTTTCCTCGCATACCGCTCCGTTGCCTCGCAGCTCAGCACGTCTATCTTACGAAGGCCGCACGAAGGCGCCACATACCCTCGATTTTTCTCGCAATATATCTCTTGTTCTAAGTGTTCTAATAAGAAAGAGACGGATAGTGCGAGAAAAATCGAGAGAGCTCGCGCGCCGTCGCATGATAGCCGTGCAGTACGACTACCATGATTTGACATTGTCATTTTTCGTTAACGAGAATCGAGTTTTCTATCTGTGCATCTCTATTGCACTTTGACAGTACGAGCGGGATGCACAGATAGAAAACTCGATACTCGTTAGCGTAAGCCGTCATTGTCAAGCTCATGATAAGCGTACCGGTGGGTGCTCGAGCTTGCGAGCTGTCAAATACATGCGAACTCACACATCGGTATATAGTGGATATTATTATAAAATCTGATAGATTTAAAATTCTGGTGAACTGTACTGCTAGTATTAGTTTTAACTCATAGGGTAACTCCGGTTACGTTCCCGTGACATTCGATAGCGGATAAACGCGCTTCGAATAGATTTCGATTGTACTCGTAAATTGTTTTAACTTTATTTTTGCAGCGGGCGGTGCTATTGACTGCGATGGCGTGAGGTGCACCAAGTATGAAAAGTGCGAGTTTGATAAGAAAACAAATCGGAAGAGGTGCGTGCGGGCATGAAGTAAAGAAGATATATGCTATATGCATGGATCTAGTGCAAGTGAAGTGGAGAACCTACAAACAAATCTTGATAAATAAAATGGAACTAAGGATATTGTCACTAGACTGTTGAAAAATGTGACCGAAAGAGACTCACTTTGTCTCCAGTGTGTCCTCCCACTTAAGTTTCCGCAGTAAGCTCGATTCTCCATACAAACGTAGTTACGCTCTCATTTTAAAACTACGTGTTGGATTGTAACGAAACTTTGCATATACAATGACATGAGGTATATATATGTCTGTAATTAGTTTATGTAGCTTCAGATATCATAGTAAAAAATAAAGCGAATTTAAGTTTTTCATACAAAACTTGTTTTTGCCGTATTTTGTTTGTTTTATAAACTGGAACCATATAAACTAATTAGAGACATAGATATACCTTATTTCATTGTATATGCAAAGTTTCGTCACAATCCAACACGTAGTTTTAAAATGAGAGCGTAACTACGTTTGTATGGGAAGGTGAAATTCGGCCGAGCTTACTGCGGACTCTTAATGTCATAACTTGCCTATATGTATCTAGATAGTAATTACCTAATACACGGTGATTTTTAATTCGTGATCTGGAACCAATTTTTCCAATCCTTGATGCCAAACACGATTAAGTCTTAGTTACATAAAACAAACGTTTTTCTTTTTCTGCATAAAACGAAATTAAGAATTACGTTTTAACTAAAAATCTTTGTTACCCTAACGTTTGTCTCATATACCAACATAAAAACCCTTAGTGTTCAATTATTGCATGATAAGTAGATTTTAGAGTTTATTGGTGTAAGTCATAACCAATTTTCTGTGGATATTATGTTAACATTATCATTAAATTTAATGAACTAAACAGTGACGTAAATTGCACGAGACCTCATCCATTGTAATTGGTTTTGCTGGTTATTAATATTGTTCGAGTTCTGATCACGGATTAACAATCACCGTGTAATAAGAAAGGGAAACATTATCCCCCTTATTCATAAAACTTAAAATGCCTCTGCTAAATAAAATGTGCTTTGTCCCTTTCTTACGAATACAAATGTCAAAGTGACAGATAAGGACAAACGATTTTTAACGGCATTTTAGTTAAAACAGGCTTGTAGAACGTTTATGAATACGGCCGTAAGACGTGAGTCTCTTTCAGTTCGTGGTTTTGGCTCATTCGGCCCGTCGTAGGCAAATCCAATCCATGGCGTATTCGGGCAGATTCAAAGTAGGTATGTATACATACAGACAAAGAATTAATTACTTTGGTGACGGCTATCCGCCACCAAAGGAATTCAAGGTGCTCCCGCTGAGCTGCATCATCCGCTTTGTGGAAATGATGGAGCGAGCTTGGGAGTAGGCATAAAGGAGAGGGCAAATGCACAAAAGACCCCGCTGGGTCGAAGTGCATCCGAAAGGGCCCTCATCTAGATAAGATAAGATAAGATAAGATATATAACATACACACTACAATTACATATGCTCATATAGCTTACGACGCAAGGCCATGTCATTTTCTTTACAACATACTTAGCCATATCTTGTTCCAAAGAAAATTATTCATATGTTATAGGTAAGTTCTGTATTTTATGCTTCATTAAATCAATACGTAACTTTTATTTGCATGCTTGCCATTATTTTATAAAAAATCATATTTCACGTGTCGGATTTTTTATTTAGTACCCATAACAAATTTACAGAAGATCTTAATTATGACTAATATCTCTATCAATTGTTGAAGAAATGAAAGAGTAAGAGCGTGATAGACAGACGTCTATCATTCTTGTACTGGCTGCCCGAGTGAATCCGCCCGCATATTGCTTAACACAGGTAAAGCTGCGGGATAGAATATAGCCTACGTCCATCCAGAAAATCTCTTCTAAACACAGGTGAAAGAATTATGGAAATCGCATGAGTAGTTCCAGAGATTTCTCCATCTATACGTACTATTTGTATGAACAATCTCTATCACAGGATCGGCGTGAGAGAGACGGAGATACACGAACGAACTTCGTTTTCGTTTCACGGTAGGGTTCTTTTTAATTTATTTCATGACCATTTCACGGTAGGGTCTCAGGGGCCGTAGACAAGGTTACAATCGACAAGCGCTAAAGCCAATAGAAAAATAATAAAATGTATGTGTAATGTAATGTATGAATGACAGATGCCGACGAAACACTTTTCGTTGACATCTGTCATTCCCATACATTTTATTAGTTTTCTATTGGCGTTAGCGCTAGTCGATTGTAACCTTGTCTAGGCCTCCGTTAAATTGCCATTCGTTTATTGGTCAAGCCAATGGCGGCTAAGTGTTGGCAATTTAAAATTCAGATTCAATAAAAAAAATATACGTGACAAACAATATAGAAAATAAACGAAGTAAATTAAAATAAAACAATAATTTAGTCACGAAATGGATTCATCTCGGCATGTTGCTAGCTTTTCAAAATTTAGACTTGGAAAATTGACATCACTTGTATTTTCGTGAAAGAGACTATTAGGCTCTATTCACAGGTCTATTCATTTTTAAAGCAAAGTAGTGAGCGTAGGTTCAGTCAGCATTACAAACATATATACATTTTAGGTGCCTGCTTAGAGATAAAGTCAAAAAGTGTATACATGTTTATGATGCTGATTGTACAGTATATTATATCTACAGCTTTACCTCCTTATTCATAAAACTTAAAATGCCTCTGCTAAATAAAATGTGCTGTGTCCCTTTCTTACGAACACAAATGTCAAAGTGACAGATAAGGACAAACGAATTTTAACGCCATTTTAGTTAAAACAGGCTTGTAGTACGTTTATGAATACGGCCGATGTTTTGGAAGAAGGACAATTCTAAGCCCAATGTAGGTGTCGTCATTTTGGATGATTGCCAATAAGTAAATTCTTCGAAGTGAAGCCACCTCGATATTGTCAAAGAACAAAATTAAATATGTAAATCAGACAAGGCAAAAGTAGGTTAATTTTACAAACAAGCAAGTCACAAGCGAGTTATGAACACAGTGAGGTTATTGGAAAATTGGTAGTTAAGTTATTGGGCTGAACAAATAAAATGTATCTGCCATTTTGAAAGGTAGACGTCCTAGTGGCCGACTCTGGCCCAATACACTTTCAATCTTATGTTAAATACTAGCTGATGCCCGCGGCTTAGGAAAATGTAACATATTGAATTTTCCCGTGGAAATTAGATGTTTTCCCGTTGGAAAAAGTAGCCTATGCCACTCTCCAGCTTCTAAACAATCTCCATACAAAAAATCGCATCAATAAGACCCTCCGTTGCGACGTGAAAGAAGGACAAACAAACACAGACACTTTCGCATTTATAATATTAGTAAGGAAGTTTCTGTCAGACAAAACATTTTTGGTACAGCTTTTATTGCTGACTGTACTTTTCTGTATACCATTATCAACTACTCATTGAGGCTATTCTAACGAAACCCAACCGAAACGCGGGATTACGTCGGATAAATACTGAATTCCCATGGCCACCTTTTGTCTCCATCATCAGATCAGCTCGATGGTACTATAATATTGCATTGTCATCGGAACTAAAGGTGTATTCCAAATTTCAGCTCAATCCGTTGAGGTTACTTAACTGGCTCAAAATTCAGTTCCAAAGGTCATGTTAAATAAAAGCTTGTAAAAAATATAGGTGAACAATAAATGTCAACTATTAGGCAATAAGTTGTGGTAGGTATGTAACGTGTGTGTTTACCTTATGTGTTTACACGGAATAATGGAAGCAATAAAGACACATAATTACTGATTGGTTGACTCATAAAGCTGGCACCTATAACTGAATATATTCTCATAAATATTGTAACGATATGTAATTACTAATTGGAGAGGCATCGACATAAGCCCAGCAGTGCATTAAAACTAAACTGATGCAGATGATGATAAACTTTGGAATAAGGTGGCTCGGTGTTTTTAGGGTTCCGTAGGATTCGTCATGTCTGTCTGTCTATCCGTCCGTATGTCACAGCCACTTTTTTCCGAAACTAAAAAAGCTATAGTGTTGAAACTTCGTAAGTAGATGTATTCTGTGAACCGCATTAAGATTCTCACACAAAAATAGAAGAAAAAAAAACAATAAGAACTAAGTAATTTTTTTTTTCATCAAACCCATACGTGTGGCTATGAATAGGTCTTCAAAAATGATATTGAGGTTTCTACTTAACATATTTTTTTTCGAAACTGAATAAGTAGTTTGCGCGAGAGATACTTCCAAAGTGGTAAAATGTGTCCCCCCCTCCCCGTAACTTCCTTCCTTAAAAAATAAGAGAATGATAAAAAAATAAAAAAAATAATATGATGTACATTACCATGCAAACCTCCACCGAAAATTGGTTTGAACGAGATCTAAGTAAGTAGTTTTTTTGAATACGTCATAAATCGTAAACCGCAATTTACCTTTCATTCAACGGATAATGGTCGGAACCCTTTGTGCGCGAGTCCGACTCGCACTTGGCCGGTTTTTTTTATTCGTAAGCGGTGGTCGTTAAAATCTGAATGTACCTATGGAAAGTATATCCGTTTTCTATGGGTATATTAAACGCCAGATCTTGCTTATCCATACTAATACTAATATTATAATTGCAAGTGTGTCTGTCTGTCTGTTACCTCTTCACGCTTAAACCGCTGAACCGATTTGGATGAAATTTGGTATAGAAATAGTTTGAGTCCTGGGGAAGGACATAGGATAGTTTTTTTCCCGGATATCATCCCCCAAAGGGATGAAGTGGGGGGTGAAAGTGTGTATGGAGCTACGATATAAAAGAGTTCCACGCGGACGGAGTCGTGGGCAGAAGCTAGTTTAAAATACTTCTTAAATATCTCTTGATCTCTCAGTGTCTGTACACTATTAGGTAATAAGTATGTAAAACCAACACTCTACTCTCAGTTCCCATCTGCCAATAATCAAAGCTGACCTACTGGCCACGTAACCAGCATTTTCTGACCTCCGGTTACACGTAGAAGCTACTTATCTCACGGTCATTATAGTGGTATGTTTTGTAAGTAGTTGAAACGGTTTATGAATAGGCAGTAATCGTTCTGTTTACTTCTCGTATCGTTTCTCGTCTCGTCTTACCAGTCTCCGAGCGACTTTGACTAGTGGTGGACCCGTGTTCAACGTTTTCTATAATGGGTATGTAGTTTATTAATGTTGTATATATAATGTAGTTTTAAATTTACCGTAGTTTACTGCTGTATGACTTTAACTTTCACGTTTAATTTCATTCTAAACTTGGCAAAAAAAAAGCAGTGAGATGAGATCAAACCTAGGTCGCGCCCTATAAGAGACCCAAATATCGACAAAAAAAAACTAAAGCGAAGTGTCTGTCATGAGACGGCCGCGACATCTCTCGATTTTTCTCTCACTACACCTCTTGGTCTAAGTATTCTAATAAGAGAGACGGATAGTGCGAGAAGAATGTGTTGCTCATAGAATTTCACGAGAATCGTTTGAGAAATGTAGACGAGAGCGGCCGGATAGTACAATTATACTGTTTTTGTGACTATGTGACAGTTGCGTTCGTAAAACTAGTGCCTGCGCCAAAGCGTACTCGGTCTCCTTCAGGGTACGACCGGGGAAACGTTACGCGCTAGGATGATGACGGTAGCAACCATATACGAGGAAAATTGGCGGTTAGAATAGGAATAATAAATAAATAAATAAATATTAGGGGACAATCTTACACAAATCGAGCTAGCCCCATAGTAAGCTCAATAAGGCTTGTGTTACGGGTACTAGACGACGATATAGGAATAAGTAACTACAACTTAGATAAAATGAAATAATTTACTTTAAAAACAAAGTTTTAACCGACTTCAATTTAGTACTCCGCCAAGCCACGAGAACATTTCTTTTCCAATTTACCTCATGAACTGATTTCCGAGAGCAAATGCGTTGATTATTATAGAAAAAAACCCAATCGCTGTATGTGACCCGATAATATTTTTGGGGACTTCCGTCAATTCCACAAGGATCACCATTGGCACTTCATTAGTTGCTATTTCAACGGAATCTTATCAGAATCTGTGATATACTTTTGTACTTTTAAGTACATAATTGAGGAATTCCATAAGTCATCTGTGGTCTTCATCATCAATTCCACTCCACCAATTTATGATTTCCGGATGTAAATACACGAGTTATAATAGAAAATACCAAAATCACTACACGCGTGCCTAATATAATTGAGGAGTTCCCTCAATTCCTCATGGATCCCATCATCCAATTGAATTTTCAAAAAAATGGGACCCACCTGGAAGCATATGCTTACAAAAAAAAAAAAAATTGATGAATCGGCTCATCAATGACGGCGTTCTGAGGTAACAAACATTGAAAAAAAAAAAAAAAAAAACAACCGAATTGAGAACCTCCTCCTTTTTTTGAAGTCGGTTAAAAAGATGAAAAACCCCCGACATTTTCATTCCAAAGTTCAATATCTCAAAAACAACTGAACCGATTTTCATGAAACATGGCTAAGAACACTCGGGCTCATATCAGCTTTCGAATAAAAAAACCGCATTCAAATCGGTCCACCCGTTTGGGAGCTACGATACCACAAACAGATACACAGACACGTTAAACTTATTACAACCCTCTCTTTGCGTCGGGGCTTTGTTGCAAATGTTGCAATATGTGTACCCGTTCTTAACTAGGTACTTCAGCCGTGTCGAATTCAAAGTCATAAATCTTAAGAACTTGAAATTATGCACGCCAAGTCCATAAAAAAGGGAGAAGCGACAAAAACAGATTGCATAATGTCCATACTCTGTTTATCATTTCGGTGGGGTTTTGCAAAATGGCACCGGGTCAAGGCGCGAGACTGATAATAAATCTATAGATAATACGTATAGGTATTGCTATTCATAAGGCGCCTTACCTCAACTCAGGCGAGACAATGTATGTCAGACTTAAAATTAAAATCCCGGTACAATAAACGTCAACGATGACATTGATGACATAAATTGTACTGGGATGACAGCTGTCAAATATTGCATGTATGGGCATTTTCACTATACCTAGTGGCTCTGTAATGGTGCTCCTACACTGGCTGTTATAAATGTTATATAACATTGTGTAACAAGGATAACGCTATCTAACAACACTAAGATGTGGAAAGGAAATAGTTGATGTTATGTAACATTTTATAACTTCAGTGTGGGAGCACCATAAGATGAAGAACACGCGCGTGCCGCGTCTTTAAAAAATGTTTTCAAATATAGATAAATTGAATCGACAAAAAAAATGTTATTTGTTATACAAGGCTGCAAAGTTGTATTTTACCCGCGAGTGTGAAATTAAAACACGAGCAAGCGAAAGGATGCTATAGTTGAACCACGAGCGAAGTGAGTGGTTCTTAAATAGAATCCTGAGCGTAGCGAGTGTTTCAACACACGAGAAGTAAAATACATTTGCACCCGTGTGTAAAACAAAACTTTTCACCTCACTGTAGCGAGGAAAGTGCAACATGCTAAACAATTTAATTTAATTTAAATAATCATATTTTATTTATTTATTTGCAGTAATAATAACGTTAAGTAATAATAAGTAATTTTGGTCAAGTGCGAGCCGGATTTTATTTGTCCAATACATTTTGCGACCCAGCGCCTGATGAAGGCAACAAGCAATTTTTAAAAAGTTCTTAAGTATTTATTTTATTCTGTTTTTAGTATTTGTTGTTGTAGCGGCAACAGAAATACATCAACTGTGATTTTTTTGTATTATGATCGTTTTACCTTTTGTTATCTGTCTAAAGCTACTAAACTCGCTCCAAGGTCAAATTACTTTCCCCACTAATGGATAAAATGCTTTTTTGCCCACTGGTTTTAAAGGATAAAAGACGGCTTTCCGAGGCAGTGAGGGGAAAAGTATATTATTATTATTATTATTATACGTATTTTTGCACTTGACTGTACAACTTTTCCGCATCTCATACTCTGATGGTCACTGTGTATAGGTAATTAAGTGAGCGGGTTGAAAATGATGCATTTTGCCCTTCAGTTATCTTATCAATCTACTTTTCCGTCCCCATAAAGTGAATTCGTCTTTTATCGGAAATGACCACGCTTCTACAATAACATCTCTAAAGATATTTTGATTCATCGCTCACTTTTAAGAAATTATACTGTTAAGGAATTTGTGGAACACAATAGCTTCTTTTAAGCCAATAAGACATTGCTCAGTGAGATTCTAATTTATTATACTTTTTTATTTTATTATTTGATTTAATTAATTTTGATGTAAACTGTGTTCTATAATTTTGTGTGTAGTTACTGTCAGCTGTACCTACATTTTAATTATGTATTTTAAAATTTGGTATGATTTAAATTTTCCTTGTAGTACATTTTAATTTTCTTTTGGTGCGTTGTGTATATATATATATATATATATATATCGATGGCAAAAAGCGAAACTGCTGTAACCGCCAAAATACAAACTTTACACCAGAGCCAAAAAACTTTTTTCGTT
This sequence comes from Epinotia bilunana, assembly GCA_947049275.1. NCBI lineage: Eukaryota > Metazoa > Arthropoda > Insecta > Lepidoptera > Tortricidae > Epinotia > Epinotia bilunana. The sequence goes on from OX346272.1 coordinate 6,685,448, forward strand.
TTTGAAAAAAAAATCGTAACTTCATCGTTTTTAAACAGAAATACTTGAAAATTAGATCAACTACATACTCAAAATTTAACGAAAGTGCGTCGTTTCCATTTTAATGGCGCTTACAGCAATAGCACTTATATTTTCATAACGCTTAAATGCTGTAAAGGAAAAAGGTAAATGTACTAAAATCGTTGGCCCAGTACAAATTCTATAAAGCATAAATGCTGTAACCTGATGCATATTTATTTGAAATAATCTTATATTTTGACGTATGTGCCATTAAATTTGTAATAGGGTTAGCAGAAATGTGTTAAGTGTCCATCGACAAAAAAGGACCGTAAAATTATAACGACTTAAGTATCAATCGGCTTTTATTTAGTCACTTTTTAAAAATGTTAGCCTAGTTTACATCTAGGTTTTCAATCAATAAAAACTCAAAAAGGGCAATCAGAGCCCTAAAATCACCACCACTTATTAGCCTTAATGTCTCTCCATAGAAATATAACATACAGTCACTATAAATTGCTTAGTAAAATCTCAAAAGCCGTTAAAGGTTGGTCTTAAAAACCTAAGAATATTATAGACTAATAAAAACGTTGTTATGGCTAATCTCACTATAACTTTGGGACATACTAAAAAGAACATTAATAATTATAGTCTCATATTCTCAAAAACATACAACACAACTCAAATAATGATATAAGATCTATGCTTCAGTAGAAAATAATGCTTTTAGAATTGAAATAAAAAAAAAAATTAAGCTGTTTATTGCATAAAGAAAAGGTTAATTCTATGTTACATCTATACAAATATTCTATGTTACAAATATTGCTCTCAGCCTTGTAACTTTTTCAAGAATAACATTATCTTAGGTTTATGATACTTCCGTAAAAAAATGTCTTAAGAACTGAAATAAAATCTCTTTGCCAGCCTCGTAACTTAATAATAAGCGCACTACGCACAACCTAACGCTCCCGCGACCGCCGACCGACTGTTTCGTGTGTATTATCCACCGGTAACATCGCCGCCTGCGCATATTTCAATGGCGGTAACGTGAAGTTGTGCATACTTCACGACGTTTTAAAAATGGCGTAACTGTGGTATGTTTGTTATATCAATTTCTAATGAAATGTAGTAAACGTTGATCATAGATCATAATATTTGAGCATATATGCAGTAAGTGTCTGGGGTAATTTTTTTGTAATATGCATAAATGCTGTAACCGCCTCGGAACTGAATTTCTCAAATGCTGTAATCACCGAATTCTTTGAATTATTTAAAACCGAAATTGGCGTAAGTCAAATCAAATCAAATCAAATAAAATAAAATCAAATCAAATATATTTATTCATGACACAACACAACAAAACACAGTATTACAGGAGGAAGTATACTTGTTTCAAAAAAATCTATATTTTTGGTGTTTATACCAATTACAAGTAGGCATCGTCAAGAAAATACATTAGTTTTGCGACGTAGGCTGGTTTTTTCTAAGCGTCGTAGATCCCGTCGTAGTCCAGTTTTTTCTAAGAGAAGTCCATGGGACCCGGACCATTCGACGCAGAAAAATTCGCTGATTCCGAATATGCTAAAAAAATTATTTTGCCCAAGTGGCGGTTACAGCAGTTTCGCTTTTTGCCATCGATATATATATATCACTTGTGACGTTTCTCAAGCACTCTTTGAGAAAATTATTTTGATATTGATTTTGATTTTCTTTCAGGATCCCTCACGGTGGCCTTGTCGATTTTCGCAGTCATTTTAGCCATCGGCTACACTGAAGCAAGTAAGTTCTTATGGTGGAGCAAGGCCTCCTGTTCCCATTTTATCGGCCAGCATGGTAGCATGATAGCTTTTATGGCGGACATAAAGCAGCAACTGTTACTGACGCCGCTTCTCGACTGCAAGATAAAAAACCTGTTAGTGCGTAAAAGTGTCAATGTTAGCTTAAATTAAAATACCTAACTGACATCCTGCTCTATCTAGATAAGATAATCTATGAAATCTTCCTTTAGTGGTGAACACTGCGACCACTTAGTTATTATGATAGTTGACACGCTTCGAGAAAAACCTCCTAACGAAGCACTTATCCACAATTTTAAAACGGCATGCTAGAATAGGAATCAAATTGAGAGACAAGAATGAAAAGAATTGAATTTAGTATGAGAAATTGCTTATCTCTATTTTTTTCTATTATAAAATCTAACACCAGAAACCCGTTTTAGGAGACGCTACACGGGCCGATATCGGCAGGACTGCATGCAGGCTCAGACCAAGAAAAAAATACAGACGGAGCGTTACGAACAGTTAAGTGAAGCCAAATCACAGCCAAACAAAACCAAGCTACACCAAGTGTAGGACGCACTCACGCACAATCAAAATTGCACAAAACTCTATAGCACGTGTCGCAATGCTGTCAAGATCATCTATTTCGAGTTTTGTGCGATTTCTTTTTTAGCGTGTGCTAAACTTGTGGGGCTTGGTTGAAAACCGGTTGGCTTCACTAGACTGTTCGTAACGCTCCGTCTGTATTTTTCCTTGGTCTGAGCATGCATGCTGCCGCGTGATTAGGCCCGTGTGACGTGTCGGAAGCACGGTGGTCAGCCAAATCAAGGTCACTAAATGCTAGATTTTCTGCGACCTTGCTTGGCATTCCTGCCGATTCCGCTCGTGTAGCGTCTCCTAGGCGGATCCATTTGTGTGAAAAAAAGACTAATTGATGTTCATTTCCGTAAGAGCACAGTCATACGCAGATCACAAGGTAGGACCTATTAAGTATGCAATACCTGTATCAGGAAGCACCTCTCCTTCATACCGATAAATCGTTATATTTATCCTACTTAATATTATAAATGCGAAAGTTTAGATGTTTGGATGTTTGTTACTCAATCACGCTTAAACAGCTGAACCGATTTGAATGAAATTTAGCACGAAGAGAGTTTATTAGCCTGGATTAAAATATAGGATATTTTTTATCCCGGGTCCACGCGGACGAAGTCGCGGGCGGAAGCTAGTAACAGAATAAAGAACAATATTGATAATAACTACAACTTAGAAAAGTTGAAAACCCCCGACATTTTCATTTCTATCCTTTATCTCAAAAACGGCTGAACAGATTTTCATGAAACATGGCTAAGAAGTAAAGTAAAGTAAGCACTCGGGATAAAATTATCTATGACACAAAAAAACTAAACGAATCCGGTCCGTCCGTTTGGGAGCTACGATACCACAGACAGATACACAGATACACAGACAGCCCTCTCTTTGCGTCAGGGGTTAAAAAGAAAGAGGTTTTTACAAAGTTTCATGTTATTCCAGCTCGCCGTTTTAAAATGCGAGCCAAACTACGTTTATACAGGGAGCTTCCTGTGGCCTCTTAAATGCTTTACGTTCCGTTCCGGTGACTCATAGAAGCTTCATGTGGACTCTTAAATGCTTTCCGTTCCGTTCCGGTGACTCATAGAAGCTTCATGTTGACTCTTAAATGCTTTCCGTTCCGTTCCGGTGACTCATAGAAGCTTCATGTGAACTCTTAAATGCTTTCCGTTCCGTTCCGGTGACTCATAGAAGCTTCATGTGGACTCTTAAATGCTTTCCGTTCCGTTCCGGTGACTCATAGAAGCTTCATGTGGACTCTTAAATGCTTTCCGTTCCGTTCCGGTGACTCCTAGAAGCTTCCTGGGGACTCTTTAATGTTCTCTTTATCACTCAGGTAGCAGCTGCCCCCTCCCCTCCAAGGTGTACAGCTGCAGCCCGAAATGTAAAGACAACTCCAAGTGCTCGAACGGAAAGCTGTGCTGCCGGAACAGCTGCAACGAGATGTCCTGTGCGGAGCCGGTCAGCGGCTCGCAGGGCACTGGCAGCAACAAATACTCTGGTATGTGTCTCACTTCGGTGTTCCAAAAATAGGCGTGCAGCAACACCAGCATATAATCAAGGACAAGCCGTTAGATGAACGCTCTCATTCCACCTTACCAGCAACAAGCACTCTTGTAAGTTACTCACATCATGATTTTAAGCAACTGATGAATACATTGGATCTCTGCGGTAGCTTTGACTCACTGTGTGACTCAATTGGGCATAAGCCCTTGTTTGGCAATTTGTAGAAAGTGACACCATGTTATCAATTTTAACCCGTAAATTGGCCCCTATTCCAGAAACTTCTATTTCTTGGTTGACACTTATTTGTAAATCCGGGTGTCCCCTTATTTCACCGACAAACGTTTCACCGAATGCATGGTTTCACCGAATTTTCGTTGCATCGAATTTCTGTTACTCAGAAACCGTTATTTTTTTTAGGTAAGTACAAGCAAAAGGTCATTCAAGAACCCATAACTAGGTCAGGTTGGTTTTATACATAACATTCCTGAAAAGTTTACTGGTTCTGAAAAAAATAGGTTTTCAATGAAATTAAAATTCTGCGAAACATACATTCGATTGAACAACTGTCACACACAACAACTGTCACTGTGTGTGTGTGTGTGTGTGTGTCTGTGTGTGTTGTGTGTGTCTGTCTGTTCTGTGTGTCTTTTGTGTAGTGAATAAATGTTTTCTTTCTTTCTTTCTTTCTTTCTTTGTCAGTTAAACAAGGTACAACCGTAAATCCGTTGTTGTTGCAGCTGGGTCCGGCGGTGGCGTCTACTGCAACAACCAGAAATGCAGCGCACAAGAGGTCTGCAAGATGGACCCGTCTACTAAACGCATGAGATGCGTGCGCTCTTAAACATACGACGTCTCACGTCGAATGCACGTCTTAATACCCTACCCTATAATATGTTAAGTAAAGACACGGTTAACTTACTTCACAAGAAGCGATTACTTTTCTTTAATTTGTAATAAACTGTTTTGTACTTCTTTTATTTTTATTTAAATGGTTTCCCGACTAGAGAATATTCCGCAAACTGATCGGGAACACGGCAACAGCATCAATACACTAGCTGTTTTCATAATAATAAAATGTAAGGTAAACGTCCGAATGCTCGACGTTGCACCAGTGCATGGGCACTCTATGTCAAAGGAATATGGGTTACTTAAGTTCGAACTAAGATAATTGTTGTTCATTCGAATTTAAGCCTTGTCAGTTTGACATAGAGTGCCCATACCATTTACTAGTACAGCGTCGAGCATTCGGACGTTTACCTTATGCAATCTACTTATGCCTTCTAGGTATATAATTAAATCTGTGTAAACTAAAGTGCATGATTTATGTTACATACAAAGAACCAACTTCAAATCAGTACACAAAACGCTCCAAGAGTGCCTATAAAATTTGAAGAATTCCCTCAATCTCTCCAGGGTCCCATCATCAGATCCTGACCTGATGACCCTGGGACCACCTGGGAAGGATAACGGATAAGGATATCGGTCCAGGCGTCTGAGTAATCGGGGAAAATACTAACTTAAAAATAAGAGATTCCGACGAATTGAGAACCTCCACCTTTTTTAAAGTCGGTTAAAACACAACGAAAGTCAAATGTGGGTGAGAATGAAAATAACGTCACGTGAGTAGAGTTGCGACAGAACACATTGAAGGCATGTGCTTTGCAGACAAGCAAAACCACATCTTGCCAACAATATCTAATTACCAAACAGTACCTTACTCGACCTTAATATAATTATCCGACAATTCGCGGTCTTAACTTTAATATTCTAGTAGGAGTACCGTCGACAGAAAGGTCACTAATCAACTGGTATAGTAGGTAATGGGGACAATTTACCACTTGGCTAAATGGATTAGGTCTAACTGATCTAGTTATAGTTATAGGTGATGACAATGAGATATGTCCAGCTCATTGACAAAACGTTTTCCATTTGTCCGTCAACTGTTCCGTAGTTATTGACATTGAGACGGCCTGTACTATCGACAACACAGCTAACTGACCATCGGTGCACCTTAAGTGCATTGTAATAAGGTTCTATATAAACACAGGATGGTCAGTTAACAGTGTTGTCGTTTGTACCACTTGTCGCTTCGGTAAATACGCGAGACTAGGTGAACTGGGTATTGCTTACTGCCTCGCTATTCTGTAACTTGTTTTAACCTCACCTCACCGTTCACCAACAAATATATCATGACATTCATGACGCCGCGATTCGTTGCAACTAAGCGTAATCAGAGGTCAGATACACAGCCCTGATGTGCCGCTCCCGGAAATATTCTGATTTAAATGAGGAATATTGCCTGCTTGGGAATATACCCTATTCCCGTGAACGACTCAAATATCTCTACTAAAGAGCGATCTCTTTCAGACAACCTTTGGGTAGTGGAGAAACTAATGTGTTGATGAAAGATCACATCTTATAAATATATGTACAATACAGATACTTAAATCCATACTAATCCATCCCTACTAATATTATAAATGCGAATGTGTGTATATGTCTGTCTGTCTGTTACCTCTTCACGCTTAAACCGCTGAACCGATTCGATGAACTTTGGTGTAGAGATAGTTGGCCCGGGAAGGACAAAGGATAGTTTGAATCCTGGAAATCATCCCCCAAGAGGGTGAACTAACTATATGGGCTGAAAGTTTGTATGGAGCCACGATATATAAACGAGTTTCACGCGGCCGGAGTCGCGGGAAGAAGCTAGAAAGGTATAAATATATATAAGTACAAACACGTGTACAAGCTGATGATGATGATGATGAAGACGTGAAGTGAAAAGACTTAATATAAGAGTAGGGAGTAGGCCGCCACTTGGTGGATTAAACGATCATTTCCTTTCCTTTCTCGTTCACTGCCAGGAACGCTCGATAACCGACCGGCCGGGACGGATGGCATTTTTTTTACAGTGTCTGTATGTGATGAAGAACAAGCATGCCAAATTTCAAGCGGTTGCCTGCCATTTTTTTTTCTTAGCCTGTTTACTCGGCTCCGGTCGCACTAGGAGGGATGGCATAAAAAAATCATTATATAAACAGGGTACACACTTTCAGGCTACCGCGTTTCACCCCTCTCCTATTTCCGAACCGGTCACAGTTGGCTCATTTCGGGTTGCACAGGGCGGTTCCACATCACTTCGGGAGCTCAAATACCGCGAGCCATCCGGTTGCCTTTCCAACATTGAATTACGCGTCATTGCTTTAACTATTACGGACTATATGGACCGTCACATAGTGGAATCCTAAAAAAATATGGAAAATTGGGGACCTTTTTTCTCTAAAACGGAATCAAGAGTAACAAAAAAAACGAAATTCTGAGAATAAAGTAAAAGTCGCACGTTTGAGGGAAAACGCCCTTTGGTTATTTGATGTTCGCAATTACTGCTATCTTAAGGAAAAGTTATTCAATAAAGGTCAGGTCAATAAAGTTCAAAACAGCGTAAGTAAACAATATATAATACTTAAACTGATAAAGACTCAATAAACACTAGATTTATATTGGTCAAGAAACATGAGTGATGTTTTCGAACGAGCGAGCGAAGTGAACGAAGTTCTATGCTTCAGATTGGGCCGAATTTTCAACAGATTCTGGTGAAATTTCGTGAGCCGGTTTGTTAATTAAGTATATAGTTTTTTGTCGAATCTCTTTTTCGAAATGAAAACAAAAATGAATGAAGACCTCGTGATGTCACATTATGCTAAAAAGTGTACCATAATGTGACGTCACACAGAACTTTACAGGGCTACATCTTCATCATTTTTTTTAACTGACATACTACAAAAAAACATCTGTCCAATATTTTTTGATAATCTAACCGACCACTAAATATACTCTGGTAGGAAAGTAGCCGATTGTCAAGGGAAGCAATTATATCACTAAAGTGGCCCTCAATAGAATTTGCTAACTATGTAAACAAACCGCCATATTGAAATTGTCTTTCACTATGGCGATTTGTTTACATAGTTAGCAAAGGCTGACGGCCACTTTACGTCAAACCTGTCCATAAAGTGGCAATTACCATTCGCTACGCATGCAAACAAATCCCACTTCTAGAATATTCCTCTTGTTGTTGTTGTTGTTTGTATGGTTGGCATCTAAGACATGCTTACCTACTCTTTTGAAGCTTGTACATAAGGCGAAAAATTTATACATGTCATTGACGGATATAAATACTACATAATTCCGAAGAGTCATTGTCCGAAAGAAACTGAATTTCATAATTACGAAAACACAAACATTCCGCTGACGGAATTTTTGATTTTTCGGGATATAATACTAACATAACCTATTTAATATTCCAATACTTAAATCATCTGCGTCCAGATTTTCGTTTAGCGGAAAATGACGTCCGGGATTTTTAAATTTCGGAATATTGATCGTTTTGGACAAGTTACTCTTCGGAATTTTTGTGTTTCCATCTTTGACGCCGACTGTACTGTACCTAGGAATACCACCCCTGTACCACCCTAACCCTGTGATCGCTGCAAACCCTCCATCTGCTTGTGTAGTCGATATTCAGTCGCCTCTCGGCGGTCGCCGCCGTCTCGCGTGTAAGGAAACGGTTAATTTTCCTTAGCGACCACTTTTCCGCTAAGTTTCCTTCAGTTATGAAAGAAAGTGGCCAGCTTAGTCCGTCTACCGGGTTTAAATTAATGCACTATGCCTAAAAAGTGAGCGCCATAAATAAAATACAAAAAGGTGACCTTAACAGGTGGTCATTTTTGCCAGATATAATGTGTCCCATGAAAGCTCAAGTGTACCTCTGTAACACATAAATTTTTAATAAAAATTGCAGTAACACATAAAAATTGCAGTTAACTAAGTTACCGTAATATACAAAAACAAGTAAAAAATAGGTACTCAATTTGCCCGGAATTTATCAAACTGGAATAAGGACATACTTAGATAATCTTAGGTTACGTCTTAATGGAATTATGAAATTAAATTAAATATTATTTTCATAAACGCAATTCTTCATAACAGTAATTTACCACATGCGTTTCGTCCTAGGTAGTCACAATTCTTCACAAACGGGATTCTTAAATGCAGCATTTCTGCACAATCGTGCTCTATGCTGAACAACGAATATACGAGTGAATATCTATTGTGTATAATTTGCGTTCAGAATTGCGTTTGTGTACAATTGCGAATGGGAAGAAACGCTTTTTATGTAACGCTTTATATATATGCCTTGCTTTTTAACCGACTTCAAAAAAAAAGAGGTTCTCAATTCGGTTGTTTTTTTTTTTTAATGTTTGTTACCTCAGAACTCCGTCGTTGATGAGCCGATTCATAATTTTTTTTTTGTTTGTAAGTATATGCTTCCAGGTAGGTCCCATTTTTTTGAAAATTCAATTGGATGATGGGATCCATGAGGAATTGAGGGAACTCCTCAATTATATTAGGCACGCGTGTAGTGATTTTGGTATTTTCTATTATAACTCGTGTATTTACATCCGGAAATCATAAATTGGTGGAGTGGAATTGATGATGAAAACCACAGATGACTTATGGAATTCCTCAATTATGTACTTAAAAGTACAAAAGTTATTACAAGACTTATTATTTATTTATTATATCACAGATTCTGATAAGATTCCGTTGAAATAGCAACTAATGAAGTGCCAAGGGTGAGCCTTGTGGAATTGACGGAAGTCCTCAAATATTATCGGGCCACATACAGCGATTGGTTTTTTTTCTATAATAATCAACGCATTTGCTCTCGGAAATCAGTTTATGAGGTAAATTGGAAAATAAATGTTCTCGTGGCTTGGCGGAGTACTAAATTGAAGTCGGTTAAAATTTTGTTTTTAAAGTAAATTATGTTCGGTCAAACTGACACTCAATCCGTCTCGTAGGTTGAGTATCGCCCAATAAGTACCTAAATTGTACAATCAAATACAAAAAGGTGTGTTTGTTATTCACCGCCATGATAAACGGTAAAAAAACGGATACATATTTTTGCCGTAGTCTGTACACGGCACTCTCATCATCAGATAAAATCTTAGCAAACAAGATGCTCGCAAATATCTCAACACGAACTTATTTTCACAAAGTTCTATGGTTTTAGAGCAAACTTGTAGCAACGTTTAGGTATTCAGATAGTATAATATACAGGGTTATTGGTAATTCAATGTATTCCAGTTAAGGGGTTATTATTATATCATACGGGTGGTTGATTGCAACTTTTTGGACCTCATAATGCATTATGCAATAGTGCCATTTTACCGTTTGGTTTTGGGTATATTAGTATTCGCCCCGCAATCTAAATAACTGTCGATGTTAATGAAATAATCCGTCCACCTAGTCACACGATTAAAAAAAAAAGACCGGGTTGCACACCGGGAGTGCCTGCAGAAGTGAAAAAATGAACCTTCTTTTTATAAATTTTAAAGTGGTTGAATCGACTACTCACTTCAAAGAAAACATTAAAGGCCGAGCCACACCGACTCCGTGTGCAGCACGTATGCGTCGACGTAAAACATACTAATTCAATTTAAAAAATGCTTGGTGATAGTTTATATCCTGGCTTATAGATACTTTTTAGTTTTATCGTAAAAATCATGCTACAAAAAGGGTGGCAATACCGGTTGCAAACCCTCCTTAAATTTTTCAACCTCTTATTTTTAACTCAAGTCAATAAGATTCAATTTAGCTTGGCAAGTTGGTTCGTTAATTATAACAGCTGTGCGCGTCACGATCGATATCTGATCTTTTATTCACAATTGCACCGTATGTACGCTGACCTAACGACCGCAGAAATCCATTCACTATTCTATTCACTCTTGATGCCAATGTCCAATTTTTTGTGAACAAATCATATTGTTCTATGTGAGAATACATAAATGATACATTTTAAACGAGTTAATTGATACATGTGGAACAGATTGATACCTTTTGGACTGTTTGATAGTTTTGTAGCAGCTTGATAAATTTAGGACAAGTTGATACATTTGGAGCATATTCATACATTTGGGATGGGTTGATATATTTGTAGGAGATAGATACATTTGGGACAGGTTGATACATTGCGGGCGGGTTGATATATTTGGGACAAGTTGATACATTCGGCGCAGATGGATGGATGGATTTTGGGGAGATTGATACATTTGTGACGGTTTGATACAACTGGGACAAGAATAAAATAGATTTGAGAATAAATTGAAAGAATAAATTTGGAACGATTTTATACATTTAATTAGGGGCGGGTTGAAACATTTGATACAAATGGGCCAATTATATAGAAATGGGGGGGGGTTGTTTCTTTTAGAACGGCTTGATGTTGATAGCGATGGGGCGAGTTGATACATTTGGGACCCGCGGGTAATAAGGGACGGGTCGATTATATTTTCTAGTACCTACTTAAGTGTCTCTTAAACTTAAATACATGTTTGTGAGGGACGAATGCTTTATGTCCGACATTAAACGCGATCGTGCTAGCTAGGCTGTCATTGACCATTTGGTGTACATTCATACAGAAGATAGGCCTGGCGTCAGACATAAATGTATGTCGTATTATCAATTCGCATGAAGTAATTTTTTATGCTGTTTAAATCACTTGTTACGTCTTCCTAAATGTAGCATCCTAAATAGGTAAGATGGAGCATCTCCATCCAACGTATTGCTGCGTCCCACTCTAAATATGCTAAATTCAGGAAGGTGGATACTAAACTGTTTAAACTGACCAAACCCATCAGAGCACTATAAAAGTGAAAAACAATTAGTTAATGGCAGGCGGCCTGTAGCTTGCTTTTTCACGAAGCAAGCTACAATTTTAGTCAACAAGTCTAACAGACAACACTGGTCAAATGCCTAATCATTATTGATCAAGCACCTCAGTAATACTTATTGCTAATCCTAATATACTTACTTCCTACTAATATTATAAATGCGAAAATTTGGGTGTTTGGATGTTTGGACGTTTGGATGTTTGAATGTTTAGATGTTGGATGTTTGTTACTCAATCACGCTTAAACGGCTCAACCTATTTGGATGAAATTTTGCACGAAGATAGTTTATAGCCTGGTTTAAAATATAAAATACTAGCTTCTGCCCGCGACTCCGTCCGCGTGGAACTCGTTTATATGGATGCACGATACAAACTTTCATCCTCCATTTCACCCCCTCAGGGGATGATTTTCGGGATAAAACTATCCTATGTCCTTCCCCGGGATTCAAACTATCTCCATACCAAATTTCATCTCAATCGGTTCAGCGGTTTAAGCGTGAAGAGGTAACAGACAGGCACACTTTCGCATTTATAATATTAGTATAGATTTTTATCACGGGTCCACGCAGACGAAGTCGCAGGCGGAAGCTAGTTTAGAATATTGTAACTTGTAGCTTCGTAAAACGGGCCTTGAATTGTTTGAAATTTAAAGTAAAAAAAAAAATTGTAGATTCTCCATAGGATGATAGCGACCGGTGGTATATTTAACTCTTCCATCAACAATTGTTGATGCAACCCGTCAAACATGTTTCTCCGACTAGCCGCGTGCAGTATAATAGACATGTGATTGACAATGTGAGGTAAACAAAGATGGCGGCTGTCGAGGAAGAGAGCTCGTGCTGCGGGCTGTGGCTGCAGCGCGCGCGCAGGCGGCTGTGCAGGCGGCGGCGGGTGGCGCCGGAGCGAGCTGGCAACGGGAGGGCACTCAGGTTAGTATAATCGCACTTTTGAAACATATCTTTTGATTCTCAGTGTTGAACTTAAAGACTCTACAACCGATGCAATTTGTTACACCAACTTAGTACCTATCATCAGCATATCAGTCGAAAGACGTCCACTGCCGGACATAGGATAGGCCACCCCCTAAGAGCACCACAATGACCGGTTCTGCGCCATGCACCTTTACCAGATCATCTTCCTGTGATCATGTTCCTTGTGAAATATGAAATATCTCGATACCAAAATATGCGTCTTTTGATTGCGGTACAGTTTCCAACCTTATACGCCGCGTTCACGAGAAAGGGTTTTGTCAGACAGAGGGACAATACGGGCCTCTAAAATAGGCCTCATCCAAAGAGTTTTCTTTTCGGATCCCTAAAAATCATGTGTGGGCAGAATATACCTACTTGCAACAAAAAGTGGGGTATTTAAAACTATTAAGTAAGTTAAGTAGTTAGGTGTGGTGGAGGTACCCAGAAGATGTGGTTCCAGCAAGATGGGGCCAAATGCCATACTTACGGCTAATGTGTCAATAGGGCTACTGAAAACTGTTTTCCACGGAAAACTCATTTTCAAAAGGGGTAATATTGAATGGCCACCACGCAGCCCTGATCTCTCCCCATGTGATTATTTTTTGTGGGGGTACCTCAAATCAGTAGTCTACGAGAATAATCCAAACAATTAAGAGCAACTCAAAAGGAACATTATCCAGGAAATCAACAATATCTCGAGAGTAACCTTTGGCAGAATTTACCAGAATTTGCAAGTCCGCCTTCAGGAGTGCCAAGCCACGGAGGGACGTCATTTGGACAACATTATTTTTAAGCTATTTTTTAAAAGTAGTATTAAAAATATCGTACCTACGATTAGTAGTTTTTTTTAAATTTAATTTTCAAACCGCTAACAACTTTATGGCCCACCCTGTATATTGGCTTAGCACTTATTGCGATGAACAGAGCTACGGTAGCCTAGTGTTTCAGGCATGCGGCTGTCAAGCGGCGGTTGTGGGTTCGAATCCCGGCTCGTACCAATGAGTTTTTCGGAACTTATGTACGGAATATTTACCGTTAGCTTTTCCGTGAAGGAAAACATTGTGAGGAAACCGGTCTAATCCCAATAAGGTCTAGTTTTATATGCCGTTATTTTTAGATGATTTCATTAATATTACCAAGAAGAAGACTGACTGCTCGAAACAACGGGGTTTTATGCTTGATTATATGAAAATACACTTTAGACGACCGGTAGCCTAGTGGATGGTGGGTTCGAATCCCCGGTAACCTTACCCATGTATCCTACTAATATTATAAATGCGAAAGTTTAGATGTTTGGATGTTTGGATGTTTGTTACTCAATCACGCTTAAACGGCTGAACCGATTTGAATGAAATTTTGCACGAAGATAGATAGAAGTTTATAGCCTGGATTAAAATATAGGTTAGTTTTTATCCCGGGTCCACGCAGACGAAGTCGCGGGCGGAAGCTAGTAGCTTTTATAATTAAAGACTGTTTTGTTTTCTTCACAAGTTCTCGCGTGTATTATTGTAGCTATTAACTTAATAACTTGCGGTTTTCCTTAGCCTATAATTATTCATGGCTGTAATTACAATCGTACATTCACGAAATTACCAAGCACTTCCCAACTATCCAACGTTAATTGGACGGCCACTCACAACTGGTTCTTAGGGGCACAGTGGTCAACATATGTTGGTGGGTAAAGTCGACTATATTTTTTATGATTAGTCAGGCAGCTGCAGGTGTTTTAATAAGTAAGGTTCAAGACACGACAGGTTTAGTCGTAATATTGTGCAATATTTGTAGATAAATTGGACTAGTGATGTTGCGCACTAGATATAAAGGTGGTTAAAAAATGCCCGATTTTTCCAAGAATATTCCCATTCGAGGAAATAGTTAGGTACTGGGGATACCCCATTGGAGAACATGGAAACCTTTCATAGGGATCTTTCAAAAGCCGTAGCGTTTGCTTTTTTTAGGGGGGTTTTAAAGTCAGTTCCACAGTAAATTCCATACATTCTCGATCATCTTTATGTCACATCAAAAATTCTCGCGGTATCCTCAAAAAAGATATAAATCCCTATTGATTATGTTCCCAGCTCGCTTTAAAAAAAAACTTCACTCATTTTAACCCCATTATAAATTCATATCTTTATCGTAAAAGTAATAAAAATAAAATAAAATAATGAAAATATTCGAGCAAGGCAAAGAGAAAAAAAATCGTTTATTTATCTTTCGACTAAAAGATTACCATATTTTAATCGACCATTTAAAAACCCACAGAACTACTGTTGAGTACAACTTATACTTGGTAATTGCACAGTGGGTTGATATCGTGACCAAGTTGGTTGAAAAACTTGTAATTCTACCAGGAACACAGGAAGCGAGCTGGGCTTTGCTTTCGATCTTGATACGCTGCACTATGGTGTTATTGCTTAGAAAAACATTTCACAGGTGATAAAAGCGGTATATGCGTATGAATTGTGCTATTTGCGGCCAATTTTTTGGGATAATGGTGAGATCCCATAACATTAGGTTTTATAATATGAGTCATATTTTTTTGCATTATCATCATTGTAATTGTCGTTAGTCAAAATACAGCTTAATTTCAGGCATTTTAGGGCAATAGCTGCTTCTAATAAATGATAAGGAAAAGGATTAAATGATTGACTAGCTAACTATGGCTTGAAAAATCCCAAATGATTTTTCGCCCGAGTAAGTTGATCGATTGATTGATTAAAACTTTATTCATTCCCACAACATACATGGCATTGATAATACAAAATTTAAACAATGAAGGTAAAAGAAAATAATATTAATATACATATCTAAAGCAAGCATGCAATAAGTACATTCTAAAAGAAGCCATGTGTCGTGGCAGAGAAATGGCGCTGGCTTAGGCTAGTTCTATTCCCCTTACCTACCTCATTTTGTCTGAATAATCTTACACGATTGTTATAAAACAAATGTAACCAATCCTATATGGCGCTCTATACGATGTTTTTTTTTAAGTCCTGAAAAGTTATTGGTTTCATAATTTGAATAATCAAAATTATGCGATAAATTGTTCGCCCATAATTATAAACGATCTCTTTCCATGCAAACACGTAAGGATTTTTACGATTTTTTTAAAGTCGATTCGATTCATTTTGTCCATTTACCCTGGTATGTCCGGCCCATTGTGTCCCTAATAAGGGCAAGCTCGCGTGACAAATACCCACTGCTCTATATAATACTACACATATAATAAACCATCGAACACGCACCGGTGAAAGAAATATGACGTTATTTTTAGATGATATAATTAATATTAATATTACCTCAAGGAACTTGACTGATTGTTTGAAACAACGGGGTTTTATTCTTGATTTTTTATGAAACTATACAGGTCAGATGGAGTCGCTCTGCCAGCGGACCTATTTTTTTTTATACAACGACGGTGGCAAACAAGCGTACCGCCCGCCTGATGGTAAGCGGACACCGCAGCCTATGGACGCATGCAACTCCAAAGGAGTAACATGGGCGTTGCCGACCCTTGATATGTTTGAGGATTCACCGTGTTGACAGCTGAAGGAACAAATTCCCTCGCTCTCAACACAACGCATCCTCGGGACCTGGTGTTCATTAGGTTTTTTTTTCGAAGCCTATACTATTATAGGCTTCGAAAACAAAAGACCTTTGCCCAGCAGTGCGATACTATTATCGCACTGCTGGGCAAAGGTCTTTTGTTTTTACTCGTCCCGGATTTGAGCAATCTCTGGCCAATCGTGACAAAATGCGTCCAGTAGGTCAATCACGTAACGCATTGACATTTAGATTTACCTAACGTACGCAGTTAGGTAGATATAAATATCAATTTTTACATGGGGAAATGACAGTTGGATTTACCTAACGCGCGTTGAAAACGTTACGTGAATTACCCCTCTGGGCTGTTATTCGCTACGCGCTAATGCGGCTCACCCCGCCGGTCACCCGTCACTAACTAAACCTCTATACCTATGCTTAGTTTCTACGCATCGCAGTGTCAAGATATATTTGTGGCGTTGAGGTAAGCTCAAAACAAGTTACATAATAGGGGGGCTGGTCGTCCCGCCATCTCCGTCTCGGCCTGCGACGTCGTCGCCGCCTATCGTGTCGCGTGGCGCCCACTATATTAGGATAAACCGGGAAAAATGCCAGGAGTAGGTATATTTTATGAAACTCACTTTTGAGGACCCGGTTTACTCTAGCGGATAGTGACCCTGCCTACGCTACCAAGCTGACGATGTTGGGTTCGAATCCCGGTAAAGTGCAAATATTTGTGTGATAAGCATGAATCTGATTGCTTGTAATAAGTAACGAGGTTTTTATGCTTGATTTTATGAAACTGCACTTGACGACCGGTTTTAGCTCAGTGGGCAGCGAGTATAGTGACTCTGCCTACGAAGCCGATGGTCCAGGGTTCGAATCCCGGTGAGGAGAATTTTAAGCAATCGTGTTTTGGATTCTGCTACTGCTGAAAAAGCTACGGCTGTCTAGTGGTTCAGACATGCGGCTTTCAAGCGGCGGTCGTGGGTTCGAATCCCGGCTCGTACCAATGAGTTTTTCGGAACTTATGTACGGAATATTTACCGTTAGCTTTTCGGTGAAGGAAAACATCGTGAGGAAACCGGTCTAATAATCCCAATAAGGTCTAGTTTTCCCTCTGGGTTGGAAGGTCAGATGGCAGTCGCTTTCGTAAAACTAGTGCCTATGCCAAATCTTGGGGGTTAGGTGTCAAAGCGGACCCCGGGCTCCTTTAGGGGCACAACCGGGAATAACGCTAGGAGGAGGATGATATGTACGGAATATTTACCGTTAGCTTTTCGGTGAAGGAAAACATCGTGAGGAAACCGGTCTAATCCCAATAAGGTCTAGTTTTCCCTCTGGGTTCAATTCAATTCAATTCAATTAATTTATTGCAATAATCATGTTTGTTATACAATGAATGTCAGAAAATATAATAAGTAGGTATATGTTACCCTGCTAGGGCACTGCGATTTTCTTACATTCTAAAATTAGGTAATTACTAGGTAAGTACATTATAATATTAGATACACAACCACAACAATTTAACTATTCTACATATTCAATTCGTGTTTTTAACATGTATATAGGTACTTGTGGAATTTTACATAGGTAGTAAGTTAACCTAATGATTTGATATAATTGATAATAATAATAAATATAATTGATTTCTAATTTTATTCTTAATTTTTTCATTATGATATTCATTTACAGTATAATAGCATTTGGAAATTAATAATTCTTTGATTATTTTAAAAAACTTTTTGTCACATTTTGGGTTGGAAGGTCAGATGGCAGTCACTTTCAGAAAAGTAGTGCCTATACCAAATCTTGGGATTAAAGGTCAAAGCGGGCCCCAGGCCCCTTTAGGACACAACCGGGAATACCGCTCCTTACGCGCGTACAATGCGTAACGTGATTGGCCTGCGGGTCTCATTTTTCAATCAATTCTCGTGAATTTTTGTGGTTCGATAGTATTTTTTATTTATTAATGTTTTTTGCACACACTCACGAGTGCTAAGCTCAACAGAGCCATTACTTAAATATTGTATCAGATATAGGTACCTATATTCGCTTTCTACACGACCGCGTGCAGTAGTTACTTAAAAGTAGCATCATAAAACAAATACTTATGATTATAAAAGTAGAGGATAGCGTGCAAGGGTTATTGACTAATGACTATTCAGCCGCGTAGGCGAAAAGGTCACATTTTGTGTGACCGTTTTCTGCACGAAGTACATTTCGAGTTTGGGGCGTTGTGCCTGGCCACACATCTAATTGTTGTCAGCGCGTTAGGTAGTGTCGGCATATAAACTGGCGTACAACTTTAGCATTTAATAGCAATCCTATACTATGAAACGAGCAATATTTATGTATTTATTTATTTATTGAAACTTTATTGCACAAAAGAAAACTTATCTTACAATATCTTACAAAAGGCGGACTTAATACCAAATGGCATTCTCTACCAGTCAAAATTTAAGGCAAAATATATATTTGAAATCATGTATTCGAAAACGAGCCAACAAAAAATATCTATTTAGAGAATTATTGAACCTCTCACAAAATTTCAATTCCGTATGAGAAATGCGACCAGTAGAGGAGGAGCTGGACAAACGGACATACGAAAGAATTTTGACCCAAACTGGAACGGAGAAATTCGTTCGCTTAGGAACCTTCAAGGACCGATCACTTCGGCGATCTTTGGGGGAAGCCGGACATTGGCAAGCAGTGGATGTCTTCCGGCTGATATGATAATTACGATAATGATGATGATGTGGCGAACAATCATACGGCCTGCCTGGTGATAAGCAGATGCCTAAAGCATGTGCTACACGGTTGCCAACACGCCCCTCCGACCGAGCGACCTTGGTCCGCACCGACCGTGTAGACAGTAGTTTGCAACAAAATTTCATACTACAGCGGTCGGTGCCGACCAAGGTCGCTCAGGCGGACGGGAGTGTTGAAAACCGTGTAGCAGACACTTTTAAGCCTATGCACGCGTTTGACTTAGCACGTCTATCATACGACGGCCACGACATACTCTCGATTTTTCTCGCACTATATCTCTTGTTCTAAGTGTTCTAATAAGAAAGAGACGGATAGTGCGAGAAAAATCGAGAGAGCTCGCGCGCCGTCGCATGATAGCCGTGCAGAGGAGTTACAAGCTCGCTGCCGACGCTTTATCTATTTCAGGATTTGTTATTTGTTTAGTCAACAACTAGAGAGAGACAAATGCATATCTCGTTCTCTCACTTCAGCGCTTCTTGGGAAGGCTTGTGAAATTTATGATTGTTTATTGCCCGACTTCGGTAGAGCCGAAAGGATGGGATATGTTTTACCAGTCTATGTTTGTATGACCGTATGTTCCACCGTAGCGTTTAAGATACTGAACCGATTTTGATAAATGAGGTGTCAATCGTTTCGATATTATGCTCCGGGTCAGGCGGCCTTTTGTGTGAAAAAGTAAATTTTTTCAGTTACTTTTCCGGATTTGGACCCTTTTTGACCCTTCGGCCGCATACGAAACCAACGCCACGTAACCAGTTACGTGTAATAGTTGGTACATTACGTACCTAGGGCGGTGAATTCGCGAATGGCCCAGATCGCAGGTGTGTGTGCCATAAATATGCGATCTGGGGCTTTACGAATTACCGCCCGTGGTAAGTACACAATTTTACGTCTTCATCTGGTCACAATGCGAGTTTTACCGTACGCGCAGCGTCAGCAGGTGTGACGTAAAGAATATTATTGTTCTTGCTACGAAACTAACAAGTTAGGACATTTTTTTCGTATTTGGCCAGTGTCGACGGATCCCCGCTCCGCGGGGCTCCTGTTTCTGGTCTATTTGCCCACCGGGCATCTGAAGCTACCTAACGAACCTAACCTGCCTACCTAGTGTTTTGCGATCGTAACCGGTTTACAACAAGGAAGAAGAAATCTTTGTACGTAACTAGTTTCGTAGCAAGAAAAATAATTCTTCACACGTAACTAGTTACGTAGCGTTGGTTTCGAAGGCGGCCGATGGGTTTTTTTGAACTGTTTTATGCTTATACTCTACCTGATCGGTCCGATCTATCATACATTTTTAATCTAATGTTCGGAAACTTCTATTAGAAAACTGTTAAAAAAAGTCTAGGTACTATGCTATCGCTACACCCACTCACTGATGGTCGTCCCTAATGTGTCATTGTTGATTTTTACCCCATTACACCCTCATGGTGGCATGCCGCAGTGTTGAGGAGACCCTCGTATGTGACAGTCATTTGAAAACACAAGATTTACAAAATGGTGGACATATTTAACGAAGACAGAAGAAAATCGAGTATAAATTTCCTCAACTTTCATCGGTTTCACTTTTTGGACAGGTTCGTATTTCGTATTTTGACCGATTAAAAAAAAGGTGGAGATGATAATTAGATAGTTTTTTAATGTTGTTAAAACATAAGGGCAGATTTTTTATGTAGATATAATTATATGGTGATTAGGCTCGCCAGACTAATAAATTCGCCAAGTGACTCCAATACGGCCGCATCTCAAAGGTATTTTACTTTTGAGATGCGACCGTAATTCAGTGTGCGATAGAGCCATATTTCAATTTTTTTAATACTACTTGTAAGTAAGATTAGTATTTAAGTACTTACTCACCTACCAGGCGTGACATGGCTCAAACAAAATGTCTCCTTCGTGTAGGTACCGAATTTAAGAGTTAAACTTTTGAATTTGAAAGCCCATCAGCAATTTTTAAATAAACCATAACAACAGATGCCCCCTTTCTTGCCGAACTATGAGACCCAAGTCAGTTCATGTCATCATCCTCCTGCGTTATTCACGGTTGTGCCCTAAAAGAGCCCGGAGTCCCCTTTGACACCTAATACCAAGATTTGGCATGACCTTCCAACCCAGAGGGAAAACTAGACCTTACTGGGATTAGACCGGTTTCCTCACGATATGTTTCCCTTCACCGAAAAGCTAACGGTAAATATTCCGTACATAAGTTCCGAAAAACTCATTGGTACGAGCCGCGGGATTCGAACCCACGACCGCCGCTTGACAGCCGCATGCCTGAACCACTAGGCTACCGTAGCTTAAGATCGCTTCAAGTGTGCCTGTATTTATTTATTTATTTATTTATTTATTTATTGATACATGGAAAACCAACAGCGCAACATATTTATAGACAAAATAATAAATCCATCCATCCACAGGTTCTCACTTATAGAAAAAAACTAACACAGAAATCTATAGCCAAACTTAAACTTAGCGTACGACGCACAGTAACCATCGCGCACCAATAGCAAGCATGGCAATGGGAATATACAAGTAGTTAATAAATTAGGATATATAAACTCTAAACTCTATTTGAAGAGTTCCCTCGATGTCTCCAGGATCTCATTGTCAGATCCTGATGACCCGATGACCCTGGGAGTAATCGAGGATCATACATAAATATTCCGAAGAATTGAGAACCTCCTCCTTTTTTAAAGTCCGTTAAAAAACTTAGCTACCTAATACTTACTTTGTTCACAAAAGTTGTCTCGGTTCAGGGTTTTCAAGGATACCTTAAGAACGGGGATATGTTAGTCGGTCGGTAATAACGACTGATTAGGCCGAAAGACGTCCACTGCTGGACATAGGCCTCCAAAGAGTGCCACAAAGACCGGTCCTGCGCCACCCGCATCCAGCGGACTCCCGCGACCTTTACCGGCAGGTCGATCACGTAAGGCATTGTACGCACGTTAGATTTAAATGTCAAATTTTATATGGAAAAATGACATTTAAACAGTTCTAACGCACGTACGAAACGTTACGTAATCACCCTTCTGAGGGGTAATCACGTGGCACATAGTGACATGTAACTGACATACCAAGTGAATTCTGAAAAGGTGATCCCGACCGCAGCAACTCCATACAAAATCTACTATAACACTGCACTGTCACCTGTCACAGACAGGCGTGTACAAATACCGCCGCATTTTTTAAATCGGAGAAGCAGTTCTGTAGATTACCCAAAACATAGGTAAAATCTCACAATTTCCCTTTATAATCATATATACTTAGTATAAATTTATTTGTTTACAGGAGCCGTGAATCCCGTCGACGCATCAACCACCCGCCGCCCGCGCACTACAGCGCGCTGAGCGAGAAGGTGCGCGTGAGCACGCCCGCGGCGCTCCAGTGCGCGCTGTTCTGCGGCGGCGCGCGCTGTCCTTACGAGAGGCCGGCGCAGCGCTCCGCGTTGCAGGGGCTGTACTCCGACTGGTGAGTACGAGGATAGAGGAAGAGGGCACAGGAGCCGGGAACCCCGTGGCGTATCAACCACCCGCCGGCGCCGCCCGCGCACTACAGCAAATCAATCACCTTAGGAAAACCTATGGTTTTAGGTGTGTATTTTAATGTAGGTACGTAATGCATTTTTTGTCCACGATACTTACGAAATATTTTTGGAAAACGTATACCTATTTAGATAAAAATCTGATGCCTTTAATCTACTGAAAGGAACGTTTGGGTGCAAACATTGCCCCTAATTGTTCCTCTTATTGTTTACATGATTAAATATAATATTATGTTCGACTGCTCTTCGTTTCATTTAATTCACTGGTTGATTTCTATTTCCTATAAATAAAAATAAAATTGAGTTTTATCAATAATAAATAACATACTTAATTTATTTGCCGCATTTTCTAAGTTCTAGCATGTCCTAGTAATTTCTCTGAGCTATAACCACGAACTTCGGAAGTCGAAGTTCGGGTATTTCCATCTCTATCGCACTTATACTCGAGTAAAACTCGAAGTTTGTATACACATGCATCCCATGTATACGAACTTCGAGTTTCGATTTTCGTGGTAGCGCTACTGGTATATTTTCTAATTTCTTTGGAGCAGTCCTAATTTCTTTGGAAATGCATATTTCAAACTGCGAAACTTAAAAACTCCCTTATAACATATTTTTACATAGATTAAAGTCCGTTATTACATTTTGGGATAATATGTAAAAAAAATGCGCCATAGAAATTAGAAAATCTCAACCCAAATTTCACCCGAATTTCAAAAGATACGGTAATCGAAACCTTAGGGAACCTTAAAGATTCGTGGGAAGCAGCCAGCGGACCTCGTACTCCGTCAGGATGCAAGCGAGCATGCGGCTTCTAAATATTAAATTGTATAGGATTCAATTAAAAAAATAACAAAATGGCGATGGCGTGACACGCACGAGAACAAGCCTTTTCATTGTCAACAACAACTTTACATATCGTGCGTGAAGCACTCTGCATACCACTCTAAAACCAAACAGTCATATGTCAAACCCTTTGCAATTTTTATATGAAACTCTTATGCGTTGACATAAGATTTAACGTGGATTTAACCTTGCGTGAATGTTTCGTATTGTGATTAAACGTAATTTGTTTTGCATACAGTAAGGACTATTTGTTTTTACGATATAAAGCTTTTGACCCAGTTTTTCTGACAGCAGCGCAGTAAATTGGCCGTTTATTTTACCCTGTATAGCTTTTATTAACAAAGTAAAGCCTAATAAGAATTATGTGAGTCGGCCATAATACCTTCATAGAAACTAAGTACCTACTGAATTTCATAGAAATTGCAAAGGGATTTCTGTAATTTGTATGAAATTCAGTAGGTACTTAGTAACAGTAAGTACATATTACAAAGGTGTAAAGTGAACTACGAAACACATCCTTAGTTACAAATAAATAAATAAAGTAAAAGTAACTACTATATCACGACTGTATGTTACAATTTCACACCGAAACCGATGAACCGATTTCGATTAAATTTGGCACGGAGATAGGGTCTCACCATAGGAAGGATAGAGAGATATTTATTCCGGAAATTAGGAGTGGAAGAAACGAATGGGAGTGCGATAATTGACACTATAGTACCTACTCCATATTTAAGAGTCCGCAGTAAGCTCGGTAATTTCACGCAGTAATTTCACCTTCCCATACAAACGTAGTTACGCTCTCATTTTAAAACTACGTGTTGGACTGTGACGAAACTTTGCATATACAATGACGTGAGGTATATCTACATATACAATGACATAGATATACCTCATGTCATTAGTGTAATGTTAATATATTGTTAGTGCGGATCGATCCGTGCGATCTCGCCAGCTATTATATAAACCTACCAAGGTTTCCAATAGTGGCTAATGAAAGAAGATTTTGTAAAATTAAACATATTGATTTAATAAATAAAAAAATAAAAATAAATATGCAAAGTTTCGTTACAATCCAACACGTAGTTTTAAAATGAGAGCGTAACTACGTTTGTATGGAGAATCGAGCTTACTGCGGACTCTTAAGACGAGCTAGATCAATGCCGACTTGTTACCTCGCGCAGAGGATCAAGCATTGCCATTCAACGTGGCAATGCTACTACAGCCTTCTGGGCACACTATCGCTGGGCAGCGACCTGGGGCAACTTTTTAGGGTTCCGTTAGTCACCAAGGAACCCTTATAGTTTCGCCATGTCCGTCTGGCCGTCCGTCCGTCCGTCTGTCTGTCCGTCTTTGACTTATCTCAGTATAACCATTACTACTAGAAAACTGTAATTCGGCATGGGTATTGGGTATATAAATCACGCCGACAAAACAGAAGCATAAAATATTGAAAATATTTTTTTTTTGGGTTTCCTACACCTAAAGTTAACCCCGTGGGGTATCGTTGTTCAAAAATATTATGGAGAAACCCATAATATTTTTCAAATTCCCAAATTTTTGTTCGAGTCATGTCTCCCCCCCATGCCGGCTAAATGGCTGCTACTGGGAATGTGAAAAAATCGTGGCAGTAGTACATATAATGAATTTAAAAAAGGAAAAATATCACGGCTAAGTAGGCGTAACTAGTTGCCGAGTAATAGTCGACCAACTTAAAATGTACTTAGAAGGCCAACTTTCGTACAAATTAGGCCGACGCAACCATTTAGTTGGCGCGCGCGTGTCGACGTAAATGTAACTAAGAAAGACAGGCAACTACGGAACCCTACACTGCGCGTGGCCCGACACGCACCTGTTTACCTTTAGTTTTAATTCTATTCGTTTTTTAGCTTGGCTTTTTTTCTACAAATAAATATGTATAGACGAGCTTTTAGCGATAAGGTTCGTAGTTTATCATGTGTAGTTAGATAATTAAAGAGATTCGATCACGACAAGATTCAACACACTGTTCAGCCCTACTTCCCCTCCTTATCTTTCTGAGCGGTTTAACTATATGGCAGACGGCAGTGGCCACCGCTTGCGGTCGGGTGCTAACCTTACTCTTGCTGTACCGTCTAGAAAGACGCGAACATACTCCAGATCTTTTACCGCGCACGCTGTTAAGTTGTGGAATGAGTTGCCTTTGTCGCTGAGACAGTCGCGGTCTGTTGCGTCACTTAAGATGAATTTGAAGAAGTTGTGGCTTTCCAATGACTTGTGAATTGTTTGAATATAGTATTTATTTGTTTGCGATATATATAGTGTGTATTATATTTTATACTGTATATTTATATATGTATTGGCATGTTTTTATTTGTCTAAATTTAATACCTATTAGGTTTTGTTTTCATTTTCTCTGTGTTTTTGTACACGGTATAAGTTTGCCTATCTCGGTCTACCTACCTTCCTCTCAATTGCTCAAAGGTTAGCTGAAAGAGATCCCTTATAGGGATAAGTTCGCCTTTGTACTTTGATCTATTGTGTGACATGTTTATTCTTTAACCTGTTATTGTGTACAATAAAGTGCTTACATACATACATACATACAAGATTCATGATCATGAAAATGTCATAATCCGAATCGTAAGGTTCAGTACGGCTACCATGAGTTTGACATTGTAATTTTTCGTTAACGAGAATCGAGTTTTCTATCTGTGCATATCTATTGTACTTTGACAGTACGAGCGGGATGCACAGATAGAAAACTTTACTACGTTAGCGTAAGCTGTCATTGTCAAACTCATGGTAAGCGTACTGGTCAGGTAGTGCTAACGCCAACACAGTTAACTGACCATCCTGTGTTTATATAGAACCTTATTACAATGCACATAAAGTGCACGGGTGGTCAGTTAGCTGTGTTGTCGATAGTACCATTCAACTTGATTAGGTAAATACCTACGTCTAACGCGCCATACGCGGAATTTTCACATACAACCAATCAAAATGATATTTAAATCAAGACCTTTATAGCATGTTCAATTTAGTACCAGTAATAAAAAAATAAACGGCCGCTAATTTGTTATATTAGTGTCAACCGCGTGGCACGATATTCGTGACGATGGCGATAGGTAATTTACAAGAAATCGGTCAAGAGTGAGCCAACACTGGCAGTAGGTACGAATAAATATTAACGATAAAGATGTGTGCATCGGAAATTAAGTTTTTTTCAGGTGCACCCAGACCTCCGAACGCGGCTAGCTGCATACGGTAAACTATATAAACTATGTAAACTATATAAGGTAGAGCAACATAAAACACAATGTTCTCTGTCTCGCTTTATCTTATAGCTTATACACCGTATGCAGTCCGCTGCGCTCAGACGTTTGGACGCGCCTTTCGACCAGAAATAAACCGCTCTACCATAGAATAATTAATAGTACCTAAAGGTACAGAATGTTAACTGCCAGTGACTGACGTTATGCCTTGATCACACGTACCACGCAAACGGGCGAGACAGTGCTACTCGGCGTAAAAGCGACGAGACAGGTAGCTCGGCTCCCTTTCTATCTACTAGGTCGAGTACTGTCTCGCCCGTTTGCTCGGTACGTGTGATCAAGGCATTAGCTGTGATTTTGCGGCGCTACATAGACTTCTATGGTTTTTTCGTTCGCTGAATGATTTGCGAGCAATGAGATGGTGAGCCCTAGCTAATAGACCTCCATAGGAGGTTAAGTACCATAGATAAGTTTCGCACCTAAATGCCAGAGATATAAAGGTTTTATCCCCCCCTTTCAGATAAACGCACTTTTTCTAATTATAGGCAAAACAGCTTCCTATGTCGCGCAGCTCGTAACTTAAATAACTTGTCGAAGGATCTAGATATTGATGTTTTTAACTGCTCAATTCCTTCTATAAGGCGTTATCTAGTCAATCGGTGCTTCTAAATAACCTGTTGCAGGCAGTAGTATGCTATAGCGTCTGATCTTTAACTCCAATTAATCTGTGTCCGGTCCATGTTGTTCATCAAATTATTAAATATTAAGTTGTTTCACTTCGGTGTACATTTGTATTTGTGCATTTATAGGTGATTTGTACATCTAGAGATGTTCTCACTCGTTGCTTATATAGGATTTGTTTCTTCTTTTACTTTTTATATTGTTATTTTGATACTTATATTCCATACTGTAACATTTTGTATCACATACTGTGCAAATGTTATCATATAGCGTGTACTGTGTAACATATTATTATATTCAGTTTCTATTTGCGAGTTCCTATAATTGGCTCTGTATTGCTATTTATAAAGTTTAGCGAATATTTCATAGCTGTTGGAATTCCTTGTATAAATAAATAAATAAATAAATAAATAAATACATAAATAAATAAGTAGGTCTGGCTCTACCTACTGACGACCGAGCTGGCATAAGGCAGGTCAAGATCAGGTTGCCAGACTGTCTCCACATTATCTTAGAGGGTGCCACTGACGCGCATCCAGCTAGTTACCATATGTAATCAAATGTGACAGGTAAAAATAAATATTGGGAATAAATGAACTGGCGGTGCTGCAAACAGTGGTAACACAAGATTTTGGATATTTTCTTTGGTAGCTGGACTTACCTTCCCCTACTCCTGTTTGATATCCTCATAATTATATTGGCACCCAACGTGGGGCCGACGATGTAGGGCAAAGAAAATTGACCACGTGGGCGAATCTCCGGGCGTTTGAACCGCTCGGTTTTAACGTCATTGTCGGCTCAAGATTATTTTATCAGAGGTAAAACGTACCGCAGAACCTTTTATCAAAAAAGATTCAGTAGTACTGGTATTGGCTAACATAAAAAGTAGACTCTGATACTCGTACCTTTTAATAGTATTTGCTTTCTACGATAAAGGGTCGAACACACAGCACCGTCGCGGTCGCGCGGCGCGCCCGTCGCGGGCGCGCAGCGCGATATTTCCCTACAAACCGCTAGCGTGGTCAAACAGGCTGCGCCCCGTCGGCAACGCGCCCCGCTTCTGTCGCGCCCCGCCAGCCTCCCGCCGTGCGCCCGCGATGGGCGCGCCGCGCGACCGCGACGGGTGCGCGGCGCGTCAGGTCAGTGTGACGCCAGACAGCGGAGCGCGCGGTGCGTACGTGATGCTGGCGGGTCGATGGCGCGAGGCCAGCGCGAGGCGCGCGCGTTGCTGGCTGGTTGATGGCGCGATGCGCGCGTGCTCTGTGTGACCGGCCGTCCCGCGCGCATCACGCGCTCGTTCCGCTACCGTCCCGCTGGCAGTCTGTTCGACCCTTAAGGACGAAAAAAAAACGCCTTAAAAACGCTGAATATTCGCCCACGTACATGTACCTTTTTGTACCTTATGGTCATTGTGACTAGAACCAAAAAGATACTTGTTTCCTGTTTGACTCATCGTCCTCCTAGCGTTATTCCCGGTTGTGCCCTAAAGAAGCCCGAAGTTCGCTTTGACACCATCCCAAGGTTTGGTATAGTCTCACTAGTTATACGAAAACGAATGCCATCTGACCTTCCAACCCAGAGGGAACACTAGATCCTATTGGGAGATCGGTTTCCGCACGATGTTTTCCATGACTGTACTTTAAAATTTTATGAGACCAAGAGTCAAGATTGAAATTTAAGTATGTATTTTGGGGACTACATTTGTAAATAGGCTTCTGAATTCAGGAAGGTCATTACCATTCGATTGTTAATTACCACATTGTAAGTACTTAACAAACCAATAAACTTTACCTCGCAACGTGGATCCTTGAGAATAAAAATTTAACAATAATTTATTTAGCGTGACTTTTCACCTCCACTTATTATGTTAATATTCCCCGTCCGCATTCAAGTAGGCCGCTTATCTTTACCCTTTCTCATTCCAAATTCAACTCAAGTGCTTGTATATAAAGTTGGTTTTTTATTGGACTTCTTTGATAGATTTAGACTTTATCGTTACAGTACAATACGTGTTCATACATTAAAGTAATGTTGCGATGTCGTGTGCTGATGTCATTTCATGCAGGCATTTTTATATGTGCTTGGTTTTCACTGCAGAAAAATTATCATTATGCAGGTATCATTGAAGTGGAATACTTAGTTAATTGGGACGTTCAAAAAGGAGGCAAGTACAAATATAATTGATTAGAATATAGTTATATGAGTTGGTATGTGTGTGTTTGTAATAATTTTTACCTACTAGCTTCCGCCCGCGACTTCGTCCGCGTGGGCCCGGGATAAAAACTATCCTATATTTTAATCCAGGCTATAAACTATCTTCGTGCAAAATTTCCTTCAAATCGGTTCAGCCGTTTAAGCGTGATTGAGTAACAAACATCCAAACATCTAAACTTTCGCATTTATAATATTAGTAGGATGTTTCTACATTGTCACCTCAGAACTGAATTTCCCCGCTATTCTGTAACTTGTTTTAAGCTCACCTCAACGCTCTCCCGCAAATATATCATGAGATCATGACGCCGCGATTCGTAGTAACACTAGTAACTGAGCGTAGGTAGAGGTCTAGTTTCCTTAGGCGTGACAGGTGGGGTGAGGCGCATGAGCGCGTAAGCAATAACAGCCCTGAACCTTCCGAATGGGCCCATTTCTGTCTAAGTACACTGAGATATTATAACCTATCTGACGATGGAATATACAATCCAGAAGGAATCGGCAGAATCCTCAAATATTATAAACATATGTTTAGGAATTTGTTTTTGGTATAATATGACGTCGGTGGCAAACAAGCGTGCCTAATGGTAAGTGGTCACCGGAGAATATGGACGCTTCCAACCCCAAGGGTGTCACAATGTGTTTTTCAACACAATTGCTCGTAACGTACCTCCTATTGTGTCGCTTTTAGGCTCATAATCCTGGATATAAAACACGCGTGTTTAATAACATTACGATACTTGTGTGTTATGGTTATATCCCGATTAAGTCACGTTGCCACCTTGCAGCAAGATGTATGCATGCACACGGTGCATTCTTAAACTAACCGGGTTGTACAGAACGTACAGCTTTTTTTTAATTCTCGGCAAATGGATTCTTACCCGACTAAACAAATTAAATCCTTTTTGTTAATTAATTGACTATTTCTTTTTGGATATGATATAGAAGCGGTTAATTTAGTAAAACTATTCACTTTTGATAACATTTTACATGAATTAATAAAGATAACATTTTAAAACGAAATTATTTATTTTATTTTGTATTGGCTGTTTAGAGATTTCATCTAATGCGCGCGCACTGCGCAAATTTCACAAAAAAAAATTGATGCGCGCCATTATAGGTTATTTCACAGATATTTGTAAACATTGTTAAAGCGTGTTGGGTTATTAACAAAAATGTTGATTCGTGGTGACTAGAAAAGTAATAAAAAGAATGGACGCCACTAGAAATTCTTGACGATGTATACAACATGTGAGTAAAAACCTGTTGACATCAATAAGTAAAGAAAATAACTTGACAGGCCTATCAAATTTTCATCTTATGAAAAGGATTTTTTTCCTCGCAAAATGTGTTGAAAAACG
Source organism: Epinotia bilunana (assembly GCA_947049275.1). Classification (NCBI taxonomy): domain Eukaryota; kingdom Metazoa; phylum Arthropoda; class Insecta; order Lepidoptera; family Tortricidae; genus Epinotia; species Epinotia bilunana. The sequence goes on from OX346272.1 coordinate 6,716,235, forward strand.
TCGTATGAAACGCGTGAGCTTTGATAATTACAATCCTCGGCGCTCTTATCACGCTCACCTGCGGCTCGCGTGATAATTCCGCCTCTGATGTAATTATCAACATACCTCACTTGTATCACAATGTACTATTGTCGACCCTTACAAAATAGTTATTTACGTCACACCTGGCCATAATGCGACTGCACGCTGCACGTACGGTAAAACTCGCATTGTGGCCAGGTGAAGACGTAAAATTGTGTACTCACCACGGGCGGTAATTCGTAAAGCCCCAGATCGCATATTTATGGCCCTCACCTTCTGTTCGGGCCACAAACACCTGGGATCTGGGTCATTCACGAATTCACCGCCCTAGGTACGTAATGTACTATTACGATACAAGTGCCAAAAATAGGAAAACTCGTGTCGATTTAAAACACTCCCTTCGGTCGTGTTTTAATTACCTATTCGCACGTGTATCGTACAACGTTTTACTGTACATATGGCTCTTTAAAGTTTCGACATATGCACGAAAAGTGCTCTTTTCCGCACTAGTGCGGGAAAGTAGCACCATATGTAATGTAAAATAATATACTTACTCTTTTTTCTCGACTAACTCCAAACACAGTTCCCATGGTAAACCTTATTCTCATTCCACAACCAGAACGTTCGAGGAGAGGTAAATTCCTGGGATATGAGAGGGAAGATGTTTGGTTTATTTCTAGCAAAACTTCCGAAGAATCCGACACCTGTCGCCCACAATGATTCCCTTAATAAGCGAGTTTCATTCTATGACACACAATAAATACCTAACAGTACTACGCAAAGAAGGTTCTCTGTTAACAAATCCCCTTGTTAGGTATGCCGAACGAGCCTAAACGTGGCCATTCCTTTTTATGGCATGCAACGCGCTGCGATAGAACGCGTGCGTGCCGTAGCAGCGCTCACATACCGGCTGGAGTGGAGTGGACTGGAGCACGACGAAATTGCGGAGTGAGCCTCCCCTGACTAATGATTTGATCAGGCTTGGTAATCTCGGCAAATAATGTCAAAAAAACTCTGTTAAACCGATCGTAATAGTTCATACCTACCTACTACTTCTGAGATAATCTCCCTATGACGAGCGTGTGTCACGCACTAACAGTAACTAAACGTATTTTCGTAGGATCACGGACGATATTCTGGCGATGGCGCGTCCCAGCACCGCCGGCATCGCCGCCAGGAACATCATACAGCAATTCCACAGGTAACCATTGTTTGGAAATTGTATTTAGTAAGACTCGGCTGCTCATATTTTGAAGGCCGTATTTACTTCACCTCCAAGCAAGCAAGCTACATGAGCATAGTGCTCAAAAATACCTACACACCATATCATTTTGACCGTTATTTTGCGTAGATACTTCTGCTGCTCATAGTATGTCTAAATCGAATCTTGCAAGGCGATTGAACATCGCTTTGGTCATAGGACCAACTTGCGTTTAAAATTAAACGCCACGCCCGTTCCGTTACTTAGTTACGTTCGTTGAAACTTCATTGTTTTTATATGGTTTTTATGGAAAGTTTAACAGTTCTCTATGATGATGAGCAGCGGGCGCCGTATTTAAAGCCAGGAGACAATTAGCATGATCCTAGCTAGCATGATCGCGTTTATGTCATAAATAAAGCATTCGTCCCTTAAATTAGGGCCGGTTTACACATTGATTAGTGATTAGTGCGAGTCCATACATTTGCTGCAAGTGCGTCTAGCTTTCACTCAATCAATCACTCACCATCAATCACTAATCAATGTGTAAACCGGCCCTTACTACACTAGTGTGTCAACTCCGACTCGGCTGGGCAGCGTTCGGGAAGCTATGGGCCTACGGCGCATTTTTTTTTCATATACTATTTTTGGAGATTCCTCCACTCTGTACGCATAGACGACCTAGCACATCTTTTCTTCCAATATACTAGTGTCTCAAGACGAGAGTCTTTGCCCACTGTGTGTTGCCAGTGATGACGTATGGCAACGAAACGTGGTCGCTTACTATGGGCCTCATATGAAGGCTCAAAGTCAACCAAATGGCAATGGCTCTCCATTGCTGGGCTATGCCGGGAGTTTCTCTGCATGATCGTATCAGAAATGAGGCTATCCACAGCAGAACCAAGGTAACCGATATAGCCTCTTGGGAAGAGGCCTATGTCCAGCAGTGAACCTCTTTTGGCTGATATAATGATGATGATAATTACACTAGGGCGAGAGGGAATAGTGAATGCTTTATAACCGTCATAAACGCGATGTTAGCTGGGCAGAAATTTACTTGCAATGTGTCCACAGTTGGGGTATCCGCACCGTGATAAACCTGCAGATTCCCGGCGAGCACGCCAGCTGCGGACCTCCCCTCACCAGCTCCGGGTTCACCTACGATCCCAATATATTCATGGCCAATGACAGTAAGCTTACTTTTAAGGAGTGTACTCATTACAATGCGACATGATAGGTGCGACAAAGGCGGGAAGTTCACCGCGCGATCGGAACAACACCAACATATACATATCATCCGAAAGACTTCCACTGTTGGACATAGGCATCCCCCAAAGAGGGCGACAATGACCGGTCCCGCGCCACATACATATACTTAGTTAGTTACTTGCCGGTACCGCCGCAGGTTCAGTTGAAAACGCCTCAACTAATCATAAGCGGCCTTAAGACCTGGCCTCTCCGGGAAATAGACGTGATTATATATGTACAAGCACCCAGAATATGTAAAAAAAAACGTTAATAAAACATGGATACTGAGCTGCCACAGCAAACGCAAACGTTGTTTGTTCGTGTATCTCTCTCTCTGTCGCTCGGTGGTATATGCAAGGTGGACTGATAACCTCTGGAAAGGTCGCGGAACGCCGCTGAATGCGGGTGGCGCAGGACCGGTCATTGTTTGGGGGCCTCATGTCCTGCAGTTGACTTTCGGCTGATATGATAATAAAGATAGAGATACAGATATATACCTACAAATGAAGTTGGCGTTTCGCGGTAGCCGCTCTAGTTTTTCGAGTATATTAATAGAGCTCATCCATTTTCAGGGTTCCGTAGTCAACAAGGAACCCTTATAGTTTCACCATATCTGTCTGTCCGTCTGCGGCTTAGCTCAGTGACCCTTTTACTGCTAGAAGGCTGTAAATCTGCGTGGGTTTATAAATCAATCACGCCGACAATATGGTAGAATAAAATTTTGTTTTATTTTTCAAGGTAGGTTTTCCTCTTTAATTTCAGTCTATTACTACAACTTCGCATGGCCAGATTACGGAGAAGCGAGCCTCAGCGGACTGCTGGACATGGCCAAAGTGCTCTCTTTCGCACTCCAAGAGGGCAGAGTGGCCATTCATTGCCACGCGGGTAAGATTATTTTAATCTACTCAGGGTGAGTGGCTCCATAAGTAGGTAACATTACGATTACAGACCGATCATTGTGCAATATGGCGCCGGCAGCTGTCATCTCATACAAACTTGTCAAATACATTCAGATTTTAACGAACACCGCTTACCTACGATTAGGTACAGACGGTTGGTGCATAGTAGAAAGAGTGGAAGGTAGGTTATCTTCATACAAACGTACCGCGCGCGGCTTGTATGTATGCGCCATAGTATCTATGCGTCGCCGCACGCACACTCATACAAAATCTCGACTGGCGCACTGAGAAACAAATATTTGTGAAATAACCTATAATGGCGTGCAACAGTTTTTTTTCGTGAAGTTTGCGCAGTGCGCGCGCATGTGTTAAGCCAGACTTAGATGAAATCATAACAACATAAAATAAATATTTTCGTTTTAAAATAAAAAAACCTTCATACCAATAGGTTAATAAATTAAGCCGAAATACGTATTTGCATACCTTAAACAAATTCAATTAACTGAGTAAACAAAAGTGGAATGTAGAATTACTTATACGGCGACCCGATGAGGGTGAACGTGAATGTAATTCATTATTCAATCACCTCTTTTGTGTACAATCGATGAGACAATACACAACAGTATATTATTGTGCTACGAGGTCGGCTAGAGATTTTTTACTCACGAGAATTTATTAGAAGCATGCCGCCGAAGGGCTTTCATGACGTCCGTGTCACACACACAAGGGTTTTTATCGTATTTGCGCTGAAATAAATACATTCATTTAAGTAAAATTAGATTAACACATATTTAAAAAAAACTAAATGTCAGCGTGCATTTTGTCGTTGAATTTGACGTGCAAGCAAGCACAAAAAAAATCGCCTTTCCGTTTCATCTTCGGACTATACCAGGCGTGAGGAGCAGTCCGTCCTCATGGCGTACATTTACCATTTATTGGCACGAAGCGTTTTTCTAACAAATGGGACTTGCTCCCGTCGTCTGTGCCGGTAGGTAGGTACTCGCTGTCAAATTACAGCAGTCAAGGCAAGAGTAAAATAAAATTTACGGTAGTGAGTGACATCCACAGTTATAATGTTATAAAATAAGAAATAATTCTGTTACTAAATTATCAGTTACAGGACTAAAGATACGCAAGTATACATATTTCATACTCTTGAGACATCCTTGACTCGGGGAAGGTCCACAATGTTTGAGATTTACGGACATATAAAATATCTCGTTTACGAAACTTAAGTATTATATGTTTACACTTGGCAGTGACGTTTCCACACGACTGTACTTTACAACATTAAACTTTCAATTCATTTATTACACAGTAGTTTCCTTATTAACAAGTAAACATGTTCTTTTACCTCATTTTCCTCTTTCTACTCAAGTTCTTTTGCTTTTTAGTCATTTTGTTCGTTATATTCCTACTGGCTTTGAAACTGTGGCTGGAACCTATCAAAGGAGTGTGCAAGTGCAAGACGAAGCTGCACGGGAAAATCGCCCTTGTGACCGGAGGGAACTCTGGAATCGGACTTGAGACGGCTAGAGACCTGGCCAGAAGAGGCGCAAGGGTCATTATCGCTAGCAGAGACAACAAAAAATCAGAAGCTGCTGCTGCAGACATTGTAACTACCACAGGGAACACCAATGTCGAACATAAACATCTGGATCTTTCAAAATTTAGAAGCATTAGAAGATTTTGCGAGGATTTCAATAATACTGTCGAAAGATTGGACATTTTGGTCAACAACGCTGGATGTAGTGGAGTCAAAAGGAGAGTAACAGAAGACGGTATCGACTTGGTAATGCAAGTCAATTATCTAGGTCCATTTCTGCTCACTAACCTACTGCTTAAGAAGCTGGTAGAGTCAAAACCAAGCCGCATAGTCATCGTTTCATCCTACGGCTCGCATTTCGCCAAACTCGACCCGGAGGACTTAGCTGGTGTGAAAACAGAGGGTTATTTTACTAGCTACTGTAATACCAAATTGTGCAACGTCCTGTGGGCCAAGTCTTTGGCCAAAAAGCTGCCGCAAGGAATCACTGCAAATTCCCTTCATCCAGGAGTAGTTAAGACGGAGATCTTCAACCATATTTCGGCGACACCACGGAAGATTATACTGGCAGTGATTGACTTTCTATTCAAGACGCCTAAAGAGGGTGCTCAGACATCGATTCATTTGTGTGTGGCTTCTGAATTAGAGCATACAAGCGGGAAGTACTACTCCGATTGTAAAGCTAGTGCAATTGCCAAAGAAGCGAAGGACGAAGAACTTATTGATAAGGTTTGGAGAGAGAGTATACGGTTAACGAATATTTAAAACGGTCGGTTTTTGTCTCCGACTGTTCTTCTAAATTCTGCACATAAGTGGTAAACTTCCCAGTGCTTCACGCTGCCCCAATATTGACACATTCGATCATGTAATTCATAACATAATAATAGACGTGAACAAAGGTGAAAGCAAGAGGTGAAAGTTAGAAATCGATACAAAAACATATAACTTAGAGCGTGTTCACATTATCCATTCCGACGGTGTAGGATCCTTGGGTCATAAACTTAAAAAAAACAGTATAATATCCCTCTTTTCCGAAAGTTAAGAATCCTAACAAATATTTGCTATTATATAAGAAGGTAGGTATATCGTCAGCGTCACACAGCGCCCCCAGTCCCGATGCCGATGCTGTTTTAGCCTCTATCAAAATTGTGGCTACCTGCCCAGCTAGCAGGATAGCTTTTATCGTCACGTTTTACGGCGAAAATGTACTGAACGTCACGTAAGACGTAACCATAAAACGCATTGCTACCTACTAGGTAGGCCTGGATGGATAATCTATGGGAATGCTTATCGTTTAAAATCTATTATATTACCAGCATATTTATTGTGAATTGCTTTTTATTGGGTTAATAAATTACTTTCTTCATCTTCTAATTGGTTTCATTAAATACAATACAAATACTCTTTACTGCACACCTCACACAAACAAAGCAGTTAAAAAGAAATACAATACAATAACATGTAGGTAGACATCGTGTTCGACGCGGCCCTCCGGCAGCCTCGTGTAATGTGACGTCACACACTGTGCGTTTTCTCTCTCTAACAAGCAATATTAAGACGGTTGCAGCTTCGTTATTCTTTGAGATATCAGAATGGAATTTTCGGCACTAGGCATATTTTTTGCCTTCTTTCATTTCAAGTAATAATAATTTTCGACTCTACACCCCTTTTATTCATGATATTAATCTCTTCGTGAAATCTATTAGCCCACTGATACCTACACCCAACTTACTCAAGTATCTAAATCACTAAATAAACAATTGGTACTGTCACTATACAATTTTTTTGAGTATTTTCCTAAGCCGCTGTTAATATTACAAGCGATTTCTACCCACTTTGCCATGCCTTTGCATTACCTACACACAACGTAATTTTTTATCAAAGTACAATAGTAAACTGCACGCTATGCATGCCTTTAAAATGTTTTTGTATACAAGTGTATCTCAATGTAAGTGAATTTTGTAAATTCTTTATGAGATAATAAAATCTTAAACCATATACATCAATTTAAGGCCGCTCCACACAATGGGCCATCCTGACCTATCATACAGGACGCAACTATGCGTTAAAGGGAGTAGACATACATATTTATGTCTCGTTCTACCGTATAGCCGCGTCCTGTATGATGGGTCAGGATGGCCCATTGGGCGGAGCGGCCATTAAAATTTACAACAACCCTGATGCTATTAAGCTCCATCATGGCCGCATCTATGCGTTAGACAGAGAAAGTGCTTCCATCGCATTGCAACGCATAACTGTGTCCCTGTCATGCGCCATGATGGCCCATTGTCTGTAGGCACTGACACAACAAGCATAGCCAAAGACAGATACATGACATTCGATTAAGAAACACCGTTTGGTCCGTAGTTAAGTATCAAACGGTTTTTCGCCAAGTATGGCGGTTCCTTTGGGAGCTACGATGCCGCAGACAGATACACATATGAAGCTCTTTACGCACATCTCCGACTACGATCTCACCTTGAAGGACTAGGCGTGGCAAATAAGCGTACCACTTGAGGTACCTATTGAAGTCTGTTAAATTTGGGAATTGTTTGTTGAGTTTTATTACGAAAAGAAAGAATACCTGTTTTAAAAAAGACAAACAAGAAAAATTGCCTACGATTATATATATTTTCTTTTTATTACATTCCAACGCGAGTAAGTAGTTACTTAGTAAGTAATTAGTTAAAACTAACACATACACATACACGAATAAATGTAGTTCCATAAAAGCGGGGCCCTTTTTTTGTTCATAAGTAGGTATAGCATGCGCAAACTTTCCCCCACCACGTCATCTAATGCTCTAGAAGTTTGCCGGCTACTGTACAGATAGGTACTTATTCAATTCCCAGGACTCGGCCGCACCGGCGTGCTCATAGCGTGCTACCTCGTGTACTCAATGCGCGTGCGCGCCAACGACGCGATCCGACTCGTGCGCAAGAAGCGACCGCGGTCCGTGCAGACCTCGGGCCAGATTCTGTGCGTGCAGCAGTTTGAGCACTATCTGCTGCCTCAAACCGTTGTGTTTAGTTCCAAGTGAGTGTCTGAAAGATTTTGACTCGGTCTTTGAACACCTAGAGATCTGTGCGTGCATATAGCAGCTAGAGACACGTTATCACCTTTAAGTATAACTTGGAAACAAACGTCAGTGCTGACCGTCGGATTTGGTTCCTAATGAATGTCTTATTCGTGGTTAGGTATTTCTAGCTCCCGCAGAGAGATGTGTTCAGATCCAGGAAGAGATGTGTTCAGTTCCGATGGACAGTTTTAATGGATTTTGATTAGACTTTGAAGAGATATTATAGGTTCTTTCGGGACCTGGAAGTTTGTGTATAAGTATTGTGTGTATTATTAATAACTTTTTCGTATTATTTGCAGAGAACCGGTGATGCTGACGAAGGACAAGAAGACGGCGGAGTTCACCATAAGACAGTACCTTTATCGTCAGCGGGCCACTCTTCATGGGCTGGACGAGAGGGCTTTTAAGGAACTTCCGAAGGTGTCCTACTATCCTACTATATAATATTATAAATGCGAAAGTTTAGATGTTTGGATGTTTGTTACTCAATCACGCTTAAACGGCTGAACCGATTTAAATGAAATTTTGCACGAAGATAGTTTATAGGCTGGATTAAAATATAGGATAGTTTTTATTCGGGTCCACGCGGACGAAGTCGCGGGCGGAAGCTAGTAAGTTGGATACCGGATACCCGTTTTACGAATCTACAAGTTACAATTTTACGTTGAAATACGCAACATAGAAGCGCTCGATTAATAGCGACCTGACCATTTGACCTGTGTTTTGTTATTAGACTTGTAAAATTGTATATAACTTGTAGCTTCGTGAAACGGGGCACTGGTCAAAATAGCAGGAAAACGTTGGAGACGAGTGCAAGACCAGTCGTCGTGGAAATCCTGGGTGTCTGTTACTGATTTGTACAAGCTTTTGCTGACTATGCCCTACACGCTTCCCCTCATAACAACTATTGTGAACCAGTCTATTACTGCTGGAGTATTTCCTGACTGCTGGAAAACAGCTTCCATTAAACCTATTCCCAAAGTACCTTCTCCCACTGGGTTAAAAGACCTAAGGCCGATAAGTATCCTCCCACTTATGTCAAAAATCCTGGAAAAGGCAGTTTGTATTCAACTGACAGAATTTCTCGAACGCAATAATATCCTGCCCGCAAACCAATCCGGATTTAGGAAGAGGCGAAGTACATCCACTGCTCTTATTGACGTTGTTGACAACATTCTTACGGCTCAAGACCACGGTGAGGGCACTATTCTCGTTTTACTTGACTTCTCGCGTGCCTTCGATACCATAGATCACACGCTGTTACTCTCCAAACTTTCATATTACGGCTTTAAGCCTGACAGTGTCAAATGGTTTGCCAGCTATTTGAGTAATCGCGTTCAGTATGTCGAGCTGCTTAACCCTGACGGGACATCTGCAGTTTCTGATACCCGACCCGTCACCAGGGGTGTGCCTCAGGGATCGATCTTAGGACCAATCCTTTTTATCTTATACAGCGCCGATATCATGAATAGTATCAGAAATTGCAATTGTCATTTGTACGCCGACGACTTACAAATCTACATATCATTTAATAAAGATAACACTGATACAGCCGTTGTCAAACTGAATCAGGACCTGAGCCGAGTAGCACAGTGGTCCAAACTTAATGGTCTAGTTTTAAATCCTCTCAAGTCGAAGTTTCTGGTTTTAGGTACCAAACAACGTGTAACCAAGGTCTTAGCTTTAAATCCCAAGGTGTCTATAGATAATGACGATTTGATATGCGTGCCAAAAGCTAGGAATTTAGGTGTCCTTATGGATAGTGTGCTCCATTTTGAGGGTCATGTACTTGAAACTGTTCGCAACTGTTTTTATCGATTAAAAGTTCTTTATAGAGTCAGAAAATACTTAACGGTCGATATGCGGGTTAAATTATGTGACTCTCTAATTCTTTCAAAACTCAATTATGCTGATACAGTTTTTGGTGAGTGTTTGCTATCTCGTTCAAAAAAGCTAGTTCAGCGCCTACAGAACGCGTGTGCGCGGTTTTGTTATCCAATTCCTCGTCGAGCCCATATAACTCCCTTTCTAAACCAGGGGAAATTATTAAAGATGGAGGCTCGTCGAACTATGCACCTTGCCACACTGCTCTTCGGCATCATTAAAACTAAGGAACCTTCATATCTTTTCCAGAAGCTTCGATTTGCGAACCCTCGTCCTAGACGGATCCCTCGACTTATCTGTCCTCGACACGGAAGTGCGTCTTTTCGTGGCAGCTTTACCTATTCTGCCACGAAATGCTGGAACAACATCCCACCCCCCGTCAAAAATGCTCCCACAATAAATTCATTCAAAAAAAACTTAAAAATGTATTTACTAAATCAACAAATAAATCCAGCATAGCCTTCCAGTGTCTTTGTGTATGATTATGTACATTTTCGTACCTAGGTAGCAATTTATTTTCAAATTCAAATTTAAGTTCTATATGCATCCTTTGTAATTTTAGATGAAACACATTTAACAAGAATATTATTAGTGTATAAATAAAATCCTTTAAGTAGTAGTACTATGTAACCTGCAGTTCTGTAGCGCACCACACGTGGATCCACATAATACCAGCGTCGTTTCGCCTTCTGTGGAGCGACATTATGCTGAGTGGACTCCGTTTTCGCATCTAATCTTAGTTTTAACATAGCATCTAAGTGTAAATCTAAAATGTACTTACTGTTATTTGCGAAATAAAGTTTTTCTATTCTATTCTATTCTATTCTATTCTTTTTTTTAGTTTCACCTGTTCCGGAGTCTGTAATGAAATCTTGCACTTCCCGGTGACCGATTGAGCTGACATTTTGGTTAAAAGTTTAACTTCGATGACAAATTCAATATTATGGTACGTCGAGCTGATCTGACGTAACCCCGTTAAATTTGGGTTCGTTAGAATCGTCTCAATGAGTAGTTAATGATGGTATACAGAAATGTACAGTCAGCTATAAAAACTTGTAAAAAATAGAATATTTTGACAGATTTTTTTTGTAACTTGTTGTTTTAAAGAATGGTAGTCTATCCAGTTGTGTGACACAACTTGTGTCCATACATAAATCGTAAAAAGGTACATTTGATTCGTTAGACTTGGATACAACACACCGTGCCAAAGCGTATTATTAAAACTTAACTCTATCGTTCCTTTTTCTAGATAGTATACTGCCTCTGCGAGCGCCTCCTCAAGCTAAGCGGCTGTCAACAGAGCGTGGGTCTGGACTTCCGCGTGAAGAACAAGCCGTTCTATAAGTCCTTTCTGTCGTTTCGGCTGCGGCAGGTGCGAGTGCCCGACCCGATCACTCCTGAGGAACTGTCTCCAGGTAAACAGTAGTCACTATATTCCCTGTCAGCAGGGCGTGGGTATGGCATTACGCGTGAAGAACTAAGCCGTTCTACAAGTCCTTCCTGTCGTATTGGCTGTGGCCGGTGCGAGCGTCCGATCCGACCAAACCCGAAGTTTTCCTACAGATAAACTGTGGTGACTGTCGTGACGGTATTCTCTTAGTGTTATGGTGAGTATCCACCTGAGCTAGGTGCGTGCTAGCGGGGCAGTATGGAAGGAAATAATCCACAGTGAGCGAGGCTAGCAATGCTAACTAGAGGCTGGCAATGCTAACTAATTAAACCTCCTCGCATAGCGCTGGTGGATACCTATCGCATTTGTGGATAGGTGACGTGTGCACCGAAGCGGGCTGGGCGTAGATTTGAACGGCTTAGGGAGACATAAAAGTGATATATTAACCGTCTCATGACGTCGCTGTCACATCCACTGGTTCATTACACAGTTAATGTGCGTAGATACGCCATGACAGGGTTTCATCACTGTTAAATCTCGCAAAGTATTCCAGACGCACATGTTTTATCTATAAGTAGCGTAAGGTTTATCGTGAACAGAAGGATCTATAAAATCTGAACTCCCGAACTTTGCCGTTCCAGATCAAGTGCCAATGTTGCCCATGGTGGAATGGAGGGATCCAGTTGAAGAGGACATTGAGAGGAACTTGGAGACAGTCAGCAGGATCACAGGGGCCACCAGCGGGACCATACCAGCCTTACATGTTTACGAGGTTGGTCGCATACTTATCTCATAAACCTGTGCTCAACAAATTGGCGCCATCTATTAAGAGATGTTTTATTAAGTAACTAGATGGGTCTATTGTTTTAGCAGAGGCACAGATAACTCTCGATAGTGCAACTGGCTACAAGAGACACATTATTTTAAAGGAATATTTTCAGTCTATAAAGACTCAAAATCATAATCATAAGATTTACTGGGCCCTGACCTCAGCACGGCTAGCACACGACGGCGCGCGAGCTCTCTCGATTTTTCTCGCACTATCCGTCTCTTTCTTATTAGAACACTTAGAACAAGAGATATAGTGCGATAAAAATCGAGAGTATATATGTCGCGGCCGTCGCATGCTAGACGTGCTGGGGGCCGATTTTTGACTTTCGAGCGCTCGAAATTAAATAAAAGTAAATGCTACTGTAGTGTCATAATCACAGGCACTTACTTTCTACCGATAGAATTGAATACGAGTGGTCAATACCTCACGTTTTTAAATTTTCTATCGTCATTTCAAAATAGAATTTCATATTTTTTTACAGTTTTCGAGTGAAAGTCGAGCGCTCGAAAGTCAAAAATCGGTCCCCTGGTAGGTAATTAAAAAAAAACTTTTGTAATGAAATGCATACATTGAATTTATTGTCGTTCCACAGGCGTTCGTAGTAGACCACCACAGTCTTCCAGAAGAACGACAGAAGTATTTGAAGCAGATGCGCATAGATATCAACCAAAGGAGAGAGGCCATCGACAAGATCGACGAGGAGGTATCCATCGTACAGTCAGCATCATATAGTTGGTAGCAGCCAAAGTAGCCAAATACATCGGAACACGTCTTCATTACTATAGGAGTAAGGAAGTAAGTGTTACGATATATTTGGCTACTTTGGCTGCTACTAACTATATGATGCTGACTGTACCTACATGAAACTCACTTTGCAATGATGACTTAAGGTCGTTCAATTTCCATACAAAATGTATAAACTAAAATAATTTGAGAAAAATCGTTTTCCCAAAGTATCACGTCCCAAACGAATTTCTCAAATTATTCTAGTTTATACAAGTTTATTCTAGGAAAGGGGGAATTTCGCGCAAGGGGGAAGTCAATTTAAAATAGTTTGTTACATATGTTTCTTAAAATATCACGCCGTTAGTTTTGTATGGAAATCCAACCACCTTAGTGTGTGCAATAAAAATTAGATAAATAAATAAATATGTTCCAGGTAATTCCGTTTCAAGACTAGGTACTTCGAGGTATTTTGCATTAACGAATTTTCCAATTTAACACAACAATTAAGACGCAATTATACATATCAAGAATGAGACAAGTTGTCTCATTTTAAATATAATGTCTGCTGTCTGCATCTTTGTCAGTTGTTGTTACTTACTTTTACCATGCAAACTTTCTAATAATTGATCGTCTCACGGTAATTAATGTAATTATATTGACTGTCTTTTCCTTTCTAGGAGGACCCAAAAGTGCTTTCCGGCTTGCTGTTCGAATGGCTTGAAGGCTTGAAGCAGCCTGTGCTAGATCGAGAGGACTTGGCACGAATCGTAGGACGCGGACAAGACGTCGAAAGTTGCATCGTGGCTATGCAAATGGTGAGGACTGTAGCGACATCTATTGATGAGTAGATGTACTAATAAGCCAAAGCTTATCGGATGGTTGAAGATGCATCAAGGCAGTTCTGCGTGCCGGGCAGCAAGTCGTCCAGCAAGCTAGACGATTCGAACGTCGTCCCCACCTAGTTCTATCTTTTTATTTTCAGTCCACCACGCATGATCGTATGGATGCACTTTGATGTGCTTAATATTTATATTGAACCTTATCACAATGCACATAAAGTGCACGGATGATCAGCTAACTGTGTTGGCGATGGTAATGAGTATTTTTATTGGGGCGGGGATACGGATTGGATACATTATGGATAGGGTACGAGATATTGTGAGAAATGAACAGTATGAAGATTGTAGAGTAGAGGTGACATTACGTAGTGGTGTTTATTCATTAAATAGCGCCATCTAGCGACGAGTAGAAAAGATAAATCCATACTAATATTATAAACTCAAAACTCAAACTATAAATGCGAAAGATGTGTCTGTGTGTCTGTCTGTTACCTCTTCACGCTAAACCGCTGAACCGATTTAGATAAAATGTAGTATAGAGAGAATGGGGAGGTGAAATGGGGGGTGAAAGTTTGTATGAAGCTACGATATAAACGAGTTCCACGCGGACGGAGTCGCGGACAGAAGGTAATTTTAAATGAAACTTCTAATTAAATAAACTTTACAGGAAGACATGATGCTCCTTGAGTATCTCCTCCGTTTCGTGACCCGCCTACGACCGCTAGCAGCTAACAAGAAGGTGGACATCATAAAACGCCTCGTCGCTTCACTGACTCATCAGACCGTATCCGTCGCCGGACAGTGTCTTCCGACCAAACGCGATTTCCCGCGACTGCGCGATGGTACAGCTAGTCAAATCGTCAATTTCATGTTAAGAATGGTCGTTGAGCTGCAAAAAGATATGGTTAAACCAGGTAGCGACGACCGTGACGTTGTGGTGCCTATGCGACGGCGAATAAATGCTTGGAAATAATGTTTGTTTTATTTGATGACTGCAGTTGTTGGCTACTGGGTAATAGATGGCGCTACTGGGCTTACCGAAAATCTAGTATTAAGTGACCTTGATTTGGTTGGCCGCCGTGCTTCCGTCCGACACGTATCCACTCGGGCCAGACTGCATGTAGGCCGGCCGACTTCGCTCGTGTAGCGTCTCCGTATAGCCATGAGCAAGAAACGGTCGCGCTATATATTAAAAAATAACAGTATACATATAGATATCAGCATTATTATCCCATCAATGGTATGGTAATTGGACTAAGTACTCTTGAATAATCCTACCACCACCTACATTTCAATAGCGTGACGGTAAAAAATAATAAAGGGTAATCTATATCAATTCCGTATTAATCAGGCGAAAATGTTATAAACATTTTTTACTTTATAATTCACTACTTTTATATGTTCCTTGGAATACGCGCATAATCCACTTATTTTTGTTTAATGAAAATACTTTTTGCATAGGCCAGATGAAATTCATTATTATCTCAAGGGCGTAAATATTTCATAAAAATGCTGTCATTCCCTGATGCATTTATTTTTGGATTCAAGCAGTAAGTCTCAAAATTTGTGTATTCAAACATGTTTTCATAATAAAAATACCGAATAGGGCTGACGGGATAGTACTATACAACTATTCCACCTTCGCGATGACTACCAAAGCAGCACCGCCGTATTTTATCAGCCAAAGAGAAAAGCAGCCTAATTACACCTTCATCAAATTTAAAGCGACTGTGTTCAATTTACAAAGTACAAAATATAAAAAATATAAAAATATTCCGTATAAATGGTATCAACATAATTCTTTGAATAAAGTATTCGCTACCTAGCAATTTATTGTATTTGGAATGGAATAACTACACAAACAAATAGAAGAAAATGTGGACCTAAGTTGCAACGACAAAATTTAATAAGTGTTAACGGTATTAAGTTTCATAGTGTTAACGATATCATTGGATGTGTAGAGCCTTCTACTTTGGAAGGCAATTTTTTTTAAGTCTGGTAACACTTGATCGATGTGAAGTTAGCCACAGATAAAGACGAGGTATTTTTTGATACCACAAACGTGCCACTGAATTCATTATTTATTTAAATCGTGCTTGAATTCGTATTCATCGAAAAAAACAAATGTATCAATTTAATTATATTACTCGCAATAATACAAAAGATAATTAATAATATAATAAGATACTTACGCAATAAATTTCTTTCATAAACGTGTTGCCATAGTTTTATTACCGTTTCTGAACGAAAGTTATCAGTCAACGCTACCTACCGGATCAGCCGCAAAACGTTTTCATTCAAATATTTCGGTTTGTGGTGTCAAATCAAATCAAACGCTCAACGAAAAAAGCGTTTTGCGTGATTTACTTATTAATCTCGTTTTATAAACTTATTTGGTGTTGCGACAAACTATTGTTGACCTAATAGAGGTGACAATTATGTTATTAGTGTGATTGAGTGTCCTAATAAAATACAGGTTTATAAGTTGAAATCTAATCATGGATCCTTTTACTCAGGTAAGTTTCGTTTTATCGACGTTCTAAGATCCGTGAAAGTCAAGGGTAATTAAAAGTAACTTATTTACAGCGCATGTTAGAGCGAGCTCGAGCCAGACAGGAGAAAATCGACCAGAAACTTGCAAGTTCTGGACAGACACCGAGACGCAAACCGTTGAGTGAGAACGTTTCTGCCTTGAAAAAAGACGTTACGCCAACGAAGTCTCCTAGTAAACCTACTAGAGACTCTATTTCATCGCCCAGGAAGTCTTCAAGAGACTCCTTTAAGTCAGAATCGCCAATTAGATCCCCTAGATCTAAGACAGACGCGGTTGTGGTGTCAGCCAAGCCTAGAAATGACTATTTGGTGACGAAGCAGGAGTTTAATACGCCTAAGCGTGGAAGCATTAACAGAAGAAACTCAGACGTGTCTGTTGAGATCAATATTATGCATAGAAATGACATACAAATTGAGGTCCAGGTGGAAGAAAGAGAGGCTCCAATTGACGTTGTTTACAACGATGGACATGGAGTGATAGTGAAGGAAATTGAAGGTGAGTTGAATTCATTTTTATAGTATTTAGGGAAATCAATCACATGCATTTATATTGAAATCATCTTACAAAACAGTTAATAATGATAGCATCCAATACTGCTGTGGTAAAATATACACTATTGAATATCTGATTTAGCTAGCCGTTTCTCTAGCAAACATGACAGTTGAACCCCTGACAAAATGAGGGGTGTTATAAGTAACATGTGTTGCTGTGTGTGGCATCATAGCTCCCAAGCAGTTGAACCGATTTGAGTGTGAATTGAAAGTCTTGTTTGTCAATATCTCTGTTTGTTTTGTCGGTTATGTAGGGTCCATTCTGTTACCAGTCTAAGTCAATTGGCCCATTAGCATGTTGTAAATAGGGCCATGTATTCTTGAAGTGGTTTAGATGTATTTAATCAGGAAGGTACACCTTTCTCCTTATCATTGAGTAACCTTAGACTTGTTGAAGGGATTTAAATAATTAGATTGAACACATCACACACAGTTCTAACAAATGGGAATCGGTCAACCTGCGGAATATATCAAATTATCCATATCCTAATCGGACTAAATGAAATTGTGCATAGTGCTCATTATTCTATTAATTTTTATAAGCGGAGCTCCCCTTTGCAAATGACCATTTGTACTGCATGTAACCCACATTTAGCACCAATGATTTCATACCACTTTACTCGTATTTTTAGCCAATAAGTAAGTATGTAGAGGAAAGCCCCCTACAATCATAGTTCCTATGTAGCAGGTTACTGGCATCTACAGTATCCCACAATACCCAACAAAAGAGTCACTGGTCCAATAACTGATGATTTTACCTTCTGCCATCTGACCTTCCAACCCAGAGGGAAAACTAGATCCTATTATATAGGACTAGCTTCGGGCCCCGGGATAAAAACTATCCTATATTTTAATTCAGGCTATAAACTATATTCGTGCAAAATTTCATTCAAATCGGTTCAGCCGTTTAAGCGTGATTGAGTAACAAACATCCAAACATCTAAACTTTCGCATTTATAATATTAGTAGGATTATACCGGTTTCCTCAAGATATTTTCCTTCACCGAAAAGCTTGGTACTTGGTGGGATTCGAACCCGTGATTGCCGCTTGAAAGCCGCATGCTTGAACCACTAGGCTACCATAGCTTATTGCAGCAGAGGGACACTATGGGCTCATAATAAAATTGAAAATAAAATATTCAAACTTAATTAATTCTATGAATTCTCATGTCTCCAACATTAGCAAAAACTTGTCCCCAATATAGAGACAATACTCAACTTCCTTCAATAGACAAAAAAAACAATGAAAAGTTAAACAATACACCAACTTCCACGTAATTTACAACATCTGCAGTTCCCACACTGCCTTAAAAACACTGTGACGCAAATTTAAATTTTATATCTTATAGAATAAGATCCATTTAAGTATACTGCTCTTTCTGAAACATAAAGAATGGATCTATCAACTTTATGTCTACTGCTTGTACCTTGGACAGTAGATAATTGCCAAACAACATTGACTCTTATGAAGTTACGAATAGGGTGCACGGGTATTACTCATTTCCTTGATAAATAATTCTCCAAAACAATTAGCAAATGTTTCGGTTAACTAGAAGGCCTAGTTTGTTTCTGTAAACATAATTAATTAAGGAGTTTGTAATTAATTCTGCAGTTTATTGTTTTATTTGTGTTGTCTTAGTGAGTGGTTGTAAATTGTTGCGGAAATGGATTTTGTGAGTGGAAAAGGTCAGTTTTTATACTTAAATCATCTCTCTATTCTGATAAAGCTATTTGCAATGGTGACCTGGTTTCGGCTGAAACAAACAGATGGTCAGATGAACTAAGGCAAAATACCCCACACAAGATAGCTACCACTCTCTTTCTAAGTTTACTAATTAGAAAGAGACTTGCGTGCACAACTTCACACGCGGTCTTGCGCTAGTCATGGTGAAGTTTGAAAAATACAGTCTTAGATATCTCAGAAACTCTCAATTTCTTTAAGCAAGTCTTACGACACCCAAGGGAATATATGCGGTGCTATTCTAATTCAACACCTCACGGGGAATCTTGTTAAAAATTAGAAAACTTAAGAGTCCTTACTCCTACAGAAGAGCGTATTTTGCAAAATGCTTCCTATTTCATTCAAGATTACGGCGTAACTATTAGTATTTGTTCAAAATAGGGACGAAAAAAATTCAATTTTCGTTTTCTCTTTCTAAACATAAAATAAATGAGTTTTCTTGGGAGTCTTTTTGAAATTTTGCAGTGAGAAGTGTTGTTTCGGTTCTCAATTTTGCGGTAAACAAGAAAACTTATTGAATGATGATTACAATATAAATAGCTAAAAAAGGTATAGTTTTTCCTTTGGATTGTAAGGTTAGATGGGTCGCGTTCGTTAAACTAGCGCCTATGCCAAAATAGGTGCCAAAGCTGACCCCAGGACCCCGTATAAGAAGGATACAAAAGGGAAATGAAAAAAATATCCTTAAATCTTGTGTTTCATTCGGTTAAATCATGCATTTCAGATGACACATCCAAACGCCCGCTGGCGATGAATCTTGACGCAGTTGAACACAAGACAGAGAAAGCTGGTGCGAAGAGCAACTTGAGGAACAAATCCCGACTTGACAGGCTCGGCAACCTTTATTCAGGTAAGATATCTGGTCTACAAGCCGGCCTGTTCCTCTTGGTTCGACTAAACTCGGCCTCGCGCACTTCCGAAGTGCCGATACGGCATATTTATGTAAATACGATGACAACGCACAATTATGTCGCCACCAAGTTGATCTGATGATGAACACAGAAGGTGGCCATAGGAATTCTTTAAATACACAAAATAAACCCATTGCTTGGTACCAATAACTACCTACCATATCAATGAGTAATCTTATATTTAAAAAAAAACCGACAGAAATTTATATTAAAAAAAAACTATGGACTTGGGCCAACATTAGGGTGCATGACGCAACTGTCATGTTTAAATTGATAATGTAGTGTTGCTTAATAAATAGAAAACCATCAAATGATTGTAATAAAGTATAAATTACAAAATATCATTAAGACCTTGAAAGTTTAGAAAAATATGCATTTTTTTTATTGTCCAAGAGTAAATTTAAAGCTACTAATAGAATCCTTACGCTTTTATAGAAACATATTTGTATGACAACTATGGACCTAAATGCAGTATTTCGCGACCGAAACAGCAATTTAGTTGATTTTCCGAACAATGATTAGTAAAAATTGCAAAGCGCGACGTCATACTTTTAGGTCAATCAGTATGAAGCGTTTCGGTTGCCACCAGCGAGGGCCGTCTTTAACATTTTTTTTGGGGTATTTATGTTCTTTAATTGTAGTTGCTACCATACAGGCATTTGTTCCTCTCCAAAAACTTATTCGAATGGCATTGTAAATAAATCTTAGGTCACAAGCCTATTAAACATACAAATATTTACTGAATTTGAACCCAGCCTTACAGGTTAAGGCTGGGTTCACACGGCATTGTCCTGCACGTATTCTGCACGTATTCGGTTTGCTTGACAAGTCCGGTGAGTATAGTCGCTCGGTTTGAGTTGTGTCCAATCCATTGTCTCATTATTGTGCGGGTTTGCTACCTCATTATGATCTGTCATAAAAGATAAGCACACTTCGTAGATAAAAACTGCATGCATTGAAATTTTACTGGATTATCAACTCTAGGGCCTTTGCCAAAAGTTTAAATTGCTTAAATACGTTTACCTGAGCACTGAGAATCGAACAAGTACAAAGGCACCTGGGCCGCCATTTTCCTATTAGTGCACTCGTAACCTATTACTTAGGGACATAGAGTCGATATTCAATTGAACTTTCTAGGTGGCTGTACCGACTTTTTACAATATGGTAATTTTGGTGTTTTGCGGCATTGTTCCTTTTAGTAGATTGGACACAACTCAAACCGAACTACTATACCTATTCGTTTAAACGTATAAACAATATTTTGTATGTGCCACTATTTATACGTTAAGAAGTATACTGCAAAAAAAAAACGTTCAGGACAATGCCGTGTGAACGAAGCCTAACTGCGCTGATGTCACGTACATACAGTCGACGTGTGATATGGTGTATACATTTTTCGCCTTATCACAAGGAAATAAGGTGCAAACTGACGTCGACCGTCGGACGGTACAGTCACCCTAACGGACCTAAAATGGGACAATGATATCACTTACTATCAATTCCAATGTGCTGGGATCATCAATAATCGAAAGGATGTGATAACGCCTGATAAGGTGTGGTGTGTGTAGGACTGACAATACCCTGTCAAAATTAACTGTTATCCTAGGTGCGTGAACGTGTACACGCGACGCGGTACGAGTCGATTGCAACGTACACTAGTGCGAATTTCCACTTCATAATATTATAAGGTGCAATGCAAATGGGTCAGTATGTGGAGACCCGAAACTATAACAGTGATGTTTATGTAGTTTCTTCTGCAACACTGATAGTTTCACCTTTTTTTTTTACCTAAACTCTTTCTTTGATGAGCATTTCCAGAAAAGTTTCTACATACAAGGTGTAACAAAAATAGCGTCGATCCGATTAAGGGCATAACAGATATCGTATTCTGATAAGTCAATTTTATTTTACTAGTACTTCTTACTAATTTTTAACGCTTTTTTAATGTTTGAGATTCTCTACAATTAAATAAGGAAGGATAACAGAACTTTATCAGCAATAAAGTTCATATAAAAAAGCTGAAAAAAAAAACAAAGCTAACTAAACTTTTTTTAGAAATGCTCTGATATGAGTTTACAGAGCATACAAACGATTCCTGCCCAAACGAAGTAGGTAGGTTTAATAAGCCAACAGCCATTTTACAACAAGTTCTCAATTTAATTGGATAACAGCCCGCAGTACCAGCAGTGGCATGAGGGTTCTTCCTCTAAGGCTCAAATGAACAACTCAAGTAACCAGACTTCCAACTTTCACTGACCAAACCCGTAAATTTCCACAGATACCCCAACCCTCTCGTCGCCTATCCACCGAACGGAGCAGGACTTCAGCGCGGCGACGCCGCCCAAGGCCCAGCAGGTGAAGACCAAGCCTAAGGAGGGAAAGAAGTTCGGGAGGCTGGCCGCGCTGGCTGATCAGATCAATAATTGGGAAGATGATCTGACACATCATAATATTGTAAGTGATATTTTATAAACGATAATAGATCCCCCGCGGCTCCGATTACAAACAACGCATGCGGATAAAACATAGCTTATATCCATCCAGAAAGTCCATTCTATGTACAAGTAAAAACTATTTTAAAATCGGATGAGCGGTTCCGGACATTACCCTCTACATACATAATTAGAAAGCTACAGTCTCACAGTCATTTCCTCTTTATGATATTAGTATTAGATCAGCTTCCCCGAAGAACTCTGTCGAAGTCGCGGGATCCCACATAGCCTATGTTCATTATTCGCAAATACATACAAACTTACATAGTATCAAACATTAATATTACTAGTTGTCGGACAAGGAACGCAGGTGAAGCCATGGGATAGCCTATTTCCATCCCGAAGTTCCATTTTATATACTAGGGAAAGAAGTTTTAAAACCTTTGGTCTTCTGTGAGACGTAAATTCTGAAGAACACTTGCTAAATTGAAATTTTTCTGCCATAAATGTTCATTTAGTCAAAAACTTTACTTTTTAAAATCCAGGTTATACACAGAAAAGCCATACTTTATTTTTAGAAAGATAAATTTTGACAAAAACTTGCCTTCTTTACCAACATTTTCCAGAAAAGACATACTTTATTTTCAAAAAGATAAATTTTGACAAAAACTCGTCTTCTTTACCAAGTAGTAAGTAGCGCTACGCTCTTAGCCGATATGGCAGAGTAAAGCGCTTTCGCGCAGTCCGAGCACGTTCCAGGCACTAAAATTAAAATCTCTTCTTCATTTTCAGCACCCAGAACCTGTTAAGGAAACTAAGAAGAACCCACTAAGGCTGGTAAAGAAGGAAGAGCAAGATGCTTCCACCCTGGACGTCTCCATACATTCTATCAACGACATTAACAAGGCATTGCACACTGTCAAATCTGACCAGGTATGTTTTGGGCAGGCAGAGTGTGACAGTCAGGCTTGTTCCCTTTGCCGCCTCGGCTGAACTCTGCTCACGTGCGTGTCCTATCAATTGACAATTAAAAAAAACAATACGCGCCTTATAAGTTTGCATCTGTGATGATAGCTATTAGGAGTGTCAGCAGAGGGTTTGGCCGGTGTGCGGGAGGCGATTTAAGAGTCCGCAGTAAGCTCGGCCGAATTTCACCTTCCCATACAAACGTGGTTACGCTCTCATTTTAAAACTACGTGTTGGATTGTGACGAAACTTTGCATATACAATGACATGAGGTATATCTATGTCTGTAATTAGTTTATATGGTTCCAGTTTATAAAACAAACGAAATACAGCAAAAACAAGTTTTGTATGAAAAACTTAAATTCGCTGTATTTTTTTACCATAGTATCTGAAGCTACATAAACTAATTACAGACATAGATATACCTCATGTCATTGTATATGCAAAGTTTCGTTACAATACAACACGTAGTTTTAAAATGAGAGCGTAACTACGTTTGTATGGAGAATCGAGCTTACTGCGGACTCTTAAGGATTTTCAGAGACGCCAACCAATGTGGCGCGCGTATTAATAATAATATTTTTATTAATTTTTTTTTTCTAATAATAATATTTTCGGACAATCTTACACAAATCCACCTAGTCCCAAACTCAACAAGTTACTAGACGACGATATACATACGAGGGGTGGCTGGAAAGTTATCTACCTAAGTATGAAGTAAAAAACTGTCGTGGCTAGTTTTTTTTTATTTTTCTATATAGTCTCCTGTAAGAGAAATGCACTTATTGCATTTGTCATAAAGTGACATTAGACCGTTAAAATAATATTCTTTTGTTTTGCTGTCAAAATGCTCGTTTACTGCAGACTTCATGTCTTCATCGGTCAAAAATCGCCGCCCTCTTAGGTCTTTTTTTAAAAGCCTGAACAAAAAGTAGTCGAAGGGGGCTAAACCTGGGCTATAAGGTGGGTGATCCAGCTGGTCGTAGCCGTTTGCTTTCATAGCTGCCTTCACAACTTGAGCGGTGTGCACGGGGGCGTTGTCGTGCAATATAAGAATTCCTTTGGCAAGTTTGCCTCGTCGTGTCTGTTTTATTTTTTCTCGGAGTTGATATAATAAGTTTGCATAATATGTACCATTCATCGTAGTATTTTTTGGTAGATAATCTATTATTAAAATCCCCTCGGCATCCCAAAAAATTGTCGCCATCAGTTTGCCTGCTGACGGACGGACCTTAAACTTGCGAGGAGGCTTCTCACCCTTAAATATCCATTGCATGGACTCCTGTTTACTTTCAGGATCCCATTGGCGAATCCAGGTTTCGTCACAAGTCACTATTTAAGAAGCAATTTCTTCCTCCATACCTTTGCTCATTTCTAAAAACGCGTTGCAGCACTCGACACGTCGCACTTTATCAAACGGAGTCAGCATTCTGGGCACCCATCGAGCACTGACCTTGGACATTCCCAAATGTTCGTGAATAATTTGGTGCACCCGTTCTTTACTAATGCCAATATGTCGTGCAATCTCCCACTGCTTAATACGGCGGTCTTCCATAATGAGTTTTTTGACACCGGCCACATTTTCACCAGTAACCGCTGAAACAGGCCTTCCGCAGCGATGATCGTCTTCAAGGCTCTCGCGGCCATTTTTAAATTGTTTCAACCAAAAATTTACGACAAATTTGGAAGGACATGAGTTACCGAACACCGCCAACATGCGTTCTCGGATTTGCGATGGAGTATTACCCTCCCGAGTGAGGAACTTAATAACCGCACGTTGCTCAATTTTGACCATTTTACTTTTTCTTCCGACATATTCACCAATTAATGCTGCCAATTCAAAGCAAAATGTAATAAACAAATGAATGGCGGCAAATTTAAAAAAGGAATAAACAGACATTTGGAAAACATAGTGGCCAGTGTGACTTTCTAATTGTAATAGACAAAGGAGATTACTTTCCAGCCACCCCTCGTATGTACTTATCATCATTAATTTAAGACTTATCCTCTTGTCGGTGGAGTATTTTCCATTTCTCTCTGTCGTACGCCAGCCCTTTGATTTGCTGATACGACACCAGCTTTTTCCTTTATTTGGTCTACATAACTGCGTCGTGGTCTTCCCCTGCCTCTCCTTCCTTCTATCTACGTGGACAATGACACAAAGGGACCGAGAAAGACTGGAAGCGTTTGAAATGTGGTGTTGGAGAAGGATGGAAGGTATAAGCTGGACTGAGAGAGTTACAAATGAGGACGTTTTAAGAAGGGTAAAAGAGAAAAGATCGATCTTGAACACCATCAGCACTAGAAGGGGGAAAATGATTGGTCATTTGATACGGCACGACAACTTCTTTAAAACCACAATGGAAGGAAAGATATGTACTTATATAGATAAATAAATACTTAAATACATAGAAAACATCCATGACTCAGGAACAAATATTCGTGCTCATCACACAAATAAATGCCCTAGCCACCACCACCATCTAGCTTCGTAGGCAGCGTCACTCAAAACATCCACGACCTCTATTGAACATCAATGACAAATTAGCAGTAGGAATAAAACCGGTCAAGTGCGAGTCGGACTCGCGCACGAAGAGTTCCGTGCCATTATCTATAAAAACGGCAAAAAAAACACGTTTGTTGTGTGGGAGCCCCCTTAAATATTTAATCTACCCTTTTTTTATAGCTGCTTGTTATAGCGGCAACAGAAATACATCATCTGTGAAAATTTCAACTGTCCAACTATCACGGTTCATGAGATACAGCCTGGTGACAGACGGACGGACGGACGGACAGCGGAACCCTAAAAATTACGTTACAAAACATTACTTGACAAACTACCTATTTGTTAAACGCGTCGATTGCTGGAACGACGCATGGCAAAACGTATGTTTCATAAAATACGTTGTTAAGTGTTTTACTTGCGAAAATATTTACTTTTACTTGACTTGCCTTAAAGTGTGGTTAGTTGTTGGGCATCTAAAGTACCACATGGGCTGGGTTCATTTTCGTTTGACGCTCAAATTGTTTGATATTGACCTACACACATGTTCTTGATTGATCTGAATGAAACATTGCTATGCTAATATAAGTAGGCGTAATTACTACGACGGTGAAAAACGAGCATACGGCCTGCCTTATGGTAAGCAGATACCGGTAATCACAAGCGCGTTGCCGACTCTTTATTGATTTGAGGACTCGTGGGCAGCTAGAAACAAATGCAATACCCTCACTCTCAACACAGCACATACTCGGGACCTCTGGCGATCTGGCCCCTTTAAACGGGCCACATGAACACTGCTCCACATACCTAGAGAATAAGTAGTTGTGTTCTTATGACGATTGACGACCTCTGTTGCTTAGTCGGTAGTGACCCGGCCTTCGAAGCCGGAGGTCCCTGGTTCGAATCTCGGTAAGGGCATTTATTTGTATGACGAGCACGAATATTTGTTCCTGAGTCATGGAGGGGTAAGGACCAAATTCTTGGCCAGTAGTTAGCGTGGTTAATTGGTAGTAGTTAAAAAGTTCCGTTGTGACACGAAAATTAACCATAGAATTGTATGGCTAATTTTCGTGTCACAACGGAACTTTTTAACTACTACCAATTAATTAGGCTAACTACTGGCCAAGAATTTGGTCCTCGCCCGGATGTTTTCTATGTATTTAAGTATTTATTTATCTATACACCGTGGGCCCGAGTATCCCGAATGATTTTAACCACGCATTCAATGAGGTCATTTGGATTGAAAAATGTTATATGAACCCAACTCAAACTCGGCAAAAAAAAAATACATTTAGCTCTGTCAATAGCGACGCGGAACTGGCCAACATCGGTAGCAACGTCGCAATCAACAGAACTAAATGCACTTTAGTAATCACAATAAATAGTTTACATGAAAATTGATAATATCTTCAAAACTAAGCCGGATTTTACTGGGGTTCATATAACAGTTTTTGCTCCTAATGACCTAAGGTACTGCATGAGTATGTATATCGACGTCTAGTACCCATAGTACAAGCTTTGCTTAGTTTGGGACTAGGTCGATTTGTGTAAGATTGTCCCCAAATATTTATTAGGTATTCATTTTATGACTTATATATTTTTTCTTTTACTGCCATTTTTGCTCAGGGATCCGAAAAAGGTCTTGGCCTCCGTACCGAGAGTTTCAGCTTGAAAATGACGTGGATCCGCCTGCACGCTATCCCCCTAACGATACTTTCGTAATCCTACTAATATTATAAATGCGAAAGTTTAGATGTTTGGATGTTTGTTACTCAATCACGCTTAAACGGCTGAACCGATTTGAATGAAATTTTGCACGAAGATAGTTTATAGCCTGGATTAAAATATAGGATTGTTTTTATCCCGGGTCCACGCGGACGAAGTCGCGGGCGGAAGCTAGTAGCATATAATGGTAACGAAATTTTATTAAAGAAAGTGAGTGAGTGAGTGAGTGAGTGAGAACTACGGTAGCCTAGTGGAGAGCTACGGTAGCCTAGTGGTGTATGCATACATAGATTCACTATAATAATTGTAACTGTGTCTTACGCTAATAATCGTTCAAACACAATGTACATTGTTCAATGAATAAATGACTATGACTATGACTATAACTATGGTTCAGGCACGCGGCTGTCAAGCGGCGGTCGTGGGTTCGAATCCCGGCTCGTACCAATGAGTTTCTCGGAACTTATGTACGGAATATTTACCGTTAGCTTTTCGGTGAAGGGAAACATCGTGAGGAAACCGGTCTAATCCCAATAAGGTCTAGTTTTCCCTCTGGGTTGGAAGGTCAGATGGCAGTCGCTTTCGTAAAACTAGTGCCTATGCCAAATCTTGGGATTAGATGTCAAAGCGGACCCCGGGCTTCTTTAGGGGCACAACCGGGAACAACGCTCGGAGGATGATGAGTAAAGAAAATGTTATTAAAGAAAGTGCTATTTACAAAATCGTTGTTTATTTCATCACAAAATCAATTGTTACAGCCCTCAAAGAATACCACATCAAAGCCCCACACGTTCACAAAACCGAGCACACAGCTTGACAGAAAAATTGTTGCCGAATTGGTGAGTACCTAGAAAATAACAATGGCCACGGAATCAATACTTATTTCATTTCCACAGGTTTTTTCTTAGCCATGTATTTCAGGAAAAACAGGATTTGAAAATGATAATCTCAGAAGGATTTTATTTGGAGCATTGTATCACATAAGTGAACTATTATAGACTTTATCGCAATGCAATTGATTCTGATAATCCTTTAATGTGTTTTGACAACAGAAGCTAGTAAACTATGAATACCTACAGAAAATGTCAGTTTCACTTGATGACATTGTATAAGTGAGATAGCAGCTACGTTATTGTATGACGCTGATTCATCTCTTAATAGCGCCATCTAGTTGTTATACATTCATAATTTCTTTTAGTAGTCTTCAAGTAAGCGTAATGCATTATAAAGGATTTTGAAGCTTATTGTCTCGAACTTAAAGTCCAATGGCCGCTAACAAACTTGAATTTTAACTTTGTAGATTTCCTTTGTCACTAGACTGGGTTTCTTTTTTGCCCAATAAATTAGAGTATATTACTTTATGTTAGACGATTTTCTCTGGAATGGATAGAATTTTTGGCCTTCGTGTTTTCAGCATTATAAAAATACAAAATTATATAAGATCATTTGATTTTTAATAACTAATTCAAGGTAAGTTTGTTTTCCGCTATTTATTTTCAAGTTAATTAAACGAATGTTTGTATAGATGATGAGAAAACTCATCAATTCTTCTTGAATGCTTGTTGACTTTCCTTTCATTTCAGTTTTAACAATATTATGAATTTTCAGTTCAAGTCCTGGTGAGGGCTATCCAAAACTAATCTCTTCTCTTTTTAATAAATATAAACGCTACTAAAGTAACGCCATACTTCTAAAGTATTACATTCAGCAACAAAAGTAACGTCTGTTTTCACAGAAACCTTGTGCATTCTTATTCTAACCTTATGTTGTAGACTATACAGAACGTTATAATCAAATGATTCTTGAAATTTCACCCTTGGTAGATTCCTATTCAGGTTAATAATGGTGAATATCCACCAGACATGTGCGATGATGTGTTTCATATATTTGACCATCTCCGGTGGAAATTCACTCTCTTTCGAAAGGTGTCTTCATATGCTACAATACTTTTCCACTTACAAAATGAGCATAAAATTAAAATTGTATAAAACTATCACTCGCCCCACCGCCTTGATCAATTGATTCATCACTTTCTGTTTGTCGAAATGAGACTGAGATGGATGGATATTGCTCAATAAGCTTCATCGTGTATTAAGCGTGGTTTTCTACCAAGGGTGCTAATTTTATTTTAAATGGTAAAGTTCGGACTAACCCTCTTCCTATGATTGGTACGGTGTGGGTGATACATATAATTAGTTTGTATGTGTTATTATTTTAATATAATAATCACTTTTCAGCGTATTTCATTGTAAGAGTTTTGTGTAGTTGCATCTGGACGTTTTTCGGACCGGGAACAAACACTAGTCGGTCGTCATAGTAATAAATAATGTGCTAAATATTCGTTTGGCATTTTACGGAGCAGCTCTGCAAGTTAGCAGATTAATATCGAAATATAATAAGAATTATTTATTTTATAGATCATCTTTATTCGTTACATTAGTCTTAATAATAAATGTTTAGACACTGCCTTATTCTTCCGTTTAGACATATTGCACGCAATTGTGAATGTCAATAAACTTCCACCGGTTCTGAAAATTAAACCTTGTCCCCGTGAGGAACCGGCGTAATAGACTTGGCGAGGTATCATTATTTCATAACAATATATAATATGAATAAAATTACAATATCACAGTATAAGGGAGCGACCACACCGGTGCTTAACGCTGCGTATACGCGTTGACGTGTCGTATGCGTCACGTATTCTTCATACATTTTGCTGCGTTTTACGGTGCGTTAGCGTAGCGTATCTTGAGCAGCGGCGTGATCGCACCTTTATGAAGTACAATGCTACAGTAGAAAACCCTCTTTTTATATTCCTTCTGTGCTTTAGCTCTGTACCCCGTAAGTCGGTTAAAAATCAAATTTAAATCAACGTAAAATGCTTTAAACAAAAACCGTTTAACATAATTCCCCCGTATCGCGCATACGTTTATCCAACTGACCCACACAACGACTTACTATCTCAACCTCCGATTTTACAATACTACAACATAAAACCGACCTTATTAACTACTGCTTAAAGTTGAGACTCGCAACGATGGATGTTATGATGAGACGTTTGGAAGAGTTTAAGTGTATCCTTGGAGTGATTTGCGTATCGCGCTTGGTACCCGCGTCGCGCCTGGCCTTCTGTAGTACTACGATTTGTGAGGACAGAGGATTGAATGGAGTAGTTATTTAAAAATCTTAAATTTAAGATTATTACTTAAGACTGTAAATTAACCCCTATTTTTTATTGAAATAAACAGTTCAATTATTATTATTTTTTATTACTAGTGGCTCTGCGAGCTGTAGCAGCGATTTTTTTGACATCCGCGGATGCGGGTACTTTGGGGCACACATGGACGGATTTTTTGGTCAAACTAAAAAACTTTAATAAACAACATCCATTTTGTGATATCAGTTATCACGCAATCATCAAACACGTTAAGACTAAATTACAATCGTAGCGAACAAATCAAAAGCGCGTCTTCTCTTGGTCACAGAAACGTAATGAAGTTTTTTTTTACCAATGGCGAAAATATCTGAAACGCGCGCGGTAAGCGTCCGTTCTTGTCGTGAATTGCACTACATCCGCATCCGCAAAAACTCGGCATCGATTTTTGCGGATGCTGATGTTGAAATTAATGCGGAACTTGCTTGCTGATGCGGATGCGAATGTCTGCATCATCCCTGAGCTGTTAAACTCGCGAGCCTGCCTTTTTAAATATTTTTTTTTTGTATTTCGACAACTTTAGTCGACAAAAAAAAACTATATGATTATTTAACCTGCTCACAAAGTTTTGACCTGTGAAAGAGAACAGCCGGAAATGCTTTCGTATCATTTTTGACCGAAGCTGAACCGGAGAACTTTGTTCGCTTCGCTCGTTCGTCCAATTTGTTTTTGATCAGGGCTAAATTAGCGGTGCGCATACAACACGTGTTCCGATAAAAAACTAAGAGAATAAAAATTTTGACGCGATTTCTTTTTCACATTTTTAAGGAGCGTTGGCCGACTGGGGCGGCCATGGAGCAGGTCGCCCCAGTCGGCCAACGCACAAATGTAAAAAAAAAACTCTTAGTTTTTTCTCATCAGAACACGATACCTGTTATGCCCTTAAACGGCTTTGCGTTATTTTTGTTACACGTTGTAATTGCAGGCAATAATTAGTATTTACCTCCCATTACAAATAATTGTGTTAAAACATTAAAACTCCTATTAGTGTATAGCCATGTTTGTGTTCGCTCGCGTCCAGACAAGGGTACCGCCCCTCCAAACGCCCCCTTTGTCCATAACCGCGACTAACCTCTCCATTTTCAATTTCTACGTCATCTCCATGTATTTCTGTATGCTCCAAAACCCGTATCGATATCCCTGCTAACGACAATTTGAGATGTCACCCGCATTGAATACTAAACAGAATTGTATATTTTGTTTCGCCGGAAAAATACATCGTTTTATTGTGCATGTCGCATATATTTCGCTTTGACATCATTTGGATATGAAGAACCTTGCAAATGAACATACGCTATTTATGAGTAGTTTCGGAGATTACACCTACAAACTTATAAAGTTTCGAAGCTAATAACGTAGATTTTACAGTCGTTACTATTAGTGGTACTCTTATTTGAACGAGCGAGCGAGGCGAACGAAGTTCTCCGTTTCAGCTTGCGTCAAAATTCTTTTGTATGTGCCGCGTCTATCCGGCTGTTCTGTCTACAGGTCGCATTTCTCACCCGATTCTCGTGAAATTTTGTGAGCCGGTTCAATTATTTTGCCAGTTCTGATTTTCAAAATTTACACATTTTTTTTTAAAGACAAACTCTTGAGTTCTACAGCTCAACAGCACCACTAGTTATTAGTAGGTTCTAGAGGATACCAATTTCCAATACCAATGATTAATATTTCTTAGTAAAGTAATTGCGTTAGACCATATTTACTTCAGTAGTTTTCCTGGTCTCACAGAGTTTCTCTAGAAGCTGGTTAATGTTGTTGTTTTGAACTGTTTTTCCTTAAACTGGACTGGAAATGCACGTATACTTCGGTACATATAATTAACTAATGACTCTGAGCTAGATTACCACGCAAACCTGTACTTTGTTCATATTTTTTTTTAACAACTGAAACGACGAATATATATATATATATATATATATATATATATATAATTAACGAACCTGCTCTCAAAGTTTCCTGAGAATCGGTTGAGAAATGTGAATTTTAGAGGAGAACATCCGGACATGAGTAGTTTCGGAGATTACACCTACAAACTTATAAAGTTTCGAAGCTAATAACGTAGATTTTACAGTCGTTACTATTAGTGGTACTCTTATTTGAACGAGCGAGCGAGGCGAACGAAGTTCTCCGTTTCAGCTTGCGTCAAAATTCTTTTCTATGTGCCGCGTCTATCCGGCTGTTCTGTCTACAGGTCGCATTTCTCACCCGATTCTCGTGAAATTTTGTGAGCCGGTTCAATTATTTTGCCAGTTCTGATTTTCAAAATTTACACATTTTTTTTTAAAGACAAACTCTTGAGTTCTACAGCTCAACAGCACCACTAGTTATTAGTAGGTTCTAGAGGATACCAATTTCCAATACCAATGATTAATATTTCTTAGTAAAGTAATTGCGTTAGACCATATTTACTTCAGTAGTTTTCCTGGTCTCACAGAGTTTCTCTAGAAGCTGGTTAATGTTGTTGTTTTGAACTGTTTTTCCTTAAACTGGACTGGAAATGCACGTATACTTCGGTACATATAATTAACTAATGACTCTGAGCTAGATTACCACGCAAACCTGTACTTTGTTCATATTTTTTTTAACAACTGAAACGACGAATATATATATATATATATATATAATTAACGAACCTGCTCTCAAAGTTTCCTGAGAATCGGTTGAGAAATGTGAATTTTAGAGGAGAACATCCGGACATGAGTAGTTTCGGAGATTACACCTACAAACTTATAAAGTTTCGAAGCTAATAACGTAGATTTTACAGTCGTTACTATTAGTGGTACTCTTATTTGAACGAGCGAGCGAGGCGAACGAAGTTCTCCGTTTCAGCTTGCGTCAAAATTCTTTTGTATGTGCCGCGTCTATCCGGCTGTTCTGTCTACAGGTCGCATTTCTCACCCGATTCTCGTGAAATTTTGTGAGCCGGTTCAATTATTTTGCCAGTTCTGATTTTCAAAATGTACACATTTTTTTTTTAAAGACAAACTCTTGAGTTCTACAGCTCAACA
Source organism: Epinotia bilunana (assembly GCA_947049275.1). Taxonomy (NCBI): domain Eukaryota; kingdom Metazoa; phylum Arthropoda; class Insecta; order Lepidoptera; family Tortricidae; genus Epinotia; species Epinotia bilunana. Next base: position 6,749,505 of record OX346272.1, read on the forward strand.
GCACCACTAGTTATTAGTAGGTTCTAGAGGATACCAATTTCCAATACCAATGATTAATATTTCTTAGTAAAGTAATTGCGTTAGACCATATTTACTTCAGTAGTTTTCCTGGTCTCACATAGTTTCTCTAGAAGCTGGTTAATGTTGTTGTTTTGAACTGTTTTTCCTTAAACTGGACTGGAAATGCACGTATACTTCGGTATATATAATTAACTAATGACTCTGAGCTAGATTACCACGCAAATCTGTACTTTGTTCATATTTTTTTTTAACAACTGAAACGACGATATATATATAATTAACGAACCTGCTCTCAAAGTTTCCTGAGAATCGGTTGAGAAATGTGAATTTTAGAGGAGAACATCCGGACAGACATACGACAGAATTTTTACCCAAGCTAAAACGGACAACTTCGTTCGCTTCGCTCGCTCGTTCAATTGAATGCCGAATAAATGCAGCGATGTATGCACGAGTCCAAAACAACGGAAATTTACTGCCACGTCGGTACTTGCGAGAAAAAACCCGCGTGTCATAAGCATCTTCTGTGAACAGCTACCCGCCGAAATACGGAAACGTCGGAAACAACATCAATCAGTTCAAGTCGATCATTTTTAACCCCCGACGCAAAGAGGGGGGTGTTATAAGTGTAACGTGTCTGTCTGTGTATCTGCTGTCTGTGGTATCGTAGCTCCCAAACGGATGGACCGATTTGGATGCGGTTTTTTTGTGTCATGTTAGCCATGTTTCATGATAATCTGTTCAGCCGTTTTTGAGATATTGGACTTTGAAGTGAAAATGTCGGGGGTTTTCAACTTTTCTCAGTTGTAGTTATTACCAAAAGGAAACAAGAAACGGTTTGTTTTGTCGTACAGCACGTCTAGCATGGGACGGCGCGACATACTCTCGATTTTTATCGCACTATACCTCTTGTTCTAAGTGTTCTAATAAGAGAGAGACGGATAGCGCGAGAAAAATCGAGAGAGCTCGCGCGCCGTCGCGTGCTAGCCGTGCTGGCTATTGCGTTCAAAATGTTTCGTGTTCTGCGTCGTGCTGGGGGCCGATTTTTGACTTCCGAGCGCTCGAAAATTAAATAAAAGTAAATGCTATTGTAGTGTCATAATCACAGGCACTTACTTTCTACCGATAGAATTGAATACGAGTGGTCAATACCGCACGTTTTTAAATGTTCTATCGTCATTTCAAAATAGCATTTCATAATTTTTGACACTTTTCGAGTGAAAGAGTCGAGCGCTCGAAAGTCAAAAATCGGTGCCCTGGACTGACACAAACAAATTCCTGCATGTCTGGCTAGTAGAGGCACCAGTCTGCGCACTCCATCATCACATGCGACCGCTTGTCTGTCTGTGACCTTTCTACACGTGTGTATGAATAAAGTATTGCGTTGCTTAAGTGCCGTCTCTTACGGTACGTTTAGAATTTGTTAGGCATTTCTTCGATGGTATTCTATAAATAATTCTATATTGTTCCAGATAAGTTTGGAACCGTCATACGATTTTAAGGCATTGGAAATTATCGCGTGCTTTGAAACGCCGTTCTGACTAGATTAAGAAACAATAAGGTCTGATTTTCAGATATATGATTCTTGAATATATGATTGTTTATCTGATTTTATCGATACATGATTGCTTAAAATTTCCTCGATAGAAAAAAAATCCAAAGTTGGGTCTGTGTTTTCCTTTTTTTACTCAGCCTACTCAAACGATACATTATTTTACGACATAATCAAGTTAATACTTATAGTATTTTATCTCATAAAAAACCTCACTTTATGAAATTTAAATAAAACGTCTCTAAGTAGTACGAGACTGGCCGCGCAAAAATGGCGCAAACGCCATGCAATCCGCGGCACTTACCCGTTCGGCCGACACACAATAAGTTCTCACGCGCTTATTTGCTAGTGAAATAGTTTACTTCTGTCGCTACGGTATTCGTCGATTCGAAATGTCAACATATTCAAATTTTCACTTCTGCTGGCACTCCCGGAGTGCAACCCGGTCTTTTTTTATTTTATGTTGACGCGTATAAGTACATCTCTAAAAACTTTAGAATAATTATTATTTGTATTTGGACGCTCAGAGACCTTATACATCTTTGGAATACTGAAGAGTACCTACTTACCGATGGTATGAAACAACCAAGCCTTAGGTCATTGTTAGTGGCCTTTTCCTCTTAAGGGCTTATGCAGACTGCAGTTTTTTAAGCACGCCGTCGAAGCGCGTTTGTGTCGATTTACACGTGATTTGATACAAACGCAGTCTGCATAGGCCCTAAGAGCCCGCGTACAAAGTTTTGTAAAATATTCAAAATAGTATTTGAACATACATGCGCATCCTGTCTAATTCCCATTGTGCAAATTAGAAAGAGGAGGGTTGATTCTTCTCGGCTTGCGTCGCGTCGCTTAGTTGTGTTAGACCCGTAGTCATCATCGCATCAGCCGAAAGACGTCCACCGCTGGACGTATGCCTCCCACAAAGAGTGCCACAATTACCGGCCCTGCGCCACCCGCATCCAGCGGACTCCAGCAACCTTTACCAGGACATCAGTCCACCTTGTCGGGGGTCTACCCACGCTGCGCTTCCGGTGCGTGGTCGCCACTCGAGAACCTTACCGCCCCAACGGCCATAGGTTATTCGGAGGGCTGTATCCGTTAGTAGGTGTCCCAAATCATCCCAGATTTGTATCAACACGAGTTTTGTCAAACAAAAAAGGTTGACTTTAAAAAGTCCAGGTATTACCCACAGGGCCATAAAGCCGGCCCCACCGCCGTCTTTAACGGTCTATTTTGAGAGTTTTATGGCTATATTTAAAACTGATGTTTACTGCCCATGGGTGGCCGAAACAATGGCTAATTCTGAGTGTGGAGTAAATGAGAAAAGGTGCCAAGTTCGGTAAAACAAGCGAGATATGTTGCGTTCTGTAAAAAGTATGGTTTCTACGGCTGGACGATGGGATTACGGGTAGACGGTTTTTGGCGAACTTCCATTAATAGTTTATTATTATTATCAACTTCAAATACGAGCTAAAATGATTCGATAGGAAGTTTATAATACTATCCTCCTAATTAATACTTATTATAAATATTAGAATTTGGATGTTTGTATCGCAATCATGCAAAACGGTTGAACAGATTTAGATTAAATTATCGCACTAAAATATTATGTAAAGTGATTGCCTAGACTCCCTAGTACATATAGCTTTCAGCGTTAAAAAGATATCAGATTGTAAGTAGTGCCCAGCTTCCTACTCCACACGGCTTAACCCTAACACCCACGCTCTACAAATTCTAAATCTTGGCTTACTTGGGAGGACAGAGTCTACATTATAGCGACTTGTTTACATTGGACCTTCAGGCGAATTTGCCTGGCAGACCTTATCGCTCGATCGTTTGTTAAATTCGTCGGACGATTTAATATTGTTTTCGGTCGACAATGTTTTCCATTCAAGACAGAAATCGTTCTCAAGGACTCGCTTGAAATGATTTGCATTATCTTATATGGCCACTGTCTGCGCTATAGTCGCCCTATGCGTTCGCGTCGTCCTGCGCAAAATGTCCAGTGCCTAAACACGGCCTAATTTCATGGCACTACTCTCCTATACTTGGCTAACGCACTACGCGCCCCTTCGTTCAACTTTTCTCCCAAATCGTGCGCCAAGGCCGAATCGTAAAATCAACGTTCTTCACACCCCTACCGTTCTTTATTTAAAAACGGCCGGGTGACAAAAGAACGTAAGTGTTCTTTTCGTTTTTCAAAAGCTAATAATGACGTCATTGTATGCGCATGAGTGTTTCTATTGTACGTTTTTTTTGGGGTTTTTGTATCTGTGGTCCTGCGAAATTAGTATTGTGTTGTGGTAGATTAAAAACGCGTAAAATTCATATGAATTTTAATGATATTAACAGTTGTATTTGAAATCTTTTATTAATGTGTATTAAAACTAATATTTTATTTGTGGTGATTATAAGGGCCATTTTACGGAAAGTTGTACACGCGACTTAAAAAAGAAAGATTTTGGGTTTTTTCTACTCGGAATGTACACGCGATTTAAAATAATAAAAAAATTTTGGGTTTTTTCTACTCGGAATCGAGAGCACTTTCGAACCTAATATGAGTAAAAAGTGTCCTAAGTTTTTTTATTCCATTCCCTTACCGTTTCCATACTAAGCTTGTACGGAAGACCGAAAATTATATGTAACATTTTGGCCAGTTTTTTTCTCCTAAAATTAGGTTCGAAAGTGCTCTCGATTCTGAGTAGAAAAAACCCGATTATATCAAAATTAAAAAAAAAGTCTAGTGTACAACTTTCCATAAAATGGCCCATCAACGTTTCGCGTGGAGCCTTTACTCGTGTGACACAAACACGACAAAATCTGTCGCCTCTCCCGTGTCTGTTCCGCGGTTCTCTACAGGTCGCATTTCTCAACCGATTCTCGTGAAATTTTGTGCGCAGGTTCGTTTTATATAGTTTTTTTTTGACGAGGCAGATTTTCTTAATTAAAAAATAAATAAAAATAATACATGTTCCCAAATTCTACAGCTTACAGAGCCTACTGGGAACTAGTAATTAGAAATCTACATACACAAGCTACTTGTTGGCAACGGGGCGGGTCATGCAATATTTAGTACCTAGTACGTACCATTGAGCTGGCCTGATGATGGAGACGGAGGAAGGTGGCCATTATCTAAGTTGCTCAAGACAAAACCATCGTGTCTCGTTAGAATTAGATGACGACTGCGAAAAAAATGTACAGTCGCCAATAAAAGCTTGTCTATAATTGAGTTTTTTTGGCTGAAACATGCATTGGCTCGTTGAGTTTTCGAGTCGTAAATTCCTATTTAAAAGTATTCAGTACAGTGAAGTGTAAAAATATGGGTGCATACAACTTACTCATAAATATGTCCCATAACTCTTATGTCAGTGGATTGTTGAGGTAGGGCACAGCGAAATATCCCGTTAGAATGTGGAGCAGCCCAACTGGGGAAGTACCTCCACCTTGCAGAAGACCACAGCTATAATAACACTACTACTTGCTCTGTAGTAGTGTTGTGATCCTGGAGGTGAGCAAGGTCGCCAGAGCTCCCGAGGATGCGTTGTGTTGAGAGCGAGGGAATTTGTTCCTTCAGCTGTCAACACGGCGAATCCTCAAACATATCAAGGGTCGGCAACACCCACGTTACTCCTTTGGAGTTGCATGCGTCTATAGGCTGCGTTGTCCGCTTACCATCAGGCAGGCCGTACGCCACCGTCGTTGTATAAAAATATGGTTTTGGTACTTATTTATGAGAGGATGTTATCGATACATATTTTTGCACTTGACTGTACATTAATGAACCAAACACTTTTAAATGACCCTTATACACAGTGCGCAGCTTTGTATGATTTGAATCGCGAGGTGCGCCGATGCATTCTATGCTATTGTATGGATTTTATGGGTCCCATTAAGATCTGTGCAGGCTCGGCTCGGGTTACCACCACCAATCCTCATGTTGTTTAGGGAAACATTTGTAACTTTTCGTCGACACAAAATGGAGGTCTGATAAAGAGAAAATTACAGTATTTTTTTTAGACTGCAGGCCTATCCCACTGTCATTTTGGCGCGATACGATTCTTATTGATTTATTTAAACTTTATTGCACAAAACCAAAATAATGTACAAATGGCGAACTTAATGCCAAATGGCATTCTCTACCAGTCAACCATAATCTTCTTATCTATGGTAACCTCTTGTGGAGGTCTAGCTAGGGCTGTAGAGTAGAGTTTCATTGATAGCACATCATTAAACGAAGTTCAACTTGACATCTAGCTAACATGACGAAAGAAGGAATCCGATTGCAAAATATGAACTGTTTTGTAAAAACGATTATGTTTTAATGTATTTTTTAACTTAATCCTGTCTTTCCGGCTTCCTTATTTTTTTATTATCATAATGTATTATTATTTATTTATTTATTTAAACTTTATTGCACAATACAAGATATAGTACAAATGGCGGACTTAATGCCATAAGGCATTTATTATATCCAAAATGAATGATTATTTCGATAACAAACATAGAAACTAAAACAATTATAATGTACCCAACATTCTATGGTACGTACGTCGACAATCCTATCCTCCATGATTGTTATGACCGCTAACGTCATCACTTAGGCAGTGGACCTTCTGTACCTTTAGGTACTATTCATTATTCTGTGGAGATTCAACATTAAGGCAGCATTTGACCTGTGTGGTCGGTTTAACCTTTTAAAATTGTATCTTCATCAGACTGCCACAGGCCAGGCTTCCAATTTGATTAAAGTAGGCACAAGCGATTGTTTTATGTGATAAACGCAATGCGTTTAACGCTGCGTGCGTACTTCGTAAGGCACTGCGACCTTACTTACGAACACAAATGTCAAAGTGAAAGACAAAAGACAAACGAATTTTAACAATAATAGCTAAAATAAGTTTTTGAACGTTTATGAATCCGGCTATAAGAACAAACCTACTTATGTAGAAAGCCAATTTTAAGTTAGGCGTACCTACTTCGAATAGCAAACTTTAAAAGTTACGGTCTGCATTCTCCTATCATCGCGTCACCCTCACTAGATTCCTTCTTTCATAGGTTACGTAAACTGAAAGTAAATAACCTAGTCACTACAAGACTAGACTAAATGAAAGTTACGTAATTTCCTAGACAGTAGCCGAGTGTTTCGAGCATCCACGTCGCTTTCAGACCAAGCGCCGTAACCGGCCAAGGCTTCATGATTAAAATATCCGATTACAAAACCTCCACGTGTGTTCACTGTACTGTTTATAAACTTTATGTGCGTACTTACTGTAAATGCGTACATTTATGTATAGGTTCAACAATATAGGCGTGTAGACTCTAAATAAAATAATCAATAATGTTGTATTGTCTCGAAAAAGGATTAAAAATGTAGTCAAACGGAGAAAAAAAGCACCGTTAAATAATCGCAAAGTTATAAGTGTCCAAAGTGTTAAGGGGCGGTATGTTGTGTCCTTTTCCGCAAAACGCACCTTCGTATGAATCGATTGTCATTTACTATGACGCTCGCAGATTGTGACGTCACTAACTGCAAACGTTTTAGGCATATTTATTTGCCTTCCTTCTTTTGGAAAATAATGTTTTTTGAGTCTACACCCGTATTCCCAGTCAATCTGACTGTTGGTAATATATCCATGTCTATCTACACATACTTAAGTATCCATTTAGCTATAGTCTCGCCGGTTTTAGAGATGCAACAACAGGGATCTAGAAATCCCATTTTTTACAATCCTGATAAGCATTTTCCTATTCTATCACTTAACATTAAGATACTACATTTCAATTGTTTTTAGATTGATAACGTGGCCCAGCTACCATAGTGGTGGGGGAAATCACATCCGATTGATATTTATATTTATTTATCTCATAATATTACATTGTAATATAAATAACATTAATGATTGATTTTCATTTAAATGAGCGAAATCAATGAGCTCTGATATTTTTTTTCTATGTATTTACGTATTTATTATATATACTAGCTTCTGCCCGCGACCCCGTCCGCGTGGAACTCGTATATATCGTAGCTCCATAACTACCACCCCCATTTAACCGCCTTAGGGGATTATTTCCGGAATAGGAACTATCCTATGTCCTTCCCCGGGACTCAACATATCTGTATACCGAATTTCATTTAAATTGGTTGAGCGCTTTAAGCGGGAAGTGGCAACAGACAGACAGACAGGCCGACAGACACACTTTTGAATTTATAATATTAGTATGGATGAGACATTTTCAGACTGCATTATGTCACCTGTTGACAACACTGATACATTTTTCTGGGAAGGGAAGGGAGTGTTCCACCGTAGCGTTTAAGATACTAAACCAATTCTGATAAATGAGGTGGCAATCGATTCGAAATTATGCTCCCGGCTACATTTCGCATTAAAAAAATCCATCGCCGGGTTACAGTATTTAAACTGTTTATGTTTGTTGTAGCAGCTTTTAAAATCCACCAATCCACTATTGATGGTTAAACATGATTGGTGGAATTGACACATAGACCTCCCCCCACAGTACTGCATTCTAAAAAAACTCTGATTTAATTATATTCCGGCTATTCATAAATCATCGCCGAACGTCGACCGAGGAAAGTAGCTTTCAGGAAAATTTCAAAATTGCTCCATACAGTCTGACGACATTTTAAATAGTCGTTTTAAACGATCACGCGAGCTTCAGGATTAGCTTTGATGCCGCTGAAATGTTAATAATAATAATAAAAAAAGATTAATGAGAGCTTTTTATATCACTCGAACAATTTTTTCTTCTTGTTATTTATTTATTTAAATATTATTGCACAAAAATTATATAAAAGGAGGGATTAATAATCCTTACCACCGGGCGAAGCCGCGGGCATCAGCTAGTAAAAATAATAAAACATTTATTTCTAAGGTCCATAGCTACAAATACCGGTCAATAATTACAGACTAACATACATACAATATAATATTAAAACACTAATTATAATTTAGGCGACGAAACAGTGTGGCTCCGTTGCTTCGTCAAGTCCGGTGTAGAAGTTCGGTAGGTTGCCCGTAGGTAGGAACCGCCGAAACACGACACCCATCGGCCAGAAACCAGCACACGCGATGGTCTCCTGCAGCGGCTGCGGCACGCGCACCACAAACGAGCTGAAGTTTATTGCACCTAGTGCCTTATCACATTATCTACCAGTGGGCTAAATAAACGTTTGTTACTATGTCCTGTAAGCGAGGGGACAGTGATTGAGTTGCTTAGAATAAATGTTATCACATAGAGCCCTGACTACGGTTCGGAGATGACCCATACATATTAAAATAATAATAAATATTAAAGGACAATCTTACACAAATCGACCTTGTCCCAAACTAAGCAAAGCTATGGGTACGAGACGACGATAAACATACTTATACTGCGTGGAACGGAACGTGTAAAGTCCATCGGGACTTTCCCGCAAGAGGGGGATTGAGCGCTAGTACGTCACATTTTCCAGAAAAACTATTTTTTCTTGACGCGATTTTTTTTTACCTTTGTATGGAGCGTTGGCCGACTGGAGCGATGAGCTCCATACAAATGTAATCCGTTCCACACAGTATAGATAAATAAATATTTAAATACACATAGAAAACACCCATGACTCAGGAATAAATATTTGTGCCCATCACACAAATAAATGCCCTTACCGGGATTTGAACCCAGGACCTCTTGCTTCGTAGGCAGGGTCACTACCAACTAGGCTAAAGCGGTCGTCCATATATAAATGGACTATATTTTTTTTTTGTTTTTTAAAAGCCAACGTCTTGCTAGAAATTTTAGAGCTTTTCCGGGGTAACTTGCCCCGGAAAAGCTCTCAATTTAAAATTAGGTCTGCATTTAGTTTTTTACCTCACACCAGTCAAACAATACATTATTAAACGACATTATCAAGTTATAATGAGGCTATCTCAGCACATTCATAATCTTTAATCTCAAAGAAGCTAATATGAACAAACTTCACAAATTTAGATATTTACTGACAATTTGACCAAAAAAGCCATTCACGATGAGTGTTTTATCTCATATTCCAGTGCGCTGAAGACATAAAAGTGTCCCTAACACGGCGTGATTAAGAGTCCGCAGTAAGCTCGATTCTCCATACAAACGTAGTTACGCTCTCATTTTAAAACTACGTGTTGGATTGTAACGGAACTTTGCATATATAATGACATGAGGTATATCTATGTCTGTAATTAGTTTATGTAGCTTCAGATACCATAGTAAAAAAAATACAGCTAATGAAAGTTTTTCATACAAAACTTGTTTTTACTGTATTTCGTTTGTCTTATAAACTGGAACCATATAAACTTGTTACAGACGTAGATATACCTCATGTCATTATATTTGCAAAGTTTCGTCACAATCCAAAACGTAGTTTTAAAATGAGATCGTAACTACGTTTGTATGGGAAGGTGAAATTCGGTCGGGCTTACTGCGGACATGTAAAAAAAAACAAGTCACCCCCTTAACCAGTCGGTGATGTGTTTCCCCCATAAATTAATCAAGGTTCTAAGATACCAAGTTTTTTGAGTGAGTGTAATTTAGATAAAGAGAGAAGTCGACCTGGATAGAAAATCATGTCATTATATTTGCAAAGTTTCGTCACAATCCAAAACGTAGTTTTAAAATGAGATCGTAACTACGTTTGTATGGGAAGGTGAAATTCGGTCGAGCTTACTGCGGACATGTAAAAAAAAACAAGTCACCCCCTTAACCAGTCGGTGATGTGTTTCCCCCATAAATTAATCAAGGTTCTAAGATACCAAGTTTTTTGAGTGAGTGTAATTTAGATAAAGAGAGAAGTCGACCTGGATAGAAAATCATGTCATTATATTTGCAAAGTTTCGTCACAATCCAAAACGTAGTTTTAAAATGAGATCGTAACTACGTTTGTATGGGAAGGTGAAATTCGGTCGAGCTTACTGCGGACATGTAAAAAAAAACAAGTCACCCCCTTAACCAGTCGGTGATGTGTTTCCCCCATAAATTAATCAAGGTTCTAAGATACCAAGTTTTTTGAGTGAGTGTAATTTAGATAAAATTAATTAATTAATTTAATTTCGTCTCAATATTGAATCCAAAAAGCTTACTGCCCTTGTTCTTCTTGATTTTAGCAGTGCTTTTAATACGGTAGATTTTGATATTCTGCTAGGTATTCTCCGCTCTCTTAACATTTCTGAAACTCCCTTATCCTGGTTTTGCAGCTACCTCTTTGGCAGGCGCCAGCGCGTTATGTTCGATGACAAGATGTCTGAGTGGTGCGAACTCTCCGCTGGCGTTCCCCAGGGAGGTGTGCTTTCTCCATTATTGTTCTCTGTTTTCATAAATAGTATCACCGAATCCCTAACTACATCATATCACCTTTACGCAGATGACCTACAGATTTATGCAGCGGCTACTGTGGATGAGATCTCCTCATTAATCTCAGAAGTCAATCGAAACCTTGAGTCGATACGCTGCTGGGCGTGTAAGTTTGGTTTACAAATTAATGCAAAGAAATCGCAAGCGATTGTTATTGGTAGTCCTTACTATGTAAATAAGCTCTCAGAGGTGGTGGTGCCTGACATCCTTTTTGATGGAATTTCTATTCCTTTTTCCTCTACTGTCAGGAATTTGGGTATCACCATGGATCAGACGCTTTCTTGGTCACCCCATATAGCTGAGGTGAGTCAGAGGATCTTTAGATCCCTTCACTCCCTAAGGCGTCTCCAGAATTTCCTTCCACTTCGTACCAAGTTGACCCTTACTCAATCTCTTTTGCTTCCTCTTCTGGACTATGGTGATATTGCGTTTCTGGACCTCAACGAGGAGCTGCTTGATAGGCTGGAGCGCCTGCAAAATGTATGTATCAGATATATTTTTGGTCTACGCAAGTATGATCATATCTCTGAATTCCGCTCTAAGCTTCGATGGTTACCGATTCGCCGGCGCAGGGACGTGCATATCCTGTCATTACTTTTCAACACACTGTTCAGCCCTACTTCCCCTCCTTATCTTTCTGAGCGGTTTAACTATATGGCAGACGGCAGTGGCCACCGCTTGCGGTCGGGTGCTAACCTTACTCTTGCTGTACCGTCTAGAAAGACGCGAACATACTCCAGATCTTTTACCGCGCACGCTGTTAAGTTGTGGAATGAGTTGCCTTTGTCGCTGAGACAGTCGCGGTCTGTTGCTTCACTTAAGATGAATTTGAAGAAGTTGTGGCTTTCCAATGACTTGTGAATTGGTTGAATATATTATTTATTTATTTATTGTATATTTGCGATATATATAGTGTGTATTATATTTTATACTGTATATTTATATTTGTATTGGCATGTTTTTATTTGTCTAGAATTAATACCTATTAGGCTTTGTTTTCATTTTCTCTGTGTTTTTGTACACGGTATAAGTTTGCCTATCTCGGTCTACCTACCTTCCTCTCAATTGCTCAAAGGTTAGCTGGAAGAGATCCCTTATAGGGATAAGTTCGCCTTTGTACTTTGATCTATTGTGTGACATGTATATTCTTTAACCTGTTATTGTGTACAATAAAGTGCTTACATACATACATACATACATAAAGAGAGAAGTCGACCTGGATAGAAAATCATGTCATTATATTTGCAAAGTTTCGTCACAATCCAAAACGTAGTTTTAAAATGAGATCGTAACTACGTTTGTATGGGAAGGTGAAATTCGGTCGGGCTTACTGCGGCCATGTAAAAAAAAACAAGTCACCCCCTTAACCAGTCGGTGATGTGTTTCCCCCATAAATTAATCAAGGTTCTAAGATACCAAGTTTTTTGAGTGAGTGTAATTTAGATAAAGAGAGAAGTCGACCTGGATAGAAAATCATGTCATTATATTTGCAAAGTTTCGTCACAATCCAAAACGTAGTTTTAAAATGAGATCGTAACTACGTTTGTATGGGAAGGTGAAATTCGGTCGAGCTTACTGCGGACATGTAAAAAAAAACAAGTCACCCCCTTAACCAGTCGGTGATGTGTTTCCCCCATAAAGTAATCAAGGTTCCTAAGATACCAAGTTTTTTGAGTGAGTGTAATTTAGATAAAGAGAGAAGTCGACCTGGATAGAAAACTGACTTAGTGACGTTTAAATTCAAATAATCACCACGTGCTCTTGAAATGTACACAAAAGCACAGCTGCAAACGAAACTCGACACTTCAGATACTGTCGGACTATTCTGAACATTTTATCGGGCAGAAGGTCAGTCGATACAATCGGCCTTTCATCCTGTTGGGGGGTTCACTCGAATTAAATGGTGACTGTAATATGGCTTAATGGCAGTTTGAGTTATTTCTTGGATCTTTCTTGCAGCTTTTTGTCGGCACTCGTGTGCGTTAGCTTTGGCCGCGAGACCTATACAGAGTTTACCCCCGTTTTATCCAAAAAAAAAATTTATTCTGAACATAGGCCACAAGGGTACTTTTATATCCCCTTATAGGGCGATTTTGGGATAAAGAATTCCTAATATCCTAAGTCATTCGGTTCAAAATTTATACATACTATAATTGAACGAGCGAGCGAAGCGAAAGAAGTTCTTCGTTCCAGCTTGGGCCAAAATTCTTTCGTATATACGGATGTCCAGAGGTCATATCCCAACCGATTCTCGAGAAATAATTATATAGGTTTTTTAGTTGATTCAGTTTCAAACATTTTTAAAACATAATTTTTTATTGAAGCGTGTTCTAAAGCTCACAGAGTAGTATAAAAATAATTCCCTAAATAGCTAAAAGGAGTGGTCGAAAGTCTGTAGGTATGGACATATAATTAAGGAGTTCTCTGCGGAAGAAGTATGCAAAAGCGAGTATATCCATACTAATAGTATAAATGCGAAAGTGTGTCACCTCTTCACGCTTAAACCGCTGGACCGTTTGTGATGAAATTTACTATAGGAGTCTCGGGGACATATGATAGTTTTTATCCCGGAAATCATCCCCTTAGGGAGTGAAATCGGGGGTGAAAAATTGTATGGAGCTACGATATAAACCAGTTCCACGCGGACGGAGTCGCGGGCAGAAGATAGAAATGTATAAATAAATAACTAGAAGAAAAAGTTGTTCACTGACACAAAAAGTTCTCTCATGAATCAAATGATGACAGTCGAGGAAAAAGGCTATATTTTTAACAGACTTCAAAAAAGGTTGTAATTTTTTATCATTATGTATTTTTTTAATGTTTGTTACCTCAGAACTCCGTCATTTATGAACCGACTAGCTTCCGTCCGCGACTTCGTCTGCGTGAACCCGGGATGAAAACTATCCTATATTTGAATCCAGGCTACAAACTGTCTTCGTGAAAAATTTCGTCCAAATCGGTTGTTTGCCGTTTTAGCGTGATTGAGTAACAAACATCCAAACATCTAAACATCCAAACATTCAAGCATCCAAACTTTCGCATATTAGTAGGAAGTAGGATTCCAATTGTTTTTTTTTGTTTGTAAATATGTGCTTCCAAATTGGTCCTATTATTTTCAAAAATTCAGTTGGATGATAGGATCCATGAGGAATTGAGGGAACTCCTCAATTATATTAGGAACGCATGTAGTAATTTCGGTATTTTCTAATATAACTCGTGTATTTACACCCGGTAGTCACAAATGTGGTGAAGTGGCACTGATGATGAAGACCACAGATGTCTCCTGCAACTCCTACTTAAAACTGTGAAGTACGTCACAGATTCTGATATGATTCCGTTGAAATAGCAACTTATGAAGTGCCAAAGGTCTCAGAATCACCTTTCCTGATGAATCGACGGAACGGCGATTTGTTTTTTTTTCTGTTATAATCAACTAGCTGATATGCCCGCGGCTTCGCCCGCGTGGTTATAGGAAAATGTAACATATTGAATTTTCCCGTGGGAATTAGATGTTTTCCCGCTGGAAAGAGTAGCCTATGTCACTCTCCAGCTTCTAAACTATATCCATCGTCTCCATACAAAAAATCACATCAATACGACGCTCCGTTGCGACGTGAAAGAAGGACAAACAAACACACACACACACACTTTCGCATTTATTTTTGGTAAAGTGGAAAGGAAATTTGGAAATGTTCGTGTGATTTGGCGGAGTACTGAATTGAAGTCGGTTAAAACTTTGTTTTAAAGTAAATCATATCATATCCCGCGGGTTTGCCTGCGTCCTATGATGAAATACGCGCGCGAAGCCGCGCGGCCAGTTAGTAAGTTAATAAGCTTAACTCCAACGTGCCTTATCACTCCCAAGCCTGACCAAAGTATGGCGTTGCATACACCTGCGAACCGGCGTTTCCTGCCTTCTTGCATAATATACGACCCAGTGCATACATCTTTTAACTTGCATTTAAGACCTTAAAAAAAGAACCATTTTTGCAAGGATTACTACGGGTATTCCATAATTTAAAACTACTTACGTAGAGCAGATGTTGGTTAAATCTGCAAAATGTTTGATACAGAAAGAACTATAAATTTTATATCATCCAAGGCACTAATGGAATTAATTGTACAGTTAATAGTTTCGTTTTGCCAAATATTCGGCCTAATTTTATTTATAAAACTTAAAATGCCTACTAAACTAAATAAAATGTGCTTTGTCCCTTTTTTACACACACAAATGTCAAAGTGTCAGATAAAGACTATAAGTATTTTAACGGCTTTTTTGGTTAAAATAGGCTTGTAGAATGTTTATGAATGCGGCCCATGGTCTTTATGAAAATGAAGATCTGCACTCTCTGACACCTGACATGGCTGCCTGGCTTAACAACCCCAAAGCTTTACTCCGATTGCTGTCTAATATTATGTTTTGCCTCACTATTAAATAAATAGTCTTTATATCCTTGAACCTGGTGTGGTAGGCTAGCCCAAAAAGTGGGTAGTTTTTCTCTACTCGTTCGGCGCCGCGTTATGAATATTATCCCCTCTGGCAACCCTGCCCGCCAGCTGAATGGACCAGAGTTGAACGTACAGACATTACTAGTCCGTCCACAAGCAAAACAAACGTCCACAGCTTATTTTAGACACGAATGTGTTTGCGAAATGATTTAACATTTCCACGTTTATAAATATAGGCGACGGTCTGTTTGCTGGCTGTGGGTCTATTTGATTTAAACCGTAGTTCCCATTTTGATTTCAAAGCGTTTTGCGCTCTCTTCCACACGCGCGCTTAGGTTAGAGAGAGCGCGCGAAACGCATGAAACCAATTTGATTCCGAAACGTCACTCAGTTAGAACGACTCGTGTCCAGGACTCCCGCGCAAGTCGTAGTGGAATCAGTATAATGAAGACTACCATCTGCCCGCGACTTCCATACAAAGCTCGCCCCTAATTTCAATACGGTACGTACGGGATATTTATCGAAAAATCCTAATCATTCGCCAATTCCGGGATTCAATCAATCTATATAATATAGCATATCGTTGTTGATCATACTTTCTCATGGAACAGCTACAATCCCTTTCTAGAATTTACCAACGAACCAATAATTATCCTCATCTGAAATGTATTAAAATCTACAGTTCTACTAAGTATGCATTCATGTAGTTATTCGAACGCTCTTCAAGCGCGCTACTCTAAATAAAGGGTGCACCGAGTAAACATCTAGGAATAGCGCTGCGACTGCACAAATGCATCCCTCTCTATCACATTCGAATAAGTGAGTAAACTCGTAACAGAAGTATTGTACACGTATTTCAGAGAAGCCAGGTTTATTACAGTATTTATAGTGTACCTAAATGGTCGCGTACCGTACGGTTTCAGAGAAATTTCCCCCCTCGGACGCTCCGGTTGAGGAATGAGCTCCCTGCCGAGGTTTTCCCGAGGGCTTACAGTATGGGGTTCTTCAAAAAAGGAGTGTATAAATTCTTAAAGGGTCGGCAACGCGCATGTAACACCCCTGGAGTTGCAAGCGGCCATAGGCTGCGGTAACCACTTACCATCAGGCCGTAAGCTTGTTTGCCACCGAAGTGGTATTAAAAAAGTATATCCACTCTAAGGTCCATGTTATGTACTTTTGAAAGATTTTTTTGAATCGTTTCCGGAGATAGAAATAAACGAACTTAAAGCTGCAACCTCCAGAACTTTCCTCATTATAATATTAGTAGCTACCTACTTACCAAAAGTAGGTCCGAAGATTACTCCCTACATAGAAACTTAAAGCTCACAAACTTTTTCTCTTTAAGTATAATTTGTAGGTAGATACTATGTAAATACATAAGTCAATAAAAAAAAATAGCTTTAGTGTAATACGGTCAACGCACGATCTAATCACGCACATATAAATTCTTATTCTTATTCACATAAATATTATAATATTATATAAATATTATACACATCATTTTGCCGTAATTCTATATTAATATGTAAAACCGGCGAGTTTTTCTTCCACTACGTAGTATCAATACAACTCGTTTACCATCCAATTGGCATACCAAAGCCCGCCCCACAGATAAACATAAAAGGAGATCGTTAAAACTTTACAGCCCGTTTGATATACGTTACCATGGACTTTTTTTTAATTGCATCATTGTCATATTACACCACTTTACTATGACTACCCAACAGAATCCAAGAGTCACCAGATCGGTTTGCGCAGCGAGAAAGTCTCCACAATTTTTATCTCGGCTGGTTTTAGTTTGTTGAACTAACTTTTTTCGCATCACTACCGGTTGTAGTTTTTATTCGATCATGCTTTGTACTAGTGCAACGAACTTTAGGCAAAACATCTACACACAATTAACTTACCAATATTGGACCTTATGTCGATGGAATAAGGTTTATGACGTGTTAGTGTCGTTGGTAGACGTTATGTCATCTGGGCGATAACCGCTTCACATAAATGGAGGTGATGGATTAGATTCATCAGTCTTTAAGCCCGTATCTCGTGTGACAAGGTGAGGTGACTTCACAGAGTGTATAAAAGTATAGTTCCTTCACCAGTCCGCATGCAAGATAGTTAACGAATTAAGGTCTCTTGTAACAATATCTCAACAAAGCGAGAGCTATCTTTAAACAATTACGACATTGGGATGAAAATCGCGATAGTGATATTGCTATAAAGCCCGACCAGGAAATTAAAAACCTGCTCTGGGAGCGCTAAATTAGCAATAATTATGGCAACACTAAAAACTACTAATATGATGTCCGACTGAAGGACTCTGTATCCATGGTCATGAAATAAAAAATAATAAAACTAATATGATGTATCTACCAGTCATATTGACAACAAGGTCGGTGACGCTATTTAGAGGAATAGAGTCTAATCCTTGAGACTTTCTCTCCGACAAATACTACGTCATATTGTAAATCACTTTTCTTAAGTCACATTAAATCGTTTTCGGCATTTGAATGGAATACAACACGAATATCAATTCTTACCTGAATCTAACAACATGTTATGACCAATAAGTATCATCTCAGATTCCTTTATTGCACCAAAAACAGATATGATGCGCCAGTCGTCAATCAAGCTCAGAGGTGTCAAACATCATTCTTGCTCGCATACCGGCACGCCTCTAGCGCCTCACTACAAAAAAATTGGGTATCTATCTGTTAGATGAGATGAACTGTTACACAATTGAATTACCTATTGTACTTCGGAAAATGCACTCAAGAATGGGAATGTGTATATTTTGTATTCAAATTGTCTCCCAAAAAATATTAATGTGAAAGATACAATTGTCATATATGGAATGCTAGATTGTTGTCAGGCAACCCCCTTTGTTGATAAGAAATAAATTGATGTTGAATGTCTACCCCGTGGTAATAATAATTCTGATACGATTACTTGTACCGAGGTGGCTGCAGGCTGGTTTAAAATCTATATTTTATGTAGCTTTCTTTCTGCTTACATTTCTAGAGACCATGTTTGAGGCATTAAGTCCGCGTTTTGTAGTTTCATATTTGTGCAATATTGTTTCAATAAATAAATAATATAATTCTAAAAACAAAAAATACAATTATGTATAAATAAATTAAGAGTCCGCAGTAAGTTCGATTCTCAATACAAACGTAGTTACGCTCTCATTTTAAAACGACGTGTTGGATTGTAACGACACTTTGCATATACAATGACATGAGGTATATCTATGTCTGTAATTAGTTTATGTAGCTTCAGATACCATAGTAAAAAAATACAGCGAATTTAAGTTTTTCATACAAAACTTGTTTTTACTGTATTTCGTTTGTTTTATAAACTGGAACCATATAAACTAACTATTATAGATATACCTCATGTCATTGTATATGCAAAGTTTTGACACAATCCAACACGTAGTTTTAAAATGACAGCGTAACTAAACTACGTTTGTATGGGAAGGTGAAATTCGGCCGAGCTTACTGCGGACTCTTACGTGATTTAATCGTATTTTCAGTCTAAAACTACATAAATAATAAATTTATATCTACTGATGGATATGATCCAAAACTACGCAATATTAGAAGTCGTAATACATGCCTGCTTAAAAAAAAACTTATTCGTGCTCATCACTCAAATAAATGTCCTTCCCCGAATGCGATCCGAATAATTAAATTAAATTAAATTAAATTAAATAAACGTTAATTTCAGGCCGTGGCCCATATAGTTGTTAGTAGGTACAGACTTAAATTAATTAATGTTAGTAGTGGGTACATTCAAATTATTTATTAAGAGAAAGAGAACAGGACCGGCGCATCATTAAACATAAAATAGAATCATACAATATAATAATACCTGGGACCGGCTTCGCCCAAAAGTGGTCAACATAATCGTATAGAATCATAAAATCCTGAGTAGCGTTTCGACTTGCTACGATCCTTATGACACACTCAATAAACTGCGACTAATCTTTTCAGCACTGTCATTTAACGGACGAATAGCCATTTTACGTAAATCACGAATGCACCGCAAGATTCCAGACTAAAAGTAACGGACACGGGTAGATCTCTAAATGTCAATGACTCTCATAGTAGGGCCCCGAAATATAAAGTGGCTGGAATTGCTTGATGGGGCTAATTCTGAAACCCGTGATAAATTGATGGGTTGACGTCTTCGTTAGATGGGGGCTTTGGGGTTACGAACGTTTCTGTTAGGTGGTCGGTAACTGTTCGTTTTGGGAGGTAAAAAGCTTGTTATCTAATTATAGCTAATTCCTGTGAGAATTATAAGTTAGAGCGCTGTGGAAATGTTGGCGTTTATCCGCCATTTTATATCATACAAAAAACCGGCCGGTTTGGCCAAGTGCGAGTTGGACTCGCGCACCGAGGGTTCCGTAAAATTTACGGTTTTCGCAATTTTTCCTTTATCTATGCTATAAGACGTTGCTTCGTACCAAATTTCAAGATTCTGAGCTCACGGGAAGTACCCTGTAGGTTTTGATTCCCTTGCGAATTTCGAAAATTTGCGGAAATTGGCGGCATAAACGGCTGTACCTTTTGATTGCGTTGGCTTAGAAGTTTGATTTTTTCACAGCTCCAAGAGACAGTAGACCTGAGTATTTGGTTTACATTTAAGATTGATACTTCCACGCGTTCCTGAGAAAAAGGGTCTTGACAGACGGACGGACGGACGGACAACAAAGTGACCCTATAAGGGTTTCGTTTTTTCCTTTTGAGGTACGGAACCCTAAGCCGCTGTATTATGTGTGCATGCATTAAGGCGGTGCATTGGAAATTATCGCGTGCTTTGAAACGCCGTTCTGACTAGATTAAGAAACAATAAGGTTTGATTTTATAGATAAGATATATGATTCTTGACTACTTATATATGATTGTTTTTCTGATGTTACCGATACATGATTGCTTAAAATTTCCTCGATAGAAAAAAATTCCAAAGTTGGGTCTGTATTTTCCTTTTTTTACTGAGCCTACTCAAACCATACATTATTTTACGACACAATCAAGTTAATACTATAGTATTTTATCTCATCTAAAATTTTCACTTTATGAAATTTAAATAAAACTTCTCTTAGTAAGGTATTTATCGAAATTTGACCAAAAAAGCCATTCCCGAAGAGTGTTCCATCTCATTTTCTCGTGCGCGGAAGGCATAAGCGTGTCTTTTTCTAGGTGGCGTGTTCGACTCGAATCAAGGCATCTCCTTAACTATTTGTTCGGAGTTGTACCGATGCGCGCACGGTGCGTCAAAAGTCCTGACGTTAGAAAAGAAGTTACCATACTATGCATTAACAAGAGTCAGAAGTAACTTACATAGGCACAGTATGTAATATAGTATTATACTGTTCTGTGGCACTGTGACAGAATACTGAAGTCGAATTCACTGCCATGTGGGGTATTCGAGCAAAAGATAAATAAACTGTTCGAACCGTAACCTTAATGTTTATGTTAAACTCCTATTCTGTATCCATAGCTAATGATATAACAAAGAATGGCAATTGTTCATCTCATTCACAAGAATATCAAGTCGAAACCCGGCGTGATAACTTCATGTAAATGTTTACGCGATTCTAAGACATAATCTTATAGCATTTAGAACTATAATCGCATGTAAAAATAAATATACTTGTGTCGTACGGTGCCCGGTGGAAAACCTACGTTTTTTTTTAAATTGGAACTAAATACAATGATCAACACAGGTCAATTATCACTGTTGACGGTGAGCTCATTAAGTACACTTCCTTTTTTACTGACTGTAAAACGTAGTTTGTGTATCGTTCGCATGAATTCACGCATCACTCGACCTTCATTCTCAGGTTAATTCTAAAGCGTAGTGGTTCCGTAGCTCGTTTGGTAAATTTTAACAATAATAACTGAGTCACTAGGTAGTTAGTATTAAGTCATCATCATATCAGCCGAAATGCGTCCACTGCTGGACATTGGCCTCCCTCAAAGAGTGCTACAATTACCCGTCCTGCGCCACCCCCGTCCAGCGGACTCCCGCGACCTCGGTCATTAGACCACATTGTGGGGGGTAGTTTTAAGTACAGTAGTTGAATCAAGCACCGATTAGAATGGGGTTCGAGGTAACGGTATAACCATATAAATACTTCAAAGTTTATATGAAGTGACAGCTATTCTAATCCCAAACTCATAGCGGTTGAACAAAATCACTGTTTGGTGGCATAATGTTTTTTTTATTATATCTTCTTGCAATCTATTTCGTGCGAACATTTAGCATAGGGTTAAGAATTTCTCAATTTGTCTTGAAGGGCAGTCAGTCCAGCGACGTGCGCCCATTAGATATGTATGATAAATCCTAAAGTCTCTAGGTGAATTTCTTTTTAGCCTGTTGAATGTTGAATCGTTATTCATTAAGTGCATAGTCAGTAAGTTTCGATGGTTGTCTAATCTATTCCTGTAGGATTTAATTGAGAGATTAGAATGGGGTTTAAGGTGACGGTATAGCCATATGAATACTTCAAAGTTTATATGAAGTGACTGTTATTCTAATCCCAAACTCATAGCGGTTGAACAACATCACTGTTTGGTGACATGATGTTTCAAACGAAAATTGTACTGTATCATGTCAATTTGACTTATAAACACACTAGCTTCTGCCCGCGACTCCGTCCGCGTGGAACTCGTTTATATCGTAGCTTATATTCACACCCCATTTCACTACCTTAGGAGATGATTTCCGGGATAAAAACTATCTTACGTCCTTGCCCGGGAATCAAACTATCTCTATACCAAATTTCATCTAAATCGGCTCAGCGGTTTAAGCGTGAAGAGGTAAAAGACAGACAGACACACTTTCTCATTTATAATACACTAGCCGAAGCTAGTGTGTAGTGTGTGGTGTGTGTAGTGGCAGAGGCCAACGACTCCGCTTTCACCCCCCCCCCCCCCCATTTCGCCCCCTAGGGGATGATATCCGAGATAAAAACTATCCTATGTCCTTCCCCGGGACTCAGACAGACACACTGTCGCATTTATCAGGGTTTAGTTCATCAACATCACGCTTTATGATGAACTGGTAAAACGTCAATTGCAGGCGGGCACACTTTATGATATAGACCTTACTGAAGTTGCCGGTTCATGTCACATTCGTCTCTCGTCTAATTTCAAAATACATACAAAGCCGCGTCACGAGGATTTTTCAAAGAAACTCAAGGCTACGTGAAACGTCTCAAAACTAAAGTTTTACCCAAACCGTTTGCTTAACATCTCTCTCGAGACGGAATTTCTAAATGAGTGAATTACATTTATTTGTTTTTCGAGCATTTTTCTATTCGCGGCCCGTGAACATAATATTACTATTTATTACTCGTTAAATGGCTTGCCCATACCTAATATACGTAATCAGTACTTTGTTTGGTCAAACTATGGAAATACATTGTTGTTTTTTTCAGTTCCTCCAACAACTTCCGGGCTGTTTATCAATTGTGCCCTTGAATACAGATACGGTATTTGGTAATTGAACTTATATGAATGTCGAACAAGAATACTTCACTCTATAAAGGGCCATCTACATGATGCAACAACTTATGCGATTTTGTCCTTGGCATTTCTCAACCGATTCTCTTGAAATTTTGTGAGCATGTTCGATAATTATATGGAACTAGCTTCTGCCCGCGACTCCGTCCGCGTGGAACTCGTTTATATCGTAGCTCCATACAAACTTTCACCGCCCACTTCATCCTCTTGGGAGATGATTTCCGGGATAAAAAGTATCATATGTCCTTCCCCAGTACTCAAACTATCTCTATACCAAATTTCCTCCAAATCGGTTCTGTGGTTTAAGCGTGAAGAGGTAACAGACAGACAGACAGACATTTATAATATTAGTATGGATTTTGTAGTTGATTAAGTTTCTGTTTTTTTTAAAGATGATTCGTGATGGCTACAGTTCACAGAGCCACTAGTAACTAAGCGTCAGTTTTATTTAAGTAGCAGCATTTCTTGTTACTTAAAGTAGGGGTAGAAAGGATCGAATTACATAGCCGTTGTAATCCGAAATCGATAGAAAACAGACCAGTCAGGGCACTCTTTCAAATTACGTTACTATCATTAAGCAAAGGCATGTAAAATACCCATAATGCCAAAATAAAAGTTATTTATTCCCCAATTTAGGCATTGCATGCACTTATGAATGTCGATAAAAGTACCACCGGTTCGGAAAGAAAACCGCCTCGTGAAGAACCTTCGTAAAATACTCGGCGAGGTATTTTTTTTTCAAAACAGTGTACAATAAAATGATGAACAATATTATGTAACGTGTTTGTTATGTGTGTGTATGTGTAGCATGCATGCAGAATACAGAGTTATTAAAAATGGGGTGTGAACCGATCAAGGGCATAACGGCTATTTTTTTTTTCGGAGCGTTTTTTTTACATTTGAATGGAGCAGGTCGCTCCAGTCGGCCAACGCTCCATAGAAATGTAAAAAATAATCGCGTAAAAATGTTTTTCTCTTGGTTTTTTACGATACCTGTTATGCCCTTGATCGGTTCACACCCCATTTTTGGTACACTCTGTATAATGAAAGTGAATGAAGCAAGAAAGGTTTGTCAAGATCGTAATAGCAAGTGGAAATCCGTGATCTCTGCCTATCCCTCCGGGAAATAGGTGTCATTATATGTATGGCACGGAAACGTTGTCGCTTTCTATTGTCCTCATAAGAAATCTCAAAGTCACCTAAAGGGCACTGGGAAGGCTTGTGCTGGGATGGGAGCTTCTCTGCACGATCGCATTAGAAATGAGGCTATCCACAGCAGAACCAAAGGTAACCGATATAGCCCTCCGAACCGCTAAACTTACGTGGCAGTGGGCGGGGCACATTGCACGTGGAACCGATGGCCATTGGGGCGGAAAGGCTCTCGAGTGGCGACTACGTATTGAAAGGCGCAGCGTGGGTAGGCCCCACATAGGTGAACTGATGACCTGATAAAGGTCGCGGGAGTCCGCTGGACACGAGTGGCGCAGGACCGGTCATTGTGACTCTCTTTGGGGGAGACATATGTCCAGCAGTGGACGTCTTTCGGCTAAAGTATTACTAGACAACTCACTTCTCGTTTCTGCAGTTTAACCCTCTCATCTCGGCTTAGTCATTAAAACGCCACGCTGGCTGACATTCGTATTTTCGACATTCTCGTTGTTTAATAATTTAACCAGGACCGGTATCCGACATAGGCCCCGCTATTCTATAACTTAATTTAACCTAACCTCACCGTTCACGCACAAATATTGCTTGACGCCGCGATTCGTAGTAACTTAGCGTAATCAGAGGTCTGGTTGCATTAGGCGTGGCGGGCGAGGTGACGCGCAATAGTGCGTTCCGAATAACAGCCAGACAAAGAACGTGACGTGTCCTCGGTTGCCATATGGATTATATAGGTAGGCCCCACTTCACTCTCTCTTTCTTTCTAAATCAGAATGGCATACATGAACCGAAAGCGGTATCCTAGGGATTTCCCGTTCTGTCAATTAAGAAGAATGGTATTGTGTTCCTGGCTCATATTTCACCAACACGACACTTGCAACCCGACGATTACAATTCGCCGTACATTGCTGCGTCGTTGTTTCGTCATTATTCCGTCGGCAATGGTCCTGGTTTTCATCAGGTCGAGTCCGCCTTGAACCTTTTTTAACCGACTTCTAAATTCGTTCTCAATTCGTCGGAGTTCTGAACCGTAAATTCGTTCGTGTATGTTCCCCGATTACTCGAAGACGCTTGGGCCGATTTGGAAAATTATTTTTTGTTTGAAACGTTATCCTTCCGAGGTGGTCCCATGGTCATTAGGTCAGGATCTGATGATGGGATCATGGAGAAATTGAGGGAACTCTTCAAAACCTATAGGCCCACATTGGCGATTTGGGTTATTTCTGTACGAATCAACGCATTTGTTCTCGGAAAGCAGTTGGTACTTAAAGTAGAAATATTCTTGTAAGTAGGTACTTATGTTGCTTGGCGGAATACTGAAAGTCGGTAAAAAAATTGTTAGGAAATTATTGATGACTTGTGTCACCGGCCCCTTCCAACCCTTCGTTACTTATACACCCGAAATTGACATTGTCATCTGATAATTGTCAAGTTGGCCAGGGCAAGGTAAACAGTACTAATCTGCGGTTTAACCGAACAATGGTTCCATTTAGTTTGCGGTATTCTAAAGTTAAGTTCTACCGTCAAAGTGGTTTAGTGGCTCGGTTGTTACGCTTCGTAGTTACGTGTCAGCGGTTACGTCTGCTTAGTTTACTAAAGGTTAACGCTGTTGTCACTTTGATATTTGTGTCTCTAAGAAAGGAAATAAACACATTTTAATTAACAAAGGCATGTTAGGTTTTATTAATATTATTATCATATTGGTCATAAGTCATAAATATTATGTATGCATTTCAAATTTAATTAATTGCTTTGAAACGATGACCTATGTGACTAATATTGCAACCATAGATGGTATTCTATTACAATTCAAACAAGGTAAATCATAAAAATATCTCATGTCAACTCAATTAAGAAATCGTAATTAAAAACAACTTAAGTATATTTTAATGATAAAATTATTTGCGCTTGATTGTTTCTGGTTCTTTACAGGTAACTAGGTACTTGTAAAAACATTGCTTATTGTTAGGTATAATTAAAAAGAAATGTCTCCTTTCTTTCTGTCGGTTAATAAAATGATAGCGAAATAATGCACATGTTCCTGAAATATTGTCTTAGTTTTTAACTTTTAAGTCATTGAAATTGAATTTAAAACCACAAACCATTTGCTGTCTAAGCTATACTTCCAATGACACACGTTGAGGGTAAACATGTCAAAATTATTATAATTAGCGCGCATCTTGCACGTGTGAATAAACTAACAAGTTAGCCAAACGAATATAGCCCTTAACTAGTCAACATAAAGGTGACAGTACCCGTCACGCTTCCCGACTCGTCCGACCAGCGTCAGTTGTCCGTACGACGCCGTCCGCGCCCCACGCGTCCCAAAAGTGTAGTTTACAACGGTCCGTACTATTACAGTTAATTAAATACATATGACGTTTATTATGATGCAACTACACATGTGCTCACCCCACTAGTCCAATCTTAGGAGTACGAGGGTTACCGTCGCGTCTCGGCCAGCCAATCGCGGCTCGTTTACGATTTCACCGCGACAACCGCCGATCGCACCCGACAGGAGCCGAAGCGGGCATCGACTACCCCCAGTGCAGCTGCAACCCCCATCATGGCCGCCGTGGCTCACAAGCCGGCTATAACGAAAAAACCATCCATAAAGAAGTATAAAGCCCCGACGCCGCCTGAAAATAGTGATAGTGATAAAGACAAGGAAAACAATGTTGTGCCGGCGGAGGAGAACCATAATGAGGCTGATTGTAAAGCTAGCTCTCCTGTTATTAAACGCTTCGCGCCAAAATCCGGTAATGATAGGAATTCCGTGCTGTCCCGTGCCGCTATGTTCGAAGCTGGGAGTCCTAAGGCTAAAGACCCTGCGGAGATGTCGCTCCGAGAACGCAAAGCCCTCTTTGAGAAGAATAAGGGGACTGCTATAGTGCCTAAAGCACCCTTTGGGCAAGCGCCCTCCGCCAAAACCCTGATGGGGGAGAAAGGTAAGTCATTCACATTTTTCTTTTTCCGCTTAGGGCGCTTATGGCCTTTTTACATCGATAGTCATTTGTTTACTACGTTACTGTGTTATTGATAGAAAAAAGGTCGTAAACGCTCTTAGTAATAAAGCCTATTTTCTTGTGTGTCGGTTCTGGACGACGTTTGGTGCTAATAATAGGGTAACAATGGCGCGTTTTTGTCGTACCTGGTACACCTTCGGGCTGATATTGAATGGGAACATTATTCTCGGGTCTTTGTTTACCTTTTACGCATCGTCCGAGTTCCTAAGCAAGCTTTACGTGGTTGCTAGGTAACCGATCTTATCGGAATTGCGCAAAAACATGCGCATAAGTTGTGAGTTTCAGCTTCTAGACTTAAATATATATTCATGTCACGATATTGAATATAATTAGCCTTGTCTGAAGAATAAATACGAGTGCTAAACACATATTATTTTATAAAGACTGTATCTAGGTCATGCTAAGTAATGGTATTTAAATAGTAAGATGTTGTTTGTGCATCGCATTTCGTACGCTTGCACAACGAAAAACAATAAGTTGTGTGTACGAGTGTTGGCAACACTAGATATAATCGATATTAGTTACAAACCTTTTCCAGAGGCCAGGTGAAATTCACTCGTGTCAATGTCATAAAGACTTTGACAGGGAAATACTTTCCTCCATCAGTACTTACCTACATGTTGAATTGAAACTAATGTTAAGCCTATATAGTACGGCAATAATATTTTCTAATTAGAATTGCACAACAATGAAACATGTTAACAGGTGTTTCGTTTGTACAATAAAAATATATTTCATAAAATGCTGAATAAATAAATAAATAAATATGTCTTATGGGACAATGTAACACAAATCGATCTTTTACCACTGAAAACTCAACGGTTTGTGTTATGGGTATCCTAGCCAAAGATATACATAGAAAATACCTAACACACGGAATACATTACTTAATCGGAAATGAAAGCTAAATAAGAGTATAATATAACATGATTGTTTACGTGATTAATAAACAAGGCGGTTATCAAGACATTTTAGGGTGAAAAACAAAAAAAAATGCACATCATTAAGTGCCTTAATCTAATCTACGCTTTAACTTTTCTCATTTTCGTAACGACAATTACCCATATAAAATGTATGGGTAATTGTCGTAACGAAAATGAGAAAAGTTAAAGCGTAGATTAGATTAAGGCCCTTAACTATGTGCCATTTTTTAGATTTTCACCCTTTTAAATAAGTTAATAGTGCCGTTATAAGAAGTAATTCTACTGGAATCCTGTAGACGGTTGCTTTGGCCATAACTTCCTGGAATCTTGTACTTTCCTATTCGGTACAATGCTGCCTCTGCCGTACCCTATTGCTATTTCACATTTCCTCTTCCCTCTGAAAAGGAAAAAACACTTTCGTATTTAAAATACTAGTAAGGACTCGAAATGGTTGTGTAAGAAACCTGCCCGAGCCACGTAATCTTTATTATGATGAATTTTGAACCTTAACTGCTTTGAAATAAAGTTTAAAAGTTGGTGAACTCAACTATACGTTCTTAGAAAAAAGACTTATGCCAGATATAGTACCATACAGGATAGTATTATTTTTTACTAAGGTCAACATATGGCCTGTGAATACCCAACCAAAACGAGACACGGCAAAATAATGTTATGACATAACATTAATTTATATACGTTTCGTCTAGACTTCTACAAGCAAATTTGATCTCTAAGTCTATTACAAGCCTAAGTTTTATTGCACTATTCGCTTGTCAGATTGTTTAGCAGAATCAAGCATTTTTTATCAAGTTATCTACTATCAATTATTTGTATGACTGTCGAACGCGGATAAATTGGCTTAGTGTTATTTTTTTGCCTGTATTGGTTACCAAGTTTAAGTGCTAAATAAGCGTGTTATAAGTTATATTAGCTGCTATTATCTTTTAAGAGTTATAGGCATGTAATTGTACTTAACGGTTTTTTGCAGTTGAAAGTAATTTGTTCTTCGTCTTGCGTCATACTTGTAACAGTTAAAAGTGGATCTATTGATGATACACGGATGATATACTTAACTTATAAGGCAATGTTTTTGTAGTAATAAAATAATTTCTTTTTGCTAGAAAAACAATAACACAACACGAGTTCATTTGACTGTAGTTTGCAGAAAGTATCCAAGCTACCGGTTCATTAGTACTCCAGGAAAACTACGGTTTTGAAAAACATTAATTTATAATAGCGTTTGAAGATGCTTTATTCAAGAATCCCACAAACTTTCCACCCGGAAGTAATTATGTGGATTTAAATGAAGCATGCATTGTCTGTTTTTGTATGATTTATCTTGAATATCGAAGAGCAAATACTTATAAATGAACAAAATAAAGACAAAAATATTTATTAATATTTTTTCTGACTTTCCAGAAGCCAGTTCATTTATCATTTTTTTGATGTCTGTAATTTTGTCGGATTCTGTCGCTGAGTAACTACTTAATTGATAATATATCCGTTACACAGAAAATATAAGCTATTATAAATTATTTCCAAAGTTGTCATTTTTTTCATACAAATTGTCAGTTCATTGACTGGACTATGGCCTGTAATGCTGTGTACCTACGTCCCACAGCTGCACACAGATCTCTCACGAATGCATTCTACTTTTACTCCTCTCACCACGTTGACCTAGCGCGAATTGGGGACCTAATTCAAAAGTGTACGTGCAGTCCCGAAAGTATAAAAAAATGGGATTGCGTTTAATCTTAATGTAGCCTGATGGAAATCTAACTGTGGAAGTACTATGGAAGCCCTATGCCCCATCTAGGGACATTAAGTCAACCAGCACGGCTATCACAAGATGGCGCGCGAGCGTCGTACGTCTCTTTCTATTTTTTCTAATAAGAGAGAGATAGTGCGAGAAAAATCGGGAGAGCTCGCGCGCCGTCTTTTGATAGCCGTGCTGATGAAAAAAATGGTTTAGATGTAACGCTGAAGCTGAAGTTGCCTCTTAAAGTCTGACCAGGGAGATGTGCCTCAAAAAATAAGCACTATATAATAAATATGAATACTCATGGTGGAAACAATCAATGCACGGAGACGTAATAAATAACCGACAGCTGTCATTAGTAAAATATTGCGATATAAAGAAGCATAATCACAAGCATAAAAAGTTCATAAAACTGTATCCCAACTACAGAAAACTAACTGAAAAAAAACTTGTTTTTTTTTCATATTAGGGAGCATGGAGTTTATTCTAGGTATTCCCCTTCCTCGCTTCCCCTCTATCTCTCCTTCAATAGGCATGATGCCTCATGTTCAAATTGAGAACGTAGTGATGCTAAATTGATAGTAAACCATCAAATAATCGTAATCCTACTAATATTATAAATGCGAAAGTTTAGATGTTTGAATGTTTGTTACTCAATCACGCTTAAAGAGCGTTTCTCAAAAAAAATGCCACTATTATTAATTGTACTTATAGGAATTTTATGTTAACTATTTCCACTCAGAATCAGGAGCTCTTTCGACCCTGGTAGGACAAAAAACTGTCCCAAAGATATTTTTCCTATTGTGTTACCATTTACCATACACTTTGTATGGTGGTAACACAATAGGAAAGTTCAAAAATGTATGAACATTTTGGGACACTTTTTTTCTCCTATTGGGATGGAAAGACATCGTGATTTTGAGTAGAAATAACATAAAAGTTGCAGAAAATCTCCGAAAAAATGGAGTGGTATTTTTTTTGAGAAACGCTCTAAACGGCTGAACGGATTTGAATGAAATTTTGCACGAAGATAGTTTATAGCCTGGATTAAAATATAGGATAGTTTTTATCCCGAGTCCACGCAGACGAAGTCGCGGGCGGAAGCTAGTAAAGTATAAATTAAAAAATTAAATTAAAATCATAAAAAGATACACCTTGAAAGTTTAGAAAAAATATGCATTTTTTTTATTGTCCAAGAGTAAATTTAAAGCTACCAATAGAATCGTTACGCTTTTATAGAAACAATATTGTATGACAACTATGTACTTAAACGCAGTATTTCGCGACCGAAACAACAATTTACCTGATTTTCCATACGACCACTAGTACAAGTGTCAGTTGTGACGTCATACCTGTGTGTCTATCAGTATGAAGCGTTTTGCGCTGCCGCCAGCGAGGTCAATCTTTGTCTCGAATTTTTGGGTATTTATGTTCTTTAATTGTAGTTGCTCCCATACAAACATTTGTTCCTCTCCTAAAACTGGTTCGAATGACATCATAAAAAAAAACTTGGTCATGATCCCTATTATATTGAGTATGAGCATGTCGTATGAGGTGCCCTTTCACAAACATACACTGTCAAAATAATATCATATCCCTTCCTTTCACAAACATACACTGTCAAAATAATATCATATCCCTTCCTTTCACAAACATACACTGTCAAAATAATATCATATCCCTTCCTTTCACAAACATACACTGTCAAAATAATATCATATCCCTTCCTTTCACAAACATACACTGTCAAAATAATATCATATCCCTTCCTTTCACAAACATACACTGTCAAAATAATATCATATCCCTTCCTTTCACAAACATACACTGTCAAAATAATATCATATCCCTTCCTTTCACAAACATACACTGTCAAAATAATATCATATCCCTTCCTTTCACAAACATACACTGTCAAAATAATATCATATCCCTTCCTTTCACAAACATACACTGTCAAAATAATATCATATCCCTTCCTTTCACAAACATACACTGTCAAAATAATATCATATCCCTTCCTTTCACAAACATACACTGTCAAAATAATATCATATCCCTTCCTTTCACAAACATACACTGTCAAAATCATATCATATCCCTTCCTTTCGGCTCCGCACACGACTCGCTAGTCAGAACCTTAAAGACATCAGGAAATAGGGTATACATATATGTATATTCTGTGACACAATTAGCACAAAGGAACGATGACAAAAGCCCTCGCACACAAAGAGCAGAGTCAAGCCTCTTTGTTTCGCGTAAATACTTATTGGTATTACATTAATTATCTGATTATTTTGAAAACAATAGTGCTACGTTTCAGCCTAGCCTAGCATGATCGCGGTTGTCGGGCTTAAAACATGCGTCCGTTACTTGCAAGTATGTATGTAGGCAAGTGCGAGAAGGAATACATTATGTTCAACGGAATTTACTTTAAAAACGAAGTTTTAACCGACTTCATATCAGTACTCAAATCGCTTCAAGTGTGCCTAGAAAACTTGAAGAGCACTTGATTTCTCCAGGTTCCCATCATCAGATCCTGACCTAATACCATGGGAACTCCTGATGAAAACTATACCCTTTCAAACAAATAATACATTTCCAAATCTGTCCAGGCGGACTCCCGTAATACGGGTGTAGACTCGAAAATTATTATTACTTCAGAAGAAAGAAGGCAAAAAAATATGCCTAGAGACGAAAATCCCATTCAGATATCTCAAAGAATTACGAACCTACAACCGTTTTAATATTGCTCGTTAGAGAGAAAACGCAAACAGTGTGTGACGTCACGTTACAGGATGCTACCGGGGGGCCGCGTCGACGGCGGCGCCGAACACGATAGGCGCGGCACATTGCTATCTTCTAGTGACGTCATAATCTACACTACAAACATACGCGTTTTGTGAAAAAGGGACAGAACTTACCCCTTCTTAAAACTTTGGACACTTATGACTTCGTGATTATTTAACCTCTTGCGTTGATTTTTTCTCCATTTGACTAAATTTTTAATCCTGGTTCGAGAAATTACGACATTATTGATTATTTTATTTAGTGTCTACACCCCTATTGGGAATAAAAGGTTCTATCAAAAATAAAAGGTTCCGATGAATTGAGAATCTCCTCCTTTTTTAATGTCGATTAAAAAACTCACGGTGTTTATTCCAGGCTGGGGCGAAAATTCTGTTCTAAAACTAAACTTATATTGTTAGATACCAATTTGGAGTAACCAACACGCGCGATCGTCTTTATTTGTTGCTCTTTGTACTAGCGTGACCCACTTTAGGGGTGTTCCGGAAGATTAACAAGTATTGAAATCATATGTGAATCATCTTACTTTATTTATACGCTCCCTTTAGACCCGTCGACTAGTCTCTCGGCGACCAAAACATAGGCGGGCGTCCGGCGACTAAGTGCGTAAACGCCCATATAAACTGTAGAAAGTCACGGTCGCCGTCGACTGAGTCGCCGGCGACCAGTCGACAGTGCGTATTGGGTCTTATACTAATTCAATTCAATTAATTTTATTTCGGACCAAGTCCATAACGTGTTAGTAACATTTTACTTAAATCTAGGGTTAATATTATATTAATACAAATTAAAACATAATGGTGCATGCAGTTGCACCCAGTGCTTCAGCCACGGTGAGTCCCACCTGTCGACCAGCGTGCACTTCAATACCCGGTGCGTGCTTATACTTCAATACCCGGTAGATAGGATTGGTATCAAATTGAGTAACATTTCAGTAGAAAAATGGTTACGAAATAGTTTCTGCTGACTAAGCTTATATGTAAAATGAAATCTAAGCACCAAAGTAATTTCTTAGTGTTATTATTATTAGACACGCGAACTACAATAACAATGAATTTCACATTGATCGCTTCTGAGAAGCGTAATTACGTAGGAATGCTTGAAAATTTCCATTGAATGATATCGAACGGTGGCAAAAACGAGTATTGGTTTAGGCATTGTGAATATTAGTGCGTACTTAACGATCTTGTTAAAAAAAACCTTCTCATATCTCTGTTTAGCCCTATGGTTGAGTGGTAGAAAAAGAAAATTGCTTGAGACATTAACCCTATATTTGGCAGAGTATTTAATAATGCATATTTTGTCACCTTTTAAATTTTTTCTCTAGAACGATGTTTGGCGCTTTATACAGATCACTTTTCACAGCGTCTCGTTTGGGCTGCAAAAAGCGCACGATGTTTCTTTTTTCAAAGTTTATCGTCAAGTGGAAATCCAGAGGGAGGCCTTTTTCTAGCAGCGGGACTCGAACTGGCTGATGGAAAAAACAAATGGTTAAGTAAAGAAAAAAATAGTAAAACTAATCAAGGATCCTAAATAGATTTTGCGATGTCAGCCTAATCCACAAACTCGTATGGTGCGTATAAATCCTTCAACTCTGCACTCTGTTATCATGAGCATAAAATTAATTATTTACACACAATATCGCGTGCTTCAAAAATATAACCTCGTTAAAAAGTGTTGTTTGCTCGCCAACACTTTTAAAGGGACTTTTTATACTTAAGTTTTACTTAAAATGCAACCTTATGCGTTACACATTTAAGTCTTCAATGCATTATCATCTTAGAAAGTCGCTAAAGTGACAAAGGCCTTGTTAGCGCATCCTTAAAAGGACAAATGTGATAAAACAAACGGTACCGAAATTGTTACAATTTGTTTAGCGTTCGGAACTGTGTCGCGACGGTTTGGCTAAAGTGTACTAATGAGTAATAACAGCATATTGTCAGACCTAGTGGCCTATTAGGGTACGCAATATCATTTGATATTTAACAGTACCTTTTCGGTGAAGGGAAACATCGTGAGGAAACCGGTCTAATCCTAACGCGGTTTAGTTATCTCTCTAGGCTAGGTTCAATGGCAGTCGCTATCGTAAAACTGGTGCCTACGCCAAATATTGGGATAAGGTGCCAAAGCGGACCCTGTGCTCCTTTAGGATACAACCGGGAACAACGATAGGAGGATGGTGATCTTTTCATTATGAGTTTTTTCACTGAATGTATTTCTGGACTTTACTCAGCCGATAAAATACTAAAATAAATCAATAAGGTGAAATTTATGAAGAACTAGCTTCTGCCCGCGACTCCATCCGCGTGGAACTCGTTTATATCGTAGTTACATACAAACTTTACGGGATAAAAAAACTATCATATGTCCTTCCCCGGGATTCAAACTATCTCTATACCAATATATTCAGCGGTTTAAGCGTGAAGAGGTAACAGGCAGACAGACAGACACACAATTTATAATATACATAAGTATGGATTGGTTTTATGTAGACCAGAAGAGACCCTGATAATGACATCGTCACAGAGCGAAAAATATGAAGAGAAAAAACAAAAGATAGCTCAATCAAAGAAATAGCCAAGCGTTTGCTGGCCAGAAAAGGGGAAAATTTTAACTATATTTTTCTTGTTAACACTGATTTCACAGAGCTAAAGTCTGTGAGATTGGAGGGTTTGCTTAGCTTAGCTCTGTTGTTAAAGCATTTGCTCAAAATTGAATAGCAACGAAATGGGAGCAGCATATTATATCTCTAACTCTATTGTGTCATCCACAGGGCTCCCATACAAAGCTAACAAAAACTACACTTAAAATAATCCTCCATACTTATGTTAATCTACAAATGCAAATTCTAGCCGACGTTTCGTTTACTTGCACAATGACCTACCAAAATTGACAATAGTGACCGAAATCTGTCTATGACGGAACGAATTCGCTGCTACACTTCAATAGGCTTAGCTGACTAGAAAGTTGTGACGAAATGGCTGAATTTAGAGTTTATGCTAGTTTACTTGACTGGACAGTTTTTGACAGATTGTTAACCGACTTCAAAAAAGGAGGAGGTTCCCAATTCTTCGGAATCTTTTATTTTCTACTAGCTTCCGCCCGCGACTTCGTCTGCGTGGGCCCGGGATAAAAACTATCCTATATTTTAATCCAGGCTATAATCTATCTTCGTGCAAAATTTCATCCAAACCGGTTAAGCCGTTTAGGCGTGATTGGGTAACAAACATCCAAACTTTCGCATTTATAATATTAGTAGGATGTCTGTGCCTGGGATGTTATTCGCTACGCCCTGATGCCTCACCCCGCCGCCGGTCACCCGTCACGAAACTAGACCTCTACCTACGCTTAGTTACTACGCATCACGATGTCAAGATATATTTGGGGATCCTGTTGTTTTACCATATTTATTTTGGTCAAATTTCATTTCCCAAACGAAGTTTAGCAACTATTTTGTTTGCCAATGCAAACTTTAGCACAATTTTAATACGAATATTTTCATTACGTCAAATTTTCATTCAGTAAAATATTACTACGAAAAATTACATTATGACATTTGGTCTTTTAGCAAATGCTTTATTAAGGCAAAAAAACATTAGACAATTAACATTTAGTCAAGTTAATGATATGGGAAACTATAAATAGACAAAAATTCACATTTAATTGGGTTATGAAATTTTACCAAAATACTGTTAATAAAACGGCACGGTCCCTTAAATAAAAAATGCACGATTAGGTAGGTCGGTAGGCAAAAGGGCGTTAAAATAGGTTAGGACAGCCAAAGAAGGGGGGCCGGAGGGGGCGGAGGATCCCACGGAGGGGCTCGGGGGCGAAGCCCCCCGCACTAAAAAAGCAATCGATCGTAACAATTGTATTATTTGGTAGGTTAGGTTAGGGTTAGCTTGTGTCCCAAGTTGCACCCATAACACAAGCCTTATTGAGGTTGCTATGGGATTAGTTCGACTTGTGTGAGACGGCCCGTAATATTTATTTATTTAAATTGGCTACGTCGCACACACAACTCTACCATTCATATCCGGGATCTACGAAATATATGTTTTTACTATCAAGTTATATTTTCTGGAAAATGTCAATCATAGCTTTCACAAAAACTACGAGATGAGCTCAACATACCAATTAGTGCAGTCTGCCTTGACAAATCCCTGAACAAACTAAGACAAAGCAATCGTATCCCTTACAAGGATCTCTTCCAGTTAACCTTGAGTGTCAGACAAAACATGCATTAAGGAACTTATCTAATTTGCATGATCGTGATTTCCTTTTTAAACGTACGTACAAATCGTACAGAGACGAAAAAACAAAAGTCGTATTTCCTGTAGTCAGTTGTTAAAGGCTTATGTGCATGTGAATTGTGTTTTTACCCGACTTTCTCAGAAGGAGGGTTATTTTTCGAGCGTATGTATGTATGTATGCAGGAGGACAAAAAAAGTTTTGCGGGCTGCAGTCCAAACGGTTTGATACATTTTGATATACGAGGGCATACATAAGTAGCAACGTATGTATCCGGGATCCAGGATTCCAACTTTCTTAAACACAATTTTTGACCTCCATGGTAAAATTTGAACTTTCTTTTAATACTGGCCGCTATTTTTTTTTTCTTGAGTACCTACGCTAGTCTTTTGTTTTTGGCGGGTTTAAAATGTTATCTCGTTGCAAGAATGGAACTTAGTCGTGAAAATATTCGTGCTATGATTTATTACGATTTTCGGCGTGGCTTAACGCAACAACAATGCATAGATCAATTAACTTTGACTTTTGTTGATGGAGCTCCATCAACAACTACTGTGTATCACTGGTTTAGTGAGTTCAATCGTGGACGTAGTATGCTTACGGACGAAGTTAAGGAAGGTCACCCGAAATCGGCCGTTGTACCACAAAATATTGAAGCAGTGCGGAAACTTATAATGCATGACCGTCATGTTACGTATCGCGAGATAGAGGCAATTCTGGGGATATCTATGACGAGCATTAATAAGATATTACATGAACATTTAGCTGTAAAAAAAATTTGTTCGCGTTGGATACCGCACAATTTAACTAAGGATCAAAAGCCCTCGTATGAGGTGTCGTTGAATTCCTCGTAATAGTCGCAGTGACATAGGGTACATGGTACATAATATTTGAAAACAGTTGTATTTATATACAAGAGAAGACGCTGTTTATGCGGATTATAAGCCCAAGCATTTAGCGTTGATAGCGCGTAACTTTAGCTATGCGCAGGGAAAGACGCGAACTTTATTTTCAGTGTGTCCCATATGTCATCGGGTTAGAAATCTTTCAGACGCCATATGTTAATTCATACGGTAATATCTTTCTAGGCTCCCAGCACTTTCCCTGACACATGAGTCAAATGTGACTCATAATTACATTTCTCATATATCGTGTGTCAGTGGGACTGAAATACCGTTTTGTGTTAATTGAAAATGTATCACGATTAGTAAATATGTCTGACACATTTTAGTGTTATTTTTGGTTTTATTTTGTACTAGCTTCTGCCTTCGACTCCGTCCGCGTGGAACTCGTTTATATCGTGGCTCCATAGAAACTTTCACACCGCATTTGACCCCCTTAGGGGATGATTTCCGGTATAAAAACTATCCTATGTCTTTCCCCGCGGTGCTTCCAGCGTGAAAAGGTAACAGACAGACAGACAGACGGATACACTTTTTGCCTTTCGCACCGTCGTCGTCGTGCGGCAAACATTTAGCATACCTATGGCCTGAATAAAAACGGACACTATAGCCTAAGGAGTCATAAGAGCATATTCAATTGATTACTATACATCTGTAAAAGTGCAACGAATAGTTAATTTTAATTAAGATTAGGTAAACCTCTTTTATGACACGCGGAGCGTTGCGCCTCACGCCGCGCGTCAACCTGCAAACAATATGATATGATATCATTAAACTTAGCATAAGGCAAAACTATCATTTCCCCAAATTATCACCTCCCACTCAAATCCCTTGAGAAAGTTACTATGATTAACTGCTATCGTTGTTCATTACTGCAATACCTACAATCATGTCTAAAACGACGAATCTCACTAGAGACCCTCTATATCTTGAAGTACGCCTTTTTGTATAATGGTGCACAATTTGCCACATGCTCCATTTGACTGAACTGTCATTCATTACTGACGTTTCAACTGGATTCACTTAGTCGAATCGCAACTCACCTCCAATCTATCTTCACCTCTGGTTCCGTTACAACTCTACCTTATCATATTCCAGGAAAAATTGGTTAGGTTAGGCCGAGTCATCGCTAAGAATTGTGCATATAAAGGCTTTGTTGTACTCTATCATTACCCAACTAAGGGGCTTGCGATCATTACCGTAATGTTGCAGTACAGTTGTAAAAGCAAGTAACTATATACACAGGGCACAAGCTAGTGAAAACTAGACGACTTGTATGGGACTTTGTTGCTCTTATAAAATATCACCCTTGACATAGTTTTAAGCTGGCAATAAATTGTCCCTGCTTGCCGATAAATACACATCACAGTTAAGGAAGCAATTACGGATCCAATTCCAATACTGCCCCTGCAGCAGGTGTGTGAGTAGCCAGCTTTACGCGATTGCCCAACTAAAGGGAGTGTAATGTTTTTGGTCTGTTAACGACACTCACTAAAATGTCACACTTGACAGACTTTATACGACTGCTCAACGAAAAGGAGTGTAACGTTTTTGGTCTGTTAACGCCACACGCAGATTCATCTACCATCAAATGTTTGTTTGTGGTAGATAGCTCTATTACGCGAATAGTAACATAACAGTAGGGACAGAATCGTTGGATTTGGCCCTAGGTACCTACTACCAGCACGGCACGTTGGACATATGTAATTTGACATTAAACTTTCGAATAGTTCATGCTAGTATGTATTTATAGCTGACACGGAACATAAAAAAGATGGAAGCGGCGTCTTTGCGATTTATTTTGGGATCCTGCGTAGCCAGTTAAACACAATCATAACTGAATTCGTACATGTTAACACTATGCAAAACTCTTCTAATTGGCTTTTAATTCCATTACGATGCTAATGGTTGTAATTTTGAGGAAGAAAAGTTTCTCAAAACAGTGTTTCTTACATAATTTAAAATGCCATGAACATGCCACGTCAGTCAATACTTATTCAATACTAGCTTCTGCCCGCGACTCCGTCCGCGTGGAACTAGTTTATATCGTAGCTCAATAAAAACTTTCATCCCCCATTCCACCCTCTCAGGGGATGATTTCCGGGTTAAAAACTATCCTATGTCCTTCCCCGGGATTCAAACTAATCTCCATACCAAATTTCATCTCAATCGGTTCAGCGGTTTAAGCGTGAAGAGGTAACAGAGAGACAGACAGATAGACACACTTTCGCATTTATAATATTAGTATGGATAGGGGCCAATACGGAAGGGGATTTTAGCGTATATGTGAATAGTATTGATAGAACCTAAGACCTAATGACGGTATGTGAAAAAGGTAAGGTCAGATACGGTAAAACTAGGGAAAGTATGTTTTACCCCATTATTTACAATTCCCATTATATGCTCCCCTGGCCATTCTGTCACATGTTACAGTTACTTCACTGTCATTAGTGTCATTACTGATTTTTCACCTTTCCTACTCTTTCATTACCCGGAGGAGGGTCTCATGATCATTACCGCAATATTATAGTGTAGAGTCTATAAAAATGACGTTACGAATAGGCTATCTAGAAGTTCACACGCGTAGGAAGTCTTAGGGCAAAGTTGCAGTAACACATGGGCAATTTTTTTTTATATTATTCTAGTTACAAACGTGTTTGTGACACCTGCCCCCCCTATTCTGAAACTTGTTTTAAACTCACCTCAACGCTCACCCACAAATATATCTTGACACCGCGATGCGTTACTACCGACGCTTAGTTACTACTAAGCGTCGGTAGAGGTCTAGTTTCGTGACAGGGGACCGATTTTTGACTTTCGAGCGCTCGACTCTTTCACTCGAAAACTGTAAAAAAATATGAAATTCTATTTTGAAATGACGATAGAAAATTTAAAAACGTGCGGTATTGACCACTCGTATTCAATTCTATTGGTAGAAAGTAACTGCCTGTGATTATGAAACTACAGTAGCATTTACTTTTATTTAATTTTACACAATTAAGAAAATAATCTCATGAAACAAACATGTACGCCATTTAGAAAATAATTTTATGAAACAAACATGTACACAATTTAGAAAATAGTTTTGTGAAACAAACTTGTATCTTGTCCGTTTTCTCGAAATGCCCTGAACAGTTTTATAACCTAAAGTATTATAATGTAAGTGAAAGTGTTT